>OX421846.1:42565189-43165189 GCA_949127995.1 Suillia variegata | reverse complement strand
TTTTTAAATTTTTGATATTTAGAAATGATTGTGATTGGAAATCTAAATTTTAAAACGAAGCACTAATTCACATTTTTAACATCAATTATTTGGTAAATTTTGAGGAATCGCATGTTAAAGATTTGAAAAGCAATTCTTCTGAAGAATACAAATTCAAAAAAATCATTCGAACAAAGCAACCTTAAGAAAATCTCAGCTTATGATAAAACTGCGACATGGCACTATGGTTAGTGTTAGTTCCTTAGCCTTCATCCCAGATCGATTCTAGTTTATCAATCAAAAACGGATTCTCTGCGTACGCAGCCCTCGCAGAATTTGGTAAATAATTCGGTCTAAGTTTATTTATTTATTTTTTTTATATGTTTCTTATATATTTATACATATATATACATAAAAGAAGAGTTCCGAATTTATTCATTGATTCCTTCCAAAGCTTTTAATTAATTTATTTAGACATTTTTCATTTTAACAAATATGTAATACAACAAATAATTACTCCATAAATGTAAGTTGTTAATATATTTTAAAAAACTTTAAAAGTTTCGTAAAACCATATTCAAATCAAATTCTCAATACTTTTTGTTGTTATATTGCACATTTTTTGTATATACTCGCAACAATTTAAATTTAAAAAGTTTTACTTTCGACGCATTCACTTGAAATTGCACGTCATAAATTTGTACAATTCTGGTTCAACAACCTTTAAGCCACTTTTTAGGTTGACGAACTGCGCTGACCCAACTCTGAGCAAAAAAAAAAAAGCTCAACAGCAACCTTCAACGCTTCATATTTAACGATGCGCTGCCACTAAAAGCTCTCAGCACTGCCAATCAGCATGCGAAAAGCTTTCGCAACACATTTGTTGTGCGAAAGCATTTTATTTTATTTATCATTGCATTAGGAAATTGTTTCACAAATCTTAAAACTGTTTTTTACACAATTTCGTGTTGCTGGTTTTCGCGGGTTTAATGCTTGTTGCCAACAAGAGCAAAAGCTTCGTAGGACAGACAGACAGATGAACAGATGAACGCGAAAAAATCGACCTTCGTGCTAAACTATTTTTAGTTGGCACCAGTTAAAAATAACACTACAGGGTCAATGAGTGCTCCCAGCAGATAAAATTCCATCCCTGCCAGACCTTTTCACACTCTTCAATAAATAAATAAATATTTAAGTAGTACATATCAATAAATTATGAATCAATCTTTCCACAACATATTTAATTTATCAGGTTAGCTACAAAAAAAATATTTGAAATTTCGAAGAATTGCAGCCTAAATATCGAACTATGCCACATCTTCTTATGCATTCAGATCTCAAGCATTTAAGGAACGTTCTTGTATTTTATTATTGCGATTGTTGAATTAGTCGACTTTTAAATTTTATATAAAAATTTGTGGAAAAGGAAAATTTCAAACATAAAAAAAAACAATTCTAAATTTGCAGATCACCCGCTTCCGTTCAAAATATAATAAGAATTTGTTTGTTTTTAAAATTAATTTTTTTTTTATACAAGATTTTATTTTTATAACTTTAAATTTGTTGGCAATTCATTTTTTTACCGATACCTTTAATTGTCGTTTATCGAAATAAATTTTTCGTTTTTTTTTTGGCTTGATAACCAACGGCACATTAATGTATGTATTCGAATTTGTTTTTGTATTTCGTTGTTGAATTTTGTGATGGAATTTTGGAGCGTGTTGTGCCTTACGTACTTTTTGGCATTGAGCGAGCGTTGTGCAGCCTGTACCGTCTTTGATGTTGATGACGTCGAACGATGCCGCCGGATGCACTTGTCGTCGCCGTCGCCGCTGTTGTCGCTGTTGCCGCCGCTCCAATTCGCTTTTTTCAATGGCGGCGCTGGAGCTGATGATGCGCCTGAAAGCAGGCTGCAAAGCGCCATTTTCATTCAACAAAAGTCCAATGAAACCGTAATGTCGCTTGCAGCAGAGCGACCAACCGACGCGGCGCTCGATGACCGTGTGCCGCATGACATTTCGCCAACTCACTTACCCTCTCTTCGCAGCGACCGCTTTATTTCTTCCTCTTCTTTTGCTTTCGTTCCAATGCCGCATAATGATGCTGTTAGGTTACTTTTGAATTGAGGTCGCAGTTATTGTTGTTGTTGCTTTCGGATTGCTATTGTTGTGCTGCACTTGCGCAAAAATGGATTTTTAATTTTTTAACTGCTTCCTTTTTCTGTTGTCCGTACGTCCGTTCGACCGTTCTCACAGTACTTTGTTGCATACAACATTTTTATTTGTAATTTTGTCTATTATGTCCAATAAATTATCCATTTGCGTTTGTCTGTCGGTTCGAGTAAATGCTTTAAAGTTTTTTAAAAATGCTAACGTTCGTTCGTCAATCGCCTCCGATGTTGGCGCGGCGGCATTCGTTTTTGTTGTTGTTGGTAATAATGACACATAGGATCCTCCATTTACCTTTTACCACCTCCTCTGCTCATTGTACGTTCTCTTATTTTTTTTAAAAGTATGACGTCAACATGTGGTTCGATTTCATCCACTAGAGTCGTAACGTTCTCCACAACAGTTTCTTGCCTTTAAAATGAATTTAAAAATTTACAATATTTTAGCTTTTTGTTGTTAAATGATTTTTTTTAAGTTTTTTTAATTTGGTCTTCTATGGATAACTTTTTCGTTTAAACATCGATTTAAAACTTAATTCCAAAAGATCCTTTTTCACTATTTGTATAAGCGGACATAAGGGAGAAGACCGAAAAGCTCTGCCAAAAAGAACACATTTAACGGAGCACTTTGGAGCACTCCCTCACTCCGTACCAGATTCTACTTCAGCCGAAAACTATGCAACAAAAACTAAATTTTAAACATTCTGCGGGAGTATGCAACACAAATATTCATTATAACCTCGAAAAAAGACTTGAGTATATTACTTACACTTTCGATCATTAAATGACAAAATATTCGACAGCTTAACATTTTGGACGTGGTCCTTGTCTTGAAAAGCCTTACTTGAAACAATATTTAAAGTAGTGAAAATGCGTTTTAAACATAAATTGTCAATAGATTCAAAAATAGTCACAATCCTTGGCACGAACGCCATCATTGAGGCTATTTTTAAATTGATGTAGCAGTACCCGACACCGCACCACACCACTCCGCTCCGCTTCGAAACAGCGCATCACATTTGCCACGACAGTACAAAAAATTTATTTCAATTCTAAAAATAATTCAACTTTACCTTCAAACTTTCGTCTCGTTCGTTTCGTTTCGCTTTGGCTTGGCTTAAATCCTGACGAGGTAGCACGACAGGAGTTGGTGTTTCCTTCATTCAGCTGTGTGTCTGTTCGTCTATACTTTGTTGCTGCTGCTGTTTTTGTTGTTGTTTTATATCCGCATGAAACGTGATTTCATTCACAAACTGCAATGAATGAGCAGCAAAATGTTCTCCTGCTACAACAACAAGAACCGTGCCGCAGCGCTTCAATGTCCTTCAGGGTGGCTGGCTCCAGCTTTAAACGCTCGCGACACAGAGACATCGACGGACGTACGAACGGACAGACAGACAGACTTTTGCGTTGGATGACGTACTAGTTGCACTTTTGATTCTCTGCATGTGCACTGTCATACACATGTTTATTCATACACACGCACATACATATGTACATATATACATACATACATACACAGCTGTAATCTTGGTGATGACCTAATTTTCCATATTTCAATCAATGATTACTATTTACGCATTTTGCTCTATATTTAGTTCACTTTAATCCATGAAGTCTAAATATAGGAATTTCGAAGAATTTATCTTAAAAATACTAAATTCAGTAAAGTAACGTTATATTCAATCGCCTCTCATCGTTCATCTCCAAATTCTTAAGTTTCTATTAAAGCAATTCAAATAATATTCCAAGCATATACAAATTGTATTTGTATAAATAAGTTTAACATAACTTTCTTAATAGTGGCCATGGGCGGATTAGCTATATACTAGTCAGTTTATCAAAAGCATAAGAGCAATCATTATACAAAACCTCAGCAAATATCTCTAACGGTCCTCATTCTTACAAGATTACAGACAGACAGACAGAATGACTGACAGTCGGGGATATACAATGGCGCGCATGGCTAGATCGGCTCATTTCAGTGTTTTTTTTTTATTTCAAAATAGATTTTCGATATCATACTATTTTAATTGCAAGGGCTGAAAATAAATTATGTGTCAACAATATTCCAGAGAATTCTTCAGTTCATTTTTATATAAACTAATTAACGATTTATTCTGAAGTACAAAATTTTAGGTGTACGAAAATATTCTAAAATATTTATGAAAAAACCCAAAGAGAAAATGGAGTACAAACTCAAACTTTAAACTGGGAGTTCTATGTATAAGGAAGTTCAAATGAGGCTGGAAGCTTATTGTAAAAAATACTTTGTTAGGAAATCGATAAAAAAAAGAATAAATATTAAACAAAATTATAAAAAAAAAATTTTTAATTCCTTTCTGATTTTCTACTTATGTACCTTTTCAGTTCTTAAATATTTGTGTGTGGATTTTCTTTTTTCTTATAATTTTTTAACGATTGAATGTGGAATTCGGTTGTTGTTTCAATGACGTCACATTTTAACAATGACGTCAGTCGGAATACAAATATTTCGCTTTGCAGCAAATCTTTATGCCGCACAGCAGCCGACGTCAAAGCAAAGGTCACTTGTTCTTCTTCTTCTTTCGTTGCACCGAACAGAAATTGGAAATTGGGCCAAATTGAGTTGCATTTTGGCGGGGCGTGACCGACCCTAACCGCCAACCAACCTACCAATCTACCAACCACTTTATGCTTCATATATGTACATATATATATATATACATTTGAAAATATTAACAATTTCCATTAAACAGTTTGGATTGAAAAATAACAACAACAACAACACATAAACGCACAACAACGCACAAATAAAATCTAATATTTTCTTTTTCTAAACAAGAGAAAGAAAGAAAGAATGTCATTACGAGCGGACTTTCATGTGCATATACATACGAGTATATATGTATATGTGTTATATATATTGTTTTTATTAAATGGTTTCTACAATTAAAACCTAAAAACGAAAGTGTTTGGTCTTGAACGACATTCAGGAAAAAGAAGATTTTTATTTTATAAATTAGAACTTCAAAAAGAAAATTTATAGCAATAGTAAATAAAGCTATTAGGTAAAAAATACATATAGTTAGTATATAATTTTGATATTTTATTTGTGAAAAATTCGGATTAACCAACCTTGAATTTTTGTATATATCTTTATTCTAGTATCAACAATTGTATTCTGAATTTTTAACTTAAGTTTTTTATCCTTAAAAATATCGTCAAAATATTAATAACAAAAACTTCAAATGGCCGAATGTAGTTCCAAAAGAATTCTCAAAACACCCACACAAATTTTACTTATAGATACATACATATGTATGTATGTATGTCCGACGTAGGCTTATATTTTTAAATTTTTAAAATGTTCGTTCATCTGCATTTAATTCTTGCTAAAGACTTTCTGCATTATTTTAAAATTGTTTCAAATTTTGTTTTTCAGAGTAACCATCAATAAAAGCATAAAAATAGAAATGAAAAGAAAAAAAATAACAAGAAAAAAATTGATTAGAAAAACAGAAAAGAAACTGATTTCAATAACGAAATACTCGTATATAGAAAAAATGGGTACATAATAAATTAAAAATAAAGAAAATGTTTTTCGAGAAAATATTTGCGCTAAAAAATCTATTAACAACAGATTGTGGCATTCGAAGGAGGAATATCGCACCCACTTGCCACCCACTGACGACGCGCAACAACAGATCTTTCAAAGCAGAAGCAGAAGCGAACGAATCCACGAAGCACACATTTCCAAAAGACTTGTACATGATTTTCGCATCCAAGAGCACAACAGCTCCGCTTTCAAATTCCATATGAGCATTTTTTGTTTGTCCGTAACGATTTGCGATGTTATTCGAACAGGGTTTCTTAAATGCAATTTTTTTGAGTTAAAAAGTGCGTCCATATGTCAACTCGAAACGATCAAGAAAAAATAATCCACAAGATTTCTAAAAAAAATTTATATCCATAAATCATAAAGCTTCTAAAGAGCTTTTACTTTTCGGAAGCTTTAAAAAAAATCAAAGTTCTTAAGACTTTCGGATGGTTTCAAGATTTATAAAAATATTCAAATGCTTAAATTCTTGGAAACGATTAAAATTTAAAGCTCGTAAAGCGTGAATCTATCAAAGCTCTAAGCTCTTTTATTTGTTTGAGATTATTGCAAGTTTATAGAAATTTTATCAAAAAAATAACAATAGAATACAAAAATATTTTGAAAAAAAAGCTTTATGTCGATTTTTCTATGACTTTAGCTATGAATAATAGGTGGAACATTTAGATTCTCCAATTCTGTTGTTTAAAAATTCAGTTTCTAAGTTTGTGAACCCCTGATCTCTTGCTAAAAGATATTTAGATACTTCTCAGTATTCGCTCAATTTTCTGTTCGTTAACGTGCAACGGAGAACTCGACGTATGATTCTTTAAGATATTCGGTATCTATTTCTGATTGAAAGCTATTTTTAGGCGCCGTGCCCAGATACACATAATGAAAAAACGGCAAAACGAAAGAAAATCGTTTTAACGTATCCATAATATACGGCGAAACAGCGAAAAATGCACGAAACCCGCACAGTGGAGCAAATCTCTTCGCACCACGACGAAAGATGCGTCTACACGGAGAGCAATAGAGAGGATTCTCCGTGCAGAGGGAGAAAGTTTCTGTAGCTTCGGCGACGACATATGACGAATTCGTTGCAACGATCGATCGAATCGCAAACGAACTGGTCCGAACCGCGCCGCCTGATCTGAACGAGGCGAAAATTTATCTTCCGAGTTTTTTGGCCAAAATATAGTCTGCCGTGGATCGTCGGACCGTTCAGTCTTTTTTGTTCCGAACAGTGTTTCTCGATCAGTGTGGTTGCTCGCACACCTTATTTATTTCCTTTAAGGTGAGTGTGAGGCGATGGACATAAAAAATCAAATTCCATTTGCTGGAGCAATATTTAAGCAAGGCGTGGCATTAGCTATTCTATGGATTATAAGACAAAGAAAAGTGCAGAAAACTACAACGGGAAAATTTATAATATATAAATTTTGAAAAATAATTTGCAATTGTGTTATATAAAAAATGTTTTTGACATAAAAGTTTTAAAGATGAAATGAAAATCTGAGCGATTACATAAGTGCATAAGAACTAAATACGAAATACTAACGGATTCCTGTATAGATATACATACACTTATATATCTACCTGAACTATACCTACACACGCAAAAAGTGTGAACGACAAAATAAATATATATACATATCATATATACATATATTTTGTATATATGTACATAAAAAATACGAGTTTAATAAAAAACAATTCGAAAATAGAACTTTTCTCTACACAAAAAGTGTTTTTTTTCGTTCGAAAAAAAATTTATTTTCTCAAAATTTCGAAATTAAGAAGTGATTTTTATATGAAAATTTTGTAACCTTTTCAGTTTGGAATTTGTGATAACTTCGATAAAAAAAGAATATTGTTAATTTAATCTGTAATCTGATTGGAATATTAAAGAAAAACCAATTTTAAAGATTCGTATTTCTATGCTTTAACCCAATTAACTGGCAACCCACGCGCTGAAGTGCTGCCTTCATACTTCTGCAGAAGCCAACTGCGAGAAATATGCGCGCTGCTATTTTTAAACTGCCACAAAGATTTTGAAATATTTTTCACAAATTCAGATTCGGCGAAATTTCGCAACGAAGGTCTTTCTTTAACAACAACAACAATAACAAAAATAAAATACAATAAAAACGAAACGAAAAAAAAAAAAAGAAAAGCGGTTTTCACTTACGCCACACACAAAAGATTCAACAGCAACAACAATAGAAACCAGACAGACGATCTATTTTCGACATTTGTTAAACTTTTGTATATCTCAAGACGCGACGAGACGCGACGCGATGCGACGAGGCGCATGTATTAGTGGACGAACAAATATTAGGCGTAATAATATTGACAAACCAATTTTTCTTTTTTCTCGAATTGCTCGAATTTTCGAAATGTGTAAACAAAACACAAAAGCACAAATTTCCCATCCATTTTCCCTTTAGCCCAATAAATGTAGGTCTGTTTCATAATCCATTCCATTACCAATCATTGTTTTTGGTTTTCGTGAACCACTTCCTTGGAGTACATTAAAATATAAAACTCACATACTCCTGATTTGCTCTCAGTTAAAATTGATTTTAACTTTAAAGAATTTTGCTCTTATGAACCATTTGCTTTGGTATCTCGAGATATTCAAGGACACTATTCCACTACTGTCTCATATCTCCAAAATTTGTGAGACTATTGTCCAGAGACATTTTGCTCTCATTTGAATATTGTAATCGGATATGACAGCTTGTTACTTTATGCATACATCCACATATGACATTAGCACATTTTTGTATGTGTATGTATTCGTATCGTACGGTGTTTTTTTCTCTTTTTCTTACTCTCTCCATTTTGTTTACTCGTTTATAATATCACTTTTGGCAAAAACTCACCCACTCGCATCTGAATTTGACCCAATTTTGCGTGTGAGTGAGTGAGCCAAATAGCTGCTTCCGTTGATCTTGTGTTTGTGCCACCAACCAACCACACACACGTACGCACGCTAATACATGCAATTCTATACACACACATTAGCACTTATACACACAGATTCCAACCGAATACGAAGCACAAGCACGATCCATATAAGCGTCCATATACGGCTAGTCCATACGTACTCGTTCGAAAAAAAGAAACATCTGACGACAACCGACCGACCGCTCGACCGACCGCCCGACCGCCCGATCGTTCACGTAAATAACGCACTTTTGGATAAATCTATTTTCATACTCGTATCCATGAGATGTTTACATTATTTATGCGATATTTTATTCCAGCGCTTGCATTTCAAATTTCAATTTTCAAATTTCTATAACTCAACTACATATAAGTATGCCAAATATTTTGTGGTATTGGTGAGCTCTTCGCTGGGTCATTCATTATGGTGCATAATGATTTTTTTTGTTGAAATCGAAATGATCATGACCCTTTTTTTTAGTTAAAACACAAGCAAGAATACAATTTAGAAATGGCTTTGGAAACGTTTAAGTTGTAAACGCGAACTTTTCCAGTTCCTAGTTTTAAAATCTGATATTTAATTCACAATTTCAAATACTCTAAAAGGAGTATAACAGAGTTGTTTGTGTCAGAGGCTGGAACTGATGTTACTGTTTTTGTTTTGATTAATATAAGGAAATCTTTCGAATATTAGTTTTATTGATTACAAAATTATTTCAATATTTCAACATTATTGTTAAAATATTTAAAATCCTAAAAAATGTTTTTAATTTTTGAAACTTTATATTAATAAATTAAATTTTACAGAATATTTGAAAACTTTTTTAGTTTACTCCAGCACAATTTCTAATAAACTCAAACCTTTTATCGCATTTCAGTTACTAAATCCAAAAACACAAATCCAACATGGCTGATGATGAGGTGAGGTAAGTATCGAGCGAACTAAAAAAACATTTTTTAGTTTTATTTAAGTTTTTGAAATTTATTTATAATAAATTTTTCTCTTCCCATTCCTACACTAGTAAATAAATACAACAACAAGCGAGACTTTGGCTAACATGAGGACATATTGAAGGTGATTATCCACGTCCAAATATTTGTTAATAAACCTCCACGGCTTTCTTACGCCTGCTGCCCAACCTCAAGCTCTAATATCTGCTTTATTCTATATCTTTAGGCTTTTTAGAGACAAACCAACTGTTAATAAAACTGTTTTATAAAGCTATGCTATCTATATCTATAATCCCAAAAACCACAAACCACCGCAAAATTATGAAAAACGTTCCTGCAATGCCGCACTATGAAGCATTTTTTATAGGTCGAACCTAGCCTATATGTATATCTGCATAAACCAGTTGCATGCCCTTTGCGCGCTCCAGATACTGTAGTTAGATTTTGTTATATACATCATGTATACATACATATGTATAAATATTAAGAAATTTTCGAATATGGAAATCAGTTTTATCAAAATCTCGCTACAGCAATCGCTTGTGTTATGTGCCTGTTTAGTTAAGTTCAAATTGTGTTAAAATAAAACTAACTTGATTTGTTTTTAATTCTTTGCAGAAGAAGGCAGCTGCTCCAGCTGCTGCACCGGCAGCCGCTCCAGCTGCTGCACCGGCTGCTGCTGCTGCGGCTCCGGCTGCTGCTGCCAAACCTGCTGCACCGGCAGCTAATGGAAAAGCTGCTGCACCAGCGGCTAATGGCAAAGCTGCTGCACCAGTTAAAGTCGGCACACCAGCCGAAGAGGTATTCTCTTGATCGATTCGATTCGACTCGACTCAACTCGTGTTATATCGTCTCGTCAACGTGTGTGCTTTGATGTCCCATCTCGTGTGTGTCATCTAGTGTTCCTGATAAGAAACGGCTTCGATGTGTTCTTCTTCTTATATGTTCTCATGTTGTCTTATGTCTGGTCGTGACTCTATGTCTTCTGTTGCCGGGCTTAACTGCCGAATTCTTAACGAACTCAACGACTACAAAATAATCTTTTTTTGAATCCATATAGGCTAAGAAGGCAAAGCAAGCCGAGATCGAGCGCAAGCGTGCTGAGGTGCGCAAGCGTATGGAGGAGGCTTCCAAGGCCAAGAAGGCCAAGAAGGGTTTCATGACTCCCGAAAGGAAGAAGAAACTCAGGGTGCGTATTAAGTTTAAAAATATTTTTTTCTTTCAATCCTTCAACAAATCAAACTAATCTAACAAAATATTATTTCCATTGCGCTTACAGTTGCTGCTCCGTAAGAAGGCCGCTGAGGAGTTGAAGAAAGAACAGGAGCGCAAAGCCGCTGAACGTAGACGCATCATCGAAGAGCGTTGCGGCAGCCCAAGGAATCTCAGCGACGCCAGCGAAGGTAAATTGGAATTGTTCTCTCGCTATTTTTCAGTTGTTGAAAATTTAATTGAATTCTTACATTTGAGACCAAACGCTGCATCGTGATATCGTCAGTCACCTACCTGTAGCAATAAACTCTCCACGCCCCATCAGTGAAGAGTATTATCGAACTCAGAGCTGGACTAAAGTTTGTCCTTTGAGCGAATAATTAAATCTTTACACTCGTTTTCCAATTAATGAACTCCTTAATCTATTTGACTTATTCGAGTTAATTTTGTGATTCAAAATTTCAATAATTTTCAATTATCGCATTTCAAAAATTGTAGAATCAAGACAAACGAATATCGCGATGCAGCTTCGGTTTAATAATTGAAAAGTAAAAATTCGCAGGTATTAGCAAAAATTCATCACACACACATACACACAAATACATTCTTAAAAACTCCAAAAAGAAAAAAAAGTGTTTTCGAATTTGTTTTTTAATATAAAAAAAAAATTGTCAACTAAATTTTAAAATTCTTTTAAATGTGGATGTAATAAATCACAGATCGCAAATTTTTGATCTAAACCAAAACATATTTCGAAGACACTTTTTCTATAGCAACAAAACAAAAAAAACAACCTCTTCCATATACTATCTGCAGACACACTTAGATCCCTTCTCAAGCAACACTATGAAAGGATTAATAAGTTGGAGGACCAGAAATATGACCTTGAGTATGTTGTTAAGCGCAAGGATGTTGAGGTACACACAAAACTAAAACCAAAACAAAATACGAAACAAAACAAAACAAAACATTCAAAAAACAAACAAACAAACTACTACAAAAAATCAGGCGTCAATTGAGAAAAGCAAATCAAAATCAAAACACTAAAACTGCTAAACAACACGTCACGTCAGACAACACTTTTATCTGTCACTCTTATTTTAATACACTCACCGAAGAACCTCTTCTAACTTAACGCTCACTCTTTGCACACTATCAAATTTAATTCTTCTTAAGACTCTTACAACAACTTTTCTTATTTTAACAGCCGTTAGAGCAATTTGTGGAAATTGTTAATTGTGAAAAAAAAAGTTATGCATAAAATATTTCTATATTTGAAAATGTTTTTAAAATTACATCAAGCTCTCCTAAACTTACACACTCGTATATGAATGGCCTAACTGAATTTATTTGGACCACTTACTTGAAGTTGTGTCATTTATCTTTTATATGGCTTAAACTTTTTAATTGTTTATATCTCATATTATTTCATAATCTCTTACCAATAGTAACTGTTGTTGTAAACATAAATCGAGTGACTCGTTGAAGCCACCTTGAACGTATTAATTCAAATAAAGTAAAGAGTCTTGATTTTTGAGCGCCTTAACTTGGCTTAATTCAAAATGAAATAAAATCAGATTAATGTGAAACTACAATTACAATCAGCACAAATTACTCTAGGCATGTAAAAAAATATTCTTTCTAAACCAACTCAACACAACTCAACTCAACTCTTCGCATCCTAACTCTACTCAACAACCGCAAAACTGAACTTGCAGCAATTACTACACTGAAACACAACTTCTTCTTCTTCCTCTTGTGTTTTTCGTTGTTGTTTTTTTTTTTTTTTGGTTAACAATTTAGGTATTGAAACGCACAACAACACTGTTTAAGCTGCAAAAAAACCGAAAAACCTTTTCTAGATCTAGATTTTTTTTGAATGTTGTAACGTTGTAACGTTGGCACCAACTCTTCCACCACTTCTTCAACAGCGTGCATAAGTATTTGTATTGCAACGAACGGTGTTTTTTACTATTTACTCCTTTTTTATTACTACTAAATCGATTTCAAGGTTAGCACTACGGCGGCACAACGTTTTGTACAGTGTACTTCTTTCTTAAACGCAAATACACACAAACACAAAAAATACTAAACATTCAGTTTCCTTTCTTCCTCCTGCATCCATACACCTCCCACACATACACATACAAAGACACTCATAAGTACACTTGCACAATATGAAAGTGTATATCAAGCACACTGCGACAAATCCAAAAGAATCCAATGTCAAAGAGAATAATTTTGATTTTTGAAGTTTTTGACATTTGGAAGCGAATGCTACATGCCTTTCCACCCACCAATCCACCACTTCACCACAACAATACCAACCAAACCAAACCAAACCAAACTACATACATACATATATACTATCTATTGCACTTTCAACCCGCAGATACACTCAAAAAGATTTCGCAGGATTATTATGCTAAGATTCTCAAATTGGAAGATCAAAAATATGACCTTGAGTATGAGGTTGCCCGCAAGGATTTGGAGGCAAGCATTATGCATTTTGCTGAGTGTATTTTAGCGTGTTCTTTTTTTCGTATGAACTTTTCAAAAGTTCGATATTTTTTGATTTTTTTAAGTTTTTGATTTATTTTTGGTAAAAGTAGAAAAAAAGAAAAACCCCTTAAAGCCAGGCTTTTACAGCTGCTGCCGCCGAGTTTTTCTTTTTGTAGAACATCCATTTTTCTTTTATGATTTCCTTTTACAACAATCGCCAAAGTTCTCAGTTACTTTGCAGAACTTAACTTGTATTTTTTAACAGTGTAGTTTCGACGTGTTTTTGACTTTACACTTTTTTTTGTGAAGTTTGAAGTTGTTAGTTGATTTATCGAAAGTAGTTAACCATATGTATAAAGTAGAATTGCAGATACTTTTTTTTTCGAAGTGCAACAAGTTTTGAATTCGACCAGGCTGTGTAGTATGCAGTTTGATTACAAAAACAAGTTTATCTAAACAAATTCGGATCCTGGGTCTGCATACTGCATCTGCTGGCTGGCATTTGTTTGCGTTTTCATATGTGAAAATCAAAAATTGTTTGCACTTTGGTTCATTAAGCTTTTTTCGCTGGCATTATTTTAATATTGTTTTTTTTTTTACAAGGTTTACTAAAATAAACGTTTTTTTGCTTTTTAAACTATTTTTACGTAAACCTAACACACACAACAACAAAAAAAAACACTTGACTGCGCAAAAGATCAAAATTAGAACTAAGTCATGTAGAAGCTTAAATTTTTGTATTTTGTAAGCTTTTACTAAATAAATATTTTGCTGGTATAAATGCAATTAAGTTTAGATGAAGAAGAAAAATCTGTCCAAAGGAAATCTTATGAAAATTCCGACAATTTCATGAAGTAGCTCCAGAGAAACATAAAAAACGTTGCGTGTATAAATTCCATCTGTCTTGTTAATTATAGTAGCTAGAACAAACAAACAAACAAACACCCCAGGCCATACAATTTTATGTTTGCAATTCGAATTTTCCGAAAGTACGGCGCGGTAAATTTATTTTTGAGCCTTGCTTGGAAAACAAGAAGAGAACATTAAAATTTTGTACAACCAATCAATCAACCAACCAATCAATTCCTCTTTTTGTGAATCTATCAATGAACAAGAACATTTCTCGATACTCGTACACATCTCATCACAACAAACAACCAAACAACCACCCAACCATTACCAATACTTGTATTACACTGCTCAGATAAATGACCTAGAGTCGTTCAACAATGAAAAGTGCCTCTTGAATTCAACATTTACTGATACAAACAAAAAAAAACCAAATGAAATTATTAATATAATTATTCGCCTTCACATATTGTCTATTGTCTATGTCTATTCCTTCGATACCATATTTGTCAATCCAATCCAATCTGTGTTGTAATACAGCCGAACTGCAGACATTATGCAAACAATATTGGCAACGCGTTTACGAATTGGAGGGCGATAAATTCGATTTAGAACGCGGCCAAAAGTTGAAAGCCATGGAGGTAAATGCAAACAAACAAACAAACAATATTTGTTACAAACAAGATTTCGAATGTTGTAATGATATGTTTTCATTTTTTTTACATACTATTTATATATATATATAAATATATTTTTTCTTTTCTTTTATTTTGATATTAATTTTAATTTTTTTAATACTTTTTTTCGTTTTTATTTCGAAAATTGTTATCCTTCCAAAAAACCGCAAGTGAAACAATCGATTATCGATAATAAATACAATGTTTGCTCGTTGCTTAACGTTATCGTTAACGAACGTGATTTTTTTCTCAAGAATGAAATTCTCCGATTCAAAGGCGGAATTTCGAAATTTGTTGTTGTTAAAAAAAACACGATCGTTGTGAGCAAAACTGGTGAACGCCAGTCAAGCAGATCATAGTAAGCTTTTAAAAAATACTTATTTGTAAATGTATGTACCAAGGACAACGAGAAATCGCTATCTCGATAGTGTACGTTTAGTGTATAGTCCCCCGAGACGAGCATTTTTCGTTAATATCTTCCGAACTTCGAACTGGTCTGCTGGCATATCCTGTTCCTCCTGCTGCTGCTCCTCTTTTTATATTTTTTCTTTCTCACACGCAAACTCACACCCGAACACATAACATTCTCAAAAGATTTTTTTATTTATTTAATTATCTATATATATTGATCAATCAAATTTGCTAAAAGTATATTAAATTTTCAATTTTATAAAAAAAAAACAAAAAAAAATTCAACAAAGAACATCAAAAATCTCGATAGTAAAACGATAATGCTTCGAAAACGTCGTTTGTTTTTTGACTATTGTCAAAATAACAAACGAGAACAAGAACAAGAACAAGAACCAAAATCAAATATCTATAACAAAATCTTTGCAGGCGAATTGCAAGAGATTTGCGATGAGTATTACGAGCGTATGTATATTTGTGAAGGCCAGAAATGGGATCTGGAATACGAAGTCAGGAAAAAAGACTGGGAGGTACTGCCAACAATCAATCATAAACTTTCTTTCTATTTAATACTTAGTAAAAAAAACATAAAAAACCAAAATCGAAAACTATGTTAAATGTTTTTGAAGATAGTTTGCATTTCTTTTTTGTGTAAAGTATGTGATTTAAAATTCCAATACACACACACAAACACTCGCGCGCACACTCACGCATACACTTGTCAAAATCACACCGACAAATGCATTTCAAAAACACAAACACAAACAACAACATACAAGCAAGCAAGCCAGCCAGCCAGCCAGACACATCTCGTTAATATCGCAAACATATCGTCAAGTCAATTTAACGATTTTCACTATCGCAATGAGAAACATTTTTGTATCGTTAATAGTGAATGTATCATTTTTGAAAAGTGAGACTTTTTTTGTTTAATAAATATCCATGCTAAATCGCATACAGACACAATCACTGCTGCTCAGCATATTTGTACAAAGGCACACATACACAAGCACACGAAGCACTTCCGGCCTATATACATTTAAGCCTGTTTTACATTTTGACTGAAGTAAAATTAATTTTCAGGTTTTTTTGTATATAACATTCGAATTTCTCGATTTTCAGAGTAACTATTCAAATGACTAAATGAGTCTACAAATGTTTCTTTAAGTGACTAGAAAATTTAATATTATTAAATTAACTCGAATAATAATAATATCCATAAATATTCATTTATATATATACATACATGTGTACATATGTATAAAAACTTTAAGAACTCAGTCAATTTGGTACACCTCAAAAAATACGAAAATATCAGAAAGCATTTCAAAAAAAATAAATAAATTATTCTCAGACCAGTTCCACTTTAGACGGGATATCTTAATTCGGCCAGTCCATCTCGAATATATTATCCACTCATTTGCCGCACACACACACACTGCAAAAACAACAAATCAGCACACACACACAATTGCCAATATGATCACAAGACACTCTCGTATGCTCATTGATGCGCTCTCCTCATCTAAGCATAAACATTCGATCAATCGATCAATCAATCGATCGATCGATCGATCAATAAACTCAAAATGGAATTTTCTTTAAAATACGAACTCTTTACTTAATTGTTTTTTGTAACTACTCGTTTCGCAATTTTCAAGAAAATTTTTACTTTAATATTTAATACTCGTATGATTTGTGTTTTTTAATTGTTTTTCTTTTAACTCACTAAACAAAAAAGTTGGTCACCATTACATTTTCTTTTTTTTTTATCGAAAAAAAATAATAATAATATATTTAAATAAATGTATATATTATTTACGATTTCTGCCCATTTGCACCCGCACCGCACCCGCACGCCCACAAAAAATAAAATGAAATAAATCAAATGAAATGAAATCAAAAAGCACAACACGATTTTAAAAATCATTTTGTAAATATTTACTATGCTCAAATCCAAAACGTATTAAAAATTAACCCTTTAGTAATTTTTTTCAGTGCACAAACAGCCGATTTTTATAATTTCACTTTAACGGAATTGTAATTTATTTGTACTTAAACATTTTGTTCAAAAAATGAAAAAAAAAGAAAAGATAAGAAAAGAAAAGAAACTATGAACCGTTACTGATACCCAAAAGTCGATTTTTTTTTAACAATGTAATTTTGTAAATTATCCACTCGCAGTTTACGAAATTTGATTGATTTAAAAAATATGCAAAATCCAAACTAAGAACGAAAGAAGACGCATCAGTATGGCACATTCACACAAATCTATCTTAACCGTAACTAATCAAAAACAAAAGCAAAACAAAAAACTATTGTCGATTTAACAATGCGAATTGTAATAATAAACCAGCTGTAAATACAAATTAGTACCTGTTGAACCTTGACTGAGAATTGTTGTTGTTGTTGTTGTTATTTCTTTTTTAACAGAAAACAAATAAACGTTAACAACCTCCCCTGATCCCAACAAATAATAAGTAATAATTAAGTAAAAACTGAAATACAAAAAAAAAAAAAAAACTGTCTTTAACAATTTATGTTGTAAAAATGTACGGTCGATAATTGTATTGTAAATTAGAAAAGTTTGTGCAAATAACAATGTTAAATGTTACTCTTGTACTCGATTAATTGTCTCTCTCTCTCTCAATCTCAATCTCTCTCGTTCTCTCTCTCTCTCGCTACTCTCTGCTGTTAATACTATGTAGTACGATGAGATAAGAAATGAGAAGTTGCTCTCGAAAAATAAAAACACAACTTACTTAACACGCCACGCCCACTTGCAATACAATTGCAAGCCGCCCTCAAACACATACCCAACAACCACACACACACACATACTATAAATGTTTCTCTTGCGTTACAAATGCCAAGTGAAATGCATTTTAACATTTGAGTATTCGAATTCGAAGAAATCCAAAAATTCACAACAAAATAAACAAATAAAAAACACAAACATTGTATTAGATATAATCCAAGAATATTAATAATAACAGTAATAATAAAAATATTTCGTAAACGTCGTCGATTGTTCCATGGTGGAAAGCCGACAAATTTGTGCCATACTGTGCAGTACCTCACGTAGAATATTTGATTGTGTCTCTTTACCATATCCAATTGTACTCGGTGTCTAGTCTTTTGTAAACAAAATCCAGTGCCACTATTTAGCAACTTTTTGTTTGTTTGTAATACCCGTCTGGGCTAATGTCAATGTGACTTTAATTAACTGGGATGACGGTTTATTAAGGTCTCTTAAGTTATTCACGTAACAATTATCAATTTATCAAATAAAATAAAATAGAATATAATAAAGTTCAAAAGAAAGAAAGAAAAAAATCGACATTTGGATGTTATGCTGTTCACAAGCTTCGAAATTCCTACTCGATGTTGTAATTTTTAGTTTATGTCCACGAAACTTTAGTTTAACATAAAGAAAGTACTCGGAAATCTGCACTCCAATATTTTGCCTCCCACGTTAGCAGCTCAACATGAAGCGTAACGTGGCAAAACTAATTCAGCGATTTCAATAAAGTTCTTGTATAAATAAATATTGAGTCGATATCTGGTCAGGAATATTGAATACTTGATTTTTGATATTTTTCCGAGTTCTTTCAATTCTAATATAGAGATTTGTTTATACCAAAGCTAACCGCAACCTAACCCACAATAGCTTATCCAACTTAAAACGCTATTAAAAATAGTATTTGCTTAAAAAGAAGATCTAACAACCTTAGTAAACTCCTTAGGTCTACTAAGTACTACTAAGAGACCATTCTTGTACAGCGAAACCCAACTTGGTGTATGCAAATGCCGAAGCGTTCTAACATTTCGTATGATATATAACTAACCTAACTTCCTTGAGAGCCTAATTTTTGATTTTGATATTTTTTTGTAGTTGTTGAGAAAAAAAAAAAAAAAGTTTAATTAATTTACCTAAAATACAGATTTTAATCAGACATTTTTATTCTTTCTTTACGCAAATATCGTAAATAACAGATCGGAGATCTCAATGCCCAGGTTAACGATCTTCGTGGCAAATTGTAAGTTCCAAAGCCGCACAGTGGAAAGTTTAACTATTTTACTAAAATTCGACTTTCTTTTTCCTTTATGAAAACAGCGTCAAACCAGCCTTGAAGAAGGTTTCCAAATACGAAAACAAATTCGCCAAGCTGCAAAAGAAGGCCGCCGAATTCAACTTCCGTAATCAACTCAAGGTTGTCAAGAAGAAGGAATTCACATTGGAGGAGGAAGAGAAGGAGGTAAGTCTTGTGGAAATCGAATATATATATATATACAATTATAAATTTATATAAAATTTAAGTATGTAATGTTTTTTATTATCGACCATTTGGAAAATTCAATCAGAAGTTCTTTAATAAACTTGGCAATTTAAACGTCGCTATCAATCCGACACGTAGTTAACTTGTTTAATTCAACATATCAACTATTGAAATTAATTTATGTAAAGAATAAAGAAACAAACATTTAAACGTATTTTTAAAAGTCAAAATTCAAAATAAATAAATAACCTTAAATAATCCAAACTTACTTGACTAAATGTCTTCAATAGCTTCTTACATTGTAGAGTGAATTCGAATCAATGGATATATAAAATGAAACATTTAAAGCAAATTATTTTAAGTTATATTAAGTTATCTATGCAATGAATAACGCTTACTATTTCCGCTAACCCAACTCTTCTTCTTATATAGAAAATGATTAAAGATGTTACGTTAAAAGCAGCCAAAAAGTGTAAGAATATTACATGTGCACAAAACCCAAAAACAAAAACAAAACATAAATGTGTTTAAGCAAAGTCTTTGTATGTGAATGTTTCGCGTAGGTAAAGGCACATCCGTACACTGAAAAAAAAAACGTTCTTTGATTTTTATAGATATGCCTTTATAAGTAATGTCACGAATAGTCGTAGTAATCTGTATTACTACTAAAGAGTGCACCACTTTGTCTGTTTCGATTGCAATATGTCATTTATTTTCTTTATGTCGCTCCCACTGTGCATGCCCGCTCAGCGTAGAGTTTAGTGTATTTGTTGTAATTGTTATTTTCCATTTACTGATATCGATTGTTTGCTCTTCTCTTCTTTCTATGAACATTGCAGAAGAAACCCGACTGGTCCAAGGGCAAACCCGGTGATGCCAAGGTAAAGGAGGAAGTTGAAGTCGATGCCTAAACGTGTCCCCCTGCACCGTGACTCCCGCCCTTAACATAAATTTTATCATATAAAAAAAAAACAACAACAACTAAAACAACATCAAAAATTACGAATATATTCGCTCATATATGTTATCAAATATATTTTTTAAAGTAATTTCCTAATTTTATTTCCTTCGCATTACAACAAAAATAAAATGTGTTACAAAAACAACAACAACATGAAGAACAAAAACAACACCTAAAATTAAAACAATAAAACAAAGAAACAAACATTTTTTCAATTGTAATATAAAAACAAAATTTAAGAAAAACAACACAAAAAAATTCCAAAAAAAAAAAACAAACACATTTTCTAGTTTTCATTTACCCCAAAAAAATATGCTAAGGTACTTCTAATGACTATTTAAGTTCCTAAGCACAAACAGATTCACTTGTTCTCCCGCCCCGATTCCCAAAGAGAAACAAACTACACAGATTTCGTCACAGAAGTTCTTTTCCCTACCGAAGTATTTAAGTTCTATAATTTGTATGACGTCATTTTGCTTCACAACCATTTTATCCGAAGTTGACAGAGTCTCGACCTTAAATCATTTTAATAAGCCTTTTGCAGTACTCGTACAAAAAGTCATACTTCTCGTTTCGTTTTTCGGGTTGAACATCATTTCTCCCAATAAAGGTGTGGAAGTGATTTCTACATAAACATAAACTAACCCTTTTGTCTAAAGGTCACAAACGTAGGAGATAATTTCTTAACTTCTGAACTGAAGTCTTCAATATTTTATGTTTAAACTTGTGAGTCAAATGTCAAATTAAACCGTGCATTCATATTTCTATTACTTCGTTGTATTCCCGAGTTATTTACCCTCCGCCGATACATTACCTTCATATGCCTTCACTCACACTCGTTCTTTCTTGCATGTGCCCAAGTGTTATCCTGGTAATTATCAAAAATAAAAAAAACTGATAAGGTACTGCTCTACTTTTTTTTAACAAATAAATCAACAACAAATATTTACAGGAACACGCCCCTGAAACACCAGCTCCAGCATAAGTTAGCATCACCGTTGTCGGGAACAAAGAATAGCGGAATAGAACAACAACTAGAACAACTAGAACAACAAAATTTCCGCGATAATAAATGCAACAATTTAATATTTACAATTATTTTTCGATGGAATACTTTTTGAACAATTTTAAACATTTTATTTTTGGAAATAATAATGCACAAGAACAGCAACAACAACAACAAAAACAACCTATAACAACATGAGGCACTTTTAAGTAGGAAATCTGCACCAAAAAGAGACGATTTTGAGTGAAAGGCAACTCTGTGCGCTTGTCGAAGGAAGGAAGTCTTCTCTTCTCTTCCGAATCGAGTTGTGTTTTTTTTAGAGCCTAACGAGGAGCAGCAAACGTGAATTTTCACATTTTCACATTTTTTATTGTATTGTACTTTTTTATTGCTTTGTATTATTTATTTATATATTTTATTTCAATGAAACAAACACACAAGAAACAACCTTGAAACACAATTGGAGACTTTACCAACAAATAAAAATAAATAACAAGGAAAGGCAACAACAGCGAAAGTCAAACGAATGCGAATTTATTAATTTTTTTCTTCTTAGATATTCAGAGTAACTTATTGCTATAATTTGCGTTCTTCGTTTAATTAAATATTTCAAATTTTAGATAAAGTTAAATTTTTTTAATTTATTTTTGGTAAAATATTAAAAAAATTAATTAAGTTTAGATGGGTTATTTTTGTTTGTTAAGAAAACAAGAATCAAAATTTAAAACAATAAAATTCAATTAAGGTACCTTAGCGTACTTCCAGCGAAAGTACTTTTTGTTTATTGATGATTGTAAAGATTGTAAATTTAAAATACTCGTAAGTTAGGGATATAAATAATTTAAAGACTGATTAATTTAATATTGCATAACATCATTCCAACCCACGACATGGATCTTGTGTTAAGTTCATATGATTTCCGACTTTAATCGATACTGAGAGTACGTATTGCAGACATTTATTTCAGTTAATACCTAAATTTAATAGTTTTTGGAATAATCATGCAAAATAAAAATTACATATCTCCAAATGAGATCATTACGAATGTTTCGGTTAATTCAAGTGCAGAACATCCGGATGACTTATTTGCACATAAGAAAACAATCATACATTGAGAAGTCCTCTGCAGATCTGCACTTGATTTGTATCTAACTTAATAATTATCATCCTCCGGCTGGGTTAGGACAAACCCATAGCAGCGTTCATTATCTAAATCGAGCACCTCTACTTCCATCATCTCATCGTTGTCGTCCATGTCCACATACGACGACAGCACCACTTCCACTTCTGCTGATGCGGGTAACTGCTGAGGGACATCATGCTAAAATGTCTGCGCATTGCGGCAGACGCCACAGCCTAGTGCGAACTCTTCACCTGTCGCCGGGTGCATAATGTGAAGCGGACACTCGTCGCCCATCAGCTGTTTGGCCTTCGGACCGGCCGGACACTGCGGCAGTTTGATTTTCGGAATGTTTGTCAGACGCTGAAAGTCATCGTGGCACGTATCGCAAAAATGTGTGGTCCCAAAACAAAAGAATACCGCCACGGAGCAGCAATAGCGGCATTTATACTCTAGAAAATCGGTGCCATGCTTGGGGCACATTTGGGCACGTGCCACATCCGAACAGCCGCCGCAGACGAGTTCTTCGGGATCAAACTTTTCACCGATTTCAGCATCGCAACGCGCCTCGCCACCATAGTAGGCCTTTTGGCACTTAAAACAGACATAGTAGGCGTAGCGATCCATCGCCAGGTTGCATATGTCTTTCGAGTCCTTGGGGTCCTTTACTACGCCCTCGTATTTTAAACTGAAACAGTGAACAATTTAAAATTTAATCAGGCCTTACAATACGATTTTAATATAATGTACTAACCGCATCAGCGCCTTCCTCTTAACATCCTGTTTTAGCGCATTAATTGGATCGAGTATGTCGCCGAGTAAAGCGTGTTGAATGTCTGCCTTGCAGATGGGACATAGAGTAAAACCGAAGGTGATACGCGGACCATTCCAGCGCTTCTCCAACTGCGTCTTACAACAATGAAAGTGGAAAACATGCCCACACTCAAGCTACAAATACACATAATCGTTAATATAAAAATGAATGGTCGCTTAAAACAAACAAAAAACAACAAAGCTCACTTGAATTGATGGTGCCGAGGGAAGTTTCTCAAAACAGCAGGTGCATACATCGTCCGCGTCCTGCGTAAGCTTTGGTTCATGCAATTCTTCGGCCAGTTCGTTTTCACGTTCGTGGCAGATGTGCTGCAGACATGGCAGACATTTGCGTTCCCCAACGACACCGCCGCACGCGTGGCCGCATGGTTTCGTCTTCATACACGAATTCGCGGCAAACTTTTGGCACTGGACTTCTGCGCACACATTGCCAATCTCCAGCAGTCCTGAATTACCGGTGATGCCGCAAAAACGACAGCAGCCGACTGCCTCTTGCGGACCGGATATGATCGTGTGATTGCCGTCGCGAAACTCGACCATGGCCTTAAGTGTTTTGGAATCTGCGAGCGCCAGCAGCCAGAAGAGTTTAGTGCGACCACACGATTCGTGCAGTTCAACGCGTATGGCCTCCTCTTCCTCTTTGCAGACCTGAAACGATTCAATTGCGTATATTGATTTAATTTGCATATATCAAAAGTAAAAACAAATAAAAGTTTTTTAAATAATCTTTAAATAAATAAAAGATATTTAAAAAAAAGCATGATTCGTTTTTATACCGTTCGTTTGTGCGAGCGCGTCTTTCGATTTAGATGTAAAAATCGGTCACAGTCGCCGCAGAGCGAACCGCAAGTCTCGCATTGAATGATCGCTGCTGTTTCTCCATCGTCGTGATTTGTACACATCGGACGCGTATCGGAGACCTTTGACCACTGGCCGGACGAAAGCTTTTCAACATGATCACGATCGAGCACACAAAGACTGGCCAGCGCCAACCAAAGCGTTGCGGTCTTAATGCAATTCTCCGGACTGCGAAATATCTCATCCAATCGTGTCAGATTAAGCACTGATTCAGCAATGG
The DNA here is from genome assembly GCA_949127995.1 of Suillia variegata. Lineage (NCBI taxonomy): Eukaryota > Metazoa > Arthropoda > Insecta > Diptera > Heleomyzidae > Suillia > Suillia variegata. The sequence continues at coordinate 43,140,636 of OX421846.1, read as the reverse complement.
CTGCTTTTGTTATTTGTGACCATTTCTCGCTAAGTTTTCCCTAAAAACAATAACAAAAAAAATTAAATTATTTCTCAAATAAAAAAAGATACTTAAATTTCAAAATATGTTAAAAATTATCCTGCGACGAGTTGCGAAATATTAAACTTACACTTGCGAGATCACGAATCAAACTTATGATGCTCTCTGCTTGTTTGGTCGACATTAGCCCATTGAGGAACCAGCGCTGATTCAGATTCTTTTTTGATTCCTTCTTCGACGACTTTAAAGTAGAACGACCACCTAAGGCAAACTCCATCGAATTCTGGTTAGCATTATTCATTGTCGGATTGTGATCGAATCGGAATGGATGCGATTTCGGAAATTCCAGCGCCAGCTCACCCAGGCCAATTTCTGCCGAATCTTCCTCTGTGTTTGGCTTGACTTGTCGCAGCAAATGCACGGACAAATCCAACGAATTGCAAAGCCGTATAAAAGTTGGCGACTTTTCGGCGTTCGACTTGCCGACGGTTGTCTTCACTTTAACCTGTAATTGCAGCGATTTTGCAATGACAGCCAAAAATATATCTAACAGACCCAATCGACTCATATCAAAATCTTCGGCAGCCGATTGATGCGCAATATTATAATCTGCCGGTGGCAAACGTTGTACGCCGAGCAAATCGGCAAAGCCAGCAGGCGATATTTCGGGCAGTATGCGACGCAACAACGCGGTCACTTGACGCTGCACACGATCACTGCCAGTGTGTAGCAAACTAAGCAGATCCTTGAGCAGTCCGTACTGCTGTGAGAGATAAGAGCGTCCAACTACGCTACCCGAAAGCGCCAACACCATGCTGAGCATTTCAAAACAGTAAGTATCTGGCGCACGATAACGTTCCGAGGAGCTCGATTCGCTTTTCGGTTCCTTTTCGGTGGCTGAGGAGCTCGATGTCATTGTGTTTTGGTCCTTAAAGCAATTAGCCAAGTTAACAATATCCCAATCCTCTTTGGCGCGTTGCGCCTCCTTTTTAATGGCGTGCACGATGTGCACAATAACCTGCTTTTGTAAATGGGAGAGTTTCGACCGCGAAAAGAGTATGCCGACCATGTGCTCGCGCAAATCCAGCGAATCGGCAAGCATTGAATTGACGCTGGAGTCCATTCCAAGCACAGATTGATGTCGGCTATCGCTACCGGTACCGAGTTTACTGTTGGGATCGAGTGCGGTAGTGCTGATGAGCTTCCCGAAAACTTGGCCTAGTTACAGTTTAAAGAAAAAAATTGCATATTAAAACATTTCATTAACTCGGTACTAAAAATGTACTGCAAGTTCTCATTTTTAGAAAAAATAAGTTGTATACATATTGTATGCAATCGAAAATAACTTCTAAGAGTATTTACCCGTTATAAGGCGAAACACACGTAGTGTTTCGCCCTCACAGATTTGCTGTTGAATTCGCACCGCATGCGTTAGCTTTAAATTTGACTTCCAAGCGTGTGGTGGATATTGGACACCCGATCCCGCAATTGCACCAGTTATACCAAAGTGCTCGTTCAGTTGATCATCAAGAAGGCTACTCATGGTGGTCGGCACTCCAAGCAATTTAATTTGGCGCACACGTAACGTACTCTCCGGCCCGTGAAACTCCAAACGAAAGTGTGTGCAATTATCGTCAGTGATTTTGGTCGATATCCAGGTGCAAGCTTTCTGATCGACATCGACTGATTTGACGAGATTTGTATCGCCTAACGATTGTCCCGCATAGAAGACGACATTGAGTACTTTGTTCTATTTGGGACAAGAATAAAATTAGATTTTGTGGTGTAATTAAAATTGCAAAACTTTACCTGAATGTCGCGACTGTTGTCGATATGTACCAACAGCACCTTGCATGTATAGCTCAGTTTATTCATCGAGATCTCAATAATTTTACATTTATTTCGATCTTCTTCATCGCTCTCCCAGAATGTTTCAGTCGAATTGTCGGTCAACGACTCGGCCATGGCCTGACGCGACGAAACAGTGACCTCGAACATGCCATTTAAATCGGAAAAGTAGATGATCTTTGCGCCAGCATTAACGGCGACGGACCCAACAGCTGCCGAATTACTACTTACACCTTGAAAATTGTGTTCGATATCAACGCCTTCGGAGGCCACAGCGGCCGCCACTATAGTCGACACAGTCATTGCTGCCGCATCCGCATCCTGTTCATCAGACTTGGAAAGAATCTTTGAAATATTGCCAAAAACATGCGAATTATGAAGAAACTGATGGTCGGCTTGTCGAAAACGTATTCCAAAGCATTGAATTGCGATTCGCTGCAAAGGTGAGCCCAGCGGTAGATACAGCGTTAGATCTGCAACCGACTGCAGAAACACATGCAGACTCTGTGTTATCATGTGCGAGAAGCGTCCGCTGATTTGTGTATATGAAACGGGATGTTCGAGTGCCAATTCGACCTCTTCGTATTTGCCATCGATTAGCTCCAGCGAGGAACTACTCAGTGAGCTAACAAACCACCACATCAGATCGTGCAGACAGACACTTTGTGTTACCGAACGCAAAAGCCAATTGAGCGCCTGCAACGAATAAATGCGACACGTGGCAATGCGCAGACTGCGCTTCATTGCGTAACGCAACTTGTCTAAATCGTGTTTTTGCATAATAAAAGACATAGCAGGACGTGCGAGCAACGCGGTAAGTTGCGCCGCTGTAGTCTCGACTACATCAACTGGACTTGTGAGTGGCTTGTCTATCCCAGATTTTGCCAAACTATTGGTGGGGAAAACAAAGTTCTTGACATTGTTTGCATCAATCGGTGCCGTTGGTAACTTTTGTTTGTGCTCAGTTACTGCCTCTGAATCATTGCCTTGTTGTTGATTATTGGCGTTTTGGCATTTAGTCTCAGCTTCCGTCATCGTAGCGCGCTGGCTGATCGGCGCTTGTACAATCGACGTATTAAGTATATTTTCCGGTACCAGACGCCTTAAATTCTCCGATGGATAACAAATGAGTAATGATCCATCACCACCCTCACTTGTTGAATTGTTGCGACGCCGAAATACCACTTTCGGCTGCTGACTAGTATCTTCAGGTGCTGCTAGCCCCTTTAAATTAAAATTGGCTTGTTGTTGCGCCACTGCCCATCCTTGGCCCATTGAAAAACTGCGATGAAATTTCGATAATGTACCCGTGTTGGTCGCACTAGAACCACCTGGTTGAGTCGATACTGATCCAGTCATGATTTCATAATTGTTTGGATCACACGACTCGTACGAGATCTCAGAGAGTGGCTGCATAGGTAAGAGTAAAGTTTTGTATAAGGTCAAGTACAGAATCTTATAATTTTAACTCACCCTGTCAAAACCATTATCGGTTGTATTTAATCCGAATATCTCATATGGCAAGTCTTCATTAGTAGTCGCACCCAGTGAATCCAAACATGCAAATGTCTCTGGTGCTACCCAGATATGATCGGGTGAGGTTGGTGCACCAGCAAAACTTTTTCGGTACGGTGTGGAGCCTTGAAAATTAAATAGTCGGTTTAAAACTTACATTATTTCGCATTTAAATATATTAACTTACTTCCAAATTTGCCGCTCATGCGAAGTCCAATACGACTATTACGCGCCGAATCGCCACGACTAGTGCTGGGCTTATTCAAGTCGCACATATTAAAATGCTGATGCTCAATTACAACAGGCATCTGCTGCGGCGAACGTTTTGTCGATGCAGCTACCGAACTCTGAAGACTGTTCGGCATTGCGCCTGTGGTGGGCAAATTAGACACGCTCGAAGATAGCTCTAAGAGGAAAGTGGCATTTTCACGCATAGTCGTATAAATTTCCGAGTTGGCGATCAAAGTCGTCTTTACGCCGAATAAATTCATTTCGTGAGCTAAAAAAAAGGATTTTGGTATAAAAACAATTGACAGTGTTTGGGTAGTTTGTAGCATAGATTTAATAAAAGTATTCTAATAAATATTAGTCGGTAGAAATACATTTTGTTTGCTACGTATTTGACATTCAAAGGTTTTAATAAACTTACCAGAATTTGTAATGTTTCGAATGTTGATGTTGGTATTCTTGCTAGTCGAGAGGTACTTTTCGCGACATTCAACGCACATGAGAAACCAACTTGAAGCACCTTTGCCGCCCTCGCCGCAATTTCCAGCCCAACCTTCACAGAATATGCCTACCGAATTGTAGCCCTTCCCATTGGCCATTATGCCACAACCAGGATGTGTGATACGCATATGATATGTGACTGGTATCGGTAGAAACGCCTCACAAATTTCGCACCATGAACCGTCGTCTTTTTTCTTTTTCTTGGATTTTTTTGACGAGGCTTCCTTCTCGGTCTCCTTGTCGGACCCGACGCTGCCACCACCCTCGACTTCTGATTTATCTTTTGACTCGGCGTTTGAATCACGTGTAGGGGAGTTCACTTTCTGACGCTCTAAAGTATTCAACTGCACAATATGTATGCAATTGGTACATACTTGTTCCCACAAATATACCAGACAACGCAGAGCAGGCGGGAGTACCGTTACAAACTCTGGCAACGACTGTAATTTTTGCTTTTCGCCTACATCGGTTCCACCTTCTGTGGTTAGATTCTTGCGATATTTGCGATTGTTAACCGAAGAATTGCCACTTTTTGTAAGCGATTCCAATGTTGAAGGACGTATATTAAGATAATTGCCTGCATTAGCCACTTCCACGGAGTGACGCTGTTGTGCTTTTTGCTCACGCGATAGTTGGACGCGTGGATCGCCTGAATCTCCTCGACGGGTCACCACCGTAGCGCCCTCTTTCGGCAACGACGGATGAAATTTCAGAAAACTCGCACAAGCCATGGCATCGTGGACGATACCTTCATGCCAAAGAAAAGCAGCAAATACAGCGCGTATGCTCTCCGCGAAGGAAGGCGGCATGGCTCTTTTTATCGGACCAATCGGACCACTTCGATTTGCTGGTGGTGGCGGCGGTTTTGATTTCACTGCGGATCCACTTCCACCATTTGTCTGATTAAAATTTACGGCGGCATTTAGTTGAGCTGGCCAAACTGGCGGACTTGAATTGTCCGTATCAGTGCTTGCCGTTGTACTTGCTGTCTTCGTCATTGGCTCAGCGAAAGTAATTTGATCCTGCTCAGTACCATTGTCTGCACCTGTTGTTGTTGTTATCTGTAACATGCTCATTTCTTCCTCTAAATGTGCTAAATCAGCTTCTTTAACGGCTGCTGTATCCGAGAGGGAAGTTGTTGGAGTGGTACGATTAGCTACTCCAGCTCCCGCTGCACCTCCAACTTTTCTTGGTGTATGTTTAGGTGTGGATAACAGGGCTGCTGTTTGGCTTGGCGTGAAATTTGTGATCCGCATTGTTGATACATCAAAATCAGCGACTTGGCTGCTGGCCACCTCCGTAGATTCCTCTTTTAGACTTTTTGGTGAATGACTGGAATCCTGCGTTAACGAGCTGTAAAGTCCCGACGTCTCCGACACATCGACAGACTTTACACTAGCACTGGGGGACTCTTTCGTAGCACCATTTTTTTCTGGTATCTGCATTGGACTTGTGCTTCTATTGCCATTACTGCGGATTGGCGGCGATGACTCCTGACCGCCCATGGCACGTACCAGCTCGCGCACCGACACCGTAGCCAATTCACTAACATCAGAACGCTTGCGTTGATGTTCTTTTACGGGAATCGCACCAGCAGCACTGCCGCCACCATCGATGGTATCACCCTTGAACCACTTTTGCAATGCCTGCAATTTAATAGCGCCTCCACCTACCACACCAGCAATTGCTGAACCAATATTGGAGGGGCTTGTTCCTTGCAGTGAATGCAACGATAAAAGATCGCCAGCACCTCCACTTCCCGTTATCAATTGCTGATGTTGTGGCTGAGACTGTGATTGCGACTGCGAATCGCTCGACGCTGAAGAAGCTTGCATGTCAAAGACCTTGTTAATGTCGCTTTCATTAAGACTTGCATCTAGTTCAGAAGATATCGATTTGTCTGGGTTAGGAAAGAGAAAAGGATTTGTAGATGCAGAGTTTTGACTAATCGAGGAGGAAGTTGGAGGTGTAAAACGTGGCGCTTGCGCAGAAAAGTCGAAAATCTTTTTATTTGGCGAAGTTGATTTCGACTTTGATGGCGAATCCATTGCGGTGACTGAGGCTGGTATAACCGGTGGTTCAATGTTATCCAATAGTGATTTATGGCGCGGCTTAGATATGTTCTTTTGAGTGGTACTAGCAGTCGCTGTCGTCGTCACACCAGCAGGCGAAGAAACACCACCTGATGTCGGTGGTGTGACCGCTGTCGCAGATGTACTAGTCACTGTCGAATCTGTTACCGGATGCAACAATGTCTTAGCCAAATGCTGATTGTATTGCAAGCACCAAGCCTCTGTTGGGTACCAACCCATAGTGCAGTGCTGACGTATTGACTCGGTGGAGAGACGCAACCACACACCATCATCATTTTCGATCTCGTCGATGAACATGATCACCCCGTTTAGTTTGATGATGCCCACCTGTTCCGATTGCAGTGTCGGATGGGAACGTATTCGCAGTCCAGCGGTATTTTTTGAATAAAATTTTCGCAACTTATTTGGTGGTTGCGGTTTTTTCAAGTGTTTCTGCATGGGCGGTGGTAAGTCGCCTTCCTTGACTTCAACGCGATACACCTCCTCGAGTAGTATACCATCGATAGTCACAGTTAAGCAGTAACTGCCAACGGAATTGGGTGTCCAATGCACACTAAATGTGCCGTCTTCCTGATCCTGCGCATAAAGTGTTTCAGTGACGCGTGTTTGTATTGGACAGCTGAAACGTAACTCCTCGAACGAATAGTTAGTGTAGGGTTTCATAAAAGTAATGGCCTTAAAGCACATCTTCTCCTTAACTGTCGGTTCGTAGTTAAGGCGTGGCGGTGGAGCGACGCCACCGAACAAATTATTTTCGGTGGTGCTGACAGCGGATGAGACTCGACGCATTTTAATGTTGCCATTGCCGGTGGGTCCCGTGGGTATGGCCTTGATCTCAACCTGAAAATAACAATCGTTTATAAAATTCTGAATTTGGTAACCAAAGAGAACATGACATGCAAACCTTTAATTCTGGTACGAGCACTGCATCGCCATATTGATCGCGTATGGTGACAGTGACCTGCGTCGGCCAGCCATAACGCAACGCTTCGGTAATTGTGTTCAGTTCGCATCTAATTGCGGCAATGGTTGGAGTAATTTGAATTTGTTATAAAATAATAGCAGAAAGCAAAAACTTTACTTACTTATTAGGATCTAAACGTGATTCTGGCTGTAGCCAGGCGGCTAGACGTGCTCCCGAAGATCCTGGTGCACCACTGATAAAATCCTTTAAAAATTGACGTTCGTTTGATTGAGAGCTAAAAATATAAATTTACATTAAAGTAAACTAACAATTCAAATTTATAATTCTTAATTGTAATTAATAATTATTAATTGGTTATAAAATCTGTTTGTATTTTCTAGCGGACTTAAGGCCTTTTCGGCAAAAGCTTTGTTCTTTAACTGCCCAGTTCGTGCCTGTCTGACGCCTTATCTGTAGTCAACGGACAATTAATAAACATCCCCGCCGAGGCAAATTTATGACAAATTCTGACCATATTTGACGCATGCAAGAATGTGACGAAACGAACGTGCACAAACAATGCACCCAACCAACAGCGGAGCGGTCCAACTGTTTCCATGGAACCATTGAAAAAATCAGGAAGAGCTGCACACACGACAAACAGACAAACTGACAAATAAACAGACACACTCGTACATAAGCACAAAATAAATACGTAGAATTAGTGATAGAAGCGATTGATAATCAACAACGGAAACATACATCGATAATTTATTTTTGCTCAAGAATCGATTTGAAGCCAAGAGAAATAAATAGTTTCAGTATTTGTATCAATTAGTTTCCAAGCTATCAACAAATAAATTTAATGCAAATATAATTTCACAATAATAAAACATTCATTACAATTAACGAATTAATTAAATTAACTAGCAGATCGACATCGTACTTATATGTATTATATGTATGACTTAAGGTCTAAGTTCCAGACTTTATTGAAAATAATATGTTTTATAATAGATTAAACGTATTTCAGTTGCCAAGAATTTCCTTTGCATAAAAGCCTTAAAAACCTCACTAACACTTTTATTTCTCATGAGAATTAAAAACACGTTTGAAATACCAACAAAAGATCGATTCAATTCAAATAATTACGAAAACCTGACGAGACTCTTTTATGTTATGTTAAGAATCAAATATTCACCTGTAAGGATAACTCCAACACGCGCACAGATTTATTAAAAGCCAGATGAAATTCACTCCGTCAATTTGTATATCATTCATTTATAGCTTTGAGTGATTTTTTCATTGACTTGCTGCTCTATCGCTCATTTCCTCTCACGAATGATTACTTTATTGTAAAGTGTTCTCTACTCTAACTCAAACGCTCGTTGATATTTCATTTGACTGCTTTAGAGGTTGAAACTCAAATTGCTTTTTAATCTGCGTTGGTATGTGAAAGAATATCCAATTAGAATATCTTTACAAAATTGTCTTTTTTTTATTAGCAAAAGTCTAAATCGGTTTTTCTCTTCATCACAATAAAGCCGAAGTGGGTTTACTGACAATCACCAACAAAAATTTGCATTAGAATAGAAAACACCAAATTTTGGTATTGGCTTCAAATTTAACCAACCAACACTGAGACTTTTTGGACACTGAGACGGGGTCACAGAACAAAGCCAAAGAGAAATATAAAAACCGTCGCTGGATACATGTGGGAACACTCTCGGTGTTAAATAGAGCGATTGTTGCCTTTTTCCCATTTTCATTATTAAGAAAAAAATGTTAACCGAAAATTAATCCAAAAAAGTGGAGACGAAAAAACTTACATACTCGTGTAAAAAATTCAGAGAGGCGGAACAATAGCGCACTTGATGCATTGGAGTCAGTCATCGAACAAAAACCGACTGAAAAAACAACAACAACAACAGCAGAAAGGGGGAACATTATCGGACAGTGCCCTCATATCGATTGTGAAAAATGCACCACACATACACATTAGGCTAGATTTTGAAAGCAGTTCTAAACAGTACCAACAACAACAACAACAACGAAAGCGAGTATGAGAACAATAGCACCGCAAAGGGGAGCGAACGTTTTCGTCGAATCATTTTTGTATCTTTGTATCTTTAACTTGTGCGACAGGACAGCAAAAACGCAGCCAGAACAGTTCAATGCACATCGCATTCAATCGGAAATACATACTAACATATGTATATACAAATATATTTTGATGTGATAGTTTAGTGAGCAATTCCAAAATTGCTCCGAAATAAAATTGTCTTATTGTCGTTTGGTGTTTGGTGTTATTAATTCGTGTATTTACTGTAATTGGGGTGGCATGTGTTGCATTCGGAACAGATACATGAACGAGTACTTTCGGATACAGCCATTGTAAGTGGCACACGTTCCAATTCTGCATGCCGATTCACATATACAAACCAAACCAAACCAGTACCCAAACCCACCCCAAATTAGTCTACAACCGAAAAGTAAAACTGTTTGTTATATTCGTTTCCAAGTTTATTTTTCTTTTAGTATGGTAATTTATTTCGAAACACTTTGGCGCCCGCATTTCAAATACAATTAAAAGGCGGAAGTGCATTTTTAAATTTTATCTAGCAAATAATTTTAATGCTAAATTCAGTTTAACCATTTTTCAATAAAAGCAGAGAAGCGAAATAGCTGCCCTAAAATACATAAAATACTCGTACATAATTTACAATTTTCGTTAATGCGATTATTTTATTTTTTATAATTTTAACTCAGCTAGAAGAAGAAGTCTTATTCTTGCAATAACAAAATTTGTATTTATTTTCAAAATCCATTTGCAACTAGAAACAAAAAAAAAGACGCTTAATTCATTTGTTGTTTTCTGCTTAAGTTTTCTTCGGGGATTTGGATTTTGCTAAGGCAAAAATGTTTACGCCTTTTAAACATTTTCTTTCTTTCTTTTACTTTTTCTGCCAAGTTTTATGCGAAAATAACTCGAAAATATTTGCGAGTATTTTTTGTACTCGTACATCGATCGTTTCGACCCAAGACCCAAGGAAACGCTATTTTTATATGATGCGAAATTCGCAGAACTGGAGTCATTTCTTCCTCGCACTGTTACAAGGAAGCATGCGACGTGCAGATACGTGCCACCGCGTGTTGGGAGCAATACCGCAACAAACAAACAAACTGAAAAAAAACAACGCTATTGGCACTTGCACACGATCGTTTCTTCGTCGTGCCATGTACGCTTGCCGCTATAAATTTGTTCCTGATTGAGATTGGCGATTGGTGGGACTAGTGCAATTTAATGACGCGGCGTCATGTTTTGAATTTAAACACACATTCGACTACGTCACATCCGTACACACGCTTACGTACTTGTAATCTTTATCAAAAATTATATACATACTTATGTATGTATATATGTACTTGTTCCGAGTGTTTGCGATACTTTCACGTTATAAACAAAGAATTTGAATTTTAAGCAAAACTGAAAAGCTTATTGAAAAGTCCGACAATTTGCTTACTAACGCCAATAAGTTTTCCTATTCTAAAACAAATAATTAAATTAAAAATCCTAAAACGAGAACATAAGAAAATTATGTATGTATAAAAATACAAATACATACAAATCTACTCAATGTAGTTTATTCAATATTATAATCAAATTGATTGATTGTCTTCAGAAATGAACGTTCTTATCTATAAAGAATAGTGAGAGTGTTTTTTTTTTTCTTTTTTATGAAAGCCAGTCTAGTAGTTAAAGTTATCAATTCTTTTTGAATTATCTCTTATTTTCTTATTACAGCTACAGGTACGAGAAGGCAGACCTTCAGCAAACATCGCCTAAAGTTCAATATCTTTCTAAGTGTAGTTCAAATTGAATTTCACTTTTGTTGGCCTAACTTTTGACGAAAGACAGAAAGACAGACAGAAACTGTTGACATTACTTTTAATTTTTTGTAAATGAAACGACGACAAATTTCTTATCGCTATTTGTGAGTAATCTCGCTGCTGCGCTACCTGCATATGCCGTCAGCGCTATCGCAGCAAAGTGCTGAAGTACTGCGCTTCCATATGTACTCATAAGTAGCTTCTTTGTTTTGAAATTGTAAGCATGCATAGATAGAAACAGTATTTCGAATGGGACACTTGAGAATGACTCATTGATAATAAAAACAAATGAAAAATAACAACAAAAATTACAATAAATAAATCCCACCGAATTGAATTGAAATTCGTAACTAAATTAAATTTTTTAGTTCTTGAAATTACATTATTGTGACTTTCAAAAACGGTTTTAAAGATTCGTATTCTGGAGTACTTAAATGAACCGATTTAGTTTGGTACGTAACCATTTTTCATTTATAATTCCAATAATAAACAAAAAACTTTGTTTTACAAAAACTTCTTTAGTTCGAATAGTTATGTAAAGAAGTTTTATAGAAATATGGAAAATATAGAAAAATAATTTTTTATAAAATTGTTTACTGTGAAACAAATATAATTCACACTAGTTGGTTATTTTCCGAAATATACTTGAATCGGTTAACCTGCTAATCGGTATCTAAATTAGAAAACGAAAAACCATTACATGATTGACATCACAGATTGAAGATCAATTTATCCAATTACCGCCATCAGAAATGACAACCTAAAAGTAGCACACATTGAACGCTCCAAATCTTGATTTTTTCAATGCATTCTTTATTTGTTTCTTCAGTAACCCGTTTGCCGGTCGATCTCTAATCGAAGTCGGCTTTTATGTGTTTTTAGGGGAAAGAGCATCAATTAAAGGCGAGGAATTTAGTTTTCAATTGAATGGATACGTAAGTAATTAAAAAACTAAAACAAATATTAGACATATATACAATATATACAATATATATATTGAACTATTTTAATTAATTGGCAGCATGAATAAAATAATTTAAGCAAGTAAGAAATTATAGTCGGTCCCAATTTCAGGTCTCTAACGATTCTCTTGCTATCGTGTTGGGAATAAATGATAACAGACAGATGGACATGCCTAGATCGACTCAGTTTTTGGTTCTGATCAAGAATATGTATGTATGTATGTATGTATGTATGTATGTATGTATGTATGTATGTATGTATGTATATGTTTATATCTATCTTAAATAATTCTCTACGTTACAAGTTACATTTACCACTGAGTGGTACTTATGTACATAACTTTTTATGTTGTGATTTTAAATAATTTAAGATAATACAAGAAATTATAGAATTAAAAAAAAAAATAACTAAAAATTAAAATATTCTTTTTAATATCGCATTTTGAAGAAATTTCTACGCCGGAAAGTTTACATTTCAAGTACATCTATATATATCTACATCCAGCTATCCTATGAAATATTAGGGGACATAAAAGCTATTTAACTTTCCTAATTGTGGCATTGTAAACAAATTGTCATACGAAAGACAACAAATTCGAAATCATAAACCAAGAAAAATGAATTTCAGTTTTGTCCGTCCGTGCGGCACATTTTCTGCGCCGCTTTGCTTTCAAAAATAATTAAAACTCTGCAAACAATAAAATTAAAATAATAAAAGAAAAGAAAAACATAGAATTTGATAACAATGACGGAAATTAGAGAGTGTTGTTGTTGTGGGGCAACAAGTGCCACAGTCATTTTTCTATAGTTAGTCGGTTATCATGCGAGGCGGACGGACAATCGAACTGCAACGGTTGCGGTCAACTGAAATTATTCAAGAGATTCATTTGGTATTTTAACATTTATTTGCTTGTGTTGTTGTTGTTGTTGTTGTTCGTTACTATTTGCATTACTGATAGGCACAATCAGTGCAGTAAATGGCAGAACAAAAAAAAACTATATTTAAATATCGCGATGTGTCGGGACACATAGTAGGGCTGCGACCAAAATTTTATCAAAATCCTAGAAGGTACACAATGAAACTTAAAATTTAACGAAATCAGAAAAGAGATTATTGAAAAAACAAGAATAACAAAATTATTATTATAATTTGAAGATTAAGGTTTAATATCTCCAAATAAAATGTTTGGAATTGAAAATGCTCATATTGAGAAATATACACGAAAATGTCATTTATCGCGCGTTAATTTGACATAATTTCACGTCGGCATACAAATACAGAATTTCCGCATAAAAGTACTTCAGTCCAATTTACGATTGTCGTCCATCGTTGTCGCGTCGCGTCGCATTGTATAGTTCTCGATTTCTTTCCTTAAACTTTACTTTATGGAAAAAAAAACAACAATTTTAATAAATTTAGCAGTGTTGTATGTTGTTGTACGAGTGAGTATGTGTTTCATCATCATGATGATGCTTTATTATGTTCCTGCTCGGCGGGAACACTGATCATATAGAGGTACTAAGCCAAAAGTGCTTTTGTATCTTGATTACTGCAGCGAACCGCCTCCGCGATCTCCTCCTACTCCGCTCCAGTCACTACTACTGACTTTGTTTATTTCGTTTGCCCGCGCTTTTGCGCCCTGTCTTGGATTTGGAATTTCAATCGGCAGCTCCCTTTGCATTAATCAACGTTTTTTTTTTTTTTTTACTTGGTATTTCATCACTTGGACATGCAAACTAAGTATCTGTACGAGTATATGTTATTAATAGTGTTTGTAGATTTCTAAATATGTACATATGTACATATGTCCGTCCGAATGCTATTTTGCATTCAGAAAAAGTTTTCCATTAAGGAAAATAAAAAATTTCAAATTGAATAATTTTAAAGCTACCCTTCTAATGATCTTAGATTCTAAAACAGTCCAGTTTAACTATTAAAACTGCATTTTCCGACTTGTTTTTCCAATCCCTAAAACCAGTGGCCGAGCCTCATCTCTAAGCTAATAATAATTTTCACCGGCAGATAGTTATTTGAAATACAAGCGATAACCAAGATAACAGCCAAAGGCTCAAATCCAACAAAAATTCTCGGAATCATTGCTTCAGTTTCCTGTACAACCGCCAGAAGCAACAAGTTAAGTCTATAAAAAACTCATAATAAAATTCAATAAAACAAGTCCAGACAAGAATGAAACAATAGAAAAAGCGCAAATAATCCATTTTTCATGTATGGATGAAGTCAAATTGGACTTAAATGAAAGAAGAGGCGAACGAGGATGACAAAAGAAGAGAAGAGAAACAACAATAAAAACAGAAATATTGAATGTTGGGACCTGGGACATGGGACATGGGAGTCGAAAGAGGGCTCAGTCAGCGACGCAAACGGGCACAAGAAAACAAGTTTTCAATTCAATTCAAGTCGAAGTCGAAGGAAAACGAGTGAAAAAACAAACAATAATAACAACGAACACAAAGAAAAACATACAAAAACAACACAAAATAAACAAGATCAGCTGTAATTAAAGTAAACAACTTTTGAGATACAGCCAAGACTCACGAGAACAACAAAAACAAATGAGCCAAGTCTTGAAATATGAAGTAGTGGAAACTGCAAAAAGTATAAAAGACACTCAATGGCAAACTACGAACAAAGGAAAGTATTTATACTCGCGGAGGCACAGTGGCTCTCGATGCAAGTTATAGACAAATATTGTTTTGTCTAAATCATTGATGGTAAATTTACTCGTTTTGCACCTTTTATGATTTCTTTAAAATACTCTTAAAAATTTAATTCAAACTTGAGGAGCATAAATTTAAGGGCTAATAAATAGAATCAACCGCAGACTTCAATGTGAATGATTTTTGTATGCTTATGATGACCAGCCGCCAAACACTGTTCCTTGTCATAGCCCACAGAAAAACTCAAATCATGAGTGAAAGAGAAATACTCACGCAAGTCGATAGAAATGCTCACGAACACTAACTGTGAGAGCAAAGTGCCAACGACGATCATCGTATCCGCCAGATACATTTAGTATTTCTTGGATAGCGGCGGAGAGCATATCGTACGGAATTACAGTAGCGGATGGATCGTGACGGTCGTTTGTTATTAATAGAAGATATACAAAACAAATTATAAATATAAATACGAGTAATACAAAAAAGCACACACACACACAAGAAACACAAGAAACAAAAAACACACAAAAAATTAATTAAGCTAAGAAAAAAAACACACACGAAGATCGCGTTTAAACGCGAACAAATCGAAAGAAAAAAAAATAATAACTACGACTGAGTTGCGTTTTAAGTGAAAGCCTTTTTAATTGCCCCAAAAGTCGCATACATTAATACATCAAATACCGAGTGAAGTGCAGTGAAGAAATTTGTTCATCTTAAAAGTTAATACAAAAACGATGTGAAAGAAAAGTTAAGAAATTATTGTTGAAATCAAGAAAATTTTATATTAGGTCTTGTATTTTTTACAATACTAAACCTAAAGAAATATTAAAAAAAAAATTTTTTTAAATATAAACGAAACAAACCCAAAGCAAAAATAACTTTTCCACACTCATGACATGAATATTTAAAAAGTTAATTTGCTTAATTGCCATTTTGGCCTGAATGCAATCCCAAAGTGCGAAACGCGGCATTAGCACCCATACCAGTAGTAACTGCACTACAACACAATGACGCCGCCGACTATCGAAAACGACTCCGCCCTTTTGACCTTCTCAACAAAATCAACAACAACATCAAGCACTTTAGAGTCACAATTCCAACTTCACAAACAACATCACAAAATGTCCGCCCAATATACAAACACGCCCTCCTCTAGCACAGTTCCACCTCAGTCACTTTTCACGTGGCTTCACTGTAGTTTCATAACGGTTCTACTGCTCTCGCTGTCTTCGTCGTCGACATTTGTTGCACTCGCAAATTGTGATAAATTACTTGGGATCCAGCAAGACGCTGCGATAGTGCGCCAACCCCCTCCACTGGGGGTCGTTGCTGATGCGCTCGTTGTTGGGGTCGGTCGTCGATTTGCGCGCAGCGCCTTTGCTGCACTGCAGACACAGTCACATGCAAACACCGACGATTACTCATCAGACTCCGTCTTGGTGGATAAAAATAGTCGCAACGCTGGAGGCGCCAGCAGTGGTGGATTTTTATCCGCCTATGGCTTACGCACCAAATTCAAACCGCAACAGTTTTATGCGCCTGTGCAATTGCCAACGGCCAGTGCCGAAAATGGCGATTTAACCAGTTACAATTTGGTGACAAGCGGAGCACGCGAGGACATCTGCAAGGGCCACTGCGCCTGCCCAAAGACGAAAAACAAATTTATCACTATCACTTGTGATTATCAGCAGAATCGCGAGGTGAGTTTTTTTTTTTTTTTTTTGATAATATTTAATATCAATTTAACATTCTCGGCACTTAATAAATATAAATTTGAACTATGGGATTTAATTTGGCATCATTCTTAATTTGTTGAGAATGTTTCGATAGTTTTTCAAAAACTTCAAGCAAACTTAAATTAGCTTAAAAACAAGTTTAACAAAAAAACCAAAATGTTTTTAACATAAAGTATTGTAAATAATTTGTATATATACAATACAATATATATTGTATGCATAAGATTTCGAAAATCTTCCAAAAACTTATTTAAATGGTTTTCGAAACAATTATTTCAATAATTACCTCCTAACCGACTCACCTCAATCGCCACCACCTGAACATTTCGTCGGGTATTATTTATTTATATTTTTTTTATCGTTTTTGAGGCAATTCACGACGCTCGCACATTGCGCTGGCGGGCATTAAACGAACCGCAACGCAACGCAAAAAAGAAGAAGAAGAAAAAAGATTCATTTGTAAATTGTTTACAAACATTTTTCATAAACAATTGCGTTTGTGCGCTTGCCACACCGAATCGACCGACACAATTCGTCGGCGCCGAAGTGCGACAATGCCTTAAACAACAACAACAACAACAACAACAACAACGAAAATATCGGAACATCCCGTAAAAGTGTTTACATCCGCTTAAGGCCACTTTTTAAGTCGATTTTTCATACTGACAAATGTTGTATTTGAAAGTTTGACAGCTTTCAAGAAAATCGATTCGCTTTTTCGTTTTCGTTTTCGGTTTCGTTTTTGGATTCGGTTGAGTAATAGGCAAACGTTTTGTAATTGTTCGCTTTCGACCGAAACACGCAAAAACTCGCTAATTTGCTTAAAAATATAACTAAAGAAAAATAATGAAAAACCAACAACAACAACAACAAACAACAACAAACAGCTGTAAGTGAGCTTAAATAAAAGAGTCGCATTTAACCAGTTTAGCAGGTAATTTTAATTTCGACGCCGAGAGTTGAATTGGCACAGAAGCCGCGTCGTGCCGTGTAGTCGTCCGCCGTCACTGCTTAACACAACCGGCGCCGCTGGGGAGTGGTGGTGTGGTGTCATGTTGTTATTTTTGTTGTTGTTGGAGCTTTTTCAAAAATGGGCATTTATAAAATACAAAATCGCGTCTCAAATACAAAAAAACTCCAACCTTGCCGTTCGATGTTCTCAATTGACTTCGATGTTGAATTTACAATTGGCTATACTGAGATATCGCTCCGCTTATTCACAAGCTTGGCTTAAATCTTTTTGACATTTTAATCACAATCTGAGTTTTCTCTCTTTTTCTGTTAATTGATATTAACGAAACATTTGTGAATAATTAAAGCAACAAGTTTTTAGTTAGACGCTGAAATGTTTACAGCTTTGAGGTAATCAACTTGCCGCGTGTAACGTGCTTGAAAGCATTCTACACTCAAGCGTGATTAACACATTTTTATCGGAACGAAATTCTTAGAAAATTGCGTAGTTTTTTGTTTTTGGTATTCAAATCTATTTCGTTGACTCATTAACTTGGCTAATTTTATTTCATAGAATTTTGATTTGATATTAAAATGTGGAAGCCTCAAGCGTATTCTGTAATACGCTCAGGTATTGCATCAATCCGTCTGCCAATACAGAATTTTACGTTGTAATTTATGATTTATCTGAGAGAATAACTTTTCATCTGTCGGATGCTATGAATTTCACAACCATTGCGTTTACGTCATAACTATGACATTTCAGATCCATGAAAAAAAATTGCATTAGAACATTTTTTGTTTTTTTTATATTTAATGTGCCACTTTAGAAGTGGATGATAAAATCTGAAATTCTTTTTGAGAAATTATTTCTCTTCTGAAACGCACTAAAAAATATCATCACTGATCTCGTTTATTTTTTATTTTTTTTTGGTTGTTTGTCGGTAATAATTTATCACACGATTCCGTCCTTTACCCATTTAAATCCGCTTATTAATTGCATTTGCCTACGAAAGGAAATCTCCATCGGCAGCGAAACGAGATACGACAAAAGCATTTCCTGTCTCTCACTGATTCTATTTAAATAAGCATTTCGCTTTGGGTAACCAAAAGTGCGTCTAAGCACAATTCTACTCGGAGCCTACAAAAAGTAACAAGCGGACAGATACAGATAGATACAGTTTGTATCTCATAAATGTGACAAAATTAAAAGAATCTTTGTATTAATAGATTGCCTTGTCGGGGAAAAGTTTACAGCAACAGCAACTCGAAATAAACTCGAATGAGGAGCTTTAAATCAAAAACTCATAAATCCACCAGCATTAAAACCTTTCTTTTAAAAGCGAGTTTTGTTTAATTTTAAAGTACAAAATTAAAAAAAAAGTTTTCTAGAAAATAAAGTTGTTGTTTTAGACCTTCAGTCCTTCACAGTTTCAAGCTAAATTATTTTTGGAAAACGTTTTCTTTAACAATTACAAAACAGTTCTTCTTCATTTTTTGGATGAAGATGCGTCGTGAGAGTGGGCGTTGCCATGTGACGCGTTTTTTAGTTGTTTATATTTTCGTTGTTCTTGTGCAACATATCACACTGCATTGCATGTTGCATTTACATTTCGAGTTGACAGCTTTCGAGTGTTGTAATGTCCAGAAGACAACAAACCCGGCGACGGCGGCCAAATATATTTTTCAGTTAGTTGTTTTGTTTCTTTTTTTGTGCGGAACTCAAAAAACCAAAACAAGCCGGAGTAGCCCAATTCTTCTGTTTGTTTATTTATTTTTTTAAATTAATAAAAGTGATTTTGGCTGTCAACCGACAAAGTGTGAAGTTGTAAATTCTTGTCGCTTTCGTTTTTGCTTCTAGATGAAGAAATACTCGAGTAGCATTTCTTTGGATTCTGGACTTCGAGTGTCGCAGTTGCTTACACATTCGTATCTAAATCCACAAAAGCATTCGTTTAAGTGTGGCCCAGTTTCGGAGTTTTGTAGTTTTTATTTTTTAATCATTGAGCATTTTGAAGTTTTTATGAGCTCGCTGCGAGTCTGGGTCTTTATTGCATTCCGAATGGTGATGCCGCACAAATTGAAGATTTTAATTGCGTTGCTTTTTGACTTCAAGTGGCGGCACAAACGAAAATTCTCTACACAAAAAAATATTTTTTTGAAATATTTCTAATGGGTGTATAGAGACTTCGTTTTCGATATCCATTAAAAAATGTTTTTTATTAATATTTCATTCAAAATTAAAAACTTCTTAAAATGTACTTCAAATATTTATATATAAAAAAAAGAAAAATATTAATATTATGTCCACCATATCGACAGCAATTTCCAAAATTTAGTTCTCCATGCAAAAGCTGGAATTATTGTATAGACTCATTTGTTTTGTCAAAAAAAAAACAAAACAAAACAAAAAAAAACAAAAACAAAAAGTTTATATTTTTAGAAACGAACCGGAAACATTAAAGCTATCAAAGTTCCTCGCTGTGGAATATAGAAATGTTCTGAAACAATTTTCTGATTTTTCCTAAAATGCCTAGACACACGAAATACGAAAGAGCCAACAATAGCACAAACAACACAAAAACAAAAGCAAAAACAAACACACGTCATACTGACAATTAAAAATAAATTATAGATTTAGGAGTATAGAATTAGTTTTAACCGAAACGCGAGTCATTATTTTTGGAAAACATGGAGGACGGACAACAGGCAGCACATCAGAGCACAGCCCAGCACAGCAAGATGCTTTACAAAAGATCAAGACATTTTTTTTCCTGTTTCTATTTGTAAATTGTATTTTTGTCTCAGCCTATCAAAAATATTTTAAATTAAAATATTAGTATGCGCCTTTGTGGACTTAAAAGCTTTTGAAGCCGATACATATTGGTTTTTATGACCATGAGGCTTAAGTTGTTTGGACGTATTTAAATTATTGTATTGTTGGATTTTAAATTGGAATACCATCCGATCGGAGAAATCAATGAGATATTGTCACAGTGGAGGAGAATAAGCTGGAAAATCTACCCACAACTAAGAGGTTTCTTTTCTCTCGCTGTTGCCTATCGCCACTTAATCAAAGTGACATTAATGCAACACCAACATATCACCTCACAACGTGGCAACATCTCAAATGGAAACAACAAACAACAAACAAATTCAAATACTTTTCAACGCACACGTTCGACAAATAAGAACTTCTTACGATATGAGAGCGTGAACAAATTTACGAACCCATTCAATTAGACGCTAGATGTGAATAGTCTACGCGCTCAAGGGTCTACTCTGCGTAGTACCTGTGAACTGTGAAGGAACGTATCGAAATGAAAAGTTCGCCTATTCCCACAGTCTTTCAACACGTGATTAAAATATGCCACAAAGTGGCACGATCGAACACGCGTTTTCACGTGAAAAGTGCAGCAGTTTAAAAGCAAATCTTCTTCAACACGCACGTACCACCAGTACCAACGTCTGCTATGCATGACTTTTTAAAGAAAAAAACATAAGGATTTTCCAAGTGTCTCCATATACAAAATAAACACTAAACGCCGGGGTCGTCTTTGTTAATGACCTGCAGTGCAGTCGTTGTTGGAGTCAAAGTCTTTTACACGTTTATGTGTCTGCCAGAATACGTTGAGTGCGTTTGTCTTGTAATGCAGTCAGTCAGTCATTCACTCAGCCAGCCAGTCAGTCAGACTGCGTTCGATCAGATCTCGATTGTGTTCTTTGCCCACAACTGTGAAAACGTGACTTTGTTGCAGAACCACCACATGTGTTTATTACTTTACAAGCGCAAAGATGATGCACAAATCGGGTTCTAAAACACTAAAACCAATTTAAGAAAACTTCTTCAAAAGGGCGAACATGTAGGAACACACATTTTTGTGGCACTAAGAATAGTTGAGGAGCCGACCCGGCCCGACCCGATCGAAATGTTTTTTCTACGCAAAAACGTGACATTTTGTATGTTATCAAATTTGTTTTCAAATTTTTATTCTAGTTTCAAAATTAACACTTTCTTGTTAAAAGGTGTATGAGAAATCCCAGATATGTTACCTTACTCGAGCATGGTTTGTTATTCTAATTTGCGAATTAATCTTGTGAAGTCAACAATTTTCATTTTTAAAATGTTGGGCTGATTGTTTTTCGAAAATTTTAATGTCTAACAAAAAAAACCGAATTGGAACATTAATACATTTAATATAATTGTTCTCGTATCGAGACATAAAACTTTTTTTAGAACAAAATAAAATCCATGGTAAAATAAATATTAGATGAGGAAAGTAAAATAATGTGCCCTTCCACCTCGATATAGTTTCTCTCTTCAAAATTTTTATTTTTGTGTAGTTGCCTTGGTTGTTACAAACACATCAAGTAAATAAAAACAACAACATAGATTGTTGTCGAAAATAAAAAAATAAAAACTTCAAAATAAGGCACGAATCGAGGTGAGTTCGCTCAATTTGCGCTCTCGTTTCTCAATCAAATTTACGAAATTACTAAATCAAAAACTTTTTGATCAAACAAAAAACTGTGCGACGACAATGAGAAATAAACGATTTTACACAACCATATCCGCCGGTTAAAGTTAACATAAAATTTCCATAGACAGACAGACAGACAATAAAATAAAAACAAAACAAACAATAAAATAAAAATAAAGAAAACAAAATAAATCTGCATTTAAATCAGTGCTGGAGGATGGTGAGTTCACGCTTGCAATAAACCAACAAGATGTGGCAAAATGAAGCGAATGAAAATACGCGCCGCCAGTGTATGCAGTGATCTGATGACGATCTTTCACAAAGTTAATAATGATTTAGATAATGATCGTCGTTGTCGTCGTCTTAGCAGTAAAACCAATTTGTATGTACTTAAAATCGTGTGTTAAATCTCTCATCTGATGGAAACGCTTTTTCTTCACATTTGATTTTGCTGTTTCAAATATTTTTAACGCGTACTTCATGTATTTATTTAACGCAAGATGGGATCGCACTTTTGGCACTGGAGGAGAGGCCAATGATGATCGCTAGAAAAACTTGATGCATACAAAATATGAATGACGCACACATACACATATACATATGCGAAATGTTTATGTATGAGACATTTGTGTTTCGTTTAGAGGAAAAATTGGTAAATAAAGCAAAACAAAAAATTGGAACCCAGAAAGACTTTGACTTTGTCTAGACAACATATGATATGAGGTTGGATTCTGGCGTGCAAGGAATTTTAAATGTGTTGTGACGCGCACTGTGCGGCTGTGAAGATAAACTTGTGGACATTTCGAAAAACGCCGAACCAAGGAAACTTAACTCAAAAATTAATAAACAATTTTTGAAATGATTTACTTAAATTTTAAACTACTCTTGAGCAGATTTTAAAAAACTCAATAAATTTTTAATATCAAACAATTTTGTATATTTTTGATTGAAAACTTAATTAATTTTGTATAATGCTTTAAAAATCACTTTAATTGGTAAAAGAGTAATTTTTTTTAGAACCAAAATTTAATTGATATTCCGACCGAATTGGAATTGTCAGCGCAGGTGTTCGCTTCATAATCGGAATTCTGACGGACCTTTTAGAGTCAACACATAATTTATTTGTTGACTAACACCTAACCTCATCGCGTAAATGTGTCGGTACAAATATGCGGAAACTCGACAGACACCACAAATTACGAAAACTGTTTTTTATTGTTGTCATAATAAAATAATAAGAAAATTACAAGAAATGACCCCCAAAAATTGCTTTCAAGAAGAATTGCAGCGCGCACGTAGAACGACAGATATTTGGACGGACTGACGGCGCATTTGTCGCATGCGGATGTACGTCGTCGTGAAGCCCCACAACGACAACAACGACGACAACGACGACACCGCGGAGTAAATACAACTCCAATTTAAATTTAATTAAAAGATTGCACTCGTCACTCAGCTCAGCACATTTCAGTAATTTATCTACCGCAATTGTTGACGAATGGACGAATGGAAAGACAGACACAGACAATTGGACCGACAAACTTTGGGTAACTCGAACTAAAAGAAGAAGAAAACGTCGACGTAGAGAAAACATTTGTATTTGTATCCATAAGATACGCACAAGTGTCACAAAGTCACAAGTGCAGAGTGCAACAGCGAAATCCAAGTCAAGCGAAGCTCGCCTCGACTCGATGCGATAGCAACAAGCCGCACAGTACATTTACGTCTTTAAAAAAACATAACAGAAAGTCTAAACTAAAGTTTAATTTAAAATCAATTATTGTACTTAATTTAAAGTACTGTGCCCGCTTGTAAACGCTTGATACTTTTCTGTTTTTTGTATGAAGGCACTTTTTTGGTTTTGAGAGGAAACGCTTTGTTAGAGTTGAAACTAAAGATGAGTTACTGCTATGTTGCAGATTGGTGCTTTCTTTCATTCTTTTTGCCGCAAGGCATAGAAGCGTAGAAACTATCTCATAGATACTTGGGTTACATAAGCCTCCGCAGATATTGCCCCAGAACAATTTGCATTGCTGTGATCTCATATTTATGACGAAAGCGAAAAAGATGAAAAAAATGAACCACAAGAGTAGCTAGATACAATTGTATGAATTACATTTTTCAGATACTTACGAGTATACAATGAAAGCAATTCTTTAAACTAAATCGAGATATATATAATACATACATATGTAATGCATTATTAAGTAAGTTAACTATAATTTGACAAACATTTTGTTTCAAAATATTTAAAATTGAAACCTTTTCTAATTGTTTTTTAAATATCGACTTTTATCACATGTTTACTACCGAAATTATGTTTTTTTGTTTTACCAGAATTTCCTTTACTTTTTTAATTATAAATCATACTTAAAAAAAGTCAGAGTGCTCTACTCTCAGTACACTTACTTCTGTACATATGTACGAGTATGTTATGTGATTAAATTGTTTGTTGAAACAGTTGTTCGTTGTAAATAAATGTTTCTGTATCCGTCCGTCTGTCATAATCATGTATCCAAATGTAACCAACTGCACCAAGTAAAAGTGGTTCTCGATACGGCTTCGATAAACCAAACAAAGGCATTTAGAAAAAAAAGAGCAAAAGGCATCTCAAGTGCGGGCTTTGTAATTGCGATAAGAACCCTTCACAGCGGACGATCCCAACAAACGGAACGTGTGGCTCACGTGTCACTTCGAAATGCGGTTCAAAACCGCTTCGCTTTTAATACAAATACTGAGAAAATAAATTTGTTTTTTTATGCTATAAAAATATCGATTAGATAAAATACAAAAATTATATATTATAATTAATTTCATTGCTATAAATTGTCTTACATAGCAGCGAGAAAGTTCTGTGCTTCTCCTTTAAGTTTTACAAATATTTTAGTTAAACATTTAAGTAAAACAATTTAAGTTTTTTAATTAAAGTTCAGTGTTGACCAGGTTCTTATCTTTCTAGTATAGAATTCTTTACTCATTTACTTAAAAAAATATTTACTGTGACCAAGAAAAAAAACAACTTTTTAAATCTTAATCAACGTCAGTCAGTGACTTCTACCCAAATCCACCATTTACACACGACACATGTTGTCGCGACTGCAACCGAGTCTTATCCACTGCAACATTGTTCTCTTTTCGAATTTCGAAATCAGAAGGAACACATGCTAATCTTCTGTGTTCAAAACTGAACACATACAACGTATGGACGCTTCTAGAATACAGCTCATTTGCTTAAGATAAGTTCAAAACATATCGAGAAAAGTGCTCGAGATATTTATACGCTTGTAGTTAGCAATAGTTTATACTTTTAGAAGAACTTTAAACCGTAACTTTCCATTTCATCATTTCAGTTAAATCCCATATTCGGTACGAATTTCAAAGTGCCCAGCGAAGCCAATTCGATTGTCATCAAATTGGCGGCTACGACGGAATTCCGTTTGGAGCGCGGCTTCTTTGGCAACAACACAGTCAATAGCCTGACTATTGAGGGTGTCTACAGCGAACGCGAGCAAGTCGAAATAACGACCGAAGCATTTTACGGCAACAACGGTCCATATCCCGAAATCAATCTGATCAGTGTGTTCTCGGTGGTTGTGCGTTCGAAGGCGTTCGCGGGCAATGGCAAGATCTCCGTGCGCAACAGCAATGATCTTATACTGTATCCGGACGCATTCGAAAACGCCAAGATAAATGGACTCTTTGTGGGAATCAATGACCTTCGAATTGGTGAGAAGGCGTTTAATTCAGCACAGGCAAAGGTAAGACGTGAATTATTTCGATCAACGTTAATGGGCGTTTTTTTTTTAACAAAATGTTCTCCACTTACAGCTGCGCATTGAATCCTCGCATATCGATAATATTTATCGCTTCGAAGCTTCGTTACGCGAAATACGCTTCGTTAACTGTTCAATTGGCACGATCAATGGTGGTACATTCGACGTTATCACCATCAATTCAATTGTGTTTGAGGGCTGTCGCATCGATTCCATTAAGGCCCGCGCTATTACCGAAAAGGTTTGTTAAAAGTTTTACTTAATATTTTGTTTGTTAATAAAAAAACACTTTGGATTTTTTACAGCTCTATAGCAAGCATGTGTCCATAACGGGTGCCATTATCGGTTCCATTGAAAGCGAAGCGATTTATGGTAGCGGCATAGCCGAACTGATTCTTACCAAGAACAAGTGAGTTTTTTTTTTTTCGACTTCGAATTCAAAACAATTTTTTAATTTAAATGTCAAATTTTCACTTCCAGAATCGACACGATACATGAAAATGCGATTCATGTGACTGCCATCAACGCGACTATTACGAGGAACAACATCAAACATCTGGGCAACAACTGGTTGCGTGTTAAGGAGTGGTCGAATATTATCGTGGCAAACAATCAGTTCGGTGTCTTCGGACGCATGTTGCTCGAGGAGACCAAACAACCCGTAACATGTCGCTTCGATGGCAACTCTCTAACACAACCGTTGCCAGGCAGTCTAAATATCACAAATCCATATTGCATGCTGCGGGAGATATCGGTGAATATTCCCTGTCGTTGCAATCCCGAATGGCTGCAAGCGCTCTCCTCGAAAGATCTACGTTCGGAGACATATTGCACGATCGATGACAAGCTTGGACATTGCTTTAATGCAAGCTCCTTTAATATGCTCAAGTATTGGAATGAGGTGTGCGACGAGCAAAAGACGACACTAGACTGTGTCGCCAATATGAATCTGAAAAAGATCGATGGCCACTTCTTTACCGCGGAAGAGTTGGAACGACGCGACCAACGCATACCTGAACTGATTTTTATAGTAGCTGGCAGTTTACTTCTGCTAATTTTGGCCGTAATCGCGGTTATTGTGGCGTTACGTTTCTGTAATAGATCGACAAAGGAGGTCAATAATTCTGGCCAATCGTCGACCATTACCACAACCATGCCGCATATTGGTGCTGGCGAACATTTGCATGATTTCTCGCATGCCGAGCGTCAAGTGATCGATCAGACTCTTCAGCTCATGCAGAAGAAATATCCCGAAATCTATAAACAGGTCAATGAACGTACTCAGCAGTTGCTGCAGGCTGATTTACCCGACAAGAAGTGCGTCAAGGCGATCACACAAATTGTTAATTTGCTAAATAAGGTAGCCGACGAGAGTGGTGACTTTGTAGCATTCAATCTGGTGTTAACGCAACACTTGCAGCCGCCTCTGCCTTCGGCGCCCCCGGCATCGTATGCATCTGGAACTGGCGGTGGCTGTGTCGATCCTATCTACACAGAACCCGGCTTGTCGGCCTTTGAGGGATTTTACACTTCGAGCGCAATTGCGTCTGCAGAAGGAGGTTACGAGGGACAAAACAGCCACAATGCTAGTGAAGGCGGTCTCGGTGTGGATCACTCTCAACTACCCGAACACATTTACGCCGAACCGAATTGTGCACAACAGCCGCTGCTGCGCAATGAATACGCTTCGCCGGCAGATCGCAATTTGGACTCGATGGATTTGTACACGGAACCCGTGAACGAGCGAGGTAATTTTATGTACTAGTTTGGGGCATCTTTATAGGATTACCCTAATCAAATAATGGGCTGTGAGACTAAAAACGTTGTAAATATTTTATTGAATATTGTATTTTAGTTTAGTTTAGTTTATTTTATTTTATTTTTTGTTCAACTTTTGCAATTTGTTTTGTTTTATTTTTTGTGATTTTGTTAAGCTTAAATTGTGAACGAATTGTATTTTATGTCAACTGTTTAATTTATGTTTTACTGTTAAGCAAATATTATTTTAATATATAAGTATGTTAAGTAAATATTCCAAGCACTATAATTGGTTGAAAAAATTTAATAAACTTTTTAAATGCATTCAAAATTAACGCACACAAATTTGGTTCTTGACTCGTAGTGGGAATTGTAGATTATCTTGGTAATTAATTTGTTAATGTGTCCTATCCGGCAAAAAAAAAAACTCTGGACTTAATCTGTATTCCAGCTCTGAGTGAAGATAAAAAACCAAGGCTCATTTAAAAAAAAACAGCGTATATTAAGAACAGTTCTTCACTCGAGCATTTCATGACCTTCACCACTGGAATTTTATTAAGTTTATAATCAAACAATAATTTTAGCTCCGATAATATATTGATGAAAAATGTTGATAATTTGTTTAATGATAAGTACACTTAAATGCAGTACAATCTTGGATTGGTTTGGAAAAAAAGAAATACTTGTAATACAATATATCTACCTTTACATACTGGTTGGAATAAGGAGCACACTTAAACTCGTCGCACCTAAATAGTTTATCAGGTACACAAACAAACTTAAATTTACTACAAAATCGAAAAAAATGGTAATGAGGGATTGGTTAATTTAACATTATATTTAAATATATTTAACTGGAATATGGTCACGGTTAACTCAAATCATTGTGGTACGCAAACAATTCGTAAGAGAACGCTTAAAGTATGAATGAATTGTCCTAAAAATTGTATTCAATGGTCTATATTCACTAACTGGTGTTAACTTTTAAGAAATCTAAATACACAAGAGAGAGGTTATGATTGACACACACAAATTGACCAACAATAAACAAATTAACACCTAACACCGCACAGAAAGAATCTAACACCAACAAAAATCCAACTTAAGCTAAAGTTGAGTCTCTTCTTTTGTAGCACCACATCTCACACCAGCTGGCATTGTCACCGCATATGCCGCAACGAACGTACAACGTACGCCGCAATATGCCACACCACTGGCGCGCAATCAGCACCAGCGACTGCCCTCAATTCCGTCCAACTCACAGGCAACGACAGCGCCATTGCGTTCACAAAATCTACCCGATGTACTCTACCAAAGTCACAACCAGTCGAACGCTCAAATTTCACGTCCGAATGTCAAGAAAATTGCACAGGATCTTCAAAATATGCCAAAGTTTCAGCTGAATCAGCTGACGCCGCGTCAAAGACGCGATTTGCATTTAGTGGCGCCACCCGTGTACACCGCTCCGGATCTCAGTCACAAGCATCGTCAACAGGAAGCGGCTGAACGTCTGGCGTCTCCCGAAGTCATCGATGAATGCGAACTGGACATGCGTGGCGCTATGGCGTTGCCACCTGTCGCCGATTCCGGTTCGAATCATTCTGGCGGCAGCAATGAGACTGTGAAAATCGACGATGTCATCGAATATGCCGACGCCTGAACTCAAAGAAAGCCAAGCTGGGCGAAAAAGTCAGTAGTCACTACTAAACAGGCTTGTGATTATAATTTTAAATTTTTAAGTTAGTAAGTGCAAAACGCTAGTTAACAGTTTTTTTTGCTTTTTGAAACAAGTTAAGTCATTGCAATGTCCATATGTAAATAGTTCTTTGTTTAGTTATAGTTAAAAGTTAATTTATCTTTAAAGATTATCATTAATACTTATCGTGAATTTGACTATCATGTGTTTGAAAAAAATTTATAAAATTGCCAGTACGTGCTTGAAGAAGAAGATGAAGAAGTTTGTACGATCAAACGATTTAAAATAAAATCTAAAATGAGAACACTTGAGTATGTTTATTTATTCTTTGACGATCTTTATATTCTAATATCAATTACTAAAAGCAATTTACAATTCGAAGAGGATTACTCAAATTATTATCAGAATAAAAATCTGATTTTATAATTAATTGAAATAATAATTTTTTAAACAAAAACTCTCAGAGCACAATACGGTTGCCTCAATCGTAATTTGGTTGGTTTTCGATTGATCGACGCAATCGTTATAAACTCACTGAGTATTGGACAAGAAATTTGTTGTATGATAATGCAAATAAATTTTACCAGCTTCGACCGACTAAAATGGAAAAGTGTTCTCTTAAAATGTTCCTTGCTAAGACACGCTAAGTTGGTAGTAATGTTTTTTCTATTAGGTGCAAGGTAGTTTGCATTAGTCTTGCAATCAGATGGACATATGAAAATTATAAGGCATACGTTAATTGTCTCTGATCTAATCTAAATAGGATTTCTCTTTTAAGAATTGTTTCAATTAAAGCATATCTTGTTTCGACTGACTGACTGACAAGTGGTTGACCTTCTTGAACGGAAAATCGTGACACGTAAATACAAATACAAATATTTGCACTTTACACAAATCGCGCATGCAAGCACTTTATTAAAAAAAAATTATAATAAAATACGAAAATTAAACACCACCGAGTATGGAACGAAATTTACATAGATCGATGCAGAGCCTCGTTGTGCTCCAACCGAAAAGCTATGCACAATGTACGAGCACGTATCTTTATTCGAATGGCTTAAAGTGGCGCGCAGAAAGGCATTAAAGCCACTTTAAAATTCATTTACATGAACATGGAAAAAATGTGCAGAACGAAAAGCGAAAAATCAAGTTTTACAGCTTTGAAAAATTACAAGAAAATTTAATTTAAATTGCTGGCAAATTTTAATGACACCACATAAAGCTAAACAAACAATTGTACATTCGAATATACAAAGTTAGCAATTTTTCATTTATTGCAAACAATTAAAGGAAAAAAAAACAATAGCAATAAATTTCAAATTGAATACACAAACAAATATTGCAATCAGCTCAAATTTAAGCATTCACAGCGAATTATGTTTAGAGATATTCATTTTATTGCCTTGTGCGTCTTTGAATTTCAATTGTGATTCATTGAATTGCGGCTCGTGATTACTTTGAGTATTCGTGAAGTATTTTACAAATTTACAAAGACCAATTTTGCTTGCTTGAAAAGTTCTTTAAACAGCTTATTAAACCTTTAAATAAGGCGATGATTTCCACTATCTTCGAATATGTTTGCTCCAATCGCAGTTTTTAGTATATGATGATCACAGACAGGCAGACCTACAGACATACAAATCAAACAGCTCAGCCCCGTAATCAATGCGGTCGATCTTTGAGATTTAAAGAAAAAAAATACAGACGATCAAAAACGAATAAAATAAACAAATACCTACAAATGTAAACAAACTGAATGAAAGAGCGCATAAAGCAAAAATAAGATAAACATTGGAATGGGACAACGAAGACGACAATTCTTCTATAGCCAGACGCGTCGTGTGGTCGGCGACAAGCAGACTTGATCGCAAAGCAAAGAGATTCATTTCAACTGAACTGAGCAAACATTAAACATTTAACTGCAATCTAAAACTACAAAATAAACAAACACTCGAGATCACAAAATTTCGTTCATTTAGTTTCATTTTAAAAATTATAAACCAAAATATAAATTGTTTAAATAATTAATAAAAAGTTTGATTAGTAAAGTTCTCTTAATCAGAATTCTAAACCAAATTAAACATGGAATTTGAAAATAAATGATCAATTCGTATGTGCACGAGTGTATTTGGTACTAAAGTACTTTGGATCAAAGAGAATACAAAGCGGAAGAGCGCCAGTTGAAAGAAAGAAAGAGTTGCTGGAACACGATGCCAAGCTCTTGTTTGTGTGGGGAGGCGAGCTTGGGGAGATCGGTCATCGTTGAACGAGGTGCGCGCGCGATCGCCGTCGTCATCGCCACCGCTTGTGGAATAGAACAGTCAGTCAGTGTAGATTTAGACGTCGTCGCCGGTAGTTGTCGTTTTTTTTTTTAACAATTGTGAGTCTCTTTCGATTTGTGCCGCTAAGTAGAACTGAAATAGGTTTGAATTCGTTTTGCTGTTGCTGTTGCTTTTGTAGTCGCAATGTGTTTTACGTGTTGATTTTCGCATTTGTTGCGGTTGCAAAAAACCAAAAAACAAACAATTAAAAAAATAACATAAAAAAATATTTGAAAACTGAAACAGACACGCGGCAATCGGTCAATGTTACAAGCCGAACCGCATACATACATATTTTATAAATGCGGCGGAAAATATTCAAATGCGAACAGAAAAAAGTAAAGAGAACAACAAAACGCTGCAAAAAAATCAAAGTCAACAGATACGAAAAGTATCTGCAGCGAAAAAGAAATACAAAAACAAAGTATCTCACACTTAGCGCAGAGGTTAATTGAATTAGTTTGAATGTCTGAAAGCTGAAATACGCGCAAAATATGCAATTCTGGAAGATGATGATGCCACTCACTTATCCGTGGCAGCCTTTTAATTCTCATTCTAGCGTTTGTGCTCATGGCGGTATATAAAAATAGTCAAGCGGTTAAACAAATTTTTAAAAAATATCTCGATTACAAAATTACATTTTAATTATTACAGTTGCAATGAAAATTTTGATAGTCACATAGAAAATAGTTTAATAGAAAATCTAAAGAGAGGTGAAACTTAAAATGTTCTTAAGAACAACTCAACTTCGAAAATATCTTGCTCGAAAAAAAGTATTTTTGATATTATTAACCTTTCATAGAATCATATAAAAATACGATTTATAGAAATTTTCTATATATTCTATTGAATTCTTCGAAGTAGTCATGATTTATTTTTTTAAAAGTTATTCAGTAAATTTCGAATATTAAAATGCACGCCAAATGATTGAGGAATTTCCTTTAGCTACGCCCGTGTTGAGGATCATTGATCTTTTCTTAAAGTTCAGTTTTTTATTTTTTACTATTCTGCTTCCTTACTTCTATTTACCACCACCACACACACACACACACACACACACGACACGCACATTACTCAGATTTGCGTTTGCGAAAATCTTAGAATTTGCATAGTTCTCCTCCGCCAGAGTTTCGATTCTTCTGTTTATTGTTTTTGTGTGGCATGAAAACTTTTCCGCATTTCGTAAACTTTGTGGGGCGCGTTTAAGTGTATTTTTCGGATGTATCGCTCGCTCGCTGCATTGGATACTTGTTTGTGTCAAGTGCATTTTGTTCCTTTAAATAAATAGTTTTCGGTCGCATTCGCAAATATAAAATCTATATTAATTTAGCACATTAATAAATAAAAACAAATGTGAAAAAGTGGAAAATAATTTGCTTAAATAAAGCGAATGTCTGCGACGCAGATACGTGCTCACAAGTACGTTATTACGTCAACAAAAGTGTACATGAAGTTAAGACGGGAAACGTGGTTAAGGTTGAATGGAATTTTTTATGTTTTTAATTTTTAAATATCTTTAACAAAATTTTAGTGTGAATTGAGAAATGCAAACAAAATTCAAGGAATACAAAAATTTAAAATCTTAGTAAATTCAAGTTTCTGCTATCAACTTTACTTGACTATCAGTCAAGTAAAGTAAGGTATAAATTTTATTTTCAACTTGGAATATGCGCCAATGAACACAAAACGTAGCTCGACATTTTTGAGCTTTTTATAAAAATATCTTAACTTAATATTTTTGCACTGATCTTATGCATTTATTCTGGAATACAACAAATATTTTATTTATTCGTTTTTTAAGAATAATTAAATAAAACAGCATTCAATAAAAAAATTATGATAAAAAAAAAGCTGTGCCATCTTTCTCTGCTTTACGCTATTAGAAATGTGCAAAAAAAAGTAGAATAGACTAGAACAAAGTCAGAATTCGATAAACGACTTTTTATGACATTTGCTTCGAGTAAGTGCGAAACTCATTTGAATGTGAATATGGAAATGCAAGTGTGAATCGTGTTTAGACAAGTCTTAAACAAATGTTGGGATAGAAAAAACAAATACAAGTATGGCAAATTGCATTGCAAAAAATCGACAGAAGAAAACATTCAATCTAAAGAACACAATCAATGTTTATTAAATCGCTAATAACTCAATTAAAGCGCCCATCACCATCAATACGCCGCCACCACAAACAATCATCTTCGTCAGATCAAAAACCGTCCTAATGGGCTTAATTGAGTTTGGAGGCCTTTTCACGCTGTGATTTTTCAGTCACTTTTATTTGTTTAACTTTTTTTATCATCTTTTTTTTTGTTGAACATTGTTATTGAATATCACTTAAGTCTGTGTCCAAGTCGGAGAATATTTGTTCTGTAGGTTATTGTCATTGATTAAATTGATATGAGGAGAAACTCTTCTATCCCCCTCAGTTCCCAGTAAACGTCTTACAAAACGTTTTTTCCTTTTTTTTTTTTTTTGTTTGTTTGGTAAAAATGCTTCGGCAAATATTTATTATAAAAGTTCGTTGCAATATTTACTCTCTTTTGTAGTTAGGTATTTTGTGTGTCCAAAATAAATTTACATAAAATTGAGTTAAGTGGTCGACAGTCGAGAGGCGACGGCAACCGATGGCAATGGAATGTAATGGAAGGGCCCTTGTGAATGACTAGCGTCAACAGCGTTTCTGCCTAACTCTTTGCTTATGATTGTGATGCTGCGCGATGTGATGTGATGTGATGCGATGTGGTCACAAGTGGCTCACAGTCAGTCACAGTTTATCACAGTCTCGGTCAATGCGGCTAATGCAGTTGAAGGAAAAATTCAATTAACGCGAATTACGCTTCCTGCTTAAATGTCGTCCGAGCGTCTATCTATCTATCTGTCAGTCTGTCTGTCTGTCTGTGTGTGTGTTCGTCAATTTGATTTAATTTAAGGCGTTAGTTTAGATGCAATACATACATATACTTAAATAGTTAGGAAATCACACATAATTTATTAATAGATGATATAAAAAAAGATTATATAAAAAAAAATGAATATATTAAAAATGTGAACAATTAAAATGGATTTAATTGCCGATTTTATCAAGACTGGGAGTAGGGATTTTAAATTCAAATATTTACAAGAAAATAATAAGGTAATTAAAAAAATACAACAACAATTCGTTTGTATTTAAAATTACAATATAAATTAAAGAGCTTGACTTTGAAAGGGTAATTCGAAGTGTTTGGATCTTCAAGTATCCGGCACTGAAATGCGGTTCTTAATTACACATAATTATGTCAGCATATTCAATAGAGTAGATCAATTTTGTTGTTTTTGTATGCACTAAAGAAACATAAATATCAAAAAACGGGTTAACAAATTGATCCAACCCAATGTGTAACTGACAAATCTTTTCAATTCGATAACAGTGATTTTTCGCATATTCATTGTTAATTTTGGTTTGGTTTTGTCAGCATGATCCCCATGATCAAATTGACACTAGACACATTCAAAAAGAAACATATTAAAAAAAAAGAAGAATGAAGAGGCAGGGAACTACCCGAATTCGTTGCTGTTGTGTATTTTGGAGCTTCCGTGCGTTTCATTTACGCTGACTCGCTGAGCACTGATTTCTGTAAACGTATTCAACCTTCAATTTTAAATTTAGCGTCGCTCGCGCTTTCTGTTCTTTCTGCGTGTGGGTTTCAATTTGATATGAGCAGCTTTAAATCAAACACCAATAAATCTAACAAACAGAATTTAACTTGTGATACAATTTATTTTTTACGTGTTGTTTCATAATTATTCTTTTAATAAAGTCCAAAAAAAAAATAATTATAGTGGACAAAAGGATTTTAATAATAATCGATATATTATTATATTATTTAAAGAAATAGAATACTCGAAATATTTCTATTTAAGAATTATAATAAATAGCAAAAATTAATTGGACCGTCCCCTACCCCTGAATATTTGGCACTTGTAATTATTTTGCAACAACAAAAATTTTGTTGCCGTTTTTTTGTTTATGGATCTACCGAGTATTGACTTGTACATTCGCATATTCTTTTCCTATATTCTGTTATGACAGCTATTTCGAGTCTTTATTCTATTAGCCAGTTTTTGTCTTTATTTTTGTTTACTCATGCATATAGCCAAATAAAAACATGCTTAAATGCCATTTTACTACTTAGAAGGCAAAAACGGAAAAACAAAAACAAAAACACATTCGCAAACATTCTGTTTAAATAAAGCCATACATGACAAATGACGCGATATGATTATGTAAGCTTATTTTAAGCAGCAGCAACAACAACAAAAACAACAGTAAATAGCAGTATTGTGTAATGCGACAAGACAACAAAAGTTATTAAATATTAAACAAAAAATGTATTGTCCATAAATTGAACGTTAATGCTCGCTCGAAGTGTAGAAAATATTCGAATTCGCAAAACAACATTTTTATATACTAGCTTCGAATTAATATTTTCTCTCTTTGCATTTTGAATTTTGTTTGAATACGCCCCTGCAAAAGTACTTTTAAAATAATTCTATTTAAACAATTCGTCATCAAACGGGGACAACGATTCATATTTCATATTTTGTAGATAAAAAGAGAAACGTACGAGTATAAGTAACTTATGCCATTTCAGCAATAAAAGGCAGATAAGATAAAGACAACCGTTAGTTATCTTAACGTACACACAGCCAAATCAAATATCAACACTGACAAAGACAAAATGAGTGAATAAATGTTATCAACGAATTTTATACAAAATCCACACACAGACACAGACGCACCTACGCAAACAGTTAACACAAAAGCAAAATTATAAAAATATGAAAAATCGACTGGAGCAGTGGGCACTAAACGGACGCAGGAACAAATACGCCATATAATGCCAAGCATCCGAAATCTAAAAGACCCCACAACCTCTTCAACGCCTCGTCCGCCGATTTCGATTCGGTGGCATCATCTGTTGACCCTGCTCGTCTTGCTGCTAATGATAGGCGCGACCAATGGTGGCGAAGAAGGTGTTGAACGCTTCAAAAGGGATTTTGGTGGTGGCCAGCAGATACAAAATTTAAGCTGCATCGCACACGATACTAAGTTTACATGCGACTGCCAAAATATAAATCAGGTAAGTTTCCCTATAATTTTTGTTTTTATATCAATTCAATTCAAGTTAAAAGAAATAAGTCAGAGTATAAAGTTTTATATTTCCCATGCTTCTTTTTTTTTTCGTGCTTCTTTCTGAGCGTTTTAAAAGTCGGAAATCCCATTAATATTTAGATTATTAAATTGGTTTGAAAAAAGTGAAAGTAACAGCAAGGGAAGTATATACAAAAATGATAATCCAAATGCAAAAAAAGTATTATTTCGTTGTTGCAAATGTTTTAATAATTGTGACTACCAGAAGAACGTTTCTAAACAAATAACATCATTTAAATTAAAACGATTAATTACTTGACTTGAATTCAATAAGAGATTTATATAATTGAATTTAAATTTTTTTGTCTTTGCAGCACCTACGACTGCCGCGCCTTATCGGTTATGTGTTCCAGGTGGAAATCAGCAATTGCAAAACGCTCACAATCGAACCGAATACGCTGGAAGAGACGCAGGGACTGCGCAAAATCAGTGTTAAAAATGTTGAAAATTTAGTGCTGAAAAAGTATGCATTGGCGTTTCCACGCTATGCCAGCAATACGCCGCTAATTGTCGAATTCGAAAAGGTTGTCAAAGTCTGCGTTACACATTTAGTAAATCATTTTTATATGTATGTATTTTTGTTTGTTTACAGGTCAATTTTGAAATAATTGATTCGCACGCGATCAATGGCAACATCGAGGAGATTTCATTTATTGATTGTCGCATCGATACGATACATCCATTTGGATTTACGACGCTCAAGGACCGTGCTCTCTTGCTGAAAATGGAAAATGTGCTGGTGAAGCGTATCGAGCCGCAGGTAAGAAGTTCTTAAATGTGTTTTAAAAAAAGTTCCGTATTTTGTAGAAAGTTTAAACGCTTGCATACTTTTAGGCTTTCAAGAAATTTGCCGTTGAACAAATGGAAATTACGAATAGCATTTTCGACTCAAATGTACCCTCGAAAGCCTTCTATGAGCTAGAAGTGCTTAATACGCTGCGCATACACAACGTACGCTTTAAGGAGGTGCACACGCGCGCCTTCTCTTTTAAAAGTGAGAAACTTAAAATAAATTACAATTAGTCACAATTAGACCTATCACCTAATCTTTGCAGTGATCTCCAAACTCAGCATAACAAATAATTACTTTGAAGTCGTAGACGGCGAATGGCTCGAGGCGCATGTACGCGACAGTGTCATCATACGCGAAAACTATTTCGGAACCACCAGCCCAATAGCATTTAAAGGTAGACTATTTTAAAATAAAGTTCAAATATTTTAGTTAGATTTCATTTAAAATTGACCCATCCGTCAAAGATTTGAGTAAAACTTTTGTGATTATTTTTCTTTGTTTGTTAATTATAATTACATATAGATCATTATTATTCTAAATTTATAATCTGTGAACATTTCTTAACGCAGGAATCATGGTTCACCGCGACTACTTGTCCAGCGAACGGCTAGAATTGCGATTCACAAACAACACTCTACAAATGCCAGTCGAACCACGCCCGCTCGAATTCAACGAACGCTTCACCCTCAATCTAAAGCAACTGCAGTATGACAATGAATTTTCCTGCAAAGATTTAGACACAACACAACAGCCACCACGGCCGAAGTCGCTCTTCTATCGCGCAAATAGCGAAAATATTTATTTTCGTAGCCAAAATAACAAAAACAATCACCAAAGCTTTGTAGTTTTAAGCAAGATTATCGAATCGGATTGCGCAAAGCCTTCGTATTTGCTGTACATACTTTTAGCAGTTCTAGTTTTAGTCATAATTCTAGCAATAATTGCCATTGTCGTCTGGATGATA
The DNA here is from genome assembly GCA_949127995.1 of Suillia variegata. Classification (NCBI taxonomy): domain Eukaryota; kingdom Metazoa; phylum Arthropoda; class Insecta; order Diptera; family Heleomyzidae; genus Suillia; species Suillia variegata. The sequence continues at coordinate 43,102,324 of OX421846.1, read as the reverse complement.
CTGGCAAAGCGGCGCAAGCGCAGAAAAATGGACGTGGTGCTGCCGGAGCCACGCACCTACAAAGAGACTCAAATCGTCTACCAAATCGAGAATGCGGGGCTACTAAAGACTGACTTGTAGAGGACAGGGCGACAAACGGGTGCGCCCACACAGATGCTATTAAAAAACAAACTTAAAAGTTCACAAATTTCGAAATTCACGAAAGATTAAAGGGAAACCAATTACGCTGCTTTTAACCAAATATGCTAGATTTAGTTCTCAATAAAAATGTATAAATGTAAATAAATATTTTTAATTTTAATTTATCACTATTGTATTATTTTCTAATTATAATTAGAAAAAAAACGAATTTATTCATTTTGACTCACCCAATGGGAAGATAAGATTCAAGCGCTTGGTGCACGCTCAAAACAGGTTCAGCTAACGCAAAGCCCTTTGAGAGTAAAGCATGATGTGTGGTGATGGTCTCCTCGATACCAGCTAGGTCATCGATATCTTTGTCATCTGTAACACCTTTAATTAGCTAAAAATGTGTTCTCTGGTAAACGAAAAAAACAAACGCTTACCCTGCAAATTTAATTCCTTCTTCATCAAGTTAGCGCTGCACATTCCCCCCAAATAGGCCAGTTCCTGTTCTAGGCGTATCAGACAAGAGTTTGTTGTATTTAACTAAAGAGCAAAAACATTTAAAAATATTTTTAAGTTGAAATAGCAATAATTAAAAAATAAATAAGATTATAAATAAATGTTCATATCTTTTAAAAAATCATATATATTATTTTTATAATAAAAATTTTAGGAATAAAAAAGTTCTTTACTGCGCAAGGATTATCGTAACCAACAACAAGACATTTAAATCCGTAACGATTTATATGGGGATCTTGCGCATATAACGACGAAGTTTCTAGCGAAAACTCCACAGAGTTTCCAGGCAGAATCATAACATTTTGAGTCCAGTTTGATGACCTGCAAAAAGTTTTGAATAATAAATTATTTTCACTTAATCAAGAAAGCCACCAAAAAATGTTTCATTTTAAAACGTTTACTTACGTATTAAATTTCTTCACTACAATCCAATCGCGATCACGATCATTGGCGTTGGCATTGGACGACTCTTGCTTTTCTCTTACTCCGGTGACAGTTTTGTGACAGCTGCTCATGAGCGAGGCGTTCTTGCAACCGGCGCGTTTTAAACTCATGTTGTTATCTAACATATCAAAATAATCGTCTTGAGTGTTGTACGTCTCTACAGCAGCCGGACGCATCGGTATCGAGAGCAGAAGATAGTCTTCAAGTTGTGCAGTGCCGCATTGCGGATCGAACTCGATTGTGAGCCACTGTACGCAGGGTGGAAAATCCACTCGATGGCAGTGAATTGATGCGCTGCGATAAGGATGTTCACTTTCTACGACACAATAATGATTGCTGGTGGTACACGGATCGGCAGAGGATTTATCCGGCTGCGAATTGTGCTCACTTTCGCTTCTTTTATGTGGAAGCGGCGCCTCAAAATCACGATTTTCTACATGACGCATACGCGGTACTCCATTTACGATTACGGTAGCAGCGGCGTCGGATTGATCTTTGCTAATGTATAGCTGATTCAGCGCAGCTATGTGTGGTAGAATGTCCTTAATTAAGCCGAGTATTTGAACGGAGCTCTGTTAATACACGAAACGGATTTAAATTAAAAACTATACCATACAACTTTTGCTCGAATTTTCAAGATGATAAATAAAATCAACTTACCTTTGGATCGCTGCAAGCCAAATTTGCAATATGCGCATAAACGAGCGGCAATAGAGTATGAAACATGTTTGATGAGCTTAAATTAAAGATCTCAAGCATTTGAACGACACTTAATGGAGCAGGAGCTGCTGCCTCCTCCGAGTCAGAGCGCGCTAAATTTTGCGCTTGTTGATGATAATGATTATGCAGATGGTGACTGTGATTGTGGCCGTAGTGATGTGCATTCACAAACTCCTCGGCTACTTCATCTTCACCGCGTTCATTTCCATTTAGCTTGGCAATCATTTGGCCATTACGATAATTTAAATCTTGTATGCCCGCCGCATGTTCCTCCTGCACCAATAATAAATCCTTGGGATGAATTTCCGTAGCGCCAATTTCAATTTCCATTTCGAATGGATTAGTCGATGAACGTTTGTCAAACTTAAGCGTCTCCATGATGCCCTTCGAAAAGGACTCTATACGTTTGGTGATGTCGCGTGCCGCTGTCGAAATATTCGGATCGACTGGAAGCGCCGCGGTGCGTGTGTTATTTACCCAATTAATATCCATGTGCTCCTCGATCGGAGTAATATTGTGTTCGGAGTCAATGGTCTGTGTATGATTCGATGAGGAATTGTCCGATGGCGAAATTGATGCAGCTAATGCATTGCGAGCCAGTACAAGCAGCTCACTACATTTTTTTGTAATATCCGCAGCGATTTGAAGAGCAGTGTCGCGTGTTGTCGTCATTTCATTGGAGTAGGCGGTACCATTACGAGCTTTGCAACTGGCGCCACCAGAGCTAGTTGGCCCACCGTTGCTTTCGCTTTTTACTGGCGTACTGTAGTAAAGAACACAGGGAATTTGTCCGCGTTGTGGTGTGGTGCCATTAAAACTCAAATCGCATGTGAAGAATTGAAATGTAGTGCCGCAAGGACCGCGAATTGAAGGAATGCCTGCATCACCAGAGCACGTGCGTGAGCCCTGCGCGCACATACGAAGGGCGTAGCGCGCGTTTTCCTAAGAAGTTAATTATAAATCATTATAAACATTTTTATACAACAATTTGGCATTGTTAATAATAATAGGCTATAGAAGCAACACGCCCTACGAGATCTATTGTGCAGGGTTTCGAAAACCCTTATCATAATTAAACATAAAATAACCCAGTTACCTTTATTTGTACCGGTCGATCGAATTTGATCTCGGTCATATCATTATGCACAGTCTCCTGATCATATGACCCAGAGACTGACTCTAATGTTTCCCACTTGTGTTGCGATTGCAAATCAACCGTATTGTCGTAGAGCAACTCCAGCTGATAATCATAGCTACCGGAGCCAGAATAAACACAAGCGCCTGCAATAGCAATACCTGGACGATCAACTGAAAATGCGATGGCATCAGGACCAAAGTTTCCCGTATTCCAGGTGCGACTAACATCGCAGCGGCCGAAACGGGAACCAGTCGAGTGCAAACTGCGCGGCGGCAAAAACATTTTGTCATACTAAAATAGAAACAAAACACATATTTAGAAAAAAATTAATTACAACCATTTAATCAAAACCCACATCACCCAAAGACGTTTGATACACAATTTCCGCCAGTACACGCGCCAACAAATGGCAACAATTGTCGATGAGGCCTTGATTTGTGTCCTTTAGACCGTACGATAAACCGTAGTTAAAAGTCACGCTGCTACGGTTATAAATACTTTCGATTTTGGTACGTATTGGATTTGCTATAATGTCCAAAAGCCGCACCAACACATCCTTAAATGTCCATGCATTGCTGAGGAAATCACTCTTTTCCTGTTGCGTACGATAGATCATCTGCTCCACGAGTATTGGATATTGATGCGCTTCTGTCGACGAGAGCATAGGAAGCCCAGAGTTATCGCTGGGACTTATGATCGATTGGCGTTCGTTCCCTGGGTTGAGTAACGAAAAAGTTGAGCGCAGCTTGACCGAAGGCGAGCACAGTCCAGCAAGTATGGCGCTTAACAACCGCGAATGCAAAATACCCTGCTAAGAGATTATTTTTTTTAACTTAATTTTCGAATTTTATGTGGATTTTTTATTAATAATAAATCAATAATATATTTACTTTATCCATCTGTGAGAGCAAATCACACAAACAATTCCACTTCAACGAAGAAGTGGGATAGAAGGCATCAAAACAAGCAACAAAACTAATGTGACATTCTTCCAATATTTCTAATACTAAAGCGAAACCTAAAGTAATTATGTAATTTTGATATTATTTTGCCAAAGTAATTTTTTTATTATTATTTAGAGACCTTCATCCGTGCAGATGTCCTTGAAGATATCATCGCAAAATATGCCAATGAGCAGTGCGCGCACATTGCCAATGCACTCGGCTAGTTGGATATTTTCCATATTGGGCTTTCGCGCCGTTAGCGTCGTATTGGAATTCGCAGCAACGGCAGATGCATCACCAAAGTATTTGGCCACATTTGTGGCAATGACCAACGAAGCTGAATTGCTAAGGACTTTAGCGTTTTTATCTACAAACAAATCAATCGAATGAAAAAATGTTTTATTAAAAATCACATTCAAAATGATAAATACCTTTAGGATCGCCTCCTCCCTTTGCCAATGACTTTGACGACGCCGTCTGCAACTTTGTCAAAGTAGCCGCAATATTTGAAGCCGCCGCTGTATTAACCGCATTCAACGATACCGCACGTTGCGGATATATTTCGTTTGTGTATTTGCGAAGCAGACGCAGACACGATTTATTAACATAAATCAAATATTCAAGCGACTGTTTCACCTGCTGCTGACGTGTTTTGTCGCGCTGTTCGCGTAAGTTCGTCTTAAACGTTTCCCACGACCAATTTAGCAAGACAACAAGACTCTCAAAACATTCTTTAGTGACGCTGTTGGCGAATGCCTTTGAAATCTTTTGTACGGGATCAATGTCGACAGGCGGTGGTGGCTGTTTGGTGTCCTGCGTCACCAAGCGGTATAGAATTGCGGGTATTTGACCCGAGTTGACGTCGGTACCGTTATTTGCTTTTTTCGACGATTTAAATGTGAAAATTACTTGATCCTCGGTGGTAACGGCCGCCTGACCACAAGAACCGCAGTCGGACGATGGACCAGCAATGCGCGCCCACACTAAATACCATCGACCGGCGCTGGCGCTTACCGCTTTTGGCAGCATAATGTGATGTTGGCCGCGTGCAGCACACTCAAAAGGCACCTCTTTCGTTTCGCAGATCAGAGTGCCTTCTATCTCGTAGCCGTCTCCGTCTACGCCTAAATCGTAGAGCTTTAGTTTACAGGTGTATTCGCCGCGACCGCCAAACATTCCAAAACCGCCTGGCAAAAGAAAATTGGTTTAATGTACAATAAATAAATTATCTGTTTAACCATAGTTAACGTTTTTCGTATTAAATACCAATGCTTTATTTCAAGGCGCTGATATTATTTATTGCATAACGTTAAATAAATAAAATATGTATAAATTAATTTAAAAAAAAAATTATAATTTTATAAGACGTACAAATCATTAGATCAGTGTCAGCTGAAAAGCGTATTGCCTCAACCGAGTGGCCAGAATAGCCCCAACCGCCACCAAAATTATCGAAACGATTAACAATTTGGTACTCGCTATTTTGCGCCTCCTTAGCTTGATTTTGTTGTTTGGGTGCGACCTCTTCAAAGCAGGCGGGTCTATAAGCGCAAAATTTATTATTTATAAATTTCATTAGTTTTTATACGAAGTGACTTGCATTGCATCCTGTGCTGATGTTAGGACATCCAAACAAGCCAATAAATTTAAGGATGCCTGCGAACGCGAAATACGAGCATCACTCCTTTTTGGCAAGGACAATTCAGGAGAAATTATAGCACGATAATTTGAAGAATTCTAAAAGAGTATGATATGAAAATTATATAAAAAGTTATTTTTATTATATGTATTTTTATTAATAAATGAATATTCCTACTTACCACTCCACTGCCGGCTATCTCGCTTGCCAAAACATTGTAACACTGAAGCTTTCGGGTGCCACCAATATAAACCCACAAAACATTATAGTGCGGATCCAGCGTGAATGAAATTTGTGGTTGGGCTTTTTCGTAACCTCCACTTACGGCAGCACCAGCACCAGCAGCCTTTGAATGATCCTGATGTTGTCGGCGCTGCCTACGCCGATGTTGATCACTGCCGACGCCTCCACCTAGATGTAAAGCATTTTCCTGTAAATCGAAAATTTGATTTCGTGCTTCATGCATGCTGCGAGACATTTGCTCGTTAATTGGACCCGCTGATGGCATTTTTCCGCCTGCTCCACTAGGCCCAGCAGCACCTGCAACACCAGCTGCGGCAGCGGCGACGCCAGCATTTGAGGCGATATTTTGATTAACCTCTGGAATTGCGTTGGCTTTGTTGTTTTGTATGATCTGAACAAAGTTGACCTGATTGCGGTAATGCGCAGTACAGCTACCATCACGGCGATTGATTGAAAGTGTGTGGAATGTCAACGGAATAGTAGGAATAAGAACTGCCAAAAGTAATGATGGTTTCTTTAATTAACTTATAGATTTATATTTTACAAAATTTTGTAAGCAATATTTTAGTATGGAAAAGAAAAACGTTTGCTTTACAATTTATGCGACTTACGTATGGTCTTCTTATTAGCCACTACACTGACTTTGGGCAACATTTGTGTCGTTATAAGCGACTCATCAATTTTAATGAATGTTTGATCGCCGCTGGCACCTATCCAGGTCGCCTTTTTGCCGAAACTAGGACCAAGACCACTTAAATTAAAAGATAAGAGCTTGTTATTTTCTCAAGCAGAAAACATGATTCCAAATAATACTTACAACACTGCGGCCGGTGTACAATTCCACAAGAACTTTTGCCGTTGCGTTTGTAAATTTGCAGTTGTCGCATTCTTTGTGCCGGATGCGCCGCTGACCATTGCAGCAAAAGCCGTTGCAGACGCTGATAGTTCGGGTGTTCTGCCGCCATAACGTTCATCTTCACTTTCATTTAGCAAGCCGCCGCTTTTGTTTTGTAAATCGTTAGGCAGACGGCCTAACTGACCTTTTTGATAGTTACCGAAAGTGTAGGTCATGCCTTTGCATGTCATTAGAACGGTGTGATTACTGCCGGCAGCCACTTGGCTTACGGCACCCTGTACGGTCACCTTAACCGGTCCCGAAACGGGCTGCAAATCACCAGTTCCCAGCTGTCCATATTGATTGCTGCCAAAAGTAAAAACATCACCGGCGAGTGTAAGCAAAACAGTATGATGCAGACCACAAGCAACCTGAACCACCGGCGAACTTGTCGGCAGCACTAGCAATTGAGGTGGAAGCGGTGCAACGCGTGGCGGATCCTTTTCTACATCGGCAGAAGAAACCGGAGCTGACGCCAAATTGCCACATTCCTCGCCGCTAACGGCACTAGATGATGATTTCTTTTCTTTGTTGCGTCGCATGATTAGATTTTTAGACCGCTGCCGATTGAGCTCGCTTTGGAGCTGCTTTGAATCCTTTGTATCTGCGAAAATAATAAAACGTTAAAACACTTAATTTTTTCCACTTTTATGAATTTTGAACCATTTTCAGTTTCCTGCACGGATATACAAGTTGAGCATAGGCCGCATTTCGAACAACCAGCATCACCATGGCCACACGGACAAATGCTGTAAAATATATTTGAAAAAAAATTAGTTTAACCAATTTTTTAAAAATATTGTTTAAACATATATATTAACACATACGAGCCCGCCAATCGATCCTCCAGAGGCACGTTCAGCGCCGATACGCACGACACATTGTAGCCCGTGCACAGACGACAGGCAACGCACACCCGACACTGACCCTGGACCAGATGATGATCGTCGTAATCGCACAAAGACGAAAAGTCAAATTTAAGTTTTTTACTACTCGACTTTTCGACACTATCGACACACGTACTCCCGGTAGCAGCAGATAATATATCCGATTCATTAGACTTGGCGAAAACGTGTCCACATTGCCCTTTGTTATTTAGTCCGAATGTAAAAAGCTGTCCTTTCGAATTAAGAGCGACGCAATGGGCCTTGCCCAACGCCACTTTTGTAATGTGCTGATCTATAAAATCGGTCACGAATCCTAAAGCATCGCAGTTCGTCGTATCCTTGCCAAACATAATAAGTTTTCCCGTTTTTGTGACAAAAGCAGAAGTGCCATTATTGCAAGCGGCCTGTAAGACGACATGACCATCGAGTTTGCACATTTTCTTGGGTTTTACGGCTTTAGGTTGGCGGCGATTTTTGGACACATCCCCATCTTCACCGCGTCGCGCAGTACCTTAAAGCGCGGAGAATAATTTTATTTATTGTTTTTTATTAATGGTTCCGTAAATAGTTCTTAAACTTACCAGCAAAGTAAACCGTGCCATCATCGTTTACTAGCAAGGCATGAATTCCGTCATGACCAACGGCTATGTGAACAATATTGGATGATTTTGAAATAATCAATTCGGTCATTTTCATTGTAGGCGTCCGACCAATCGACTTAAGTCCAAACGATGCTGGTTTACCGTAATAGTAAACTTTACCATTGGACGCGCGCACAAGACCAAATTCCTTGCCGCAAGCAATGCCCATGATCTTAGCATCGGTAGGCAGCTTCGGTTCGAAAATATTATACGAAGTTTGGATTTTTTGAATTTGATTCTCGTTAAGAACTTCGTCCTCGAAAGCAGCATAACCGAATGTTCGAAACTTTTTGCGTGCCAACTGTAACGGCAGCTCAAACGGCGTGGACGATGCCGAGGCGACATCGCTGGCATGATGGCTGTTGTATATGTTAAGCCGCTTGACGACGAGAGTATCCTAATCACATAAATAATTAAAATAAAGTTTAATATTTAAGAATAATGTAATTTAATATTGGGTTTGTTAGGAAAATACGTTATAAAAATAATAATGAAAATATATATTTTTTTTTGTATAACAAGAGATTGATAAAAATATAGATTTAAATTGGAGAATGATTTCATTGGAGAAATTATTCACGTAAATGTTTTCTTACATCACGATTTGTGCAGATTGCATTAACAGAGTCCTCGTCCGTAAAAAGAACATAATTGAAGCCTTCTCGTATCGGTACCATATTGACCGGATTAATGCCTTTGATAATCAGTGTATCGGTATTTACTAAATGTAGATGATCAGCACTTCGTTTTGAATTGCGTCGAAAATACAATTGACCGCCGCAAAATCCTAGCCAGCCGGATCTCTCCTTGGTGAAATCATCGTTTTGAGCGTAAATGTGACCCTTGTAGGAACCACTGAAGCCGGTGCCGATCTTGAGTAAGGTACTGCCAAGCAGCAGATAGATAAAAGTGCCGTCCGAGGCCATGGCAGGCTGTGCCATGAACGAACTATTGCATGTTAAAGATGCATTTAAAGTGAACTAAAAACAAATTAAAGATTTATATTAAATTATGTCCATTCCCTAAACCAAAACAGCAAATTAATTTAAAAACAATTGAAAGAATCACCTCATCGATTAATGAATTTTGTGGCACGCCTTGATTGTGGAAATCGGGACATGATGGCTTGCCCAGTGCTGCACTAATAACAGTCTTCTGCAACGAACCCAGCACTGTAGGTAATTGGATTATTTGCGTCGAGAGCTGCTTTGGCGACATAAGCAAAGCGGCAATGGCTTTTAACATTTTACCCGTATCGCCTCGTGCAATGCACAGACCAATGAGAGCGGCACATGCCATGGCGGACCAATTCGACAATTCTGTTGAGTTAGTTGCAGCTCCGACGCCTCCTTCTTTAGCCTGCATTGTGGCCAAATCAAGCAGCAGATCGTAGAGTGGATTAATGAGATCCTGCGGTTCAAGTTTAAACGACTCGGGTTGTTGACCTTGGATGACATCAAGTAACGCTTTAAGTGCCTTAGTGCAAAGCACAGGCTGAATGTGGCGCGCATCGGCAATTAACTCAAAAAGACTGCGCAGTCCAGCGCCCACAATCAGTGGTACTCGAACAATATCAGTTTGAGTGGAAAACATATCACCACCATCGCCTTCGGAATCGCCACTGTCGGCATCGCTGTTGACGGAATCACGACGTGGTATACGTTTATTGCCACCGGATGCTCCAGCGCCACCTTCGATCAAACCGCTCGCCGCCGCCGCATTAAGTAGCGAGTGGCAAGAACAATCGACCATTGCTGCCGGACTGACCAAACATGTTGAGGCGCAAACGAGACAGCACGAGGCACCAGTGCCGAGTGTTTGTGGTAGCAGACGTCGCAAACTACTGTCGTGAAAGAGCGCATATCGTGTTTCCGCTTCTAAAACCGTTGAGCGTATCGCTGAGAAAACGGCAAATTTGGAAGCGTTTGATTCTAGTTCGATTTGCGCTACGGGAAAAGCGGGAAAAACCAGCAACTGATCTTTGATGATGGGCGGATCCATGGGGTTGACTATAGCACCGGCGGCATTGCCATCAAGTACGGCTGCGGCTGCAGCCAGTGCCGCGACCTTTTTATCTTTGTTTTTGCGTTTGACTAAATTTCGCCGATCGTTCTCGAGTTTTCTGCAACAAAAAATGTATTGTAAATATTTCGTAAAATTAATATTCTTATATTATTGTATTTAAAAAACTATAAATAATACCGCTACTGTTTACCCATCGACCTTGATGTGTAAAATAATAAACAAAAAACAGCTGCTTGTAAACCTCCGGATTTGACCCAGAAAAAATAACGCTCTGTTTACATTTTTTCTCGGTCTCTCACTCGGTCTCTTTTTCTCTCTCTCCAACTTTGTCTCTCCCTCTCTGTATCTAAAAATATTTTGCAACAGCTGATTTTATGCACGCAAAAAAAAAACAACCACCGCGCACCCCGCCCGAAAAATCAAATCTATCGATGCGCTTTGAAAAATCGATTTTGACCCAGACAGCCGGCAGCTGCACTACAAATAAAGTGAACATTTATTCAAATTGCATTCATTTCGAATTACCTTCTTGCATTATTTGTGTACAATTCATAGAAATGCTCGCCGTATTTCATTGGATTCAATAGTCCGACCATTTTATATAAATTTATTAAATTTCCCGTGTGAAGTTTTTATCGATTTTTCGTTCGTCCTTTGTACTGTTGGAGGGAGCGCCGCTTTTGGAGCTTTTTTTTAAAACAGTTTTTTGCACTTTAAAACAACTTTTCGGTTAACATTTTATAATTAAACTATTATTTGCACTTTGCAGTTGTTCTTAACACATTTGAATTGGTTTTTAGTTTGATATTTTTATGGTTTTTACACTTTTTCAGCGAAACGAAAAATTTTCACTCCAGGATCGATTTAACAATTTCACATATAAAGATGAGCAGCACTGCCAGCAGCAAGAAATCGTTGAACAATATAAAAGCGATATGGCATATTAGGACCTTCAAAGCCTAAGGATATAAGTGCCAAAATTAAAGTTTAATATTTACATGGACATAGTTGTGGATATAAATTGTTCCACCAATATATCCAGTTAAATTACACAGTGAAATAAAAATTAAAGTTTTATTTATCTCTAAACCAATTTATATCAAACTCAATGGACTGAATAACTTAATTTGATAGTTTTCAGATTAAACACTTTCAATATCTTCTTTTTTTAATAACTACAAGTTCACTTAAATTGTTAAGACTTTAGTGAAAACAAATTTGAATGATTTTTAATATTAAAGTTTTTTTAAATTAATCGTTTTACGTTGAATAAGTTTAAAAAAGTTTGGGTCAATTAAGTTTAAGCCAATTTTATTAAAATAATTTGTTTAAACAATTTTCATACAAGTTCAAATTCTTATTTACTACTATTATTTAAAAAGTGAACTAGGTAGCACTAACTGAATAATCGCAAAACAGTCTGCTCTAGGAAAAAACATTTTCAAGGGAGTGTTCGACAATTCCCGATATTCGAAAGCAAAAAAATCTTTAAAAAAAATCAATATAACAAAAGTTTATTGTAACTTCGAAAAAGCATCCATCAAGCAATATGACGGATATAAAATCCTTCTTCCACGAGTGGTGCTCTAAGAATAAATGCGAACCTAATTTTTCTGTGCGTCCGACTGGTGAGTTGCTATTGAGAAAATCGAAAGCGATAGTTAACAATTTTACAATGCGTGTGTTCCTATTTTTAAGGGCCGAAACACCGGCAACGTTTTCTCTGCGAGGTGCGCGTCCAACAGTATCCTTACGTTGCAGCTGGAAACTCCACCAATAAAAAGGATGCCGAACGCAATGCCGCACGAGATTTTGTAAATTTTTTGGTGCGCAGTGGCAAGCTCAACCCCAATGAGCTGCCGGCAGACTCTGGTATTGCTGCGGTCGCTGCGCCTTCAACCATAGATGGTGGTGGTGGTGGTGGAAATGAACCGCGTCGTTTCTTCGATGGCGGCATGGGACCACAAGATTTGGGCCAGGCCTATCAACCAATGGATCGCGGTGGCAATAGCGGAGATCATGGCAATTTCGATTTTATTAATCGCGCTCAGGAGAAACTAGATATGAAGGAGGCCGAATCGATCGATGTTAATGCTGCGATTCATGGAAATTGGACAATTGAGAATGCCAAAGCAAAGTTGCACCAATTTATGCAGATGAACAAAATTACGGCAGACTATAAGTACTCGCCGGTTGGACCGGATCATGCTAGGTAGGATGATTTAATATATGTTGTTAAGAAGACGACATATCAAGCTGCTCATTCGTTTGATTTGCATCGAAAAATCAAATGAGAAAGCGTGACTATTTCTAAGTCCTACAGCTTTTTTAAGCTAAATTGTCATAGAGTGTTTAAAAGATTGAAATGAAAATCAGAAGGAAAAAGAGCCTTAAGAAATGCAGTGAAAACTTGTGGTTAATTTGTTATTTATGTGAGAGTTCCTGTGCGTCTTGTGCTATGAGAAAAAAAAACAGAAAAAACTGCGAAGTGTGACTTTTGGTAAATGTAAAAACTCTGTCTTAAGTTCAGTGTTAAATGCGCTGGACTAAAGACAAAAATCTAAATTCTTTCCACGGATTTTTTTAACTTTCTAAAATGTTTAAAAACCATTTAGACTTTTAATCGTTCTATTCTATTTTTTAAAAGACGGTTCCGTTGATGTTCCCATTTGCTTTCAAAAAGGAACATTGATGGAATGCGCCTTTTTCTTAAGTTGTGCATATTGTACATATGTATATATATACTTTTTTTTATTGATTTCAAGTTTTATTATGGTTTTTTGTTGTGTAGTTTCTGTGGAGATCACATTTGCAAAAAGTCATACATTATCTGCTAATAAAGATTTCTTGAAGAGTTTCGCACTCAATTGAAAAGTAAGATCTACAAGGCGCACTGGAACTGCTGCTGTTGGGTGAGTAAATCCATTGGCAAATTTCATATTATCTAAGCTCATAACATCACAAAATCATTTTGTTTTACTAACATTGAACAATATTGTTTACCATCCAACTCGAATACAACAAAATAAATACAAATTAAAAGAACTTCTTCAAAATCCTAGGAGTTTCATGGCTGAAATGCATATTTACGTGCGCGAATTAAAGCGCAATATCACTGCCCGCGAGACGGGATCTAATAAGCAATCGGCGAGCAAGTCTTGCGCGTTATCGCTTGTACGTCAGCTATATCATTTGGGTGTCATTGAAGCCTTTGCCGGCACGCTAAAAAAAAAGAAGGACGAAGAAGAGCTCAAGCCATACCCGGTGTCAATTGCACCAGAACTTATGCAAAGCGTGCTAGATTGTATAACGGAACTCGACTTGCCGGTGGTAAATCCCAATAATGTTAAAATCGATTCGGAAACAAACGCCGTGAGCCTGGTGGTGAGTGATTAACAAATGAGTCTGTTTTGGCAGTACTGAATGTTCGTTTACATAATTTTACTTAATTCACATGTAGATCAATCATAATGTTAATCAGCCACGTCGTCAACTCACTGACGGCCCACAAATGCAGGGTGCCGTTATACCATGGGCGCCGCCGCAACCTAATTGGAACGCCTGGAATGCGTGTAACATTGACGAGGGTTACTTGGCCACTGCCTCACTTGATGATTTGTGTAACGATCTAGAAAATGCAACCAAAGACAAGCGCCTCAACGATCCCGAATATCAAAAATTTTTGGATTTTCGTGAGAAATTGCCCATTGCAGCAATGCGTAACGATATCATGACCGCCATCAATGATAATCCCGTTGTAATTATACGCGGTAACACAGGCTGCGGCAAAACCACACAAATCGGCCAATACATACTCGAGGATTACATTTCGTCGGGTCAGGGCGCCTTTTGTAATATTTACGTTACACAGCCGCGTCGTATTTCCGCGATTTCGGTGGCAGAGCGTGTGGCCAATGAACGTTGCGAGAGTCTGGGTGAATCGGTGGGCTATTCAGTGCGTTTTGAATCGGCAATGCCACGACCATACGGAGCTATACTTTTCTGCACGGTGGGTGTGCTGTTGCGGAAACTTGAGGCGGGTCTGCGCGGCATTTCGCACATCATTGTTGACGAAATACACGAGCGTGATGTCAACAGTGACTTTTTGTTGGTCATTTTGCGTGATATGGTGCACACTTATCCCGATTTGCGTGTAATTCTTATGTCGGCGACAATCGATACGACACTTTTTTCGGAGTATTTTGGTCGAGCTCCTGTTTTGGAGGTGCCCGGACGAGCTTTTCCCGTGCAACAATACTTTCTCGAGGATTGCATTGAGATGAGTAAATTTATGCCAACGCCAGAATCGCGTAAAAATCGCAAAGATCGCGACGATGAGGAGAAGGCCGTGATTGCAGAGAACGGCGAAGATGCAAGTGATCAGAATATGAACAAAGTGTGTGATTCTAAGTACTCACAACAAACGCACAATGCGATGGGTCTACTTTCCGAGTCCGAGTGCTCATTTGAGCTGATTGAATCACTATTGCAGCATATCAAATCGAAAAATGTTCCCGGCTCCATTTTGGTATTTCTGCCCGGCTGGAATTTGATTTTTGCACTCATGAAGTATCTGCAGAATTCGTCAATATTTGGTGGTGCACAGTATCGTATTCTGCCCTGCCACTCGCAAATTCCGCGTGAGGATCAGCGCAAGGTCTTTGAACCGGTGCCAGAAGGTGTTTCGAAGGTGCGTTAATTATAACATTGTTTTTCGAATATGAAACTAAAGTACATAATTTCTCTCATACTTTATTCCCCGCAGATTATCCTTTCGACAAACATTGCTGAAACCTCAATCACCATCGACGACATTGTTTTTGTTATCGATATTTGTAAGGCGCGCATGAAAATGTTTACTTCGCACAACAATCTCACCAGCTACGCCACTGTGTGGGCCAGTAAGACCAATCTTGAGCAGCGTAAGGGACGAGCGGGTCGTGTAAGACCCGGATTCTGCTTTACGTTATGTTCGCGGGCACGTTTCCAAAGTCTCGAAGATCATCTGACGCCCGAAATGTTCCGCACGCCACTACACGAAATGGCGCTGACCATCAAACTGTTACGACTCGGGTCCATACATCAATTTCTGTCGAAAGCGCTCGAACCGCCACCACTTGACGCTGTCATCGAGGCAGAAGTTCTGTTGCGTGACATGCGCTGTCTGGACGCACAAGATGAACTGACGCCACTTGGTCGAATTCTTGCACGTCTGCCCATCGAACCACGTCTCGGGAAAATGATGATTTTGTCTACAGTCTTTTGCTGCGCTGATCTTGTCGGCAGCATGGCTTCATATTCGAGCACTTTTTCAGAGGTTTTCGCTTTGGATATAGGCCAACGTCGTCTGGCCAATCACCAGAAAGCACTGGGCGGTCGCAAATGCTCCGATCATGTTGCTATGATTTGTGCCTCGCAAATGTGGGAGAATGCACGCCATCGCGGCGAAGATGAAGAGACGCGCTTTTGCGAATGGAAGGGTCTGCAGCTGTCGACAATGCGCGTCATGTCCGAGGCTAAAAATCAGCTGCTCGATTTGTTGCAACAAACAGGCTTTCCTGAGGAATCGATGATTTCGCACAAGGTCGATGCGAATATGGACGATCCGGTGTTGGATATGGCAACAGCGCTGCTTTGTCTCGGTCTCTATCCAAATGTCTGCTATCACAAGGAGAAGCGTAAAGTTCTCACGACAGAATCGAAAGCGGCGTTGCTACACAAGACTTCGGTTAATTGTAGCAATCTCGCCGTAACCTTTCCGTACCCGTTTTTCATCTTTGGCGAGAAGATTCGCACGCGTGCGGTGTCATGCAAACAGATGACAATGGTCTCTCCCATTCACCTGTTGCTTTTCGGCAGTCGCAAAGTCGATTTAGTTAATGGCAATATTGTGCGCTTGGATAATTGGTTGAATTTTGAAATAAATCCGCAACATGCTGCACAGTTGTCCGCTCTGAAGCCGGCAATCGAGGAGCTTGTGACGCTCGCCTGCGATCAGCCAGATGAGATTTTTCAAATGGATGAGGCGCACACAAAGTTGGTACGCGTTGTAAAGGAATTATGCCAAATGACGGCGGGTGATTATCAGCTTACCCGCGATTCGGGCGTTATGCCATTTCAGAGTCGTGGCAGCGGTGGATCTGGTGGAGGTCCTGCAAAACGTGGCCGTTTCGATGGCGGAGGTAGTTTTGGTGGTGGTAGCGGCGGCGGTGGTTACGGTCGTGGTGGAGGTGGTTTTGGTGGTGGAAGAGGAGGAGGATATGGTGGTGGAAGAGGAGGAGGATATGGTGGTGGTGGTTATGGCCGTGGTGGAGGAGGTTATGGTGGAGGTAGTTTTGGTGGCGGCGGTGGTGGTGGTACCAGCCAATGGGGTCGTTTTGGCGGCGGACGTGGCGCTCGTAGATATTAAACTTTAACGCAAATTTTACAAAGAAATTACAATTACATTAAAATTGAAATAAAACTTGACCATGTTTAAATACAAAATGTGTTCATCTTTTTTTAAAAACGACTGTTAAAATTATTAACTTTTAAAACTAGTAAAAAATATCTCAAAATTTTCTCCACATATTTGTTTGCTTTTATCATTTGAAAAACTTTTTAAAATATTTACATAAGTTATTTTGTAGTTTGAATTAAAAAAAAGTTATGTATGGAATGAGTTTTCAGTTTAACTAAAACAATCTGTCAAAGTACATATACGTATATTTATTTACATTACGTATTAAGTATGTAGGTGCATTCCTAAAAGCACCATATTAAAATTTTTAAATATCTTATATTTAAACTAAAGCTAATACCTGCGACAACTGGAACAATTTGTGAAAAACAATGTCAAGTGACGATCGACAGCAATTTTTGTTAAATGGAATTGTATGCAATGAATGTGTTACTGAATAGTTTGTTAAATTAAAATTTGTCAATATTGACTGACTTCAAACATAAATTATCTGCTACTTCAAAATGAACTTGTATTTCACATCTTACGAGGCAATTGATTATTTCATTGTATTCTAGAGTAAATTGTAAGTTAGAAAGGTACAAAATTAGCACAATACTTTTATATCTGATTGGATGTGAAGTTAGCTTGACAAATTTAATATCCGCCTGTTTAACAAAAACATGTCTTTTTGAATTAATTTTAAAGTCTGACCTGCCCACTGAATTTTTAAAGGCCGCAGTATTTTAACTGTGCAAAGGTAGCATAATCATTAGTCTTTTGTGTTGCATGTTTCTTAAAATAAAAAAGCTAAGTTCCTGTCTGTCTGTCTGTCTGTCTGTCTGGGTGGGGTGGATAACCAAAATTTTAAATATTTGAACAATTGTTATTGTTTTTCATAAAACTTAAAAGATGAATAAATTAAGGAATATGTATGTTTAAAACTATTTACATAGATGCTGCTAAGCGGCGTTGTTAAAATGTTTGGCAGTTTTTGGTAAATAAATACAAATGATTCTTTTTTTAAATATTAACAAGAAGAAAAGACATTTTTTTTGGTCTGGGCGACATTTTCTCCATCTTCAGATTCCGCATTACTCATCACCTGAATTCGCTTGTGCTTGCGCTCGCAACGCTTAGAACAGTAAAAGTATGCCCGTTGCCAATTCATGTAGGTGGCCTCTTCCTGACAGACGCGGCACCAGCGCTTTCTTTTGATTTCCATTGCTGCAACCTCCAATTCCTGCAAGTGTTGTTGTAATCGTGTTACTTCCGCTTCGAGTTGGCGTGTCGTCTCCGCCTGCAACGGCCACAGCGCTACAACCATAGCAGTTTTCTCACGCATTTGTCGTACGAGTTTCTTTGCCTTTTTGGTGCTGGTGTGCACTCGGTTGGCGGGAAGTCGCAGTTTGAATTTTTTTACGCCCATTTTTGGCACGGTGGATACTACATCTGCGCAAGCGCCAATGTGACTGCTGGTTGCGAGAGCCCCTTCTGAACAATTATTCATTTTTGACTGGAGTAAAACAAGAACTATCACGATTTAGACCACTTAATCTGCAAATTGGTGCTGAACAAATGTTGTTGGCATGTGCCGAAATTATTATTATTATTTTTTTTTTTTAGAAAATTGCAAAAAATTTAAAAATCCGTTTGCTGTGATTTGGTTAGATGGACAGACGGACTTCGAGCAGGTAGATCTAACAAATATTTTCCAAACTCCTCCAAAGTTTTGTGGAATGGTCCTTCTTTTGTAAAGTTTGGAAACGAATATGGTGTGAGAGGCAGTAGACCAGAGTAAAGTATGCTGCCGCCAAAAAACAATAAGAAAATCTTCAGCGTGTTTTATAAAGGAATAGAGGAATATTCAAGAAATCAAACGCTCAGTTAAACAAATTTTAACAACCAAAATGGACTTCAATTCACTGCTGCAGCAGGCTCAACGTCTGACCAACGAGACGCAGAATTCGGAGGAGCTGCCTCGCGTTGAAAGAACAATTTCACAAGTGCTGCAAGCCACCCAAGAGCTGCACACACGCGTAACACAAACCGGCGCGCAGGATATACAAGCGTAAGAATTGTAACGACTGCTAATCATTACAAACGTAAATATTGTAAAATTTTGATCCAATAGGCACATCCTACTTGGTTCCAAGGGAATCGATTTGCCTAAAATTTCGCAGAAGCTGGAGGCACTTAGCGCTCGTAAGACCTTTGAGCCATTAGATCCAATTGCTGATACAGACATCCAAAGCTTCCTCAAAAACGAAAAAGAGAACGCTATTCTTTCTGTGATTGAGGAGGTGCACAAAAATGTAAATGTTTTACTCAAAGAGTAACATGAAAGTTATTAGGAAATTGATTAGTATTTATTTTGACCAATTTACAGTCCCACCTATCTGCGGAGAAACGAAAATGGGAGCACATCAAGGCCGAGTGGTGCCAGGAGAAAATCAAGCTGCTTAATGCACTCGTTGGCCCATCACAAAATTGGATCGACATACAGAAATTACCTGAGCAAACGGTGCTGAATGAAACTACTTTTGGCGGACGTTCTTGTCTTAATCGCATTGTGAGCCGTGGTTTTTTACTTACATTTTTGATTTAAATTAAGTTTCCTTTCCTTTCGTTAGGAAATGGCATACGCCCGCTCTGTTTACGAGTACAATGCCATAGTAATAAAGGGAGCTTATCGTCCGAATTTGGTGCAAAAGTTCGCCAAAGTGGCGCAAGAGTTCGAGGATCAGAAGGTTAACGAAATCTGGGAGATTATGAAGTATATGGTCGATGTGGCGCCAGTGTCTCGAAATCGTGATCCAATTCAGAGTCGTACGCAGATTACACAATTTGTTGACCAGGCTAAAAAATATCTGGAAAATAGGTGCATTTCAATATATTATTTTGTTGTAATTTTAAACAACAAATTTTACACATTTTTCTTTACTATAATATACCAATTTGAGGCGATTAATAACTTTTTCCGTATTGCAGATACAAGCTATACATGTCCACCATTATAAGCGGCAATTTACGTGAAGCTCAACGCGGCGGTGTGCCCAGTACTTTTAATTTGGTTGCATCTTTTGTTGGTTTGTCATTCAATCAAGGCAATTGCTTTGGCCTTCAAGATGCCAGCATTGAAGGTAAACCGCTCTGGCCAATGGTTTACTATTGCATGCGTTGTGGCGACTTACAGTCGGCACTTCGTTGCATGCAAATGGGAGGGTAAGCGATGTCCTACCTTTCTGAACAGAAATATATGAAGTATTAAATTATTTTTTTTTAACTAGCGCTGGTCATGAAGATTTTATACAGGTGCTAGAAGACAAAATCAACAGGCCTGAGCAGAAGATCAACTCAAAATTAGAGGGTCAACTAAAATTGCACTATTGCAATAAAATTAAAAATTCTACAGATCCATACAAAAAGGCGGTATATTGCATTATTGCTGGTTGCGATATAAGTGAACAACATTTGGAGGTAGCCAAGACGACAGATGACTTTCTATGGATTCAGCTGTCTATATTGCGCTCAGAGTCGTCGGACAATTCAGAAGTGCTCACATATTCGGGCTTACAAACGATGATTTTAGAGAAATACGGCGAAAAACATTTTAATGCCAGCGAGCAACGTCATCTTTACTTTCAAGTTTTGGCTCTTACCGGTCAATTCGAGGCGGCTATTGAGTTTCTTTCGCGCACTGAAAAATATCGCACACATACCGTACATATTGCGTTGGCGTTGAACGAAATGTTTTTAATCGGTGGTCCACGTAATGTGCAGGAGCCACTTTGTATGTTATTTGTTTATTTTTTTTTTTATAAAATATGATAAGAATTATTTTTCTTTGAAGTATCTGTGGACATTGAGGATCCTGTGCCAATGCGTCGCCTCAATGTGGCGCGTCTCGTGATGCTTTACGTTAAGAAATTTGAAATTACTGATCCAGCAGAGGCTTTGCAATATTTCTTCTTTTTGCGCAATTTAAAAGATTCTATTGGACGCAATCTATTTTTGGTCTGTGTCAGTGATTTAGCAATTGAGTGCCGAAACTATGATTTGATTTTTGGAAAAATGCAGCCCAACGGCATTGTTGCAGGGTATTTAGGAATTTTAATTTTTTGTTTTAAAATCTAATTTTAGTATTTATAGCGGAATTTTCGAACAATTCAATTGTGTTGAATTTGATACACGCACTGCCGCTGGCATGGTCGCTGAGGAGCTGGTGCGTAAGGGTATGTTTGAAGATGCCATCAAGCTGTTTGATATAGCTGGGGTGCGTATGATTTTAAAATGTAATATATATTGTATAAAATACATTTTCTATTTGATTTCAGATGCAAAATCAATCGCTACGTTACACTTCCATTTTACTGTCTCAAGTTGTGCATCAAAGCTCTAAAAAGGGTTCATTGCGCGAGCGTCTTGCTGTTATGGCCGGCGACTTCTTTGAACGTTTGCGTGGTAAGCTGTCGACAGTTTTAACTTAGTTGAAATTTTAATTATAATTATTTTTTTTTGAGCAGGCAACCGCATCGAATGTGAACCACAAACTATTTCTACGTTTATGCTGCTCAGCGAGCTGACATCTTTCTTTGATTACTATCATGAACGCAAATATCAGCTTGCTTTGGAAGTGCTGGCCAACACGAAACTTGTGCCAATGTCGATGAACGAGTTGGACGAGTGCATCAACAACTTTAAGCGTTTAGGTGGTGAAATATGCAAGGTTTATCCAGATGTTTTACTAGCTGCTATGGACATTCTGTATTCACAATACAAAAGTGTTAAGGGCAAGGAGACGGGCATCTGCGATACGGGCAGAGATAGCGTAAGTGGTTATCTTTTATTTATATTATACTATTGTCTGCTTATACTGCTTTCCTTGCATTTCTCTATTTTTTACGTAAACAGCAATTGCAGCATCTACGTCAGAAAGCGAAGGCGCTCACAAATATGGCGGCCACAGTACCGTATCGTATGCCTGGCGACACTAACAAAAGACTAGTGCAAACTGAAATTCTAATGCATTAAGTAGGCACTGTACGCTCTTGAATGTCTTTTACAAAATTATAAATTTTGATAAAACAAAACAAAAAAAAACGTATTATAAGAAATTCGAGTTTGTGTATTTATTATGTTTTTTATTATTGCAATTTTATAATATCAAAAGAGGAATACATTTTTTAAGTAAACTTACTGTGTATAGTCTATTTATAGTGTATATTTGAAGCTTGTAATGGAAATTTTGTTGCGTTTGTCTTTTCTTACTGCTGCACTTAATTCATACAAGTTGAAGTCTTAAAAACTAATTTTCGTATAAAGAAAAACAAATCCGATTAGCTTTTAAAAAATGTGTGCTTATGTCTAACAAAATGTTAAATATCGGGAATATTGCATTGATCGATTATGCTATTTGGATAGGCGGCGAAACACTGTTCAGCCCATATACTGATAGGATGCGCAGACTGGTTCCTGGTGTCTGGCATGTGGCGACGATTGTAGAGTCAAACGTTGCAAATGACACGAACGACACAGTAGACGACCATCAAGAGGATAGCAGCGTTTATCCGGCTCATCGGTTAATTGCATGCCGCACTCTTCACAAATATAACAATCGACGTGAAAATCTTTGTCCATGGAAACAACGCGCACGGTTTCATCTGTGCCCTCGACGGGTGTGATGCCTGCAATTCAGAAAGTATTTAGTTAATTGGTGTGTGCTTTGTTTAATTTGAAAACGCGTGTCTTTCAACCTTTGCCACAGCTGGCGCACTTCGGCGCGAACATGCGATGATAATCGTTGACGCAGTAAATCTTGTGGTCTACGTCGACGGTAAAGGGTACACCATCGAGACACTCATTGCAGATGCAACAACGGAAGCAGCCGGGATGATAAGACTTGCCCATTGCTTGGAGAATCTGTTAAAACAATTTTTATATAGATAAAATACTTTTTAATGTTAATTAAAATACACACCATTTCCATAATAAGATGACCACAAATTGCACACTTCTCAGCAGTTTGCTGAAACCCAGAATACTTAAAACGAAAACAAAAAATATTGGCAAATAAGCAAATATAGTGGCAATTCAAATGATATGCAATTACCATGTAATCCTCTTCGCAGTAGACGCGACCATGCACATTGTAAAATGCCTTGCCACGAAGTGCCCGGCCGCAAGAGCAACAAATGAAGCAGTTGGTGTGGTAGAGATTGCCCATGGCTTGGCAAGCCTGACCGGCACCTTTGACCTTGTCGCCACAAGTATGACATATGCCTAACATATTATTAAAAATAAACTTTAATAAAAAAACAAGAATAAAAAAACTAAGAACTTGCCAAAATATTCGCCATGCTCTTCGCTCAGTTCAATCTCTTCCTCGAGTTGCCGCGTGAGTTCTTCGATTTTTCGTTGTGCCTCAGTAGGACCAGCCGGACGTGGTGGTGTAACACTGTACGGCAACAAATTCTTTGAAAGTCCTACATATGAAAATATAATAAGCAAATACAAATTAATAACTCTAAAATAATTGGAAATACATAAAATTAACAATGCTTTAAAATTGAGAAATAGAATTAGAAAATAACATTTTTAAAAGGTTTCCTCTCTCTCTACCTGTGCTATTTTGTGAGGGCGTTGGTGAAATGGGTGGCATCCGCATGCCGCCAGCTGCACGAAGTTGCATTGCCGGTGATTGCGTAAATTCACGTTCGCTCATCGGCGAAATGCGACGTGCGCCGGCCATTTGCTGTTCCAAAGCGTTGGCAGCGGCAGCCTCAGCGCCGCCAGCATAAAGCGGCATATTTCCTGCACTAGAAGCACCGGCATTAGAACGCATGGGCATCGCTGCAGTGGCTGCAACAACGGCGTTTTTCGGCTGAGCACCGGTGAAGCTACCGCGATTAAGATTAGCAGTCATGCAGACATAATCAGAGCTATTAATGTCCTCAATATAATTTGGATTGAGGGCGACATTTATACCAAGCGTCTGCGATAATGGAATGTGATGCTGATGGGATAAATTATTTATTTTAAAAATATCCAATAATGCTTAGAAATTCGTAATAATTTTTTTAACTTAAAAATCGAAATGTTAAAAAACATTTAATGAACAATTAATTTAATTTTAAATAATTAAACAAATCAATTTTCTTACTGCGCTCTTAATAGGCGTGTGCTGCTGCAGTTTATAGTCGTTGGTGACACTAACGTTCGACTTGATCGATACTGGGGAAGACAATGGTGGCGGCGGCAAATGGCTTGGGAGAGATAGATTTCGATAGCGCTGTGAGGGTGAGGGCAAAGTACCACTGACAGGTGTAGCAGCACCAGAAACACCACTGGCAGCGGCAGCTTTTAGTGATGATGAATTAGACGTGCTGCGTCGGTGCATTGGCGATGTAAGTGACACGCCATCTTCTCCACACAACTCCAGACCAGAGTTTTCACGAGAATGATGGTGAACATGATGGAGGGGGAGTGTAGCTGTAGCAACAACGCCACTTCCTCCTACTCCTGCTCCTCTTCCCATTTGTGGCGTCATTTCAATATGTTGATAAATGGTGGCAGTGGCCGGCGAGGCTTGCGGTTGAGCACGTTGACCTTTATTAAGGAATTAATTTAATGTTGAAGGATGGATTTATAAAAACTAGACATTACAAAAATTCATAAATAATAATTAAAAACCATTTTCAATAACGCACCTGAGTGTGGAATGATGTTCTCGTAAATAGGTGCGGCTTCATGATCCGGTACCGGTGTGTGAGCATAGCGACCGCTGCCACTAATAGGCGCTTGCATTACCAAGTAGTGACCGCGAGAAGAATTCGCGCCAGTATTGTTGGCATTAGCGGTGGCTGGACTTTGTGGTTGTGCGCGTTTGTGGGCCGAATCAAATTGTGGTATAGCTGACAAACCAGCAGCGCCTCCGCCATAAAAATCCAAATTCTCATAGACTGGAGAATGTTTCTGAGTTCGCATATGCTGCGGCTCGTAAATAAAATTGCGGCCACCATATAAGGGGCTACCATTGCCTCCACCACTGCTGCCGTTGGAACGGACTTCTGCTTCAGCATCTGCCACCGACGCAAGTTGCTCTATATGTTTGGGCGTGGCATATTTAGAGGCGGCAATAATATTATTACGCTCGTACATTTTGTATTCTTCTGTGGCAGCCACCGCTTGCTGATGATGTTGCTGCTGAGGCGATGGCTCACGCATACCGCCACCACCCCCTGCGGCAACTCCACCGATTTGCAGACGCTGCATTAACGTTTCATAATCAGACTCACTGAGCTGAGCTAGACGTTGAGTGGCCATAGAAATTTGGGGAAAGAACTTAAAAGATTGTCAATTGCTTTTGCCACTCAATCTTTAAGTTAATTTTTTCTTCACTTTTTCCCAAATTGTTAGAAAAGTATTTCGAAGAAAAGGATATGTATGTTTTTTTCCAACCTTTTCGAGGACAGGCTGAAAAATACTAGAATCCTCCTCTTTTCCTTCTAAATTCTATATGAATGCACTCACTACTCACTAAATAAAGAAGACACTAAATCTGGTGGAATTTAAGTTTTTGTTTTTGGTTTAGAGATGCCACTTATAAATTTTTTCATCAGCTGTGACATCGTCAATTTTTCTCATTTTTGTTAACGAGGTAAAAGTGCAGTGCGGCAAAACGCCTAAATAAAAAATTTTAAATGCAGAAACATCAAATAAAAAAATTGGCGCATGCCTCCCCCGGAGGAGTTACCCCCTTTGAGTTGGTGATTGTATGTGTAAAAATTCAAGAACTTTAAACAAATGAGGTATCATATAAGAGGTATTGAAGAGTTCTTAAGAATATCTTACAATTTTTTTATATATCTTTAAATCTTTCGGAGATAAAAGAATTTTTTGAAAATTTTACCTTTTAAAGGTTAATTAAAAAAAATTCATCAGAAATACCATTTTATAATACCTTTAATTACCTCTAATTTGAAAAAGTTAACGATACATCAGTAGGTATCCTAACAGCCATGCACTTTCGACTATTGAGTGCCGTACCTGTATAGTTGAAAAAGCAAAGAGAATGAAATATAATTAATAGTTCTCAAACCAGTCTCACTGAAATTGGTCGACTGCAAGCTAAAGTGATAATTTTAGATAAATTTAAATAAAAACCGATTACAATATAAACAAACCATTTAAAATTTAAATTACCCAGAATTAAATTGGGTTGGCAATACTATGCAAAACTTTGACAGTCTTTCTTAATATTTCACCGAAGAAGTCTTACGGAAAAAAAAATTGTGAAGTCAGAAATTAACGTGAACATTTGTTGGAAAAATTCTCATATATTTATTTAAAATAAAAACAATTGTAAATAATAAATTTCGGTGATAAAATAAAGCAAAAATGGATTTCGGAACTTTATTGCACGTGGCGAAAAAAAACAGCGAAACAAGCAAAAATGAGGTGAGAGTGCTAGGGCCCTTCTACAGTCTGTTGATAAATTGTCTGTCTATCATCGAAATAACAATTAAAAACACAAATTAAATACAGAAATATGCTTAACTAGGGCTTATCTCTTGATTGATTTGTTTATATACTGACACAGTGAATGGTTGCTCTGGGAGTTTAAATGCATCTACTTTTCCAGACATATGGATGGAGACACAAACCATTTTTTAGTTGATTTCTTAAAAATAACATTTAATTTTCTTTCTTTACAGAGTAAATATTACAGTACTAAATTTGCACCTCCAAAAAAGGTGTCCAAGGAGAAGAAGCTTTCGGACAATATTCAAAAGTTTTTACAAAAACGAGAGCAGGAGGAGCGTGAGCGCAAGCTGGAACACAAGCAAAAGGTTGATTCTTTGATGGCACAGCGCGATCAAAAATCAAAAAATAAAATCAACAAAATGCTAAAAGTTACAAAATCGGCTAATAGATCGCTACTAGAAGACGCCAATTATGAGAATCAAACGGCGTTCTCAAAGGGTTCTGATCAACCGGATCAGGATGATTACGGTTACGTTTCCACGGAAGCGAATGCTTTTTATGCCAAATACATTGAAAAGGTAATTTAAGTTTTTACTCTACAAATAATTTAAAAAGAGTAGAAATTTAAATTTGTAAAATGAGTTGCATTCATTTTTAAAATGATTTATTAATGCTATTATTTGTTATAACAGGTTAAAGACGTTCAAGAAGACAAAGGCTTTGCGCCCAGTCGCCCTCAATCGCTGCATGACCTAACCGGAACTAAAGCTCGTGTAAAGGCAGCCCTTACTCGTGAAATCGAGGAGAAAAATACACACACGCGACAGCGTACGAGTACCGTGACCTCATCGACCAGTATCAAGGATCCTACTGTTGTACGCCAGTACAGTACCTCTTCGGCTACGCTCTATGATCCAGAGGCGGAGCGGCGCGAAGATGAACGTAAAAGGAAAGAAGAGGAATTAAAGAAAGCGAAAGCAAGGCGCCCAGCACCACCTCCAATGGACTTTCAGGCGCTTCTCAAGCTTGCCGAAAAGAAGCAACATGAACCGGTGGCAATACTTAAACCCGATACCAAAAAGAAGAAAGAACCTGAGCGCCTGCTTACAATGAAAGAGAAGAAGGAAGCAGAAGAACGACAACGTTGGAAAGACGAGCGCGCAAAACGCGATCGCGAACGCAGCGAAGCGTTGAAAAAAAAAGACAGTACTGCGGTATCCGGTGCGAATGCGTCGTCAAGAAAAATGGAACCTAATGGTCGCATTCCTAAATTAAATCAAGCAACAAAAACAGCGGCACCTGCTGCCACTTCAGCAACAACACAGTCTTCTGGCAGCACTAGTCAAAGTGGCGGCAATGGTTTTAAAAAACCGCAGTCGATTACCTCCGCGCCATTAACATTATCTAAAAGCGCGGCCAGTGGAAAAAGTAGCTCGGCTTCTGTTTCCTCTTCGTCTCAACAAAAGCCACAGCCTGCCTCCTCTTCACAAAAAAAACCACAGTCTGCCTCCTCTACAAAATCTTCAACAGCGAAGCCTTCTTCCGCCTCAGCAAGTGCCTTACCGAGCAGCAGCAGCAGTAAAAATCCTTACGGTCCTACAGGTAAACAGGCCTCTTACAACGGCGCCACACGTGAATTTCCACCACGCGATATTAAATCGATGAAATCGCGTGATTTTCCACCATCTGATGTTAAAAAAACACGACAGTTTCCGCCAGCGGATGTTCGACGTGGTGGTCCTCCTAGTCGTCCACAAGTCGGCAATCGGCCGCCACACCCGCAATCGAATAAAAGTGAGTACTTTTTTTGCTTTGCATAAATGATGATTTCATTATTTGTTTTTATGTATTTTTTGCGGTAAATTTTTTTGCTATTTTATTATAAATTTATTTTTTAGGACGAATATTTGATGATGACGACGAAAGTGAATACGACTCTGAATTAGATGACTTCATCGACGACGGCGACTGTGGAGAAGACTATTCAGCCCACATTAAGTCCATATTCGGTTATGATAAATCAAGGTAAATATTATTATATTATTATTATTTTTAACATTAATTTGAAACAATTTCAATTGTCCAATAGCTTCTTATAATTTAACTAACGAAAATGTATATAATTACTTTCAAAGATATCGTGATCTCGATGACGAAGACGACGCCGCTATGGAATCCAACTTTGCGCAACAGCAACGCGAGGAGTATTTAAGTAAGAAAGCCGGCATGAGAGAAGATTTAGAAGACATGAAACTGGAGGCCATGGAAAAGAAGCGTAAAATGAGCAGAAAACGACGAATGCTCAGTGATGATTAGACAGACGGAAAGATAAATTCTTGTTTGAATTTTTTTTTCGGAAAGTTTTTGTGTTTTTTATACACGCCTTTTTTAACTTAATGGTTAATTTTTTATAATCTTGGTTGTTTCATTATTTTGAATTTTTTTCTTTTAATGCCTCTTAAGCTTAACAAATATTAGTTAATTACTATCTATTTACAAAATATATATACAATATTTTATATAAAAAACATACATACTTACGTACGTAAACCTGCAATTATGAAAATAAATTCTTTGGAAAAAGTGTTAAGCATCTTTTTTTTTGTTTATTCATTAATAGTAAAAGTGAAAAAAATATTACAGTACAAAATAGCAATCAGAGCTTCTTCAATTTTTATTAAAATAAATTGACCACGATCAATCCAATAATTGTTTAATCTCTATGGCGAATAACTATAAAAAACCTGAACTCAATTTTAAGCAAAGCTTTAAAATATGAATTTAGTGTGAAACATATTAAATAAATAATTAACTGTAGTATGTTTTAATATTTTTTGTTACTGTAGTTTCGCGGTAATATATATAATAGATTTTTATTATAAATTAAGTTGAATAAAAAAAAATTTACTTAATTAGAATTAAAAAACGTTTATAAAAAAATATAAAACAAATTCTAATAAGAAAGGAATTTTTAACCACTTTAATACAAGAGATATAAGAAAATAATTTTTAAATTAAAACGTTACGCGAGAAAATGAATACTGTCAAAAAGAAAAAAAAACCAAATAGTT
This sequence comes from Suillia variegata, assembly GCA_949127995.1. Classification (NCBI taxonomy): domain Eukaryota; kingdom Metazoa; phylum Arthropoda; class Insecta; order Diptera; family Heleomyzidae; genus Suillia; species Suillia variegata. Next base: position 43,073,107 of record OX421846.1, on the reverse strand, counting down.
GGCAACACTTCAGCAGTATTTCGAAATGCAACACTGCGCTGTCTTTCCGCGTGGAGAAAAAATTTGTACAAATTGAAATTGGAAAACCATCGCGTAAAAAGCTCGCTTAAAAAAACACAAAATTGCATTCATTAATATTAATAGTGAAAAAATTGACTGTGCGTTACAATCAAATTTAATTGCCGCTCCGAAATCAAGTGTTGTGCATAGTGTAGAATGAGTGAAACGCGTAACCAAATTCTGGAGGATATAAAAAATCAAGGCGACTTGGTCAGAAAACTAAAGGCGGCCAAGGAACCCAAAGAAAAGGTGAGTTGCCTTCGATGCCTCCTTTGAAGGATTTCAATTTGCCATTTCAATTAGAACAAACATATATTTATGTAAATTTATTTTGCACCTAACTAGACTAAATTGCTTTTGCTTATGTGTTACTAACAATTTTGTACATCTTTTGTTTAAGTAAAATTTGTAAATCGAAAAAAAAAATCATCACGCTGGTATATTGTGGGGTATGGTTTCGGTGCTTCGTTCGTCCAGAAGGCGTTTCAATTGGGGAGTTGCTTTGTTTGTCTTCAGTTTGTATTCAATTAGATGAAAATTGTTATAGCTGTGTTTGGTTGGTTAGAAATGGAGAGGGGGGGGGGGGGGGGGGACTGGCGACTCATCATCTCCACTTTTTGTTTGTCTTCATTCCTTTCATTTTCCAAAAAAGCAAAATGCTGCGCTGGCATTTTTCTCTTGAACAATTTTGAAATTAATTTGAGGCTGTAACTACCACACAACAACAATAATAAAAGACTTAAGATTTCGTGATACTTTCACATTTATTTATGTATGTATTTTTTTATGTTTTGATGAATTTTTTATCTTTTGGTAGTTGTAGCTTACTTAAATCAGTCCAAGGTAATTGTTTGTTGGTGCTGTTGCTGCTGCTGCAAATGCCATGAGGTCTGCAATTGTTACCAATCGAAAAACCGGTCTCACTTCTGCCCTCTTAATCATTTCCCCCCTTTCCCACCAATCATTAAAGCATTGGCCCACTGAGTCATCACCACCACTCGTAATTCTAACAGTGCATTGCGTATTTAAACTATATTCAAAACATACAAACATAATATGCCTTATTTAATATGAGTAAATTATCTGCCAAAACTTGATTCCGAACTAAGTCAGCTGTTTCTGCCAATTTACACATGTTTGCATATTATTTGTTTTTGTTGTAGACCCCAAAGAAGATTTGTCATGTTATCTCTATACGAGGTGAGAAGACCTTGAACTTTTTTGGGATTATCAATACTTTGTCGAATAGTCTTTTTAATTCTTGTGACAAATTAATGAGTTTACTTGGTAAAATCAATTCCATAGTAATTGTGTCTGATAATAATGAATATCAAATAAAAATAAGCAAATAAATATTGTGCATCTTTAATAGTCAAATTATCTTCATGATATGTGATTATATTAAATTTTTCTGGAACATAATGTGCATGAGCCTCGGAGTTAGTTCTACTCTACAAAGATTTTCCATTAAAATTTCATTAAAACTAGTTTAAAAATTATGTGAAAAAAATATATATTACTAGCAACTACTTTTGAAACAATATCTGACTAGTTATACATAAATTTTAAGGTTTACTCAATTTTGTCTACTCGGAGTTTTTACCCATTCGCGTCATTCAACGTGATTTTCATACCAGTTACGTGTTCATTTTAATTTAAAAGTGTATTAACAGTTGAAAAGTGTTTAAATGCAAGTCACAGAAAATAACCGTATAAAAACTAACAAATTTATGTAATTGTTAAAAGGGTTTGGTTGGCCAATCGAACGCAATATTATAAGAAATATAATTTTACCTAAAGAACACTTCCGCACATCAAACTAACAGCAGTTGTAAATTTATCATTTGTTTAACATTTCACTAATTTAGCAAATTACTCATTGTTTTCCCTTAAGTAGTTTAGCTTAGCTTTGCACATTATCTTTATGTTTAGTTTAATTGAATTTAAAACTAATTTTATTTAATATTCGTTTAATTGTTTTTAAATAATACTTTGTGAAAGTAATTATTTTTTCCCTTAAAATAAAACCCCTCAAAATAAAGGACTTCTTCTAATCAGTTTCATTATTGTTGTTTAGGTTTAAAATTTGATTGAGGCGTGCGTTCAGTATTTATAAAAAAACTATAAAAACTATTTTTAATAAAAAAAAAAATATTATTAAATTCCAAATCTTTAAAATAATAAAATAAATAAAGAAATAATGTTGCGTTCATTTGGCCGCCAAACTGCGTTACAAATTGTAAACCAAAAGTGGCCATTTTTGGCACCACAAAAAACCAAACTGATTGGTGGCATCTTCCCGCAAGGCTGTCGATTTAATTCCAATTCAAAAACGCAAACGAAAACAAACAATAATGAATCTGATGACGTTGATGGCCTCATATTAAACCGAAAATTGGAGCAGGTTAGCGCATTAAGTTAGTTAAATTTTGCTAAATTTTAAAACGTATTTTTAATTTAACTATTTAATTTTTTTGTTTTGGATCCAGATCGATGAGCAAGTCGCCCATCTGCTAGCGCTGAAGGCAAAACTTGGCGACGATACGGCGCCGCCACAAAAGTTTACGCTAAAGACGCCCAAAGGCACACGCGATTATGCACCACAGCAGATGACGCTGCGCCAAGGGGTGCTGGACAAGATAACCGCCGTCTTTAAAAAACACGGCGGCGAGGCTATCGATACGCCCGTATTTGAGTTAAAAGTAAGAGTAAAATAAATTTAAATACGTTTCTATATGTTTTTACAATATCCAAATTTTTTACTTAATTCGCAGGAAGTTCTTACCGGTAAATACGGCGAAGACTCAAAACTCATCTACGATCTCAAGGATCAGGGCGGCGAAATTTTGTCCTTGCGCTACGATCTGACTGTGCCCTTGGCTCGCTACTTGGCTATGAGCAAAATTTCCAGCATTAAGAGGTATCACATTGCCAAGGTTTATCGGCGGGATAATCCTGCAATGACTCGCGGCAGATATCGTGAGTTCTACCAATGCGTAAGTTTCAGATGGCACTAGTAATTTATATATTTTTTTGAAGGTAGTTCAGTTTTAAATTCAAACATCTTATTTTGTTTTTCTAAAGGATTTCGATATTGCTGGCACCTACGACCCAATGCTGCCTGATGCTGAATGTGTAAAAATTGTTGCCGAAGTACTCGATACTCTGGACATTGGAGAATATGTGATCAAGCTTAATCATCGCCAACTGCTTGACGGTATGTTTGAGGCGTGTGGAGTTCCCTCAGATAAATTCCGTTCCATTTGCTCGGCAGTCGATAAATTGGACAAGGTAGTAAAATTTAATCAAAGCACATTTGAGTATTAAAATATAATTTTAATTTAAATGCAACAGTCTCCCTGGGCTGAGGTGCGTAAAGAAATTATTGACGAAAAGGGTTTGGATTCTGGAACTGCTGATCAAATTGGAGAATATGTACGCTTAAGCGGCGGCATTGAGCTCGTCGAACGTCTGTTGGCCGACGAAAAACTTAAAGCAGTTGCTTCGGCAGTGCGTGGCCTACAGGGCATGCAGTTGCTTCTAAACTATTGCCATGCTATGGGTTTGACCAAAAAGATTTCCTTTGATTTAAGTTTGGCGCGCGGTCTTGACTATTACACTGGCGTAATTTACGAATGTGTGCTTAAAGCCGAACCAAAAACGCCACTGCAAAATGGTGGTGCCAGCCCTAGTGAGGAGCAGACAACTGTCGGTTCTGTTGCAGGCGGTGGACGTTATGATAATTTGGTCGGCATGTTCGATCCCAAGGGCAAACAGGTGCCCTGTGTGGGCGTATCTATTGGCGTGGAGCGTATTTTCTCCATATTGGAGGCGAAATTTTCCGCTTCAGGCGTAAAGACGCGCACCAACGAGGTTGAAGTGTATGTAGCATCGGCACACAAGGGTTTGCACGAAAAGCGTTTGGGCATTTTGAACGGTTTGTGGGATAAAGGCATTAAGGTAAGATTTTTTACAGAGGTCTGAAATAACAATGTTTAAATAAAAGTAATTTATGTTTATTTATTTATAGGCTGAACACTCGTATAAACTAAATCCAAAATTACTTGCACAACTGCAGCACTGTGAGGAGAATCAAATTCCGCTGGCGGTTGTCTTTGGTGACTCGGAATTAGAGAAGGGAATTGTTAAGTTGCGTGAGGTAGCCACTCGCAAAGAGGAGGAAATATCAATTGAACAATTGGCCGACGAGATTAAAAAACGATTACGGAATTAAGATTTTCAAAAATGAAAATTAAATTTAAAAAGCAGAAAGAGTAGTGTTTAAAAGACAATTTGTAATATTTATTTAATTTATAAAAATGAAACAAACAACTACGAAACTACGTGCTACTACTTTAACTGAATTGGATATTAAAAATATTTCTAAATCTTTAAAGAAACCTTAATTAGAAGGAAACAGTATACAAAAAAATAAACCAAAAGAGCAAACTTTGTATGCGTCTAGAATACGAATATTGTGCGCATTTAGATACAACGCCTACATGCATTTTTATTGATAGTTTTTCATGTATTAAATTGTTTACTCTTTAAACTGTACATATAATGTTTATTGTATTTTATTAATTTTCTTTTGCAGATCGACGCAATTGATTGCAATTTAAATAAAATTTATAAAACTCAAGAAAATGCCCGAATTATTGCAAACTGTTGCAGGCTGGTTTAAACCACCACCGCCGCTTTCTTTAACAACAATAAATGCGAGTACAATCAATACGTTGGCACATCCACAAACTGTTACTGACTTTGCTGTAGCCAAAACTAAAGCAGAGTCTAGTAAGAAAAAAATTAATAATTGCAACAAAAAGAAAATTCTGCGTCAAAATCAAAATAATCATCAGAATCCGAATCTAAATTCAAATCAAACCCAAAACAACGACAAATCAATTGCGCCGTTTCAACACGCAATGTCAAACTTAGATCCAAATGTACAAAATATGACGAGCTTTAAGGTAAGTTCTAGTAATAATTATTATAAATACACCTCACAATGAAATAAGCGCCAGGCTTCCAAACAAAATTAACCTATAGTAAAACTTGAAAAATAAAGATTTCATGGCATGTTTAAAGTTGTTTATATAAAAAAATAAGGAAAAATTGCATTGAGTGGCTTATTAAAATTTTCGCATTAATTAACACTTTGGTTGACCGCGCGCGTGCTCAAAGACGCATAAATATGACACTACTGGAATGGGGTTGGGAAAATGCCAAACTACATGAATGTATTTTAATCTGGCGAAAAACCAGCAGGTAATTTTATTTGACGCAACCAACCACGCAATTCAAATTCAAAGAAAATTGCTTGGTTCTTGCGCCGGAATGTTTAATCTTCTGCGTTATTTTAATAGCAGTGCAAAAAACTTAAAACAATTTCAAACATTAGTTTGCAAAACATCATTTTTAAAATATGCATGTTTTTACGTTTACATACATAAATGGTTGCGTATAATAAATCTAACGACCCTTTCACAGGCATCGCCATTTAATCATCGAGGATTTATTAATGATATTACCTGCATTTTGTTTTTGTTTTTCAACTACCGTGTAATAGCATAGCAAACAATTTGAATTAATTATTTAAGAAAAAAACTAAAGGTTACTTAACAAATAATTTTAGCAATTCGTTACTTAAATTTAAAATTTTATTAGTTTTACAAATAATTGCGTAGGCTTTTTGGTCTTAAAATTGTTTAATGCGAATAAAAATCTTTTTTCTATTCCATAAGCTGACACCATAAATTGGTGAAACTAATAAAATTCAAATTTGATCAAAACTTCACCTCAAATTCTGTATTACTGTAATATGCAATCATTTTTCTATACATTGAAACAAATGGTTTTCTATCTACATTTCTTCTCATTGTCTATTTTAAGCTGTTTGAATCTTAAGCGGTTCGATTTTTTTTTAAATATATCCAACGTTAATAATTGTCATCCTTACCTGTTGTTTGTTGTCTCAGTCTTAAGATGGTGCCTGTAAAACCTCTAGACTGCACACGGCACATCATCAGCCTCTATTTGCCCGAATCGATAGCTCCTACCCAGTCTTTTATTCTGTAATGAATAAAAGGCGTTCGGTTTTCTTACATCGTATAAAATGTGATAGCGGGACTGTGAATATGTGGTCGACAGTATACCGCGGATGTGCAGAGTATCGTTAAACCAAGTTGGATAGATCCATTTGGTATGATTTAGGAAATTTTGGAGATCGTTAAGATCGTTTGTTGTGATAAAGAATCATTTGGTAACCCCTGAATCAATTGCGTAAATAGCATTAAAATGTAGACTATGTAAATAAATCGAAATTCATGTGTATTTCCATATGTGGGCACAACTGCTGGTGAGGTTCTGTTGTTTATTGAGAAAAGCAAATTATTGACAACCAACTATCAAAAATAATTTTAATAAAAATAATTTATTGTCTTCTGTAAATTGTTTCGTCTAATCTTAAACTGTATATAAATCAATTTAGTCCTTTGCAACGAATATTTAGACGGTTGCTGACCCGCTAGTTTTGTTACTTTAAAAACATGTAGATGTATTAACTGTTCCATAACTATTTATTTATTCAACATTCACAAGAAAAAAAAAACATGTATTGTAAAAAATATCTTGTCATGCATATGTATCGGCGTATCCTTAATTGTCCTCCATGTGCCGACACAGGAAGTCAGCAGTTTGCTCTTCGTTCTTCTCGCATGCAATGTAGGCGCGCACGACAATTTCGCGTGGGAAGCCCAAACCGACCAAACGCTCCACAGCCAATCGTTCTGCATCAGTCAATACGACTTCGACCACATTGTCCTCTATTTCACCAGCATTAGCAGCGGCTGCGACGCTTGCAGCATCTATTCCACCGACGTCATCCACGTTTTCATTTAGCATGCGCAAAAATTCTTCTTGATTCTCGCGTATGACGGTCAAGAGTGCCGGATTGGTTTCGCCAATTTTGGCCAGCAAAGTGCTCACCAATTCCGGACGTTGCTGTATAACGCGACGCATCTGATTAAAGCGCGGATCCTGGCGCAAGAAGGCTAGTGGATTTATGGCTTCGCTCTGTTGCATCATTTCGGACGCCGATGCATGTGCCTCCAGCATTTCGGGTATATCTGGGATGCCTTCGATAAGGTATTCGATTGCACGGTCGGGATTATTGAAGCTGGCGATGAGTGCGCGTCGTACTTCTGCTTCGGGATAACCCATGCTGACGATGCTCTGCACGAGTGCAGCATTATCTGCGCCAGTGCCCATAGTCGGAGGGTGTGCATCAGCAGCAGCAAGGATGCTGCTGGTTGGTTGAGAAGGCGTTGGTGCCGGTTCTGCTGCTGCTACCGGCGTTGTTGCTGCTGCTGCTGCTGGGGTACTAGGCTTCTCCTTAGATGGAGATGCCGGAGTAGATTGTTGATCGGCGCTCTTGCGTCTTGAAGGACCTGCTGCTTCTTTTGGTGTCTCCGTCTTTACTTCTGGTTTCTTTTCTTCAGTCTTCTTTTCATCTTTTTTTGCGGCGGTAGACTCAGGCGCTCCGGTGGGAGCTTTCTTTGCCATTACTACGAGGAATTTACGCTCGTCGATACTGTACGACTGCAAAACATGTTCATTGACAAGCACACGGCCTGCGTAGATAACTTGCTGCAGCTCCGGTTGCACTGCAACTTCGGGTTGTTTGCTCAGCACCTCCTTCAGTTCCCAAACGGTCTTTGTGTCATCGAATTCGACATGGAATGTCTTCTGATCCAAAGTCTTAATCGTCAGCTTCATATTTTTTTTGTTCGTGTACACTTCTCCGTTAAACTTTTATTCGTCTCACTCGGTTGTTTTTGACTTAATAATTTTGTTATATTCAAATGTAAAGTGATTTTTTTTTCGAGTTTTTTACTTTCTGTGGAATTTCTACTGAAGTTGGTTGTTGAATTTTTGCAAGCAACTATGCAATTCATCGAATGTTTCTCTCTCGCTCTGAACGGTTTGTGTTCTTCTTTTCACACTGCTCAGTGTTGCCATGTCCTCGGAAGCCGAGAGTAGTTCGCAAACTCTCAAATTATTTTAAAGGATCAAAAGATTGAGCAGTTTTATATATTTTATTATTTCAGTTGAATATTTTAAAATATATTTTATTGTGGTTTTAACACGTTTTTGTAGCTTTAATTTGTTTAATTTATTAATTATTTATCTTTTACTTTTCTATGAAATTCAATTTTACTTCATTTAAAAAATGCAATATTGTGTTATTTCTGGAATATATATTTGGTTTCCATGCTTTATTGTATAATTGTTTTCGATATTCTTTTCAACATTCAGTAAAGTTTTTCTTTTAACTCGCAGCATTTAATTGAAACGTTTTGCTTAGCAAAAGAAGTTTTTATTTAAAGAGTTAATTAACAAATGTAACCACAATTAAAATGCAATGTGAATATAAAAATATTTTATACTAATAAACAATTTGAACATGGTGTTAACGAATCGAATGCCTGGCAACACTGTGGCTGCTAGACACGTTCAGGGTGGTCGAGCACACGAACAGGGTTGATTCGTCATACAATTTTTTATAAATCCTGGAAACGAAAAATTACGTCGATGTTGTTATTGTTATACGGAATTTGGTAATTCTTGAACAATTATGTTTCCTTTTACCTGGTTTGTGTTTGATGTCCTCCTTTCGTCGGTGTTGCAGCAGTTAGATGTCTGTCGGCCAGTGTTGGTCGCTAGTGAATATATTTCTTATTTTATTTTTTTCAAACACAATTTTATTTACATTTTTGTTTTAAGATAGATAATTGCTTTTTTATAAACAGCGTTTCTTTGTATTTTGATAAAATTATATTTTTATAGTTTCAGTTTCAACGAATTATTTCCAAATACTCGAACGGACGTTGTTCCCGAGTATATACACACAAACATTCGCAAATTATTCGTGTGTTATAAAATGGGGATAATGTTACTATGACTAAATAACAAAGGCTTATGTGTATGAACAAATGAACAAGCACCATTTTGCACCATTTATCTATTTATTTATTTATACAATGCTGGTGCCAAAAGTTTATCAACCAGTTAATAATAGTCTAAAGCAAAAATTATAACATAAGATAACTTATGTTCATTATAAAATGAATTAAAACTATAACTGGTTTAAGAAGAAATAAAAAGAAAATTCAGAAGGAATGAATAAATATCCCAAAATTTTATTTTTTGTTTAACTTCTTGCTGAGTTGGCGCTTCCCACCCAGCAATTTCACTACTTCCCCTTTTTATGAAGTCCATAATCATTATTAAGATTATACTTAACTTTCTCAAGCATAACGACTATTGTCTTAAATGGGGTGTGATAATAACCATTCAGGCATGCACTTAGTGCTGGTACTCACATAATTCTATTGTGGTGCTCTTACACACAGTTACCTCCTCCAACTGTTGTTTGGTTTTATTTGATTTATCCTGCGTATGACTGCGTTGTTTGCTTACGGAATGAACGACAAGTTATCTTAATTTTTGGTTAAGATATTCTTATACTTTGATTTTCCGTTTTAGATTTTCCCTTGGGCGCTAATAAATCGTGTTTCGTTATGTCGCCGCAAACCATGCCTTGGGAGAAATATGTTTTTACATATATGTATGTATGTATGTGCATACATTAAAAATTATATATCATATGATATATGATAAGAGTGCCGAAACAAACGCGTGATAATGTTATGATGGTTATTAAAATGAAAATGAAAAATAAATTATATTAATGTGTATTTTTCGTACTTAATTTTAGACTTAAAAACGATTGCCATATAAAAATACGAGAGCATATAAAATTATTTTGTAGTACTTCTTTGGAAATAAAACTATTTTAAATGTTGTATTTAAATTAATAACGCTTCAATGCATAAATTTAACCAAGACATATTTGATTCCACATATGACGGACGATTTCACCTAAACATAAGTACTGGCTAGAACGACTTAAAATGCCCTATCATAGCTTATGGTATACACAGAGAAGTAGAAGCTTTGAACTGCACAACTGAATTTGACAGTTTTCGTTTACATTTCACTCATTTTCTTTCCTGAAGAGTGCACAGCATCCCGGCGGCTCATTTAAATTTAGTAATAATTTCGTTGTGTTTTGTCTTTTGCCGTTGACATGTTAGCCATTGGCGGCAGACACTACACCAAACCACCCAAAAGGAATTTGAATGTAATTAGGGGTAGTTGCTTGGTTGGTCGGGTTACTCTACTTGCAGTGATTTTTTTATGTTTCGGGTGCATTTGTGGTATTGTGTCAACGCAATCTGAATAAGTTTGGGTCGATGCTTCTAATTTACGGATTAATAAATGCACAATTTTACATACACATAGTTCTGTACTCGTGAGTAAATCGTGGGAAGCGATTAGCACCACAAAGTAGCTGGATTGTGTGGTGACATTGTGACATTTTGATGAATTGCATCGTAAAATTGGTATTAAACTTAAATTTATTGGATTTTCTTGCAATTATGTATATATTAGTTGCAATGTTAAAAATCTACGCAAACTGACTGAATATCAGATTTGACTTTTTAAGATAAAAAAAAACAAAACTTCGTTTGGAAAATTACTTCTTGAAACAAAAAATTGGAAATGTAATTCCGAATATTTAGCATTTGTTAATGCGACTGTTCGAATTCAGCTGGTTACAATTTTAAATAATCACCCCGTTGGGAAATTTTCACAAAAAACATTCAACAAACAAACAAAGAAACCCTTTCACTGTGCTACGCTAAGTTTACGAAAGGAAAACACTGATTTATAGCTTTGGTCACTTTCGTTTTTAAATGAGTCAAGGGAGCGGGGACCAGCTAGTCCGAACGGAAGAACTCTTCTAGTAGCCTGTAGCACTCCAAACTAAAACCCTCATCTATCACAATTTGGCAACATGGATTCTGGTTAAAAAATACATTATATTTCCATGCAGTGTAAATGAAGAAGTTTTGTTAGTTTTGGTAAATGTTAATTTAAATTAAGAGAAATTATGAACATTATTTCTGTTTTAAGTTCAGCTATGGGCGAGGTAGAAACATATCTAAAATAAATGCTGCACAAACTAGATCAAACCCTTTCCCCTTTACGTTTTTTTTTTAAGATTCATTTTGAAACTTTTCAATTTAACCGGAAATTAACTTTCAATGTAGATTAGTTTCTTTTATATTTTTGCGAATTTAAACAAGAAACACGCACACGTGCAAAATTTGAAAAATAATTCTGTAAAATTGTTCACAGCATAAAATGAAATAAAATGAAATAAAATAAAGGAGTTTAATCGTGTGAAATATGTGAAAAACGTGTTGCAGATATTTATCGCCAATGCCTGCAAAAAGCAGATTCGAAACCGTTCAGCGCAATTTTTTTTGTTTGGTTCGAAAAGAAAGAATTCACTTAACACACCGTTAACACCCACATTAGGTACACATGGGCGAACTCTGGGCGAGAAACTCCGCTGGTGCACACATTTTATTTGTAACAGCTAAATGGGCAACTTTATTTTAATCTTCATCAGTTTTTAAATTGCAGGTTATAAGAACGTGTTGATATCGACAATTGATCGCAAATATGTATCTTATATATAATGTATATATGTATATAGAAATAACGAGACTTTTTTTAAATTAGCTTCGGTGTTCACCCTCGTCAATTGTTCGAAACTGCAGAATTCAGAACAACCCTTCGCTTAATTTCCATTCTTTTATATTTTTTTCGAAAATAATTTCATAATCGAATTAAATGTGGTGACAAACAGTAAAATACACGCGTTGTGTGCAGCATGCGAAAAAAGTCATTAAAAATCATCATCGGATTGGATTGAAATGGATTGCACGCAAATTTGACGCTTCTCCGGAATGATTCTAACCATTGTCCTATAACTAGTATTTCCCGGTATAAACGACAAACTCTCGGGGATGAGTAGTTTGTGCGCAGATTAGCATTGCTCGGTTTGGAAGTTTTTGCTGCATGGTAGCATAGTAGCATTGTGGCAGCCAGCTAGCTGCGACAGCATATGGTCACGTGTCGCCTGTAGAGTTTGGTCACCCAAGATAAGAAACAAACGACGTCGTTGCGGGTCGTTATCAATCGATGGAAAAGTGCTCGCATAGTTAAATTATTTATTACATTCGACTATTGCTACGACTATACATTGGCCTTTTGCAGATTAAAATTTCAAATAAACTGAAACATTTATACAAAACATTTATAGTTCGTAATATTGTAAATAGTTTTTATTTCATTAATGAATGAGTTACTCTGACCAAAGATCAATGTTATATCATTAGAACTTATCTCAAAATCAAAGTTATAGTTTGTTTTATAAATTTTTGTTAGTTATGTAAATTTTCTACTGAACCTACAAAATAAGATACTCTTCGTCAACAAAGAATTTTACGCACGACATTTTTGTTTAAAACTTGGCAACACTGCCCAAATCAAAACACGCTTATTTTGACATTTTGCTCTTGGTATTCCTCTCTTTTGCTCTCACGACTCAAAGCGCAGCTGTCAAAATTTAAGTGCGGCCAGTGCGGCGTGTAAATAAGAATTGTGAATTGTGCCTGTCGACCAAAAAATTAGGAAAATTAAACTTTTTGTGCATTGCTAAGTTGTGAAATTATTTAAAACTAAAAAAATGAAACTACATGTTAAGACGCTCAACCAAAAATCGCTGCTGATCGACATTGACGTCACAACGCAAACAGTTCGTGATCTAAAAAAGGAACTCTCGCTATATCCAGACGTTGGCGTCAGACCCGAATTGCAAAAATTGATATATGCCGGCAAAATACTCGTCAACGATGATCTGCTCAGCGCCTACAATATCGATGTTAAGAAGTTTCTGGTTGTTATGATACTGAAGCAGCCGGTGGAAGAGGAAAAAGGGGTGGACGCGCCATCGTCATCGAAGACGATTAGTACCACGGAACAAGAGAAAACGACAAAAGCGTCGAAAGAGACTGGAGCAGTAACCAAAGAAGCTGAATTCAAGACACCAGCACTACCCGCTCTGTTGCCTGAAGCGGCAGCAGTAGTCGCAACACCGCCTTCCAAAACCGACAAACTAGTCGAGAGCATCTGTAATATGGGCTACCCTGAGGTTGAGGTGCGTCGCGCGCTTCGTGCAAGTTTTAATAATCCTGAACGTGCCATCGAGTACTTGATCGAAGGCATTCCCACTTCCCCATCAACTCCGGAGGGTGGTGATAGCTACACAGAAGCCGAGGCCGATGATCTTGCACCGTTTGAGATGTTTCGCAGCGATCCACTTTTTCGGAATTTACGTCGCGCTATCCAACAGCATCCGGTATGAATTATTTTTATTTAATTAATATTATAAACTTTATGATTGTTGTCATATTAAACTAAATACTTAAATTCACATTATTTGTAGGAGCTAATTGACTCAGCAATTCAGCAAGTCGGTGAAGCGAATCCCGCCATTCTCAGTTTAATCAATGAGAACCAACAAGAGTTTCTAAGCATGCTGGTCGAGGGCTCAGACGACGAAGACGACGATGATGATTACGATGCGAGTGGTATTTAATTACAGTTCGCGTTGAAAACGTATCGAATAAATTATAAATTGAATTTATAATGCAACTGAATTTAATAAAGGTGTCCTTGTTGTTTTTTGTATTTTTGAATAATACATACAAACCCTAATTTTTTCAATAAATATTTTTTTTGTTATAATCGTATCACTTGCCTTTAAATATGTATTTCAATAGTTTTAATTAAGAATATTGTGTACTTTTTTTTTTACAAAGGGTGTTGAAATTCTTTAAGATTTTTTTATAAAAGAATATTTGTTGAGTAAACCATTGCTTCAGAAATTCTTTACATGCCTGAGATGAGCATGAGCAGGGACAAGAATTCAACCCTTTTGGTTCGGGCTTTTCAGCGTATGATTAATGGTTTCAAGACCAGAGCAAACGTTGCTTTGATTTAATTTAACTGAAACAGAAAAACGTCTTGAATATGAATTGGATACCTTAACCGTTCGTGGAATTAATTTTCTTTTCTTTGTTACCATTAGAATCCTTTTATATTTTTTTGAAATCTCATTTTTTATTTGTGTATAACATTTTGCAATTCATCAACTTCACCGAGTATTTCCTCGTTTGTGGTCATTGTTTGTCGCTGGTCGCTCATTTAATAAATTTTAATTAATTTTGACATTTCTGCTCGAAATCCTTGCAAATGTCACTTGCAGTCAAGTTTCTTATCATAACATCTAGAAAAAAGCGTGCACTGCGCTGCGCTGTGTTGCGTCACCACCACCCATTGGAATTTGTATATCCTTGAAATGCCATGCAACCCTTTGCTACCGTGTTCGGTTTAAATGGTGGGTGGCAATATAATTTATTAGTCAACGCAAAGATTATTTCTGTTTTATGTACACAAATATTTAAACCAATTCATTAAAAATTTTTTTCAAGTTATTCTGTAAATCTACATGAATAAATTTTGGCCTTTTGTTGGCCCAAGACGTTGTTGTTAGTCTCAATCAAAACAAATTTTAAAAATTTCAAGTCAATTTCTCTAGTAATTCTTAAAGTATCGAGTTTTGTTTGCAATAGTGAGTTTGCTCTTGGATTGGTTCCAAACTCTCAACAATAAATCAAAGGCATGAGAGCGAGCCGTAAATAAATGTCTCCAATGGCTCTCGTGCTGTCATCAAAAAAAGATGAGAAGTTAGATCGACTCAGCTTTTGATACTGATTTATAAATGTAAATATATCTTGACATTTATCTATGATATCACAATATTTTTCGATCGATATTATAAGAAAATATATTAAAATTTTCTTTAGTCTCGAATTTAAGTATTCCTAGTTTAACTATAAAGGAGCTTTCACCTTTTTTTCAATATAGAATATTTGATATAAAAATATTCACACATACATATGTACACCTCCTCGGAGTAATCTGATACGATACGTTAAATGTTAATAACGCGCCGATTGAAATTAGAAGCAGCGACCACAATGGCGCAATTAATGCGGCACCCCTTGGCGTCAAAAGCTGTTGCGCAGCATTAAATTAACAGCACGACGTCTTCGTCTTCTTTCTTAAGGTTTTCTCTTTCAGCTATTGAAACAATTTACGTTGTTTCGCAATACCAACTAACAAAGCAAAAAAATAAAAAAAATAAAAAGTAAAAATGTAATCCTTAAAAAAAGGCTGCCGGAATGAATCAAAAGCAAAAGCAAAAGCAATAACAACCGGTAGCGCTATAGGATTATTCATTTGACATTTTGATGATGACAGCTAAATTAAGCAAAATGTTTAAATGTGTAGACACTAATTGGCGGGAAACACATTGCTCAATGATGAAGACTTCGTGTTGCACAAAAAATGGACTTAATTTCTAATAGAAACGCAATTAAAAGTTACTATTTAATTCGTTTGTAGTAGATTTATAAATAAGAAGTCAAAGGTGTCAAACCATGCATGATCATTTTTTCATGGGTGTCAACGAAAAGACGTTAAAGAAACCTTATTTAAAAATATTTTGGTCATTTGCATTTCATCTCAACAAAGTAGCAAAAGAATGTAAAAGAAGATATCATTATAGTAACTAACAATGAATTCTAAACTATGTCAGAAATTTGGTTTATTTACTTTTTATTCATTTGTTAATACGATTTACAATACACTCGCTTCCGCGAAAAATGGAAGGTAACTCTGTATGTGACTAATCCAATTGACAGTTGACCGCCATGCTTGACCAGGCGAAATGAAAATTTTAAACGAGAACTTTATACTCGTACGTTATGATGTAAACCTAAGGACAATAAGTGATTGGACATTCGACAGGATAATGCAGGTTAGCATGTACCGAAAACTGTGGGCATTAAGTTTGACACAAATGTGGGCTTCGTCTTTGCGTTACTGGGCACATGTAACACGGAGTTACGGTCAGTTGCGTTTAAAACGAAGTGAAAGTGTGTTTCATCATCATCGTCTGGTGCTGGCATTCAGTTGGGTTAGCTTCTGCTATCAAAATCGGAGCATCTCAATTTTTGAGTAAAGCCAATTAATACCACAATACACGCTGAAGGAACACCCACATCCAAATGGACACAGACAAAACTTAACACACACACGCATACGCACACGCACACGGTCGAATGCAGGTTTATCGCATTAAAAACAAACAAATTGTAAATAGCAGAAGAATTTCGGTGTGGGCATGAAACCAGCAAGGCAGGAAGGATTAATGTGATGGTCTGCTCTGGAACACAATTACAAGCAATTGACCAACACATTCCGAGTGCCTGAACTTTCACACGCACACTCTTTAACACAAGCACAAATAGATACCCAACACAATTACATTCTGGTTCGTATAATCGCACCGTATCGAACTGAAAAGATGTTTGCTCAATGATATCGAACAGAGCAGAGCCAGCCGTAAGGGTGTGCGATGCCTCCTGCCAGTATAAAAGGTGCGCCGTGTGCTTGTGAGGTTTCAAATCTAGAGCGGCGGTACGGCTGCTGCTGCTGCTGTCGATTTTAAGGATTTTAAGCTTTAAATGAGAAACGTTTGTTTAAAATGATTCTACAATGTTTGCACAAACGATTAATTACGACGTTAAAAAATACTGAAATTATCTGTGGAACATCTAACTTAACGGAACGCTTGAGTTAGCCTATGCAATTCGTCGCAGAAGTACAGGGTATGTGCAAGTGTCCCGAATGGTTATAGAAAATTAATATCTAGAATGAATCAATATAGTCCAGAGCGGAGTCAAGACAATTGTAATCCTTTGTATAGATATTTTGCTTAAAGATATTTGGCTCATTGAGTTTGAGTATGAGTAGCAAAGGTAACCTGCCTAAAGAAATTTTTTATCTCCGAGTTCCATGGTGAAATGTAAATCTTGTGTAAGAAATCACAAGGACCCTGTACCAACATCGATATACTTTGGCCAATTAGAACACACAAACTGAATAAGCCTGCATTTGTGAAGAAGAAATAAATTATTTGTTGAGGTGCACACAACAACAATTACGAAATTATTTGCACAAAGGAGGACAAAGCTGCTGCTCCTGTACATTACGGTTTAGCGAAGAGAACAGCAGCTTTACTTTCTCACACACAACACGCAACCTACCTCGCATACAGCAGCGCCCTTTGAGCAAACGCTCAATTGCAACTGAAAATGCCAATTTAAAAAATGCGCACGAGATGGGTTGAGTCCAAGTGAAGCCGATGCTGATGCTGAAGCTGTGCCGTAATTGTGCCAAGTGCAGGAAACATGTAAGGTCGACGATGGCGTCGGCGTTGGCGTTGGCGGCAGGCTTCAAAACTGAACTGGAGTTGAAACTGAAGAGCAACAACGCTTTTAATTGAACATGAACAATTAGCGTACAATTTATTTCACTTTCAGACGAAAGCAGTCAAATCTTCTCCGTTTGGGGGTTGAATCATGAAATAAGTTGAATTTTACAACAAAAACGCTTTATGTCAGGCACACGGACAGACGAACGGACGGACAGTCAAACAAATAGACCGATTTCATATGCGGTAGTCAGAACGGATTTACGTTAGAATTGTGTGGCCATTTGCAGAGCTTCGAAAATTTTAATGTAGCCGCCACGTGTTTATCCATCAAAACGCACTTATGTAGAATTAATATTAAATAGGACGCTAGATGCCGGCGTACTTTTGCTTGGATGTTGGCTTTCTAAATGATTATTTTCTTCAATTTCTTGAAATTGTGGCTGGCTGGCGCTGTCGGTAGCGGTAGCGGTGGCACTGAAGTAATGTGATTGTTAATGCGCTCTACACATCATACACGGGGTTGGACTCAACTCAACTCGACTCGACTCGTCCTCGCATGTTTAATTATAATTAAAAAGGTTTGCCTGCCTGCCTGCCAGCCAGCCAGGAAACAACAGCGAACGCATCCTTTTTGCTCTCTATAATCATTATAAAATGGTTAATTGAGTGCTTAGTGTGCTTCTTCTGTTCTGTTCTGCTCTGCTCGACTCTGCATAATATTCATTATTTTAATTGAAATGCTCATTATTTTACGTCTAATTTGGTACATAAATACGGCGAGTATTAGTGGAGAATGAGTCAGATGGAGGAAGTACTTTGTGTGGGAGGGGCGTTTGAATTAATTTTTAATGGCACATTTAGAGTAGTTAATGTATTAACTACTTATAGTTCGTTTCGAAGATCCTGATACTGCTAATAAGGACATTTTCTTAACGGTTTGATAATATTTATTGCTTGGTATAAACCCTCACGCCAAGTATGAGTCAAAGTTATATTCACTTTAAGAAATTGAAAATCTTAAAAATATTGATACCAAAAATTCATAATAAGATTTATTATCTTTGAGAGGTTGAAGTTGGACCATCTGCAAACTCACATATAAAATGAGACCAACATTCCAAGAACTCTGCTCAAAAGTTCAATTCTCGATGAATGTGTTCAGTACTTTCTTAGAAGAATTGTTTCTGTGGATACATATTTCGTTCCTTCTATGTTATATAAATTAGGATTGTATTTCTTCCAAAACTTGAAAGAAAAAATTAAATTATATTTCTAAAAGATTGCAGACGTTTATTTCGCACTGGTTAATAGTAGCTCGGTATCTTGTCGGGTGCAACAGTATTCGTGAATTTTGGACTCAAATTCGATTTTTGTTTGTTTTCAAAAAATAAAAAGGTAGTTTATCTTGAACGAAGGAATTTCTATTGTCTTTCACAAAGAACTCATTAATAACATGCTGTAGCCACCTCCCCCTCCCCATTTCGGTAGAAGAGTTAAACCTCCCACTCTGTGTATTCATTATGATTCATTACGCTTTCATTGATGCCGCTGGAAAAGTGTGAAAAAGGTGTCCCGCTCACAAACCGCAATCACTCACAGCAAATCAAATACTTACCGCCGTGCGCCGCTTGCACCACTTGCAACATTTCAAAATGTCAAGAATAAAAAATGATATTTTTGTCAGCTCATTAGATTTGCCAAACAGAAGTAAAAGCCATTTAGTGCTCTAATCATACCGAATAAAAAGGACGACAACCCAAGCAAAAAAAATCATATACAAATAAATGGCAAAAGGAAAATCCGAAGTGCAATGAAAGTACAAAAACAAAAAATAAACAAAAAAAAAAACAGCATGTCGTCGAAAGAAAAAAAGAAAAAATACGCAAAAGGGGTGTCCGGGTAAAAAATGAGCACACACACACACATACAGAAAGGGTTAAACGTCAAAGTCAAGCGCCATTTTTTTTTTTGGTTTGTCAGCTGTTGTTGTTTATCAACGCATCATTTAATTAAAAATAAAAAAAATATGAAATAAAAGGAAAAACAGCTTCCAAAGATAACAGGTGTGCGAAGGTGTAAAAGAGGAGCCACTCCTTCAGAGAGTTGAAGGAAGGACATTATTTTCACTTGAGTGCACTAACACACCTCACAAGTGTACGGTAAAATCCCACAAAAATATGACCAGCATCCACCCGTAGAAAATGAGCATTTCACCTGCACAGAAAACCAACAACAAAACTATCATACTGTCACTAACTCACCGGCGCACAAATTACAGTAACAATTCCGTACATATATACGTACGAGTATAAGTATGTATATGTATGTATTGTATCAGCCGTTATATACTCTTTTGCTCCACCTACATTTTCATGTTGGCCACATATAAAAGCGGGCGTAGGTGCTGTCGCCTGTTATCAATTTCTCGCTGTGGAAAAGAACTTATTAACGGCGCCTCTGCCTTTCGCACACCCCTAAAGAACGCACGCCAAGGGCGTTTTTTGTTTTTGTTTTATTTCTATTAATTAACAGTCATATTTCGTGAGTGTCGGCCTTTAACAGTGTCTGCTAAAAGCGATGAACCCAACAAAGAGAGCGACTGTCGGTGTTTAAGCACGTGCTTCCGTTGTGCTTTGATTTGGATTTGAGTTCATTTTGCCGTTGGAATGGAGCTTAGTCTGTGAGAGAGTATTTTCGTACGGAACAGCTGTTGGCTATTTGGTTTTCAGTTTGAACGTATTTCTTAAGCAAAAGAGTTGCCAATACTTTTTTTTCATTTTGTAATTGTATTAATAAATACGAGTACTTATAAAATAAACATCAGTAAAAAATATTTATGAAGTTAATAAATACTTTTATTTTTACTTCATATTAAATCAACGTTTAACTGGTTTTTAGATTGTTTTATGTAAAAGCAACTCATGTCAATATTTTTTAGCAATGTAATTCAAATCACACTAAAAGAAAAAAAAAGAAATAATATCACAGCTTCCAAATAGTTTCCAGTCAAACAAACGAAACAAACAGACATACAGACGGACACTAAAAGCACAGTGGCGACACATGTGCTCCTCCAGATGGGGAGAATCAGCATCGATTGGTGGCCAATGACAAAACAGCAGAACCTCGCAAAAAGCAGTGCCGCGGTGGTGAGACTGGAAAGTGCGCAAGAACGCAATGCAACCAACCCCAAAAATTGGGAGCCACAAGAGACTTTATAAAAACCGAAAATGGGAGGAAAACAGCGCAAAAAGCCGGTCTCACTAAGTCACTCGCCATTTACTCACACATGTATATATGCAGAGAGTGTCATACTTAAAAAAGAGTCAAAATCAAAACAACACAAAAGTATGTTTTTTCTATATGTACACATAGATGTGAGTGTGTGTTTGTGTGTGATGACAACAGCAACCACCGAGCGCCCAACAGCGTAGACAACGATTCATTCGTCGAATAAACGTCGGCGCTAACGGACGTGCGAGCGGCAGTTTGTATTTTTCTTGAAATACTTGAATTCTTGAATTTTTAAAAATATCCCCAGTGCATAATTGAAATTCTAACTTGCAACAGTGTTGGTGAATTGGTGGTTTAGAAAAAAATAAAATAAAATTGAATAGAATTGAATTGAATAATCGCGTTAAGCTTTCTAGCTGCGTGATAAATTTGATAAAGAAACGCTGAAACAAAAATTAAAATAAAAAAAGAGGCATCGCATCAAACAACAAACAAGTTGAAGAACGTACAGGAAAAAAAGAAAGATATTACGAAAATACACACGTTAATTAAATCAGTCAAAATTAACACATCTAAGCCCAAGTTATACAGACGTGAGTACTTGTCAAGTAACTTGGCAAATATTACACTCGAGAGATAAAAAAGTCAACGACGACGGATCAGTCCAAGATCAACAGAAAGTCATTAAAAACAACAACCACAACAACGCCATCATCATAATCACAGTAAGATCAACAACAACAACAACAACTTACGACAACGAATTCATCTTATACCGTAATTTGATGCGTTGACGAGTGTGAACAAATAGTAAAAAAAAAACGAATAAATAAAACAGTTAAAACGCAACTGTAATAACCAAACTGACATTAGACAACGTTAAGAAGCGAAGAGCTACTTAAACGGTTTGAAATATCGAACAAATAAATAATTAAAAGAAGAAGCATTTTCACAGCATCTCCTTCCTCACACATACAAATTGTCTTAATTAAAATTAAGAAATTGACATTAGCCTACTTTATTAAAGAAGAAAAGAAATTCACATAAGGCGATATTTAAAAATTCAAAATAATTAATACAAAAGCCGCGAGCATCACAACAGCATCACATCTTCCCATCAGCGCCAATTAGACGAAAAAAAGAGAAACAAACAAAAAAAACAAAAACATACTCTCGAAATTCCAAACAAAATTCACACAAAATTTACGACTTCGTTAATAGTGCTTAATAGTCTCGGTACGTGCTAGTCGACATTTCGCATACACTCGAACAACAAAAAAAGAAGCGAAATACAAAAAAATATTCACTTAAAATAAAAATCAAACAAGAATTTTCAATTAAATAAAAGTAAGCGCGAAAATTATTTTCGAAATTCTGGAGCATCCATCGGGTACGCTGCGCCGCGTGTGTTAAATTGTTTGCTATTGAATTTTAAAGTGTGTGTGTGCGTGTGTGAGTGTGTGTGTTTCTGTTTAGAAAGTTCGCGCTTTGTTTACACATCATTCGCCAAGAAGGCTCAGAACAACCCCAAAAGTGCTCCTCTCTGTGTGCTGCTTCCGATTCGCTGCGAAAGCGTAAAGTCATAATCTTTCGGACTTTAGTGTAAATAAATTGAATTGAAGTTGCATCTCGTATTTCATAAAATATCGCATTCGTTCGTTTTCGTGTGTTTTGTGTCTGTGGAGAAAATAAACAAAAATCGCGCTAACCGACCCGACCGGCAACATTATCGTTAATAAGCGCTAACTTATTGCCGAAACAGCCGCGTTCACCCTTACGTCCCCCCAATCAAAATAGCAGCGACTGCACCCAACACCGTGATAAAACTTCTTGTGCGATCTTCGTCGCATAACTTCAAATCGAAAGCACAGAATCAGCGTTTCTAAGTGAAGTTCTTCGGAAACAAACAAATTCGCATATGTAAGTTTTTTTTCTATTCGATTTATTTATTGTTACATATAATCTTTATATTTTGCTGACGGTTGATCACGGATAATCTAGAACTACATTTTAAAATAAATTATTATACTAAAAATTATTATTTGCTCAAATTTTTGTTGGCACTTTTGTTGAATTAATACCAAACCTTAGGAAAATATAAATCCATCTCTTCTTAACCGTTGCGAGCTAATTTCGTCTACGATTCACTCGTACCACTTAGATTTCGATTCGCGTTCATTTTGCAAAGAAAATCAATTAATTAATTTCTCTACTTTGATACTTAAAAATTTGCGCCTCGCCTTGCAAAAAACAATTAAGCAAACTTTTCCCATTGATTACGCGCGCTGCTCAAGTATTTTACGCCACTTGCAAATCCATAACTCATGTGCACACGTAAGTGTTAGTGTGCATGTTGGCTTGTGTATGAATGTGTGCGTGTGTGTTCATACTGCCCACATACAAATGTGGGCAGGTGAATTGGTTTTCGTTCGTTTCCTCAATAACAATTTTTCTTCAACTCGGTGAAATAAATTTGCAGCGGACTAATTAAAAATAATTAATAATATTGTAAATATTTGAATAATTGCACTGTTTCGTTTGGCCATAAACACCACACACACACACACACATACACACGCACACACACACTAATACCCACATTTTGAGTATAATATTTTTTCTTTCTAACGAGCTCATTTGAACAAAACTTAATTAACACTTAAGCAAAAATATTTCCACTAATTAACGATTTTTCTTTCAAAAAAAAAAGAAGAAACAAAAAAAAAACATTCTTTGAGTTTGTTCGCTGTTGCTTGTGCTTTTATATTTTAAAAGCAGCAACAGCAGCAACAGCAGCGGCGGTAGTGGCAACAACAATGCATGTGCATTTATAGTTTATGCAATTAATGCCAAATGCGTGTCTGTCAAGTTATAAGCGCCTAAAGGCCCCTCAACGCACAGTACTTTGTCGCACATCAAAAATGGCTTAAATTTTGTGTTCATATGAAAGATGAATTCTGACGAAATTTTCGAACTATTATTTTGAATTCCAAAATTCATAATTAATAATGTAATTTGTTTTTCGATTAATTTGATTTCGTTTAATATAATTCCAACTAAGACTTAGTAAGGAGGAATGGAAGTCTTAAAATTAATTATCAATATTATTCTAACATATTAATTCGATAAATAATTTGACTGATTTATTTAATTAAAACCCGATTTCCACTTTGGTTTCATTTGCTGCTTTCAAGTACTTTGCGGCGGGTCGTAGCTTGAGTTGCGGTTGCAATGCAAAAATGCAACAGCACCAGCAAAAGCAAAAGCAGCAGCAGCAGCAACAGTAACACGCATACAACAGCACCAGCAACATTTTTACTACGACTTGTATTAATTAACATTTAAACCATAATTAAATTATTCATACGAAAATCGTTAGGCAGAGTCAGCTCAGCCTCAGCTTCAGCTTCAGCTTCAGCCACAGATTCAGATTCAGCCTAACTTGAAGCTTTGGCCAAACCCATTCGTACTCGTATACTCATTCGTACAATACAATCATAAACGATGAGTTGCGAAAAGCCAGATCATTATTTCGGTTTCTAGTTGATGTGGTTGTTGTTGTTTGTGTTGTTTTTGTTGCTACCGTGTGTCAGTATATTTTTATTTTGGTCCCGTCCGTTCGTCTTAAGTGCGAACGCACCTTTTGATGCTTCTGTCTGTTTGAGTGTATGCCTGTCCGTCTGTCGGTCTGTCTATCTTTATTCGTGTCGTGTTGCCGCCCGCCTTCTCTTGTTGTTGTTGCTGTTGTTGTCGGATGGCGGCAATGTTGCTGCTGTTGCTTGTGCTGTTCGAACGCTAATTAACCGACCGCGCGCCGCTCATAAGAGAAACGCCGACAGCTTCGACAGCATAGGCAACCCAGTGAACACAAACAGACAACAATTATGAAAATCGTTGCTGCAACATTTGAGCACTCACAAGTCTTCGTGAAGAAGCAAAGTTTGAGTTATATAAAATAAATAAATAATTTATACTTTCGTATAAATTGTTGTTTTCAATTTCTGGTGTATTGGGTAGCGTGCCACACATGCACGCCGCCGCCGCAGCCGCCGAAAAGTCAAAAAGGTGTGCAACATTGCCACTTAACACTTTATGCATTCAAATGCCACAAGCAGTCAGCAATCACACACACACACACATACGCATACATTCGACACTTTCGAACACCACAGCAGCAGATACAATAACAACAACAACAACTGTAGCGGCTGCAGCATAAACTAGAAACCAGCTCAGTTTCAAGCAACTTCACGTCGTCGTCATTCGGAGCCGCCAACAAATTGCAAATAATATTAATAAATTGCGTTATTAGTGCGCGTTTCTGTTTTGCTGCTCGTACCGCATGCAACTTGGCGCGTTGTGCGCATGCGGCCTACGATTTCACTGCGGGAAGTTTTGGTTTAGCTACATATGTTTTTTTTAGACTTTTTCTTTATTTTTTGTTGTTATTGTTATTAAATTAAAATAAAATAAAAGTAGGAAAAGGTTGAAATCAAGACACTCTGGAGGAATGAAGGGAGCGAGCAAGCGACTGCATCAATGTCTGAGTTAGTGGTTGTCCATGTGTATACGTGTGTGTGTGTGTTGGCAAATTGAAATCGAAAAGAAAACTCGTTAATTAAAAAGTTAACACAGCTCAGCTCGGTTCAGTTCAGTTCAGTTCAACTCAGCTCAGCTCAGCTATAGGGTGGACTGGGGTAACTTAGTGGTGCTGTGCGGGACGAGATACATAAATGCAATTCGTTTTATTAATAATTAAGAGCGTAGGTAATGTGCCAGGCAGGCAGGCGGACGAACGGGCGGAAGGGCAGACAAACAGTAAGTACGCAGTGGCCGCTTTGAGTAGCTTAACTTAGCAAGAATTGTGGTGGAACTGATGGCTGCCCGCCCTGCCTGCCTGCCTGCCTGCCTCTTCATTTCTCTGCCGCTTGGCATGTAAGGCAATATTCAGGGTAGAAAATGAATAATGAAGTGCACGCACATTACGTTTTTATTGTAATTATTTATATAACAGAACAACAACAACAACAACAACAAAAAAACGCTCCGAAAAAAGGAGAACAGCCACTAGAACAGGCTTTTGGTGTGGGCATGCTGCGGCACGCACGTGTTTTTTTACACATTTTTTTCTTCTTGTATTTTGTTGTATTTTTACGAACGGAGCGGAACAAGTTCGCAAAGCGCAGCTAAAATGCATGTGAATGTCTTTTTGCAACCTGATTGCGAGCAGCACCAGTCAACAAATTTGCTTTTTTAAAATAATCCTCATACGATCGAAATATCCTTCCAAAATATTTTCATTTTAATTCTGGATTTTACTTTTACATATGCTCTTAATCAAAAAGTTATAGCTTAAAAAAAATGATTATCCCAATAATAAATATTCTTCTGAACAAATTTACAATTTCCAGATTCAAGATACAATAATTAAAATTATTTGTATGCAAAAAACTCGGATAATTATTTGAAGCAATTATCACCCAAAGAAAATTATGATAAAATATAAATAAAATGTAAATTGCACACAACATTATTAAATTATTTTACACTCTTAATTAATTAAAAAAAATGTTCAATAAAATTGCAAAAAAACAAGAAATAATTAAAAACCGACCGAGGAAATAAATTCATCAGCAATAAATTTAAAGTTCTATTAGTAAAAATTTCCACTTTCCCGTGTCGCAACTTCAGTGGTTTTTCAAAAAGTTATAAATAAACGAAAAGCAATGTTGACTTGTGTAATTAAAAAAAAAAAAGAACTAACAGCGAGAGAAAAAAAAACAATTTGAATCTCGGTTTACCCATTGTGGCTGGCCGAACTGCGCGACTTTCGCGGCGACGTATCTTTCCTAAAGAAGTATAATTGGTTTGAAATTAATTTGCCAATTACACGATCTCACATTTAATTGGGTGCGTCTCTCTTTTGGGCTTGTGTTTGTTTGTTTGTGCACACCGCGAACGTGCAAGCGAACGATTGAGCGAGCGAGCGACGATTTCCTTCCGAAGCAGCAGCAACAGAAGCAGCAGCAATAGCAACATAAGAAGAATTGTCGAAATCAGAATCAGAAGAATTGAAATTGGATCAAGTTGCATGCGGCATGGTCAGGTAGAGGTAGGCAGTATGGCGGCAGTGGCCTGTGACGATCATCGTCCGTCGTCCGTCGTCATCGCCGTACGCGGCACGTCATTAGCGGCAACACGAACCAACGACTCGGCGGCACGCACGCACGCACTTCTCGGCAGCAGAAAAAGGTCCTGTTTATTTTATTGCCGCCGTGCTTGTCGCATACCTTTCCTAGTTTTTGAGACTCGGACATGCAGCGTTACACGTTGCGCTGCGCTGCAATGCATCGATCGATCGGAGTGATGATCTTCTGCGTGCATTCGTGTCGTTATAAATTTTTAATAATGTGGCAACATTTCGTATGCTTTTTTGATTTGATCATGTGCCGCATCGGTGCCTCATCATCGTCGTCATCGCAGTTGTGCGACGAATGCAATTCTGCGTTCTTCCGCTGCAATATAGCATCTTTGTTTTTGTTTTTTGTTTTTTGTTTTTGTTTTTTTGACATTCTTCTGATCACAGTCGGATCGATCCATCGATCGATCGAATGTGTTCCGTACGTGTGACTTGCATGTGATATTTGAGATTTTTGCGCGCTCAAACTCAAAAATTCTGTGCGGTTCATTATTTTGTGGCTTGTTTGTGGAGTCGAAGCGCGCGGCTGGCCTACACTGCCCGAAATCCTTAACATTTTGACAGAACACAAATGCCCCATCAGTATAATTTATGCTCTGGTTGAAGCAACAAACATATTCATTCATTTTGTTCAGTGTACCTACTGCGTTGGCAACTCTAACTCGCCGTCTCATGTCGCAGAGCAGTGTTGCTCTGGTGGCGGAAGAACAAAAACGCAAACAACAATAACAACAACAATAAGAACAAAAACAACTCTGTTAATTGGGTTGAACGTACGCTCGCATTGTTATAATGAGGTAAAAGAACAATTTTAACTAAAGCCTAAACACTTTTAGTTAAAATGCCAATTAAAATATTTTTTATATTTTACTTTTGGTCGAACGCTCGCTCGCTGGTACGTTCGCTCGCTTGTTTGTTTGATCACAGAGGATCGAAGCGGATTGGTTTTGTTTTTTCATGCCGCCGTGCCGCAGCGAGCGGTGATCGATGAGCTGCGTTCTGTTTCGTTCCGTTCGTTCAGTTCGTTAGTTTCGATCGTTCTTGGCCTGACAGCTCTTGCGCTGAGCAAATAAATGCATATGTCAATTAGAGCCTCATTAAAAATATAAGGAGATACCAAAGCCAACAAAGAAACGATCAAATACAGGGACGTAGCAGAGCTATCTTCCAGTTCAGTAGGTGAAATGAATTTCAGAAAAACTAAATCGTATTTTTTCCAAAAGTTATTGCAACGATATTTCTACTAATATATACAAACAAATTTACAAACAGGAACTTAAAAATTGTTTTTTTTTTTTTAATTGGACCAGTTAACCTTTTAATGTCCTTTAAATATAATTTTTATTTATAAACACTTCGGTTGGTTCCTTAACAATTTATTCGAAAATAGAAATTTATCAGATCAAGTTTAAAGAATAAAACTAAAATTTGGGACACGCTTTCGGCCCCATATACCATAATTTTGCGACGCCTGTGTACTCAAAGAGGCGGTGAGGAGGGAGGTATAGGAGCGGCCGGTAGGCAGGCGATGGTGATGGTGTTGTTCTAAAAATGTTGATTCGCGTTTGTGCTCGAGCATCACTTGCACTTTTTTCAGTCTGTTCGCTGCTTGTTCCGTAAAAGAGGACGGTTCCAGTAATTCTCTTCTGCCAAATACGATCGGTTGTCCGTCTATCTGTCTATCTGTCTGTCCGTTCGTTCATTCGACGCGGCTTCCTTCGGTTTTCGGCTGGTGTTGCTGCTTTTCTGCTGCTGCTGTCAAGCGTTGATTTAAAAATTTTGTCACATTTTCAGTTTGAGATTTTGGAATTTTTTAATGAGTCTGGGGAATTGTGTGGTGGATATGTGTATGCATGAATGTGCCTTCTTAAAATTCTTTCGATTGTTGTTCTGGTGTAGTGCATACGAAATGGGAGTGTCCGCCGGGGGATGCGATGCTGGATGTTGGTTGCGGGATTCTGGTTGTTGTGATCTTTTGTTTTTGCTAATTTCAATTTAAATTTTAATGATGATGCGCATAGATTCGCGTCTCAAACTTGTTAAAATTCCAATCCAAAACATCAAATTAAGGAAGACAACATGAGGCACTTTGTACTTGTACCCTTGCCAGCTTAGGTGCTTGGGAAAACATTTCGAGGTTCTTCAAGTACATATTTCCTTTTTATAACCACAAAAATGCGATTATCTGTAAACTAGCAAAAGCGATCATTTCTATTTACGCAGTACACGCATGCGTATCTTATTAAAAGGAAACGCCTCCAGGCAACGTGGAGCTGATTAATAAAAAAATAAAAATAATAAATTGCTTGGCGTATGCTGGCACCGCTGCTGCGTGTACTTTTATAAATTAACATGTAATTAATTAAAAATAATTTGAGCCTCAACTAATTATGCAGAAATAGAAAAGTAAAATTGAAAGAAAAAAACACGCATTGCAACAACAGCCAAGCAGCTAAGCAGCCAAGAAATCGGCAACAGCGAATCCACAGCAGTAGCAACGACAGTCGGTCGGTCGGTCGGTCGGTCGGTCGGCAATTGCAGCAAGAAGTCGCGCTGCAACGCATTAAATTAAGTTGCAGCGGCGCGCGCAAAAATGGAAATAACACAGCAACTCATTAGAATTAATTGACTTTCCATAATTGAGAAAACAATGTGGCAGCACCACCGCCACGCCACGCCACCGCCGCCACCGAACATTGCCGCATTCGCGCATTACGGATTCGAGTGGTTTGCGGCCAGCCATGGGCGTAGCAATAAAATAATTTCCAGAGGAAGTTGAAAATCAAAATTCACAATTTTGAAACCAATTTCAAATAAATATAAAATAATATTTTTTGTTTTCTAATTGTGTAAATACTTTTACATTTGCAATTATTTTGTTGTTGCTTTGTTTAAAGTGACACTTCAAAGTTATTTAAACAAATGTTGTTATTTTTGTATTTTTCTATTATTCTTATTATTTTCTTAATTAATGTTTGGTTAATAAAATTTAAATTATTTTCTTTCGAACTCCGGCTATGATGGCAATTGTTGTTAGCGTGCTTGTTGGTGTTGTTGTTGCTTATTTGCTGTTGCTGGCTGCCTACTGGCGAACATTTATTAGCCGAGTTAATTGCGGCTAAAATGCAATTGCTGCCTCTGATGTTGCTGCTATAATAAAATAAAAGCCAAATGCAAATAAATTTCATTTGGTATGCACCCTAAAAATCAACAACAACATCAGTGGTGGTAGCTACAACAACAACAAATGCCAAATTAGACATTCAAGCCACAAAGCCGTGGAGCAGCAACAACAACAACCACTCAAAAACTGACATTTTGTTGACGTTTCCAACAATGCGACTTCAGTGCCTCGAATCTCCCCCCTCGACCCAATCCACTTGCCTCATTCATATGTTGCTGGCAAACGTGGAGTTTAATTTTTGTTGCTGCTGCTGCTGCTGCTGCATTAAAATTAGAATAAATATTTTAATTGGTTTTTCAATTAATTGCCGCGCATCATTAACATAACAAAAAAGCAAAATGCAAAATACGAAACACAAAACACAAAGCGAAGTTGAGTTGAGTAAAGTAAAGTAAAAATGCAGCAATGGCAGCGCCAGTGGCAGCGACTGTTGCGCTTGCTGCCAATGCTGCGGCGCTGTCAATTTTTACTGCGCGCTCTTGTTTGACAGTTATCGCTGTACGATGGCGAGCAGTAAGGTGACCAGCTGTGTTTAATAAACTTTTAATAAAGATATTTTGTTACGAAGAAGATAAATTTATAAAGTTACAATAACAAATTTTATTCAATCATTAAATTTACTTCATATTTTTATAGATTGTTTTTGTGCTTTTTATAGTTGCAATAACAGTAAACAATATTTTTATATATTAAAATCAGTTTTAAAATGATTGAATCGCATTTGAATCATCGCATTGATACCAACAATCGTCACCCTGAAGCCAGTCATTTCTTTATTGTCAACACTTTAAGGTACTCGAAAAGTATACACCAAAAACAAAACAAAACCCTTGGTCATCCTGACTATCAAAGTGACGCTGGCCATGCGCTGCAAACGCTTGATCTTTCGCGTGTATTTTATCTTGAGTCGCGTAGCTCCCCTCTTGGTTGGTTTTCCTTCTTTTTTTCTGCCTTCTCTGCTTTTTTTTCACTTTAACCCGCGCCACATTTCGATTTAATTGCAAATTTCAAACAAACAATTTTTTTTTCGCAGATTGTTAGCAGCAAAACAACAACAACAATGGCAATAAAAGCAAACAAAACAAATAACAAAAATGGCAGAGAAAAATGTATTTTAATTGAAACAACAACAACAAAAAAACAACAAAAACCGCAGCAACAACAACATGAAACTGTAAAAAAAGAGAATTGCAATAAATTAGTGAAAATGCAACAAACCAAGCGCATAATTTAATTTTACCGCCATAATTGTTTCTCTTTCTTAGTTGCTGTTGTTGTTATTGTTAATGTTGTTGTTGTTGTTGTTGTGTTTTCGTTTGTATGCCGCCGCGTTGCGCGTTGTATTGTTGCTGCCAATGTTGCTGCAATTGTTGTTGCTGGTGTTAAATTTGATTGCATTAATTAAGAGCACAAAAAAAAACAACAAAAAAAAAAAAAGCGACATTGTCGCGTGTTTTTTTTTCTTCTTCTTTCTTTGTTTCTTTTGTAATTATTGTTTGCGCCTGCCTATGTTGTTGTTGTCATTGTTTCTATTGTTGTTGGTTTTTAATTAGCGTCAGTTTGGCAGCATTTGACATTTGCAATTATTTATTTTTCTGCTTGCTCTTGCAGCGTCCGTCCGCATCGCTTAGACTAAAACTTCTTTTTGATTTATTTAGGGCGTATCCATTAGTTGATTCATCTCAGAATGTGCAAATATTGCATTTTACAATTGCAACACAAATACAAATACGATTTTTGTTTGATAACATTTTTTTTTACTTATTAACATTAAGAAAATGTGAATTTTTACGATGTACTCAATTGCTCATTAAACTTCCCCTGCAAACGCCCACTTTTTTAATTCTTTTTGAGTGGGATTTCATTTCAATTACTTTTAAGAACAAATTTATTAATTAAATAAGTTTCCCGTATAATTATTTCAATTGAAATCTTTAAATTATTTGATTTTATAGTGTGGTGCACCCACGTCAATTTAGCCGCTTAATTAATTTCTGTTTGTAACGCCCACTTTTATTTTTCTTTTACTGCGAGAGTTTTTTTTGCAATGTTAATTTTTACCAGTGTACAAGGCGAGGGTACGAGTACATACATACATACAAACAAACGCAAATTTAATGAGCGCCCAATTAGGTTTTTACTTCAAACGCCCACGTGAGCTTTTCCTTTAGTTGAGCGCTCTGTTCGCTTTTATTGCCACTTAAGCTGGTGTTTATGGCTCCATTTCTTCAAAAATAAAACTTTACTAACACGCTGTTAAAACGTCAAATTTTGCGCTAATAAATATTTGCAAATAGTTTCCCTAACTTGTTTTGAAGTGAACGTAACATTTAAACAAAGTCATACGTCACATACAGACACTGAACAAAATTGATCATACAAAAATGTCAGCATCAGTTTAATCACAAATATGATTCGATGCTTCATATCAATTTGACAAGTCTTAATGTAAAATGTTATTCAAAAATACAAATTGTTAATCTGTTGATCCATTGCAAATTGTTCCCAATAATTGTTTAGAATTATGCTGAACTTGCGTGGAGAATAAATTTTTGGTTTGGAACCCAAGCGGATTTTAAGATATTGCAACTTCCACAAATAATTGGTTCACATCTCGGAACCGATGCATTTATACTCCACTTGCTCCGCTTCGCTAAGCAGCTTGTGTGAGTTAATAAATAAACGATCGACATGATTTATCGTTATTGTTTGGAGAATCAAAGTTAAACACTTGCAGCAACAGCAACTCGTTCGTGTCACCTAAAACAATTCAACTAAATTGCAACTAAATGAATGGCACTTGCAACTAAATGCCGCTGCGGCGCGTCTCGTCGCGTCCGTTGCTGCTGACGTGCGGCGCGGATCAAATTTATGATTAGAACGTGCAAATATTGCAATTATTTTAAATTGCTGCATTTTGCTTATCTCTCGCTAAGCATCGACAAAAATAAATACAAAATTACAAACTAACGATGCTTAATTAAGAAACTAAATGCGAAACTAAAAATTAATTTGAAAAAAAAAAACAAACAACAAAAATAGAAAAATTTAATTGCCACTTAATTTAAGCACATTTAATTAAATACACAGAGTCATTAGTAATAAGCGCTGACTGCAGACGAATCGAATCGAATCGAATCGACCGACCGACCGACCGAACTCGCGTTGCAATTGCAGCAATCCCTTATAAAGCAAAATTGCTATCGCCGATATTTTATTTATACCCCGCAAACGATCCGTCACAGAGAGCTCATATTTGTTTTCCATTTGCAGCGCCCTAAAAAGGGTGTGGCAGGTTTACCTCTCAGCTGCCATTGGAGTTGCAGTTTCGGAGATATTGAATTAGACATTTTTAAGTTTAAGGATATTTTTTTAGCTTGTGTTATCCTGTAAAAATTGACGTGAGGGGTATTACAGTTTCGTACAAACTGAATATAATTCTCTTGGTAGTTGGTTGTGTGTGGTTGTTTGTGCTGTTGTTGTAATTTATTGAAAACATTTGCAATTTGTTAATTATTGAAACGCTCGTTATTTCGTAATTAGTGTGCTCCACCAATATGTTGGTTGCAGCTGTTGACAAAAAACGCTTCAGCGTAGATTTTGGTTTTATATTTTTTTCTAGAGGCGAGCCTAAATTATTTACTTTTCTCAATTAGTTTTTTTTTTTGTTTGCTCTGCGTCGAGAGTGTAACTAAGAGGGGGACGAAACGCTTTTAAATGCTAATTAAAATGCCGGCAAGACATTTTTCGAGTCGGACTGACTGTTTGTCTGTGTCACAGCATACGACCCACGCACGCGGCTACATTGTTGTTGACATTTGCCAGTGTTGCGCGCCAGTGTTGCCATAAATCTGTCACTCGACAGAGTCGACAACAAATGCTTTTTCCATACGAAACTTGTTGCTAGAAAAACCTAGTGATTAACTAGCTTCGTCTTAGCGCAGATGCAATTGCAACAAGTTTTTACGTTGCTACTTCTTTTTTTGTTGTTCTTGTTTCTTATTTTGTATTTTTACAGTTTTGGCAAAATGTCTTGAGTGTCTTTTGTCTATTCGAACTTGTGCTTCTATCTTAAATGAAACTTTACATAAGGAATGGTTCTCGAAAGATCCATTTATCATATTTTAAATGAGAAAAAAATCACTCGAACATTGAAAACTTCGAGATCTCTGAAGAACCACAAACTATTCCAAAAATAAATATTTTAAAGGTTTCTATAAAATATCGTTTTCCCCAAGTTGCTCAATCGCAATTAACTCCAACGATTTATGCTTAATTCGAAATGCTCAAAGCAAATCTTGCAAATAAACTATCAACTTTTTAGACTTAAAAACAAATATTCTCAAAGCGGTCACAGACTTAAGGCCAAGGCTGTACAAATAGAAGTAGTCGCTCTTTGACCGACTAATGGGGGGATCCTATTAAGTTAATTAAAATGGTCCCATATAAATTTTGTTTATTTTTTTCTTACTTCGTTCTTGGTTCTTCATAAGCGCTCTCTCCGTTTTGTTTCGTATTCGGTTTCATATTCTTGTGTGAGACCCTTTTGTAGACACATTTGTTGGATCTCGGATGCCTTGCGTCTGTCTTCTCCACTTAACTCCACTCGACTTTACTCAGTTGTGAAGTCATGCTAAAAGAAGCCGCGGCGTTGCCAGCGATTGCTCCCACTTCCTCCGCAGGCGGCGGCGGCAACTTGAACGAGTTACGACGGTGTGGTGCGCTGGGAAAAAATAAAAATACAAATAAAAAACAAAACCAATTTGCTACGAAACTTATTCTTATAATGAGCATTTTAAACGTAATTAACGAAGGCAGTCTTCGTCCACCATACGCCGTCTTCGATGGCTTCGGCGCAGGCGTACATGTGGTGTGTGTGTGTGTATGTCTATATGTATATGTATGTCATTGTAGGTATTTTAATGATGACTACTTTTAGGCAGGAGGTGTGTAGGAAATTTTTTTTTATGGAGATGCTATTCGAGTTTGGAGTGCAGAATCTGTAAGCCAGATGTTTGAAAATCTGTGAGGACGTTCGAGACCGCAAACTTTTTGAAAAATAATTATAAACATTTATTTCTAATTGTACCGAGTATTTTTTTTTAAACAATCCATTAATTGATTCACCAGAAAACAATTTTAATAAACGTCTAAATAAATTTAAACAATTTATTTAAAAATATTAAAATGAGTCTCTGTACCGAACTGAATCTAAAGTTTCTCTATAATTTTGATTGAAATCGTAAATATGATTTTATATCCAATGGATTCCTGCTGGTATTTATTATATTTTGTGCCTACTCATTTGCGCGGTGTGCAACGGCGACAATTTCCAAACATAAGATCGGAATGCTTCGAAGTCAATATTCAATATAAAGTTGGAACAATTTAATTTTTTTGTGTTGCTAAGTTGCTCTTTTCGGTTGTATTCCTTTAAGCAGAGCGTGCGACACTTATTTGTGCCGGCAAGCGTTCCAAATGAAATACGCACTCCAACGTCTCATTCCCATTCTCCAGCCACACCAGCAACCAATTCCAATTCCAATTTTAACTGCAACGACCAAAAGCCAACCGGAATGTGGATTAACCAGTGCCACGACAACGTCGACGACGACGACGAGGAGGCTCTTTCACTGAAGTATTACACAGATACAAACAGACAAAAAGACACACAGATTTATTTATTTATTTAGTGTTTGTTTTTCTGCGGCTTTTCGGTTTTTGTGTAAAGGAACTTGTCGCTGAAACATAACTTAAGATCCGTCCTTCTTTCTTCACTCATCATCATAAACGCTTCAAGTGCTCGCACAAATGGAATTCGGCCAATAGAGCCAAAATGAAAATAATAAAAAACACAAAAACTTACAAAAAACTGTCTTTAGTTCGACCGAAACCACAATACCCCGCACTGTCTGAAAACTCAATGCTTATAATTTATTTTTTCGCATTCAGTTAATATTTAAATATACGCGAGAAGTAACTTTTACACTTTATTCGAATTGACTACGATTTAGTTTTGAATTATTATGTTCAATCCTTTTTCTAGATCTAAAAATTGTTAACAAAATAAAAGATATCCTTTTTATTTTCGGGGCGGTGTATATATCAAGTATAAAACGACAAGACATCTTCCATCGCGAAGCGGAATCGCAGAATCGCGTATCGAACTGACATGTCTCATAAACGTTCCTTTCGATCAACAACGCAATTCATTATTTTTATTAAATTGCACTTTGGTTCGGAATAGTCTGACGGTCGAGCGGTCGATCGGTCGCGTAGTGGCCACAATTTCCTTGGCCGGTGTAGCATTACAATTGATAGACTTATTAGTTGGCTATAAAATAAATGCTACCATGTTCTACTCTCGTTAGTTCACGTTCATTTTGCCTACATTTGGCTGTGTTGGCTTTGTTAAGTTATCCTATGTTGGTAATAGCTAAAGCGATCTCAAGCATGAAGCCTCCTCCATAGTGTGGCTTTGTTTTGGTTCTATTTCTTTTTTTTTATATACGAGTATATAATTTTTTTTTGCTATTTGCAACTTATCTACTTAAATGGATATCGAACAGTTTAAACGAGCTAATGAGGGGCATAAATTGCGATTGGAACTAGCTCTTTTCTTTCTCTAATAAGCTCGATTATTAAGTGTTAATTAATACATGGACTACGATTGTAAATACTTATTGCGATCTATTATAAAAACAAAGAACACTAATTATAAATTAATAAAGATATAAGATAATATAGGAGACATCAACTTGACATGTTCATCCTTTTTTAAAAAAGAGATTCGGTTTAAAGATCGGCATTTTAAGTGCCAATAAATTATATAAAATTATCTTTTAGTAACTAACGAGTGGCTAGCCACGTTAGAATGGCTTTAGTCTCTTGTGTTAATTAATTTTATAATTACATCAAGGAGGTCTCATTAAATCAATGCAACCCACATTATATTTGAAAACATTTTTAATTGAATATTTCAGAATTATTTATTTGCAATTAGGGGAAAAAAGAAGAAGAAAAAAATCAAG
Source organism: Suillia variegata (assembly GCA_949127995.1). Taxonomy (NCBI): domain Eukaryota; kingdom Metazoa; phylum Arthropoda; class Insecta; order Diptera; family Heleomyzidae; genus Suillia; species Suillia variegata. The sequence continues at coordinate 43,036,076 of OX421846.1, read as the reverse complement.
AAATTCAATTAAATTATTTATATAAGAATTTAAGTTTTTTTATGTTTCGTTTTTTGTTTTGTTGTTGTTGCTAATGATCATAAAAATAAAACTGCTGCCGCAGCCGTAGTCGTAGTCATCGTCGTCATTTTTATTGTTGTTATTGTTGTTGTTGCTGTTGTCTAATTTAAATAGAATAACAAACTAATTAGTGTGTTATTTTGTACGCGCGGCCGATCGCACCGCGTCGCACAATCTCCCCGCCGGACCAGATCGGACCGGACCGCATCGCGCACTCACACTCGTTATTTCATTATATTATTTTAATTAAAATGTTTATTGTGATAGTACAACAACAACAACAACAATAAAATTGATTTATTAATTAAACAACAACGCGCCACAAAGTGCAAGTTGGTAATTAAAAACGGGCACAAGTCACGGGCCACAAAAAACCGGGGCCGTGCCGTGCCGTGCGAGCGGTGTCTTGTAGCTTACGGTGTTGCGCTGAGCTGAGCTGGGCAGGGCGCGATCAAGCGTTTATATAAAATACAAAATAGCAAATTAAATTAAATAATACAAAAGGAGAAGAAAAAAAAACGTAAAAAGCAAAAAAAAAATACTTTTTACAAAACAGTTTTTAATTAACGATTGCGAGGCGAATAAACGCGCGTAATCGATCAATTAAGCTGAGATCAGTTTAACAGCAGAAAACACACATACACACAAACACACACATACGAGTGTATACAAGAGACACGAGCCCCCGAGGTGATGACTGCTCGCCGGGGTTCATATTTCTTTCTGAAATAATTGCTACAAAAGCGCACTTCGCGTCAATTAAGGAAAAACTTATTTTTAACAGAAATGTTTATTCTCGTAAATGACAGCGGAAAAAAAACACACACAAACACACACACACGTCTAAAATAAAAGCAAGCAAAGCAAACCAAAGTTATGAAAAAAAAAAAAAACAAGACAGTTCTAGAAAAAAAAAAAACAATGCACGCCACTTATGGCTCCAACACCAGTGGCAACTCTCGACAACTGATAAGCCTTGTTAGGTCTTTCGTCGTTCGCATATCAAGTAGAACAAGTCGTTATCTTCCGAGTTAATAGCGCCGGCGACCGTACGCCAAGCCAACTCAAAGTTCATTAATTAGAATTTGTAATTTCTCGAAAATTTGTTGATCATTGAGCAACTATTACTTTTAATTGCAACAACCTCAACGACCCGATACTTGAAAATTAAGTAATCACACATTTCCGTACTTTGTGATCATTTGATCACGAAAGTAATCAAAATGTTTCACTTTATTAATTTATTTAAAATTTTATTTAATCGAATTGATACTCCAAAAAGCAAAAAGCGTAAAAGTTAGGAGTTTTGTTTGTTCGTAATTGGGCTGACATGCAGGCACCAACCGCTAGCGCCGGTTCTTACAATTTTGTTGTGAATACGGACTTGGTAATTATGACTTTATTACTCACTTCTAAAAAATGTTGAAAGCTTACACAAGAGAACACACACAAACAAACAAACCAACGAACCAACACACACACCCTAATTAAACGTCGACTTAAGGCATGTCAGCAAATACTTTACACAAAGATTTATTGAACTCAGTTGGGCTGCTTTTAAAACGCTTGCAAAGTGTTTGACACATATTTACCGAGTTTCTATGTTGTTGTTTCAGTAAAGTAGCCTAATCATGGCCATGTACAATTAGTTTATGGTTTTATTAAAAAAAAAGCAACAACAACAAAACAAGAAAATGCAATAAATTCTATCGAAATGAAATCGTTTTATTTCGAAATAGTTTTTATTGATGCTGCTATTAATAATAATTAATTAATGAAATATGGTGTTTGTTGTTTATTGATAGGAAAGCTTACATATGAAGTGAGTTATCGCAATGGAAAGTTTTCGGCATACTTATGAGATTTTTATGGGGACACAAGTTATTGACAAAATTAAATTTAAAGACCTTATCAATAAATTGTAAATGCTTTAAATAATATTGTAAGCTAAAATAAAAGTTGTCTTGGCCTGCTTTGTTTGAAGAGTCTCCTTAATTGTTGTAGAAAGTTGTCACATGATGACACTCACTTGATGACTTGTCAGCGACCATGTCATGAGTCAAATTCGGTTGATTTCTTCTCTTCAATTTTGTTTGTCTTGATTGCATGAATTAAAATCTATAAATCTCAAAGCACGACATTAAAATCACATCTGTAACATAGAACAGACTATAAAATAAACAGACATATAAATATACATACGCACATATGTATGTACATACACATACGTACACATTGTGGCAGTCAAAGTGCTATTTTATTTAATGTGCGAAAAGATTTTTATTTGATTAAGTGTTGCCGCTGATGACAAACATTTTTGAGAAAAACTCACAGCGGCAACTCAACTGAACGCATCGCATCGCAACGCAATGCGCCCCAGGAAGAAGCGAACGGAAGAAACGAAAAGGAATAGAAAAACAGAAGAAGCGAAAAATAATGTCATTGAGGAATTAATGTGAATCAATTAAAAATTTAAAATTAAATGCAAAAACTATCTGGTGAATACACACGCTGTTTGATTCATCGTAAAATGCAACACTGACAAAATTAATTGCCACTTTGAATTTGGCAGATCAACAAACAAAAATGTCAAAGAAAAGAACATGCGGCGCGGTACGGTGCGGCATCGCGCATCGCGCATCACATCGCACAACATCAACATCACAAAAGTGTAACAACGATTTAATTTTCGAATTGCTCAATCAACTTGGGCTGAGACCGCCGCCATGGCTGCTGCCGTTGTTCACTGTGGAAGACAGACGGACGAGTGGACGGACGGACGGACGGACGGCAAGAACAGATAAATTTGTTACTAAAAATATCCATACATATGTACATATATGTATGTACGATATGTGCTCGTATAACAAAAAGCTACAGTACAAAAATGCAACTATGTGTGCGTTCCGATCCGATCTGATCCGTTCTCTTCTGTTCTGTTCAGTACGTCCATCCACTTGCTTGGCTGCACTATTAAATTATGCTGACGCAGCTAATCACTTTGACAGGCAAGCCAGCAAGGCAATTGCTTATCCAGTGAGGTTGTTCTTTGCTTTTGGAAACAATTGCGGAATCAATATTATGAAAGATTTTTAACCTGTTCGTTAAACTTTCTAACTGCCTTCATTAGGGAGATATAAGTCTATACACGAATAATTCATTTACTAAGAACAGAAGAAAATATCGAACGAAAGCTATTAATATTTTTGTGGGGCTTTTAATACCCACAAATCCCCTTAAAACTTTGCTTATGGTCAAAAGAGAGAGAGAGAGAGAGAGAGAGAGAGAGAGAGAGACTGTAAACAAAGTGAATCTAGAAGAAAAAATACGAATGCATCCGAGTGAAATGTTTGCAAAATGTTGCGAACGAAAGCGGAAAATTGGTATTTATTCATAACATTATGTCTAAATCATGTCGCAGGATAATTTAGCAAACAAACTGTCAGAAACATGACAACTCAACATGTGCTACTGTTGCGTTCCGAACAAACTCAGAGAGTGCGAGAGACCGAGATAGAACGATGGCAGCGGGTGAGCGAATTGTAAAAAAACAACAAATATATAGAAAAAGAACGGATGGGGGCACTAATGGCAGCGTTCGCTCCAACGCACAATCGCAAAACTGCACAGCACAGACCGGCGGAAGAAAAGCAGAAAAAGATGCAACTGTCACTTTGACAGTAGTGTCTCTGTAGTTGAGACTGTCAGTTTGACAGCAGGCAGAGAGTGCGTAGCGGTGGTGGCTGCCGTTGCGGATTCGCCACTTCGAACATTGCGCAGAGTAAGACTAGTTTTTCCAACTGCTGCTGAATTATTCAATTAAAAATGTTCAACTCTTAAGAGTGTGTGTGTGGTCCTTAAACCGAAGCGGTTGCATTCATTTTGACAGTTTTGTGAGATCTTTTGCTTGTGCGGAATTAGGCATGGTTGTGCGATGATGAATTGTGCTACACTCGGTCTTGAGCTAGATTGTCACATTTAATTAAATTAAATTAAATTATGAACTTTTACTGTACTCTCGAATGCCAAAAACATCGCTTATCCCAAAGAACGAAACGTTTTCTTGTAGATGACATCTCCTCCGTTGATTGTCAATGCAGCCACAAACACATGCGTGAACGAACTAAGCGAACGAACCGAACCCCTTTGCTACCCCCAGCTTCTGGTGTGTTTTGTTTAATTTTCGAAACACTTTTCAACACACACAAAAGTGTCACGTTTGCTTTGCTTTGGTTTTGTTTTGTTGTAGTTTTCGTTTTCGTGTTCGTTTTGAGCTCGAATGTAAATTTGAAAATATCGTCAGCCATGAAGAAATTTTTGAAGGGCGCCCATAAGCAATTTCGTGTCGCATCTGCTTCTACAAGTTGCCACAGCGCTCATTCCGCACTGCTTTAACCTACACATGCTTATGCGTTAAGTGTTTATTTGTATGCGTGTTTGTGTTGTGATATTAATTTCCAAATAGAAAGTGGCGTGGAATATAAATCAGATTCTTTGAACTAAAATTGAAAAGTCATAATTTTCCATTATATCCGCTTCCTAGAGGCAGATGACTTAAAGGCGGAAGTGTCACAAACTTATTGCCTAAGTCTAGTAAATTAAATTTTCAAATAAGAGAAATTTTGAAATTTAACATGTTCAGATGCAAGTTTTGTTCGATTGGGCGTTGGACAAATTTGTTCTATATTTTTTTAACAAATGTAAAGAATATCTGGAAAATTCGTTTTTGCTTTTTAGTTTGTGCTTTGAAGCCCCTCTTTTACATTCACTCCTGGACATTAAATTAAACTTCGTTGTTTGACATTGTTCCATCGCTCTTTTGTTTCATCGCTGTTTAGTTTTGCCCCAACCTGATTATGTCATAAAAGTAAATGGCAGTACTCCTTAGACATGTTAAATCACCCTTTCTCAATTTGGTGTGTTTGTTGTTATCGTTGCTTTTGTTGTTATTGCATACTTAACTCAACTTTGAGTGATCGCGAAGTAAAAACAAAGAAAGAAAGAAGAAAGAAAGAAGTAAAGAAAAACCACACGCTGGCAATAAATATTATAATTATCAAAAACCGTAATTGAGTTAATTAACACGCCACAAAGCCCACGACGATGAGAAGTACGGAAAATACAATTTAATTGCAAAAAAACAACAACAAAAACAAAAAAAAAATGCGAAAAAAAAAACTAAACAACAACAGCAAAAATGCGAAAATGTTATCTGACAGAGGAGCATGGTTTTCTACTTCTGCGGCCGCTTCCACTTCTTTTACTTGGTCGTTTGTCTGTCTGACTGTCTGCCTGTTAGTCGGCATGTGTCTGTATGTATGTATGTATGTATGTATGTATGTATGTATGTATGTATGTATGTATGTATGTGTGTGTATTTTGTTCATTAATTACCAGCTAACGATAATTATAATTATTGCATTGTAAAATGTAAAATTCAAAATACAAACAAGAAATGCAAGTTTGGTGCGGTCTTGCTGATTCCTAATATACCCTATGATCAATTATATCCGCAATAGTTAGATTTAAATTCGATTAAATAAATTACAAACTGCGTTATCTTATATCCCATTAAAAAGTTGAACTTTTCTTTAATTTTATAAAAAATGTTCAAGTAACTTATTTTTATTAATTTAAACTCAATCATTTTCGAAGATGTTAAATTTTGTTAACTTTCAACGAAATGTCTTAACATAAAATATAATCCTTCGACTAAGTATGATGTACGATTCCCAAATTCAAGATTACAACGACTTCAGCTCTTGTTTTAAATTTAGTTATTTTAGGCTTTCGAGTGTAGGGTATTGAAAACGTGCGGCGATGTCGTACAGTAAGACAACGATTAATAAATTTAAAATAAAACGTATTAAACGTATTTTAATGATGTCAAAAAACAACAATTATGTTGTTGTATTTGTTATTCTATGTAGGCATGACAAGACGGCGCAACGTATACTGAAGCATACGTTTAAATGGCGGCGACAAGTTGAAAAAGAAGGCATTTAGCGCTGTTCTGTTTTGGAGCACTCAAGCCAAGCAGGTCGGTTGGCCGGCCGGCAGGAAGGAATGATTCTCTCACTTAATTAACAACTAAAAAATGATGAAATTCAAGACATCATTAAACAAAAAACAATTACGAAACTCATTGAAGCCAATTATTAACAAGAAGGAACGACAACGAGATGAGGACAACGTAGACGTCGACGATGACGACGCACCACAAACAACACACATGTTGCTCCGAAGCTACTTACGAGTTTACCGAGGTTCAGGTCCGAAACTCGCGAAGAATCAACGTTGTAAGGCGATGCTAATGGATGGCAAACAAACAAACAAACAAACATACAGACAAATAAACGAACAAACAAAACACAAAATACCAAAGCAGAAAGCAGAAAGGGCAACAATTGGCCCGATAATGAAGCTAAAAGGAATGCCACAACAAGAATATTGGACGATTGGAGGAGCAAAAGCAAGAGCGAGCAGTAAGACGCACATGCATAAATGGAGCAAATGCGCGAAAGACACCAACCGAAGAACCAGCCAAGCAACCACCACATGTGGTGGACGGACCGAACCAAACCGAACTGAACCGGTGCTGGAAATTGACAATTACGTAGTGAGGAAAATGGAGAGTGCGACAATTAAGTGGATTTTTTTTCGCAATTCAAGAAAGGAAGGGAAACCGAGGTTATTAAGGCTATTAGCCAACGTAATAATGTCGTAAAAAAATTAGAACAATGTTTTAGTTGGGCGATTAATTGCGAATATACGAGAGTATGTAACTCCGGCAGTGTATGAGATATCGTCGTGATGCGCGATTTATAAGGAGCTATCAGTTGCGGCAATATTTGCGAAATCATTTTATGACTGAAGTGCTTTTTAATTACGTCGAATCGGAAACCAAGGTTAAGTAAAATACTGGCCAAAAGTAACGATGATCAGTACAGTTGAAACTTTATTTTAAATCAATTTTAAAGCAAGTTTTATTTAATTTAATTTATTTTATTTTATAAGCTGATACAAATTATAAACAAGGAGATTCAAGTTAAAGTAAATTAATTCGTCAAATTTGTTTTTGCATTACGACACTGATGCATAATCGAAAGTTTACTCCAAATTGAGTTTAGCTAATTCTGTTACCACTTCATCAACGCCTTTGGACACTGTGTCGCTTAAACTAAAAGGCAGAATAAACCAAAGAAGCAAGAAGAAAAAAATCAAAGAAATCAAAGAAATCAATTTAGCCATTTAAATTGCTTTGAACTGACATCAAAAGTAAATTAAGTCATGGTGCGCCCACAGATTTCGAAAATTGTCTGTGTGTGATCGCTAAAGCCAAACATAATTTTCAACTCAAAAAGTTTTGTCGCACTCGACAACAACAGCAACAAGAAAAGCAGCAGTAGCACGCATTCAACATGATTTTGAAATTAAAAATTAATTAAAAACCATTTCAATTTTTGATTTCTCCATTTAAATCGGTGTCGATTAAGAACGAGTTAATTAATGCCATAAAACCCAGCGTGAATTCTAGTTGAAACTTGTCTGCCGCTGAGTACGAGCATGAGTATGTGTCCCGATCGCGCGGTCTCTCAGTCGCTCAGTCGCTCAGTCGAACGTCGTTCGCTTGGAGCTAAGGAGATTGCTAGTGGCAGCCGTATTCGTACTTTTACGTGCGAGCGTATTCAGCGAATATTTTAATTTTAATTGGCCTTAACTGCTGAACGGTTTTCTGTGAAGTTTATTGTTTTTGTTTTTGTTTTTGCAATCAATACCCTACATAATCCTGCCATATATCAAAGAGCTTAACTGAACTTTTACAAACATTTTCGTACTTTTTTTGCGCGTTTATGAGATTATGGCGTAAAACAAATTTACTTGTTTGGAAATACCAAAATTACTTCAAATGTTTAAACAAAATTAACGTTTCTTTTTCAGGTAACTCGTTGGTCATAAATAATATAAAAAAAGACAGATCGTAGTCGTTAAGGCCCAAAATAGCGCAACAACAAGTTCCCCCCGCAAACATTGTTTGTCATTGTAGATACTCGTTGAGTTTAGTTTAGTATAACTTTTTTCTTCATTAGTTTGAAGGCATTAATAATTGCTGCTGCTGCTGCTGCGGCGTTTTGACATTCTTACAATCGTGCAAATTAGATTTCTATTAGCATTAAGTATGTGTGAAAAAAAGAAGAAAGAAAAATATAAGTTTTTGCTAGCTAAATTAATTGTCAATTGAAATTTACGACCTTATTTGTGAATAACAAATACGAACAAAGTTTTCCAATTAAACCCAGTACAATTGTTTAGCAATTATTTGTTGTTTTTGTTTTTGTTCTCTTTATTTAGAATTTTTTAATTAAAGAAATATTAATAAGCTTGTTCCCTTGAAATGGGGAAATACTGCTTGTAATTATAATCGCATATGTTTGAATGTTTTGAAAAGAGGAAAAGTCCGATTAATTGATTTCATATGTAAGTAGTTAAATAATAAGATTGTATTTGTAGTTGTTTTTGTATTCGTACTTTTAAATTCATTATGCCAAAAGTTAAACAACAATTTTGCGCTTACTTGAGTGGAAATTATGAAAACACTTTTGCACATGATTTATATTTGAATAAATGCGAATGAAATTCAAAAAAAAAAAAAAAAGTAATCAATTAACAACAAAAAGGTAAACAATTGCAAATTAAATTTACAAAAATATAAAATTAAATAAAAAATAACAACAACAAAAAAACAGAGTTAAAAAAGTAATACAAGCGAAAACACTGTCCGGTGCACTTGAGTAAATCCGTGCAACCAGAAAGGATATTAATAAACCGACATAAACCGCACGCATACACACTCAACTGAGTAAATACACGCACACACACACACGCAGTGGTCACACATACCCTCATATATTTACACACACAAATGCAAATAACCTGTGTCAGAACAAGTGTCGAATGCACTGTAAATCAACCTCGGCATGTACGAGTGTGTGTGTGTGCCTGTCCGTCGGTGGTATGTGCAAATAATTTCCATTTGAATAAGCAATTGTGCATTTGTTGCAGTGGCGCCCCATATCCCGTAGACGCCTCGATGTGCCTCCCTTTGCATATTACTGCAACTGCGATGCGATGCGAGATCGCATAAAATTTTATTAAAAACGTAGCAAATGTGGTGTAAAGTCGAGATAAGTCATTTTTGCAATGTCAAAAAAACAGTTTCAGACAACTGAACAACCTTTTAATGAGGTCCATGTAGGCGGAATGCAGTGCCATCTCGATTTGTATTATTAAGATTTAATAAAAATTCGAAAGATCTGACAAATTACAGCACTACTTTAATATATGCTTTAATTATTAATAAATTTTATTGATCGCCTTTTTCGAAAGTGCCTAAAATTACGATGGAATTTTGAAAATTATAAACATTTTACAAAAGCAAAAAATCTGTAATAAAAAATTAAAGTGAGGAGTATGAAAAAAAAGACTCGCCACTGTTTAAATTCTGGCTCTGTGCGTGTCCTGTAATGGTAATTTAAAAAGGTTATTAACGCTTTTGCGATTGCGAGATGCGATTATTTGCCACGTACCACAGGAATGGCCACCGACGAAAGTGACCACATCAAAAGGCGCGTGATATCTCCAAAATTGAGAAGAGTTAATTTGTATAATCTTTAAACTTAAAATGAAAATTTAAGTGCAATATACTCGTATGTAAATGCTTAACTTCATAATCATTGAAATAATTATTATAGAATTTAAATGGCAGTTCAATCTTTCTGAAAACGGTCGATGTGCTGTAAGCCTACTTATAGATAAATGCTTAAATACAATTTATTGTGACATTTGATTAACACTTTTATTAACATTGTTAATTAATCGGTTTACGAGCCGATCGAATCGACTCGAATCGAAATACAAATATTGATGACATACTAAATTCAAGCATTGGAAATTACCTCATAAACCACTTGAGATACACGACGAATACACGCTGCAATTGTATCTATTTGCAAATATTAATTACAACAACAAATAAATACAAATAAAAACAACAAACCTCAATTGCAAAGTAATGCAATCGATGAACGAGTGATCGACCAGCGAAATATCGATGCATGGAACCGACTGACTGACTGACTGACTGACTGACTGCCTGACAGAACTGACAGAATGCAAGAGACGGACGTCGATCGTAACGATGCATAGCGTGGAATCAAATGTCGGTATCAAATTAATTAACGGAATTTTCTTTTCAACCTAAATACAAAACAAACAAAAAAGAGAGAAAGAAAAAAGAGAGATATTACGATGTCGAGTGGTTTGTGCTAATTAGTGCGTCTTCCACAAAATTAGCAATTTACGCGAGAAACAACAACGTCGTTGTCGAGTGGAGAAATGCAACCTGTTGCCGGACGTAAATATGTGCATCTGTTTGTATCTAACTATATAGGGTAAGTCAGGTGTGCTGGAATCACGCCGGATATGTCGATTTAACTGTAAAACTGAAAAAAGTTTTTTAAATTTATTATCGGGTTTTTTAAAAATATTTGTTTTTTAAAGATATTGTAAATCAATCAATTTCCACTACCATGGAACAAGAATATGAAGACCATACTAGGGACCAACTCATCTAATTAAAAAGACAAAAGTGTTTGAAGAAGTGTTCCATCTTCCTGTACATTACCCTACGTAGTTCATACATAAGTATGCCTGTACCTAGACCGTGTGTAAGCAGCAATTAATTAAGTTGGTTGCAATCTTTCAAGTAAAAACCAAACAGAATCACCGTCATTAGCAGCGATTCGAATGCAGCAAAGGCGGTAGCAGTTATTGCTCTGCAGATAGCACTAAAAAAAATGGAGAGAAGAAAAGAAATGCACACGTTTCTATCAGATACTGGCGGTTAGCACAGGTGCCACTGTGCACTGCTACTGGGCGTGCCATTTTTGCCATCATCAGCCGTAATAAGTATCATTCTTAGGTGCGGAATGTATCTCAGCAAGTCATTCGTCGTCGATTTAATTACAGCCCGAAAAAAAAAGAAAACGGATGAATGCATGCATCCGAAACAGGCTCACCCAGCACAAGTATGCGCTTATCGCTCGGCGTCCGCTGCGAGTGGTGCTAATAATTATTGTAATTACACGCCACTTGAGTGTGCTCCTCGGGAGCACTGGTGCTGCTGCTGCTGCTGCTGCTGCTGGAAATGATGATTCTATTTTGTAGCAAAGTCTAGCACACATCATTAGCAGAATTTCTGGATTACTCTGTTCAAATTCAAAAAACTCGCGCACATCATTGGCAACACTTTTGCATTTAAATCTAATAACAATAATGTTGACAAAGAAATATTTCTATTAGTCGTTAAAGAAAAATAGGGCTTACGCAGTCCAAGTGAAGCAACAATTGCTGCTGTGACGTGTGTTCGCATCACCCGTTGTGGATGTAGCCAAACGAGCGCTTGGAGAATTGAAAAGCATTTTTCTAACGTGAATTTCAATGCGAATTGTCTTGAACTGTGAACGGTGGACAAGAAGAATCCTTGAATACTTGCAACGGACCTTTGATCATTTGTTTAGTCCTAGTTAGAAGAACTAACCTTCACTATTTTTGTTTAGCTTATACTTATTGACTGGATACTTGGATAAAATTATTTATTTTATATTCGTTTAGGACATTCATATTCTGTAGTTTCTGTAAGTTTTTTTTAACTATTTTTTTATCAAGAAATGCAATTTTTCGATTTACATTTTCTTTTACCTTGAAACTTCCTAAAAAAGAAGAAATATTTGTTGTTGTCAGTGTGACTACAATAACGCCACTCTCAGAAATACCCAACTTGTTCCACTGTGACATTGTCGCGGATTGCGGATTGTTAACTTGAACTCCATAAAAGCGCAATTTGTCGTAATTGTTTACGCAGAAAAATATACAAACTCCTCGAAGAAGAGAAGAGACGACGAGAAGAGGAGAGAAGGAGGAAGTCGACTTCGACTTTGCACACACGCATTTGTCGCATGTTGTTGGCAACATGCGAGCAAATGTTGCCAACAACTTAATAAAAATTCCAATGATGTGTTAAACATGAGTTCGGAATTGAATTGAATGGAATCGAAACGCACTGACAAAGTGTAACGGACGGACGGACGGACAACAAACATACACAATAGTGGTGAAGTTTGTTATTGATGTTGTTGCTGTTGTTACTGTTGTTGTAGATCAAACAGCATTAAATTGTTGTAACAAATGTTATGAGCAGCTATTCAGCTACGCGTCGGGCAAGCATAAATCTCTCAAGTGTTTCTCGAACAGTGGCAGTCAACGTGGAATACTTTGGCCAGGCCAACACTCGAAGAGCAAAAAGCATTTGAGATGCTGCTGCTACTGCTGCAGCAAAATCGTTTGACATCCCTGTCAATTGCATGTGTACAATGCGAACACTTAAACGCCCATAAATACCAATCAACGACATGTGTCACACGCTCAATTTGAAGAGTTCTGCCTGCTCTGCTCCTCAGTTTATTTTTTATATTCTATGTAAGTCGTTGTGTGCCGGTGTCAGTTTGGGTGCGACAAAGCAGCGTTTTGGCAATAAATTTCACAGGAACAGTGTGATTTTGATAGGTCCTTTCCACTGTACTCGCTGTACTCGCATGTTAGATGAAGTGGCAACACTTGAGCGTTAAGCTTTTATTATTTTTATATATGGTATTATGATGTTTTGTTTTGTTGGGTGTTGTAAAACATTCTAAAGAGAGTTGTAAACATTCCATTGCCAGATTGAAGTAGTTGTTCTGAGAATCATTGGTGACAAGAAAATGTAATCCATTTGAAGGAATGACTAAAGAAACCAGCCTAAAGTGTGGTCTAGATCGAAGAGTAAATATGATTTTAAAGACTGAACAATTTGATTCTTTAATTGTAAACTGTTTTCAGTCATCAAAGGCATTTCTATAATTGTAAATAGGTTTTATAACTCAATTAAGATGGTGGAAACTAAACAGTTTTATAGTTTTTTGTTAAACAAAAGCTTCCTTTAGAAAATGTTACTTGCTGTAACAAAATTATAACTACGAGCCAAGTGGGATAAATGCTAAGAACCATTCAGTGTCGCATTCGTAGAAGCAAGTGCGCGGAAAACATTGCTTTTTAAATACTCACAAAGCATGTTGGGGGGGGGGGTTGGTTTGGTCAAATGACCAACAATTGTAAAAACAAAACAAAAGTTCCCAACAACAACCCGCCAACCACCCCAAAAACTTATTTTCAGCATTACAAAAAAGTACAAATGGCACAGCATACTCGTATAATTCATAACAACAAGCCTTGATGTATGTATAGATGTATATGTATATGTATAAGCGGTACGGTCGCGGAAAACGTGCGCGCATTTTTTACGGCTTAAAAGTATAAACTTGTGCAGACATTTGCTGCTAAACTAGCGCAGAGTTTCGCCGACTGCAATCTGCGTCCCTGACTTTTAAGTGACCATTTTGTATGTCGTCCGTTGCGTCGTCAAAAGTCTTCTTTGCATTTTTATGGAAAAATTAAAAATGAATTTTTTATTTGTTTTATTTTTTGCATTGTTCTTTGCCATTCCGCAGCGGACAAACCGTCCATGGTAATTGTTTTGTGAAGCCCTGCATTTGTTTTCCGAAATTACATTTTATTATTGTACGTTACGTTACGTTTCAGTGTTTCTCTTTCAAACGTAATGTATGGAATTTATTAAAATCGTTGTGAGTGTGGTATGGGGCAGTCTTAAATTTATAAAGTCAATGCTACAGTTTTGAAATGGTTCCAACATTTTGTCCAATTTAATCTTTTGCGTTTTGTGACAAGTCCTAGAATTACTAATTAAATTGTAATACAGGGTATACGATACCTAATAGAAATCAAGCAGCTATACCAAAAAAAGGAATATAATTTCGATTTGACGTTCGAATGTATTTATATGTCAGGCTTTTTATTGTTAGTGACTTAAAACTATTTTCAAACCTATTAATTCTTCTAAACTTTTTATTATGTTTGCCGAAGCGTATGTCCAGACAAGAATTAGTTTTGTAAAAAAAATTCAATCACCCGGTTTCTTCGTGCATGTTGGTCGAATTATATTTCCGTTTCCTGTTCCCGTATACAACATCTTTGCAGTAGAGTCACGATGACCACGATTGCCACTATTACCACCACCCATTGTTAGTTTTATTGCCTTTTCTAATTCCCAGCTTAAGCTCAACCACAAAAACTACACAATTCCGCCCTGTGTAGAGTTGCATACGTCGACGATATCTCATTAACTGCAATCAATATTCAGATTTCTCGTGTCCACTTTATAACAGTAATAATATCGCAATGACCCTCCACGCGACTTCTGAACAGAGCCGAAACCCGTTGTTTGCCGATTTCACAGTTTAGTTTGTTAACTAGTCGACGCCGCTCCATAATTATGCCGTTACGTGCGACTTAAACCCTTTTTAACCCCAATCTCACATACTACTATACACAGAGTGTAAATGTATTTGGAAAAGACGACCGCAAAGGTGGTTCGTGTAAAATTACCGTAATGCACGCTATTTAGCGGAAGTTTGTTACTTGAAATTGTTTTGAAATGTCGCATACTTTTAGGCGATTCGGATGTGGTTTGTTTTTTCTTTTCGCTTGTTTTCGCAGTAAGAGTTGAAAAAAAAACTCAAACTGGGGTTAATTTCATTGTAGTTTTTATATGGGTAATTGCCAGTGAGTACCTAACATGCTGTCAGTAAAATTTTGTAAGTTAAGCCTGGTCACTCAGTTCGTCAGTCGGGCGTAGTATTATGCCATGTTTGATAAATTAAAGCTTGTCTGACTGCCCACGTTGTTAGTTTCGCCATGAAGTAGTTTCGTTTAGTTTTTAATCGAAGAAGGTGTCGTCGGTAATCCAATCCTCATCACAGTTGTACATCCAGCGGCCTATCACAATCTCATTAATTTAGCGTGAATTCTAAAAGCAATCCGAATAAGCATTCCACAGCATACTCGTACGTACGTAGGGGAAAAACTTAAATCCAACGGTCAACATTGGCCCAACTGCAGGCTCGCCATAAACCTTGACCATATTCGGATTTTCGCACCATTTTGCAAAGCAAATACCAACGAGGGCTGGAGGGTGGGGCAGACAACGGTTAGGCGCCCGGACAAAAATAATGATAACAAGTATTGCCCGAACAAAGTCGACAGTATTTTCCGTTCCGCAATGACTGTGAGACTGGAGGCTAACGGAACGCACAAAATTTTTGAAACGCGCCTAAAATAGCGCCAGCTTTTAAGCATTGCAAATTTGTGCCTTGCAAGCGTATTGCATGGCACAAAAGCCAGTGTTGCGCGTTAAATGCGTTGCGTTTTCGGCCGGCCTGCATCATGTTTCGTCGAGGGTGCTAGACTTCGGTTGGTTTTTCTCTCCCCATGATGGAGGGTAATGGAAAATTGTCGCAACGTCATGTGGAGCGTATGTAATGACACTAATTAGTGGTGAGTTTCATATGACAAACGCCAACAGCAGCGACACCGAATCGGCGAAACGACAACGAAAACGAAAACAACAACAACAGCAACCACGTCGAATTCTCGAAATCCCTGCAACAGCTGTGATTTGGAAAAGGGGCGGCGAACAGCGAACGAGCGTGGAAATGTCAGTTAACGAGTTGTGGTGTCGTATTTTGGCTGTTGGTACTGACGGCAAAAAACTGCATGAGTAACCGTTTTAATTATTTTACACGTTGTTGACGTCTGCCCATGTTGTGGAGCCGCAGATTTTGCATTGTTTGTGGGGGTAACTTTTAAAGTTGATAGGTTGCTCGAATTGTTTGAAGAATTATTCGGATTGAATATAAAAACTTTGGCTAAAGATACAAGATCAAGATTCGAAATTCCATGGAACGTTCTTTAATCGAAATTCACAAAATATGTTCTCTATATTTATTACCTTTTATTTTTTATAAAAACTTAAACGACCTTAAAAATTTTTTTTTATTTATATGATTTAATTATAGATCAATGATGGGAAGAAAGCTTAGCCAAAAAACTATTTTTTTATAAACTGGTTAAAAGTTAAGTTGGTATAAAAACAAGTTCCGAAAATTGATCACTTAAAATTGACTTTAAAAATGTTCCACTTAAAATTTTCCGCAACTGTAAAATAGGAAAAAGAACGCATCCACTCGTAATGTCCATAAACAGTGGAGAATCATTTGGCGGATGCAGTGAAAAACGAGTACGCACATGAGATGACCTCCTCAACTCATCGGCAACATCATGGACAACTGCTTTTACAGTAGTATGGCAAGCAGAGGTGCCGGACACATGATTGCACAGTGTTGCCGGACAACATGTAAATAAGGCAAGCGTATTAAAATCAACGCTGTCAGCAGTATTGCACACGGACGGTCGGACGGTCAGACTGAAATACTGACTGACGTTTACACAGGCATTCGCACATGTAGCATATTAATTTTAATAACGCGCGATAATTGGTAATTAATTTATTTTGCATATTTTTTGGCGCACGGGCGACTCAAGTGCACAGCGCGAAAGTTGACAGTTGAAATGTTTACCCCCCACACGCTTATGAAGTGAAATATTTTGCACGGCGGGAAAAAAAACTGCGACCGAATGGGAATGCAGTGCGCTGAATACGAGCGTAGCGCATTGAGCACGTACGGCGGCGCATAATTTCTGTTGATATGCGGCAAATGTTGATTTATTTGCAGTAAGGAAAATTATTACAAAAAAAAAGATGGTTATGAACTTAAATTAATTATGCCGAAAACCAACAAGTGCCTCTTGCTCCTCCACCGACACGACGTGACGTGACGTGACGCCCATGTGTAATTTGCATGTGAAGTATTCAAAGAAAAGTATGACAGTTGGAAAATAGAGTTCCACTTCCGATACATACGGTTTGATTAGTTAACAATTTTTCCAGGCGCTTATTAACATTGCTGGACTCGTATTTGCCTATAAATTGGCATGCCGAATGTCTGCTCTCTGCGCGCCGAGTGTATCACTATAGAAATTGTTTATGGCTAAACCAGTTGGATTAATTGAGGTGCTAAGTGGCGCAAGACTTCACGTATCCGTTGGAGCTCCAATTGCTGACGCTGCCGCTGCCGCTGCTGGTGATGCTGTTACTTACGCCAAAACGGCGGAAACGAGCGACAACGATAATTGCGTCTATTATTGAAAATATTGCACATTTTTATGATTTACAATTGCTGCGGCGGCGCATTCGTTATTATCTCGGAAATCTGTCAAAATCGCGTTTGTTCAATTATAAAACTTAACAGACAATTGCCACACACACACTCACACACACAAGTACAAAGACACAAACGAATGAGCGCTTACACTGAAAAAATACATCAGTGGAGAAATTGTATTTGAAGTTAAAGAAGTAAATAAGAAATGAATAATTACAAATGACATTTATTTGTGACGAGACACTTGCAAAAATCAATGGAAAACAAAAGGTGGCAACACTTGATTATTTGTAGATATTGTTTTTTGCGGTGTAAATATTCGTACTACATCACAGCGTGGCATTTGGCGCTGACAGTATTTAAAAGCGACTCGTATGCATTTCATGTTGCTGGCTGGCAAGTTGCAAAGATGTTGCAAGTGAGGCGGAGTGCGGCGGAGTGCGGCGGAGTGAAGTGAAAAAGTGAAGCTCGAGCGCAAATAAACGTCAACAATCAAGTTAATTTTCCCAACTAACTCGCGACTAATGATGACGACGGACGACGTTGACAATGCTGCCTCGGCATGTATGCCGTAACAGCAGCAACATACTGTAGAAAAGTTGCTGCTGCTGCTGCTGCTACTGATGATTCCGATTTATGTTTGTTTTTTTCCCTCGCATTTGTCGTCGTCTGCATTTTTCATTCAATTAGTTGCATTTACTGTTGTTTTGGCAGAAATAGTTGCAAGCACGATTTATGTTTGTTGTTGTTGTTCGACGAGCGAGCGAGCGTCAGTTGCTGTTACTATTTAGATTCGCAACAGCTGTCAGTTGCCGCTTTGAATTGCAGTCGTTGACAATTATGGAGGCAACTCTCGAAACTTAAACTTAGCTTAGGCTCAGTTCAGTTCAGACTCAATTCGACGACAAATTATCTCGTAAATTAAGTAATTGCCGCAAGCAATGTTTGGTCGAACTTGGACGGACGGACGAACGGACATACAAGAGACAGACCGACAGACAGACGCTTGTATCCAATTTCAGTGTGGCCGGCCGGTTTTGATTGAATATGAATACGAGTTGCAAAAGTGCAAAAGGGAAGTGAACGAGACGCAGAAAGGCATTCAGAAGAACACGCCTGAGAATATGGCCGGCGTATAGAAATCCACAGTGTTGAGAGCGCTCCACACAGTTTTGATGTAGATTTATTTCAGGTTGTGGCATGTTCACTTGTTCGTCCAATTTAAATTAATCAGGAATCATTAAACGAACAAACGCTTGTTTGGCAACCTTAAACATACACGATGATGATACTCGAGGGCGCCTTCTTCTTTCGTCAGCATAAGTTGATTTGATTGCTTCTCTACAAAAAGACCCACAATAAAAATTTAAAAATAATAATAATAAAAAATTTGTTGAAAATTTATGAAGTTTTGCTGTTTTTTTTTGTTATTTAAAACTTAAAAATTTTGATACAAGTTTTAATAAGCTTTAAACTGATGTAGGAACACTGTGGGAAACCAAGACGCATTTTAAAAACAAGTTCGTCCTTAGCAATTTCTGAAAATCAATTTTAATTTAAAATTAAACAACTTTAATGACATAAAAACACTTTCAATTAAATAACAACTTGAAAATAGATAATTCAACTTTTAAATACAAATTAAAAAACATTGATTTAAGGTTGCTTCAATGTTAAACAAAAATCATGATTGAAACAATTTAGAACCACTTCTTCAACTTGAAACTTATGTATACATTCAGCATGGACGCACAATTGAAATAAGATTGCTCGTAGTTGTTTAAAAATTTTCAACTTTGCAGGACTTTTAGGAACATTTTACTATGATTTAAGGTTTTTATTTTTTTATTTTCGGTTGTTATTTTGCTGGGTCTGTCTGTCTGTCAATTGTTCTTGGTAAACTCGAGAACAGCTGAACCGATTTCATCAAAAGTTGGTACTCATAGCCTTTAGAGACCGGATATTAGTATAGACTATATACAATTTGCTACGTCCACCTATTACGCCCACATTTGTGAAATTAAGTGAAAATATTTAATTAGAGAAGAAGAGGGCGAGAGTTGACAGTTCACTATTAAAAACATAACCCGTGCAACGCCGGGTGCTATAAGCTAGTTTGTAAAAAAAAACCAACATTTTCTCTCCAGTAGGTATTTGTGACAAATTACTGAACTGCAATTGAAAAATGTTAAATTAATACGAAAATTAATTTGAATTTATTGCGGTTTGCAATTGCAATTGTAAGCAACACCACAAAATATTATCAGGGGCACTGCAGAGGGCGCTGCTGTCATTTGGCGGCACATAATTTGTAAGCGCGACATTCAAATCAATTAAATTGCATTTTTTTCCAGTTGCAAACTCGAAATCGTATTACGAAAATGGGCACAAATTCAAATTACCAGATTTATGACATTTGGCTATTATACTTTTGTTGTTGTTGCTTTTGTTGTAGTTGTTGGGCAACACATGCAATAGTTTCGGCGGGCGGGAAAATTGGCATATTGCAGGCAATGCATGCGCATATACTGTGACAAAAGCACACAGATACACACATCCACTTACACTTACATTCGTCCAGTGTCGAATAGTCACATGGAAAATATTAAAACCGCACTTGTGCACCACATATGCATGGACGCGCATAATCTTGCGTTTTGTAGCGCCATCTGTGACCCGGTCGTTGCATGATTGCGTTTATTTATAGAACTGTGTGTGAGCGTTAAGCTGGTTTTTTTTTATATACAGAAACTATTTTTTAATAAATTACAGAATATAATTCTTTAAAGGAGCTTACTCTCAAAGAAAACCTCAGATACAAACAATTTCTTCTCTATATAAAGAAAGCGTTTTTTCGCTTTTGAGCAAAACCAGTCTAGTGTATTTATGTGTGCGAGCATGCTTTGGCAATGATATTCAATTTGTGTGGTTCTGCGGAATTTGTGTGGAATTCCATGCGAGTTTGGTGCAGCATCTTCTTTTGTTTGCGTAAATTAATCGCCAGTTGGTCACTTTTGGTTGACAAAATTTGGAAATGTCCATTTCGTCATATTTTACCCTCCATTCGCTCGCTCACTTACATCCTTCTGTGTCATTTAATTCACTCATTCGAATGTCGCAGCAGCAGCGCCTGTTAGTGTCAGAAAACGACTTTTTGAATTAGTCGCGCGCGTCCATTCGATTTGGCTAGAATCGGTGCAATTGTGCGCGCGCGCTCCTCATAAAAATTCAATCAAATCAATTTATGTAAATTTAACGCGGCGGAAATCGTTTGTAACCCGATATGGGTGCTTCCCCCCCTTCCCCCGCTGTTCCCATGCCTCCAAATTTGTCGCGGGCAATTTCATTTCCATTTCAATTTTCAAAAATTCCTCAATTTCGTTTGCGGCCACCGCCAGCCACTCTTTCTGGCCATCGAAATTCAGTGACCAAAAATATTTCTCGAAATTGAATTTTCATTAGTGTGCGTATGTGTATGTATGTGTGTTTGTGTGTGTGCGCATGTTTGTACGTTAGCAATTGTTCTAGGTATGTGTGTGTATTTCAAATTTCCATTTCAATTTGAAAACGTTTGTCTAACTGGTCGTTTGCTTTGTTTGTTTGTCTGTTTGTCTGTTTATGCGTTTGTATGTTTAAATGGCTTTGTAAGGCAGTGGACCGGAAGTGTCGCGATTTGACGTTTTTAGTGCCGTATAAGTGTGATTTTGAAATTTTTGCATTGTTTCGCATTTTTATCAATTTTTCTAATCCAATTTAGTTTTCAATTTCAACATTAGCAATGCATAGAATTTACAAATACAAAACATGCTCAAAATCGAAGCTCTAAATTACAGTAGCTGGACAAATTCGCTTTATTTTTACTACAACAGAGAGTATCCTTAAATATGCTTTGACCGCTTTAAAATAATCTAACAAAGTGGAGCTTTCTAGGAGGAGTCCTCTGAGTATGGAACCCTTCTTACTTTCTTATAAAATGTGGCTCTATATTTTGGTATTCATTCGGAATAGATGATGTTGATTCAAATCAGATGCTGAGCAGCATGTCGAATAGGTGGGGCAACAGGCAGGCAGGCTTTAAGGCTAATTTGATATTTTTAATTTACGATCGAAAATACTAAAACTATTTTAATTTGTACACGTCAATTAATGTCAGTTTAACATAAAATTTATTTTTCATTGTCAATAACGTTGATTAAACCGAGGAAAGATTGGGTGAGAAAATATTGGGTGAAAAAAAAAGGTCGACAGCAAACCAACCGCAACTCTAAACAAGCCAATGCAAATGTGCACATATGCCCGAAGGGTGAAAACAGAAAGGACAAACGTGCCAGGATAAAGTCAAAAACCTAAAAATTGGCAACACACGCGATGCCGGAAAATATGAAAACCGCATTTTTGTTGCAACTTTTTAGCATGCCGCAGCGGCGAGAAGATAAAATCAAACATGCGCCACGCTGCAGCGCCCGAAAATATGCAACATCGAAAATCGAAAGAAAGAAAGAAAAAAACAAGTGCACAACCAGGATATAACAGTAAAATGCCAGGATAAAAAGTGTTGCTTGCACTTTTTGTGAATTTCGCGCTATTTGTTTTTGTTGTTGTTGTTTGTCTTCTTTGTGATAAACTGCGAAGCGAAGCGGAGTTAACTTGCAGTTAGGACATGCAAAGTTATGTCGATAGGATATGAATGGGGCAAGCACACATGCGGCTGCGGCCAAAAGTTTATTATTTGTTGATGAGCAGCACCGACTGCTGCAGTGCATGCACAATTGCAAGGCTACCAACCGAACGGATTTTGGGCTGGTAATCAAAATCAAGCATTGTTTTCAAAAACATATTTCGACTTGAAATCGAAACTGAAAAACTAAACTTCGTTAACATGTTTTGTTTTTGAATTTAAAAAATCCAACAAATTATGTGTCTGGCCAAATTGAATATATAAAAGTTGGTAACCTTATGAACGGATATTCGAGAGAAAAAAATAACCATCGAATGAAATATTTGCTCAAATACTCCGTCTTTCTGTCTGTCTGTCTATTAGTTGAAACACACGTAGAAAAAAAGTCGACAAAAATGTTAATTGAGCGCGCGAAAATTGCTTTTTGCCACATTTATAAAATAAAGTAAAGATGGCGCGCGCACAAATATTTTGAAAAAATATTTCGTGCAAAAATTGCAAAACATTAAATTTAATTGAGTTGATTTGATTTGAGGCGACGACGGCGACGGCGGTGACGAAGAAACTTTGGTTTGGTTTAGGTCTTTCAACTTTTAATTGCCTGCACCGAAGCCGCTATCGCCGCCGTTAGCCAAATTGCCAGCGGTGACAGTTATGGAGCAAAAGTAGCAAATCCAAAGCCGCGACCGAGCGTCAAGTCCGAAGTAAAACGTTAATAAGCTATTAAAATTGACACTTTTGGCATATGGTCGCTCAGTTTTGTCAGTCTATTCGTCTGTCCATTTGTCCGTCTGTTGGTATTT
Source organism: Suillia variegata (assembly GCA_949127995.1). NCBI lineage: Eukaryota > Metazoa > Arthropoda > Insecta > Diptera > Heleomyzidae > Suillia > Suillia variegata. The sequence goes on along the minus strand of OX421846.1, from coordinate 43,013,301 downwards.
TTGAGTTTTGGTTTACACGAAGAATCGTAAAAAAACCTCGTATCGTCGCGTCGCGTCGCGCTTGGCGCAATAATTTTCCTAAATGGCTAATTTAATTAGCTGCTTTTGGGCACAAAGTGCTGAGCTGTATGTAGTCGTCATCGTTGGGATTTTCGCTAGCGGAAAGCGGCGTCGGTGGTGGTCAACTATCTGTGACGCGTGGGATTTATTTTTATTGGCGTCACCAAACCCGAACCCAGATTCCAGAGGAAAGCGCTTGAAGAAGGAAACACAGATTATGGATTGTACAGTACAACCACGATTATGGGAAGTACTTAACAAAGCTTGGACATAATAATTGGCAAACAAAGCAATATAAATATGTACATATGATACATATGAAACATTGTATATAATTTATGTATTTACTTATATTTGATTTAAACAAAATATATATAAAATATAGATTGTGGGAAACAAGTTTATTTGATTTGACAAGTTTTGTTTGATAGTTTCCCAGTGACCTAAATAGCTGAAATGGTAGTCAATTCGGTTAACTTCGAATCGTTAATAATTAAATTTTGAAATATTTACTTAAGTGAAATGTTTTTTTTTTTTGTTGTTTTTAATAAGTACACACCCCTTTTTCATTCAATCGGCGTTCTCGTGCACGCGCGCGTCGCTGTTCTGAAATGTTTTCGCTTTGTGCAATTCGCATGCCTCGACGACTCGAAAGAGAATCGAGTTCTCAGTACGTCCGTCCGTCTGTCCGTCCGCCGCTCACTTATCGCTCTCACGCAGGCCACACTGAAGTGCGCACTTTGACGGCTGTACTGACACCGGCTCGTTGGTCTAGGGGTATGATTTTCGCTTCGGGTGCGAGAGGTCCCGGGTTCAATTCCCGGACGAGCCCAAGGTTGTGTAAGATTTTTTTTGCTTTAAAAAATTTTTAGTTTTCAAATAATTCTTTTGAATTGTTGTTAACTTGTTTTTTTTCGCGATTTGTTAAGTTTTTGCGAATTTTGCTAGCCTTGACCCAAATTGTATCGAAGAATAAAACATGAAGAATACAAATTCGTAAATTCTTGGGCTTCGGCTTCGTTTGAAACAGAACGAAGCGAAACGAAGAGAATTATTTCGAATGGTCGGTTATCATCGATTTGTCGTTTTCGTATATGGCCCACAAAAGTAGGCAACACATTTCAGTCAGAAGGTATTAATGAAAATTGATTGTAAAACTGTGCGGGCCTAAAAGTATGTTATGGTTTTCAATATTTTTATATTGATATTAAAAAGAGTTACCAATGCTTTGTCTTTTCAATTAAATAATTATTGTATTCTTAAAACTACATGAATTTAAATTTTTAAAGAAAATTAATTTTTTTTAAATATGAAAGAAATTTCGTAAAATAATGAATTCGTTCATTTGCAGATTTTAATATTTCCATAAGAAATAAAAAAAAAGTGCTCTAGTTGTATTCAAACTGTTGCTTTTGTTAAACAAAAAATAGTAACAGTAAATTTGGACAGACAAAATTGTTTAGCATATTAAAAACGCAACTCACAAACATATAACATCATTTGCACATTTACAACCGTTGAAAAAGGAAAAGTTTCTTTTCTGTTGCTATCCATAATAATCCTTTGTCCATTTTTTGTTTTTCTATTGGCAATGCATCTTTATGCAAATTATCAAATGCAACAATTCCTTCGATATACAATACATAAACCTCGCCTTCAAACGTACAAAAATGATGGGCGGCTGCGGGTGAGTTTTTGTTTTTGGTTTCACATCAATTGTCCGCCCCCCAAATATCCACTTTGCTATGGAATATCCTCAAAGAGTAAATACCTGAAAAGGGCTGCACTGTTTGCTGTTTGTTGAAAAGTTTGGGGCCGCAGAAGTAGTTTTTCCATTTTCCGGCGCAGATTTTACGCGCGAGCAGCTACCTTCATCACGTTTTTTAATTTACCTTAAACAAAAAATCTTCACAACAAAGATAAAAAAAAATTTAAGAAGCACAAAGTTTTTGCGCTTGCCATTTTTTATGACCCGTCACAAACGTGTTTCTTCTTTCTGATTGACGATAGATACTGTGTGGATTTTAATTTACGCTCAAAATAAACGCGTCGGAGGAACCCTTTAAATGGTTTTCCAACGTCGTGGCTTGAAAAGGTACTTGAGCAATTATTTTCCTTTTGACGCTTCTCGGGAAAAATTGTTTTCAGTTAAAATAAATTAAAAGAACAATTTTTTATCATCAACTTTGCTAATTTATTAGGCATAAAATATCTTCCTCACTGTAGAGGATACCTTTTTGTGTGTGTTGCGCGATAAATTCTTTTGCATTACTTTCCAGTATATTTATTTCGTTTAAGATTATTTCGGAAACAAACCTAACTTTTCCACTCTTCCACTTTTTGTTTGCAGATGATGACTATGGATATCACCAAAACGGAGCCCAATGCGGGTGTTCCAAACAACCTACAAAATACAAACAACAATAACAATAATAACAATAACAACAACAACAATAGTATTGTTGCTGCTGCTAATAACAACAACAACAATGGTAGTCAACTCTGCGCCGGCTGCGGCAAACACATTCAGGATCGCTTTCTGTTGCGAGCCCTGGACATGCTGTGGCACGAGGATTGTCTCAAGTGCGGCTGTTGCGACTGTCGCCTCGGCGAAGTCGGCTCGACCCTGTACACAAAAGGCAACCTAATGCTCTGCAAGCGCGACTATTTGAGGTGAGCAGTTTTCCTTGTGTTAAGAGAAGCAAATCTTAAATCTTTAAAAACCACAATTTTAGAAATTCAAATAAAATCATTTTAATTTATTGTAATTATCATTAAAAACTTTGTATTTTATTTCTGTAGATTATTTGGTAACACTGGCTACTGTGCCGCCTGCAGTAAAGTCATTCCGGCCTTCGAGATGGTAATGCGTGCGCGAACAAATGTTTACCATTTGGAGTGCTTCGCCTGTCAGCAGTGCAATCATAGGTAAGTCAAACATCTCTCAACTATTAAGAAAATAATCTATTATAAATTTTTTTTCTTTATTTTAAGATTGTCAAAGAGATTACTAAACCAAATTAAACAAATTTTTGTCAATATATTTCTGTAAGAAAACTGTTTACTCTTACGTTGAGCAACTTTTAACAATTTTCCTTTGTCAATTTTCACGTCCTGAATGTGAGCTCATGAAAAATGTATTTATATTGGCAATTATCGCTACTAAAGCTGCAATTTCACTAACATTTTTATGGCAGCAAATCGTTTTTTTTTTCACTTCTTTTGTTGTTGCTGATGGCATAAAATCTCTTTTTAATCCGCTCGGCAAATAATGCCCAAAACAGCACTTTAAATTTTATTATAACAAAAATTGTAACAACAACAACAAACGAAGGTGGGAGAGTAATAAAATTGGTTGTTGTTTTGTTGTTGATGTTGTTGACTGTTACAATATTTGTTATTCAACAATGAACCCTTTTTCTTGTTTTTGCTTTTGCTTTTTGCAACCGCATAAATTTGAGTTTTTCTGTTTCTGTGCGGCGGCAACCCTTTCTAATAGAATTTCAAATTTTTGCCAAGAATTACCCTCTTCGGTACTTTCGGCTGCACTAATGGCGAATCGCTGAATTTATTGCATTTGGCCAATTCTCGAAATGTCACTCAGGAGGATTTTCACAAATTTCGAATGCATATTCGAATTTTCGGGTTTTGTTTGAGCACAAACATTTTGTGATTTCCATTTGGCTTCCGTTTCCGTGCAGGAATTTTTGAAAGTTGTTCGCAAATAAAAATAGCTGCGGCATATTTTTGCGTGTATTCGTATTCCCAAATTTTTGTACATTACTTTGTAGGATGAAAAGCAATATTGGTCTGATATGCATTAATAATGCGGCTCCTTAGGCCACTCACTCGGTTGGGTTACGTGCCGTTCCGCTTGCGTTTGTTAAAATGCACATTTTCGTTGTTGTTTTATTTTCGTTGTTGCAATTTTCCTGCTAAATAAAATATTTAACGCATATTTCGTATTTTTATTTTTGATTTTCGAAAAATCGCGCTTTTGTGCGGCTGAAAATTGATTTCATCGAAACGGTGAGGAACATATGAAAAATGCATGCAAAATTGACTATTTCTTTTGCGGGAAACATAAAATAATAATAACAAGCAAAAGAAATAATTTAGTCTACACCAAAAGAAACAATATAGTCGTATATCGTATACATGTTTACAAGATAATCTTATCTTAGATGAAGTTAGTTAGATAAGGAAAAATAAAAATAAAATTTCCATTGAACTTTTTGAAATTGATGCTGCTGCAACTTCGGTTAACAATTTATATATGACTTCAACAACTTTTTGTTATACATTGTTCATAGAACAAAACTGGAGAGCATTTGTTAACAAAGGTTGTAATGTAATTTAAATTTACTTTAAAAAAAGTTATTTAAATAAAACGGAAAATGTTCTTTTTACAAAACTAAAAGACAAAATTTTAGTTCAACGAAATGTTGTGCTTATTTTTTCATTACTTTGACTTAATTTTTCTTTGTGGCAGTACCAACAGCTTTAAAAAATTCGAAATATTAAAAATGTTTGTTTAACGATATCGAAAACAGAATCCTGCCTTCAACTGGTGCCAACTGCCCACACTGAATAAGGAGCGAGGCACAATCGAATGAAGCTAATCAATTTTTAAAAAATTAATTCAATTGCCAAAAATCACTGAGGCATGCAACTGCCGCAGCCAGCAGAGCAACATGCAACACTGGCCACTGTTGGCATTTCCTGTGGCCCTTGTTCCCCTGCTCTTCGGACTTAAACATTTCACTTCATCATTCCCATTGATTGCTGTCGAGCGGAAATGTGACGTTTGTGTTAATTTAAAATGCGGGCGGCTTCACATGCAGCGAAACGGAAAAATATCGGAAAAACAAAAACAACAAAAAATTAACAGAAAATGTGGCCGAAAAGTTGTTCCGTCTTTTGTTTTTATTTTTGGTGGCGTCAAGTTTGCATAATTTCCTGTCGTCATCGATATTGGCGCTTGGCGCGTGATTTTCCGTTGATATGAATGAATGAAAATGTCCAAATTGTCGCTTTTCGTTGAGCACGAGTGGGGCAGGGTGTGCTACGGCACGACTGAGCAGCACACAGTACTCTCAACTGTATAAACCAAGTGCAGAAATCGTGGATGTGACTTGAATAGTTAAATATTTCGTAAGGTTCAAATTCGTAATTCATGAATTTCCTCTTTTCTCGTACGACATTTTGATAGATTTTAAAATTTTAGAGATAAAAATTGCTTAGCAATGTTCTGTGCGGTGGTCGGACAGACGTGCGGAAGCGCCCGCAGCTTCTGCCGCAAAATATTTTTTGTTCTGTGGTTCCTGTTTACATTTTTCCAGTATTTTGCGCTGTTTTTAAAATTCAGCGTTTTTTTTTTACTTATTTTTGTTTAAAAATTTTTGGCATTTGTTTATTTGTTGCTCGTCGGAAATACAGAGAAAGCAAGTCCAGCCCGGATGTTGGAATTGTCGCTGCGCATTGTTGGCAACACATGTTGATATGTTGCGGCAGCGGCAACACCGACACCAGGTGCACTTTTGTTGTTGTTGTTTATTTATTGTACTTCTTTCGTTGGCGTCCGTAAAAAAGAAACTTTTTGTGACTTTTGGCGTTTTTTGTTTTGCAAGATAAACAAAAAACTTTTTTTTTGATATTTTTTTTTTAAGAGATTTACTTCTGCTCAGACTGGGCGTGCGGGTGTGGCATATAAACTGTCAATCGATTTACTTTGTGGTACTACACAAAAAAATATTTGTAGTCGCCAAATGCGACCGGCAGTTGGAGGAACATAAATCATATCCGTTGTAAGTCCGCTGTAAGCTGATTGCTGAAGTTTGGGATTTCGGTGAAAACATTTTTTGGTGCAAAAGGTTTTTTTTTAATCATTTGGGTTAAAATTGTGCAATTTTTTTAAATTGCTTAAGAAAAAAAAATCCATAACGATAATTTTCCATTTTTATAAGTTTAAAAAATTTTAATTTTTCTAATAACTTTTAAGACAATTGAGAAATTTAGAGCTCAAATAGAATGACTTTTAAAAATTTGGTCCACATCTGGAAATAAAACGGGTTCATATGTAATTTCCCTTTGTAGACTGTCGAAACGTTCAGACATTTTCCTTCCTTCCTTTGCGTTTACAAATGTAAAGAGAAAAAAAGAAGGCATAAATATGAGAGCACCACAGAGTCTGTTCAGAAGCCAAAGTTATCACACAACTTCCGGTTGTTGTCTGTAAAGTGCATGCGAGAAGGCTGCGGGGAAGGTGGTGGAAATTGTTGCCATTTGCATGAGCAGTAGCAGTAGCAGCAGCAGCAGCTGTCAACGGACGACCAGGAAACGCAGGACGAGGCTTATCTGGAGCGCTTTTGTTTTAGACATCTTCCAATGTCAATTGTCTTCTTCTTCTTTTTTTTCTTTTAATTTTTCTTTTTGTTTTCTTTCGTACAAGCGAGCATCAAACATGCGGAAAAATCGTTTCCTTTTGAAGGAACAATTATCAAAACATAAGAGGAGGGAAAAATGGAAAATGTTAAACAAATCTGAGAACACTTTTAAATCCACAAAAAAATTTAAGATATGTTAAAAAGGGAACAAAATATTGAGGATATTATTTTTATTTATTTTGACTTTCTTTTGAAGAAAATTCCAAAAAACAAAAATTTACCTAAATATGTTTTTTTTCTTTTTAGATTTTGCGTTGGCGATCGTTTCTATTTGTGCGAGAACAAAATCCTTTGCGAGTACGACTACGAAGAGCGTCTGGTATTTGCCTCGATGGCCAATCATCCAATGCTGAAGCGTCACGCTAGTTCCATAGGCCAAGGTTCGCCCACCAGCGGCGGTGGTTTGTTGGGAGGCGGTGCTAATTCCGGCCCTGGCGGTGTAGTGGGACAAAATGGACCACGAACGCCTGGCGATCACAATAACAACAACAATAATAATGGGCCACAAACACCTGTCGGCGGTGGGTCGCCATTTGGAGCGCAGGCCGCTGTGGCCGCCGCACACATGAAGAACTCGCTGGGTGCGTCCAGCTAAAATAAGGCGCCAGGCATGAGCGGCTACTACGGCGGCTGCAAACGCTACCAAAGAAAATTCTACGACAGAAACTGACTGAAGTGAGGCAGAAAAAGCAGGCGAAGGAAGTAGAAATGCATTCGAAAAACAACAAAATCTATCGACGGGAATTCGTTAGACTATTTCATAAATTTTGTAAATTATTTGAAAAAAAAGTGTTTATAATGTTAGTAGAAGTCGTTTTTTGTAAACTTAAAAAACCTGTAAACTTAAGTTTATTTTTTAACAATACTTTATTTGAATTTGATACAAAAACATAAAAGATAAACGATAAAACTTTGAACATTTTGTAAATATTTTCATGTGCAATGTATAAATGTAGTTCGATAAATTTGTTTAGTTTTTAAATTATTATTAACAAATTTCATTATTTCGTTAAAAGAAAAACTTCTGTGCCAAAAAGTCGTTTAAATGTAAATCTAATTATTTTAATAGTTTGAAAAAGGTAAAAATCAAAAAAAGGAAATTAAAAAAAAAAACGAATCCAGTGTTTATTTGAGACAGTCTTTAAACAAAGTTAATACAAATATTAATAATTGTTTATGTTTATTATTTTAGAGATATCAAAAATGAAGAATTTTATGGTTCGACTTAAAGGGTGGATTTTAAAATATAAAAAGAAATCACAACAAGCGAAAACTTGAAAACTTTTGAAGATGTCAAACATTTCTGGATGTCATTTTTTGCTTTAAAAAAAACCTCGTGAGACATTTTTTACTGTCAAATTGAATTTCTCTAAAATAATTTCCCTTGAATCTGTCAAACTGCCTGTGCTTTGTTGCTGTTTTTTATTTTGTTTAAAGGATTTAAGAAATAAGAAGAATTAGTCATCCCCACCGAAGTTTGTGTAAATTAATTTAAATATTTTGTCATTAAATTAATTTGTATTTTTAAACTTAAATAACTGTAAATACGTTAAAAGAAAAAGAATTCAGGCAGATTTTAGATTTGCCTTCCAGGCAAAATTTCCAACAAAAAAGTTTTTTATGAACTCTATTGAAAATTGTTATTTTGATTAAAGTGAAATCTGAAAACTGTCTGTATTTATTATTATTTTCATTATTATTATTATTTAGGAAAACAAAACAAATATTGCTCAGTTTACTAAAGTAAAACAAAACAAACTAAAAAATAATAAGAATAATTATAAAGAAAAAAATCCAAAAGTAAACATTGTTGATTATTATTTAAGTTTAGTTTAGTGCGAGGCTAAATAAATTCTAGATTTACGATTTTTAAAAATGCAACAACAACAACAACTTCATTTAACAAATACTTTCACAAGAACATAACCATACAATTTTATAATTTATTATTTTAAATAATATCAATAATAAAATGATTTTATTGTTTCATGAAAATTGTTTGTGCTGCGAAAAAAATTCCATTATTGATTTTTCATAAAATATTCAATTTATGAAATTCTTAAAAATAGCAAAAAAAAAAAAACAACAAAACAAAATATATACAAAAGTAAATATCGTAAAATAAAAACAAATTATACAATAAATTAAATATTTAAATGTCATTAAACCAAAGTTATAAGAGAAAGAGTAAAAACAAAATAATTAATTGTAAAACTATTTCAAATGATGACGGAATTTAAAATAAATCAAAATATTATGATGAAAAAGTGGACAAAAACAAAAATTAAAAATACAAAATATTATTACAACAATAAATAAATAAATAAAAATTCATGTAACTGAATTGTGTTTTATTTCAATTTAAATAATAATAAATTTAATAAATCAATTTTTTAAAAAGATGTGCCTAGGAGTGAATTCGTTTAATTCGACTATCGACTGTTCGATAGTTGGATGCGAAATCACCAGTTTTGCCGAGGAAATTTGCTTCACGTAATTCATAAGGACGAATGTCGTTGTTGGTGTTGAACGAAACGAATCAATCACATTTGAGGACAAAATATTCCCAACAAATTTCTTTAGCCTTAAAGTCCTTTTTTAGAATGTTTTTTTTTTCGATGGTCTAAATTCAAAATTTGTCAGTCAATGAGCGAAAAGTAGAAAATCTTTATTGAAAGACTAAAACCCAAAATCGCCAATAAAATCTGATAAGCTGCGCTGCGGAATATTTTCAAAATTCCGAAATTTCCCAAAGGACATTTTCATAAATCGAATGAAAATTTAATAAGTTGCATAAAATGCCAACAATTAGTTTAAAGCCAATCAATGGCCGCCAACTTAAAATGCCGACTCCACAAAAGTGAAAAAGTATTCACATACTTGCGATGTGGTTCATATCTTTATTGTATAAATCTTTTATTAGCTTGGCTAACGCAATTCGTTGTTGCTATAAAAGGTTTCATCAGTGATAAATTGAAACATTATTTTTATTTAGAAGAGAAACAATAGAACGCTGATAACAGCGAAAAGATGACATTTTCATAAGCATTATTCTGATTTTGACACCACCAGAGCCACCAGCAGGAGCAGCACCCACCCTCATCAGTTCAAATAAAACAAAGCGACGGGCGCCCAGGGGAGACGGCACAAAGCAGTTCAATTTTACTCATTGCCGCTGGCGTCATTATTGCCATCAAAAGCAAGAAATGTCAACCGCTGGAACAAAAACCAGAACAAGTGTAATAAAACAAAAGCGCTGATAAGATGATTCAAGAAATCTCCACTTACAATTCAGTTCCCCACCATCATTTCGTCGATATTTTGCTCATATCACAAGTGAAGTGAAGCATACCCCAAGGCGGCTAAGAAACAAATGAAAATGTCGCACATATGAGGACCCTCTGTCGCAGAAGAACCGAAGTAGGAAGGCGAAAGGCGAAGAAGGAGCTGTTAAAATGACTTTTATTGTTATTGCTTCGGCGGGCGTTCGATGGAGCTATTTTCCTAAGATATTTCCAAACGATAGTTTGCCAATAAGTTGTCGGCGGTTTGTGCTTTTGTCGACGATATTGAAAAGATCTTATCGAAAGTTTGTAATAGAAAAGCGAAGCTATGGAAGCAAGCAACTAATGTGGAAGAAGTTTTGTAGTTCTCCAACCCATATACATAAATATGTACATACATATGTACACGACTGGGTATGCGACAATTCTGATGCGGAGTAAATGGAGGCAACTTATTCTCCAGAAATTTTAGTCTTATGTAGACATGAACAATGTCAATATGTGCTGCATAGTGAAATTTTAATATGACATAATGTTAACTTTAAATTTGATTCGGATTTTCTGTTGGCTTAGTTTGACATTTCTAACTTAGAAATATTTTTGAAGATTAACTTTAATTAATTTTATGAATTTGGAAGCACTTCTTCTTTTGCAAAAAATAAAATTAAACAAAGAAAAAGAAGAAGAAAATATGAACTGTCATTAATCAGAGTTATTCGCTTTTGTTGGCTCCTGTCTGGCAACAATACTCAATCCGATTTACCGCCTGTCAATGGGAGAAATGAGGCAGCGCCGTTTTAAATCGGCTCAATTGGCAACAACACGTGATTAATGATTGTCAAAACAAAAGTCAACAACTACGCCGACGGGACAGACATCGCCGACTGACAGGCGGGACGTCAGTCAACATTGATCGACGTTCGCTCTAGTCGAATGAAACGCAATTGCTCAATTGAAAAACGACCGGAAACACAATATTCCGCGGCCGAATAAATGACAACAATGACAGTTTGCCACAACACAACAACAACAACATTAGGCTGGTTTTGAGCATTTCTCTTAGATGCTGCTCTAAAGGCCTTAAATTATTTTAATACAATCCTTGTCTCGTAAATGATCGGGTTGGCCCACATGACAAAAATATTAATACGTTTTTTTTTGTTGTTGTAAAAGCCAGCCTAAAAACATGACGACTAGCAATGCCGATAAATGACAACAAGAAGGACAATTCATTTTGACATTGTTCACTGTTGGCAGCTGATGTTGCCGCGCATCAGTTTAAGCCAATTATTCCTGCCGCTGTCCCATTTCCGTTTTCCGGTATTCGCGCCATGTTAAATAGTTGAAAAATTGCGCTCATTTTGAATTTGAATAAACAAACAAACAAACAAACAAACAAACAAACAAACAAACAAAGGCATTGTTGCAACAATTACAGCAATTATGAAATATCTGCCACAATAATTAAGTTGATGATGATGGATAGCTACGAGTACCCCCACCTAACCCCCACCCCCTATCGAAACAACCCTTTAAATTGCAGCGTCGTCTAAGAGAAGCACTTGACAAATTCCTGTCTTGCTTGAAGCTTTGATTAAATTTTGTTTGTTTTGTTTGAGTTTGCTTTAACATTTTTACCTCTTTCACTTACGTTTTAATTATGGAAATTTTCGAAATTCTCAGCTGTTGCGACAATTGCTGCATCGCAACACCAACAGCAACAACAACAGCAACAGCGCAGGATATCGCAAGTATTTTGCGGAATGCTTTTGATACATTCGTTAGAATAACTTTTAATTATTCGCATTATTCTAGGAGAAATGCGATGCTGCTCGTGCTTCGTGCTTCTTGTAATATGACAAGTTCCAAACTTCAAAGTTGGAATTTGAGTTCGTCAGCTTGCGTGGGTGGGTGCGCGTCTAAATGCCGAAAAGTGGTTTATTTTAATTGTTTTAAGCATGTTTTAATCAAGGTATCAAGGACACATTTCACTCACTTTACTCTCAAAGGGTTTCCACTTTTAAAAATGTTACTCATTCAAATGAACAAAAAAAAACAACAACTATGAAAACTATTTCCCCTTGTATTTATTACTGAGCAACGAGTTTTGCCCCGATAAGTTTTTGAAATACAGGTGATTGCTCTCGTGTTGTATTGTTCCTAAATATCGAGCCGTAAGTGTCAAGTTTTAAGGAGACTGGTTTTTCTGTTTTTATTTTTCTTAAGACATTTGATACAAAATTTTATATCTTTGTTGCACGATTTGACTATTTCAAAATCAGTTTTGAGTTTATTTTAAGTAGATATGTGGAAAGATGTTTCTTTCTAGTGATGAAGTTGTATTTAAAGCAAGAAACAATTTTTTAAAAAATATTCTCTTTTGATAAGTTGGCGCTTTTATGACTCGATATACATAAATTGAGTTTATTTACATAGTAGCAAAGTAAAAGTGTTGTTTGAACACTGCTCAAATTGTTATAAACTTTTATTATATTGTTAATAAATACATTAAAATGTAAATACTAGAAATAATTCAAGCTTAAAGTTTTATAAAAATTGCGACGGTGTCTTTAAATAAATCGTATAAAATCAAACAGTCGTTATCCTTTTGGTATGTCCATTTAAACTCTGTACAATGATTGTGACATAACATAAGGAACTGCTTTTAGTTGAAAAAAGTTGCATGTGACTTATAAAAAAAAATGACAATGTCAAACCACGTTAACAAATTTCGGATGTGTTCAATTTAAAATATTTTTGGCAAAGAGTTACTAACAAAAGATGTGCCAAAATATCATGAAAATTCTAATCTAAGCCATTAAACTGTAGTAAAGCTTCCGAGCAGTAGAGGCGCACTACTTTTTTTTAATTTGCACCAATATAACAACAAAAATAATATAAATTTTTTTACATTTTAAATTAATAACAAATTAAAAGTAACTCTTTTATTCTTAAGGACCAAAGAAGGAGTGGCCAAGAGACTTGAAATAATTTGATTGTAGTGCTGTTAAAAAAAGGTAAACGCCCCTTTTGCACCCAACTCCATTTTGCAAGAAAAGACACACTTGTCCAATGCTCCAATGCTGCGCGTTGGAAAACTTCCAATAAGAAAATTCAGAGAAAATAACACCAAGGAAAATTTATTTATATACTTTTTATGTTTTTCTCACAGCCAGCAGCGGAGTTTATCAAAGGGAAAGAGCGAAAGAAGAGCAGCAAGGGACGAACTGCTCTTCGGATTGGTGTGGCGTGGAGTGGAGGTGCTTTTGGCTGGCTATATTCATGACAGTTGCTGTTGTTGTTGTCGACAGCGACGGTTGGTGTCGGTAACAAATAGTTGCGCTTTTGTTGCTTTTGTTATCAGATCCAGACGAACTAATGTCGGCGGCAAACGGCAAAAGTATTCGCAACGCATCCATCTATCCATTTGGAAAAAGGCAACGTCGTCGTCGTCGTCATTGTTGTTGTTGTTTTCGTCCTTGGTGCAATGAACCGTTATTTGTCTCGCTCACTGTCAGTGACTTATCAGGCTTGTTTTCTGTTTTTGTTTTTGCTTTTTTGTTGTTGTACGTATTCTGTCGGCTTTAGGTTTGGTAATTAAAGGGCGTCGCGGCAGTTGCATACAAATTTTTCGCAAATTCGTTTTGTCGAGTTGGGCGAATTTGCAACTCGGAAACTGAAACTGAAACTAAAACAAATCAATCAATTTGGACAGTGACAAAATGCGACGAGAGGCATAGGGTGACGTTGCATATGTGTGTGTGTGTGGAGAGAGTCATTTAACAGAGCGACATTTTCTAAAATATTTCGGTTTTTGAATAAAAGAAAATTTCTTATTTTCATAATTTAAATTTTATGAAGAACTTAAATCGTTCCAAATTGAAAAATTACAAATATTTCAAAAAAATTACAATACGTTTTTGAAATGTAGTTTTGAATTGAACACAGACGCACGTAAACTTTACCTTTATGAAGTTTAAAATTTTGAAAAAAAAAATAACAACTTAGCGATCGCAATTAAAATAAATTTGTATATGCTCTTACCCTATGTAATACGCCTCATGCATATGTATGTGTGCGCAAGTCCTCCCAATTTGTTCATTTTTCGCGGCGCACACCGAACACCGAATAAAACTTTTTTAATCCAGGGCGATTATTCTCGCATTTGCCGTTGTTTGTCCTCCACATTTTCCCCGTCTCTGCGCTCAGTCGCACGCAGTTTGTAGCTTATCAAAATGGCAACATTCTCATCCTCTTCTCTTTTCAGTTAACCGACCCCCCCCCACCATCAGCACCGCCTAAGCGGCACTCATTTGTTTGTAGCAACTCTAATCGTGGTTAATCTCGCAAGAAACGTTTAGCAATTTATTTTCCACTTTAGAGCAACGACGAACATTTCCACAGTGAACGAACCCCAACACCAACACCAACACTCGCGCTAACTAATGACTTAATTTATCCTGAACCGAACTCCAGCTCCTGAGGGTTACACCAGCGGGCGCCCAAATTAACTTGCGGTAGAAAAACTTTACTCGTACTTTGTCTGTGTGCCAGTGCTGCCACATTTCTTGACGTTCTGATTAGATTTGCTGTATTGCATTTTCCTCGAGCTTACTTAATCGTTTTGCAATCTGTAAATGATTGCGTATAAATATTATGTTCAATTGTTGTTGTTGTTGCTGTTGCTGTTGTTCTTGTTGATGTTCGACAATGTGTTGTAAGAACAACAAACAACGTTCAGAAAGGCTCATTAGAGTGGTCACTACTTGCTCGAAATACAATTTCAAGGGGAAATCAAATTCTGGAGCATCATTAAAGTTAGAAAAAAAAAACGAAATTATTCTTATGGTCCAGTTTAATGCTGCATCATCCATCCACCCGACTTCTTCGTTTGTCCTTTTGTTTGTGTTCATAAACATGACAGATATTAGCAAATCTATCATTGTCATTATCCTTCGATTGTTCTACGCCTCCTTCTTATGCTTTTGTGTTCGTTTCTTCCGGTTAGAAGAGGCTCATCGCCAACAAATGTCGAACGCTGTCGGTGATTAGTCCGTTCGGCCTCGGGTAATTTGTTGATTTGTTCAATATACTCTCGTTGTACGTATGTATAAGTGTAAGTATGTGTGTCAGTTGTTGTTTCATCCACCCTGCGGGTAGGAGAAGACAATTTTTGTGGTGGCAGTAGTTGTGCGTATGTCTGGACATGGCGCTGATTGTTGTAATTAATCGAATTAAGGACGTCGGTGTTTGGGTGTTTGGGTGTTGGGCTCTGAGCCATTTCCGACAGCCAGCGAGAGTGTTTTGGACAGTGATTAGGCAAAGAGGCAGCGAAGCTGAGTTCGACCTCAAACCAAAAATTGGTAAAAATTGAATGCAAAAATATTTTCATTTAATTAAATGTTTCCTGATTTATTTTGAAATGCCTCTGAAGATTATTTGTATTGAAGACTTCTGGTTCAAAATAGTAAAATAAAAATTTGTTGACTTATTCACTTTGAAATATGTAAGAGATAAAAAATTCAAAATATTTGAACCAATCGAAAAGCAAACAATATCATAAATCACAAAATTTAATTAAAGCCATGATTTAACTTGTCCTGATCGAAATTTGCATGAACCCCGAAACTGGTGAATCATTTTCAATTGGATTTATGACTTTAAATAAAAATCTCAAAGTAAACAAACCAAACCAATACAATAAATCTGGTGAATCACCCCTTGCGCCTCGACTCATCTACGAGCTACTTTCTTTGTGGAACCATGGCGAACTCTATGAGAAACACGGACGAATCCGGATTTTCTTTTTTTAAATTCAAACAAAAAATAGAAAAACCCGAAGACAAATCTTTGTCCAAACGCATCGCGGTGCTGTGCGGCAGCTGGTCAAACGAACGTTCCAACTCCAGTCACGGCGATTATTCACGGTAAATCATTTCGGCATTTTTCTCTCGCCATAAGCACGCAATTGGACGCCGTTTCTTTTTATTGACTCGCACTTTTACTTACCGAAGGCGGCAAAGTCTCAAGGCTCCGGAGAACGAAGACGGCGCGCGCCCCCACATAATTGCGGTTAATTAAAGCGCACAAAAGTGGCGCGGAGGAAGTTTTTTTTCAAATTGTATTACGAAAAAAAATTGATTATTAATGGATGCGGTTCTCTCTGTCTAGCTGAGTGGACTTGTCTACGAGAGGAAATCCACAAAAAGTCAGCGAGAAAAAATGAAATTCGTGCATTATGAAAATGCGGGAAAACGGCGGAAAAACGCGAAATTAATTATGGAAATTGCTTTTGCGTCGGTGGTTTTTCTTATAAGAGGACCGACCGACCGCGCGTGTCTCAGTGATTTATTTTTTTGTCCTCTTGATGTGATTTTTTGCTCTTTTGAGTTTCACCCTCTTCCCTGTTGCTTTTTTTTCGTTTGTTTGTGTTTTTTTATACCATTTTCGAATACATTAAAAATAACAATTTATTTTCATTAATTTGTGATGAGGTTTTTCCTTAACCCTTGCCGCGGTGACTTTCTTGGCAGGACACTCGAAATTAAGTATTCGAAATGCATTTCCGCGTGAAAAATTAGTTTCGGCAAGTGCGCTTAAGAAGCTTTGCAAGAGTATCGCAGTTTTTTTTTTCAACCCATTAATGCCGTCCCAGAACGGACATCATTTCTAATACACTCGAAAAAGTTTGGAGACTCGAGCTGAACCCTTTTTTTCGCTTTGCGGACAAAGTAATTATTGCAATCTGTTCCTTGGCTTTTTTCTGTTTTTGGTTTGGTTTGTCTTCTCTGCTCGATTTATGCTTAGGGGTGCAATGCAATTTTAAAATGCAAATTAAATGCCACTGGTGCCGGCTCAATTGTCGAAAGGACATTATAAATAAATTCTCATCTCCCTTCAATGACTGTGGACCACAATAATAAAATGAAACTTCATCACTTGATTTGCATTAGGAATCCTTTGTTTACTTTGTATTTGAATAAAAGATTTCGTTTTTAATTTGCTAATATGAATTTTTGGAATATCAGTTCAGCGAAATGTTTCATGTTGCCATTTAAGCATGACAATAAAATATAATTGCATGTTTCTAAATCGTAATTGAGTTTAAGCAGACAACTTCGCTGACTTCTAACTTCCGAAATAAGTTTTGAGCATTTCAACCCTTGAGTGCCCGCAACATGTTATTATACAATATTAAAAGTCATAATTCAATGTTATTGCAATCGTTCCAGGTACTTTAATCATTTCTAATATCCGCGTTTGGCAGTTAGACCTGAGCTCTGCGGAATGTCAGTCTGCCTTCCGCCCATAAATACTAATTTCACAGGCAATAAAGGAGGCACATTTCGCGAGCATTTATTTAGCGCCTTGTGCGAATGTTATCAGGAATCCGCTGCGGAAGGAGCACACGACTTTCGCTTTGATCAAAACAAGATATTTCCATGTTTCGATTAAGCCGCCAAAATGTTTTGCAATTATGAGTAATGTTCATTTTTATTCGCACTTTTTAGAAAACTCCCGAGTAGGCTGGGGCTAGGGTTCATGAAGTCGGCGTTCTGTAACCGTTTTATATCCCACTTAAATTTAATCGACATCGAGGGAATTTATTGAAATGTTATTTTCTAAATATCGTAAAACATATTTTTAGGATACATTTTTATATATGTTATTATATAAAATTAAAAAAGATTTCCATAACTTTCCTTGTCTAAATCTGAAATGTTGTAAAAAATTCGAAATTTATGGAAAAAAATTGTCTAAAAACTCCAATTAAAAGAGTAACTGTGAATTAGTTTTTTAGTTTTCCACAAAACACATGTACCGATTACTTGGTATTTCAAATCTTGGACTACCTGCCCGAGGCGCCATCTGTTTCGATTTACTTCACTAAATTACAAAGTAGCATAATAAATATTCGAAATGGGTTTACGTGCCGCAACAACATCATCAGCAACAACGACAACAACAGCAGGAGAAACAACAACCAACAAACATCAACATAAAGTCGCGATTTTCCAACAACAATAACTGGAAGTCATATTTCGCCCGAGTGCTATAAAGCAGAGGGTTAAATATACTTGTAGACCTAGAGCGGACGGGATATTGTTTCACTCCACTTCACAGTGGGCGAAAACGTAAAAATTACGAGAAAAATTTTATAAATTAAAACAACAAGTTGAACTAATTAATTGAGCTTATTTTCAGATGATAAACAATATAAAAGTGTTGTTTTTTTAAATAAATACGATAATAATTGAACATTTGACCATATATAAAAATGTAAAATTTATTATTTATAAGTATAAATTTAACTGTTTTCTTAATTGTTATTAACTATAAATATAATACAAAAAGGTTTTTTTTGCATTCAATCATTCGTGTTAAAAATTTTAATATATTTCGTAATCATTTCGAATCTAGATTCAGTCCTTCAGGAATGTATCTATTGATATGACTACTTCCTTTTAGCATTTTGGAATACTGTGCGCTCGAATGATGCCGTTGGCGGCTGCGTTTCGTATTTAAACTTCTCCGTAAAGTTTCCATTGCGCCTTAAATGCGGAATTTTGCAGAATGTCATTTTTCGCCGGAAGTGGATATCGTTTATTTCTTTTATGCGAATTTCATTTGAATGTGTTTCGAGTGCGAGTGTAAGTGTAAGTAATCGCGTTGCAATGATTAATGTGTGTGTGTGTATTAGATTTGCTTTATGTCTTTCACTCACACACACCCACATAGTGAGTGTATGTTTCGATGAATGTGTGTGTGTGTGTTGGGCTTGTCATCAGGTGCGTTTAATTGCGCGAAATTGGCTTAAAATCGCCAAATCATGGTGGTGGGAGATGGTCGCGGGTGTTGGTACTGAATGCAGCTAATTGGCATTACACGTGGTCATAAATTACTATTTAAAGTTAAATGGCATCTTGTACAGCTGAAGGAGGTGAGCGAGGAAAATATATTCGATGTCTTATTAGGGTGCAGGGGGGGGGGAGGTCATTAATGTGCCTCATTATAGAAGCGCGCGACAATAATGAGCGCTAATTTATGAGGGTATTAATTAAACCTTTGTTAGAGGCTAAACGCAGACATACATACGCAGAGGTTATTGCATACGGAAAAGAGATAATTATCGTAATACAATTTTGAATACGTATTAAAGCAAATGAAAAGTAAAGTCCTTAAATTTTGGCTTCAATTTGTTGCCATTATTTTTCATTTAAATATATAAAAATTTGTTGGCAACACATTAACAAAGTCAGTGCAGCACTTAAAGACCGCAATTCAAATGTTTATTTTTGTATAAAAAAATATTCAAATCACTGCGCCCACAAATGTTCCTAACAAATACATAAAAAAGATAAGAGAATCCCATTTGCACGGCATGAATATTCAAAACGAGATATCTCAGAATGCGAAGAGACGTCTGAATTGCTGTCATTAAAGTGTTTCAACAAAAGCGGAAAAGGTGTAAAACCACACACACACACACACACACATACACTCATACATTCACTGCAAACAGAGTTTGTCCCAAACCAAAAAGGAAATTTTAAAATTTTTGCGGCAACACAAAAGTGGCTTAAATGGCAGAAGCGCAGAAGCGCAGCAAACGGTGGCAAATGTAATGACTTTTGTTAATGTCCTGCAGGGCCACAATTTCACATTATTATATTTCATATTATTCTACTTAAACGACAGTTAAGAGTGCGGCTAAGGGGCAGGTTGGGGGTTGGGGCATGGCTTCACGACGCCACTCAATATTCATGAACATTTTGTACAGATTTGGCAGCACTACGCGCTGGCGCTGACACCAAGTGTGTGTGGGTCGTGTAAAGGACAATACGCACAACTCGTTCTTTATAAAAATTAAAAGTAACTTGTGAAACTATTTTAATGAAAAAACCGAATTAATAAGAAGAAAGATGGAAAATTTGGTATTGAAAATATTATGTAAAAATTTATATTCAATATTTTTTAGAGTTTCCTTTAACAGTTTTATTTTTACTGATATTGTAAATGTATTTCAGTTGAAAATAGTTTCATACATTTCAGTTTTGTTGTATTTTAAATTAGTTCCAAAATATCGAACTATCTTATAATACAATATTTTGTAGTTGCTTTTACGAGTATATCTCATAAAATATCGATTTACAATAAATATTTCTAATGTTTTAAAACTATGTTTAAGAGAGTTACATCTTTTTCAATCTGACTGGGATATTTGTATGTCGAAAAGGATATTTATTCACACATGAAAATGCAGCATATGAGCGTGTGTGCGTGTGACCGACCTCTTCACTTACAAACAAACAAATACACAAATACAAACATTCCGTTCGGCTCAAGTGCGTATTTTGTGCAAGTGTTGGTAATTTAATTTAAATGAAACACTTCCTCGCATAACCCAAAATTCATTTTTTTTTTGTTCACTCATTTCGTTTACATTTTCAGCACATTTCGCAGAAGGTAGTAATTAAGTCTAAAGTGGCTGCGAGTGTTTCTGATTTTCATATTTTGATAAATTTTATGATTTTTCATATGATTTTATGCTCGAGTTGTGAAGTGCTTCTTGTTGTTGTATTTCTTGTTGTTGTTTTCGACTTTGGGGTAAACTCCGCAAGTGTTAAGTAAACCGGAAATTAAGTTAATAATAGCATATTTATTGGAGAGAATGAGTTTTCATGTAAAGAGAGTTTTGTAAATTTGTTTTAAAGGCTTAATTTTTTAAAATTGTTGGATAAGTGAACTCGATTAAAGTTAGGAGCCATTCCAAAAAAATGTTGTTCATAAATGTTTTTCGGATTAAATGCCACCCATAAAGCAGAGATAGACAATTTCAAGCAAGTATATATACATATATGATATTTTTTATATACAATATTTATATATTTTTGGGCTAGTAAATGTGTGGCTACTTGAAGGGTCATTCCAATGTTCGTTCATTAACCCATCTTTGCATTTAGTTTTTGTAATTAATACATTTGAGTGTTTGTGACACTTGTGCGCCACAGGTGTTTGCACTAATATCCTTTTTCATATAACACATATACATACACATTTACATAAACGTTCTTAGTACTTGAACATATCGCACACCTACTTCCAAAAAGAGACGCATCTTAAAAAATTATATTTTCCATTTTAAATATCCAAACTGCTCACAAAAATCTGAAAACCGGTTTTGATTTACATTAGAAATGGCTAAAAACAACAGTTATGTTTAATGTTTTTGAGTTATGTCGGTTTAAAGCAAATAACTTAAGGCTTTTTTTAGATAAAACTTATCTCTCCAAGAATGTGAACTTTTCTGCCACAACCCAAGATATTTTGTAAAGCATATTCTTCTCAACCATTGTTGTAAATTGTAATAAAAGCTTTATAAACTCAAAAACAGTTATTACTCTTATTCTGAAAGGTACCATTTTTTGAGTTGTGCCCCTTGCAAAGTGGATTTGTTATATATGTAAGTAAATTATGACAAATGTCCTCGACAGCTGCCCCCCGCACCCAGCGAACTCGTTTAAACCCCTCATTTTCAGAGACAAATGCCGCTCCAAATAGGCTCGGTATTGTTGTTGTTGTTTGTTGCATGTGGCAGCTGTAGCCAACAACAACATATACGCACACAAACATGCAAACATACCAACACACACGAAAACAAATTAGCCATTTAACACAGCAGCAGTAGCAACATAGTAGACCGTCCGTCGTGCAGCAAGTGTTGCCAACATTTGGTTGTTGTTACTGTTGTTGTTGCTGCTGTTGCTGCTGCTGCGTGTGTAATTATTCAATTCAATTAATCCCTTTTACGCCTTTAGTCCTCGTAGGAACCCAAACAAGTTTGTATAATGTCACATGACATGTCCGATAAGGAGGCGTTTGTCAAGCGTAGTGGGTGGTGGTGGTGGACAGGGCTCGTTTCAGATCTCAGTATTAAATTTGTTGTATCTGCTTGTTGTTGTATGTGTTTGTGCGCTTATGAATGTCTCTGCTTACTCTGGGTGCGTACATCTTTCCATCCTTTTAATCGAGCAAGGACAACCTCGCCCGAGTAATGTCAAAAAGTTATGTGAACCCGAAAAACTACAACAAAAACAACAACAACAACAACAGTTGAATACAAGCATAACTATGCGGGTTCGTTTGTTGTTTTAAAATATCCGCCGGAAGTTTCGAAACATTCTTAAAATATTTTGTAGCAAACAGCGAAGGTCCCTGGATCAAAAAAGGATTCAAATAGTTGTGAAAAGTTGTGAATGTATGTGTGTGTGTATAGGTAAAATGAAAAATAAATTTTAGAAAAATAGAATTATATTTTGAGATCTCAAATATTACCTCCACTGGTAAAAGTGAAATTGTTTGTATTGTTTTGTTGTATCTCCTCTTTAATTCGCTTAATTTGTTTTTAAGCATCCGCCTTTTTCATACTTCCGCTTCCGCATGTCCAGCGTAGGTTTTTCCGTTATTCAACCCCCTTTATTTATTGTTCTCGTTGTAAGTTTTTTTTTTCGTGTTGAGCTCATATCAAAAGTGTCCCAAATAAATAACAACGAAATACGGAAACTGCAACTAGAAATGGAAATATTAAATCCCTCAGCTTCCGACATGTCCTTTTGCGTAGTTGTGATATCCTTTTCCTTATCATTTCCGCAATAAATTTATTTCATTTTATTTTTCCATTAAAAAAATGATATTTTTATTTTTTCATTGTTGTTTGTTGTTTCTACTAAAAAGTTTATTTGTTGTTTTGTATTCGGACAGAGTACAGATCTGTACAAAAGTCTGGAGCAACTTTTTAAAGTTTCGCATTTTGTGAGGCTCTACTTTAGACTTAAGCAGTTATTGGAAAGATAAATTCAATACATTTCCCGTTGGCGAGAATAGACAAAGAGTTATGTATAGGTGGATACAATTACATATATATTGTATATTTAATTATACATATAATTATGTACTGTAGGGCAGTGAACGATTTGAACTTCCATGCCTCAGAGTCTACGGCGTAGGCTTATACAAGTATAAACCAAATAAGAAAATCGTTAAAAAAATATTTTAATTAGAATTCGTTTATGAATGAGGGGTTTTAAGAAACCTGCAGATATGTTGCACAATAATATGTATGTGTATGTGCATGTGTATGTAACTCTCAAAAAATGGGATATTCTTGCGACTCTCAGCGGTGTTGTAAACTAAAGCAGACACAAACACATTTGTATCTCGTACCATAAATCAAAAGCGGCTTCCTTCGAAAACTAAAACGCAAATAAAATGAACGAATGAATGAATAACAAAGGACACCATGTGAATCGTTTCCCCTTGCTGCACAGAAGATGCTGCTCCCAGTCGGTTTGCAGTGCAATCCGGTTGCTGCTCGGAACGTGCCTCACATATCTCTATTTTATTCACGCGTTGCTACTCTTGGCTACATACTCACTCACTCATACACTCGTACATGCAAATGTGACTACATTAGAATTTTCAACAGCAACCGCAGGCGGCCAAAAGAAGCCGAAATAAAAAAATCGTCTTCTTTTTATCTTTTTTGCATTTTTAGACAATTTATTTTTTCGCTACTTCTTATGACAAGTTGGGTAAGGGGTTTGGGTTAAACTCTGACTTCACGCATCTTTAGACATTTGTATAAAATAGAAAAAAGAATGCTAAAGAAGTTTTCTTCCAATCGTTTGTCATGATTTAAACTCCATGTGACAGTTATCGGATGCATGTGAGCATCTTAAATGATCATATCAGCAACATCGGTTGTCATGTGGGCGAAGGGTAGATTAAATTAAATGGCAACTTCAACGGGACTTATAATAAATGGTTTCTGTTTTCCACCCAAGAGAAGGAGAAAAATATGAAATAATAAAAGAGAAAATATTTTTCAATTAAATTATAATGACAAAAACCAAACGAAGAAGTACAAAAAGAACGAATTTTAAACTACATTTATTTAAATGGAAGATGTCATGTTCAATTTTTATTTGATTTCAGTATTTTGTTAAAACTTTGTTGTTGCAATAAAAAGTCTTTATTTTGTAATCGTTTAAAACGAAAATAATAATTATAAGCGTCTCATTGGACGAAATCAACTTGTTCTGAGTTCGTGATATTTCCTTCCACCTTGAAAATTTAACATCACTTGCTTATTAATTCGATTTTTATCGCTCTCCTGGGAGCCATTGTGTGGCATTTGAATTTCTCGAATTGCACTGGGCCACATGCCCCTTCTCCACAATGGCACGTTCGCCTGCCCGTCCGTCCGTCCGCCTGCCTGCGACAGCGACGCCAAATCTGGCGCGTCTCTTTATTTCTTCATTAATTTAAGCGCACTTCATAGATTTCCAAAAGATTATTTTCTTTTGCTATTTAGCTTAATAAAGCTTAAGGGGGTGTTCGGGTGCCTGGAGGGGGTGCGCTTTCACATTAACCCCTTCACCAGTGAAATCGAGTATTTTTTGTGCTGGCGTGTCGTCGTTGGCTTTGCTGCAGGATTCTAATTAAAGCAACCACCAATTTGAAATTCCAATTCGTGTTTTATGTGGCACAAAGGTACTCGGGAAGGGATTGTGACCGGGGTAAGTTGAATTCGAAAGGCAACGCAAGGGGTGCAAATATTTTGCTTGTATTATGCGCTCCGTTGCGAAGCGTAATTGCATTAGTTAACTCAACTTGCGATTTGGATTCGGAATTGTGGAAATGAAATTGTTTTAATTGCCGAAAATCGGATAAGCCATTTCTTAACATAACTAGAAAGCATTTCGTTTGGAATTTAATTCGAAAACTTTGATTTGATTTCGGATTAATTCAAAAATAGTTTCTTTAATTTTGTTTTTGTAAAGTCAAACAAAAGTTCGCACTTGGCCAATTACATTCCAAATTGTTTTAAAAGAATGCGAAATTTTAAGAGTTGCAACTACTTGAAGGTGGATCTGTAAGATGTCTTAAAAGTTGTAACGCTTTAAACCCAAAATCATTGTCAAAATATTTCAATTTTATTTAAATTAGCTGAAATTTTATAAATGAAATATTCTATTTTTTTTTGTCTAAAACTTGTAATATTTTAAATCGTTTCCTTTCATCTCTATCTTTTTTTTAAACATAAAGAAATGCACATCATAACCATTTTCAACTATGCAAATGTGTCTGATAAATACAAAGTCTTCACGGAGACTGCCGCCCCCCAAATCCCACTTATTCTGGGTGTGAATGCATTCACTCCCCTAACAACGATATGTGTTCCTTTGCATGTATTGCGCCTCCTGCTGCAAGTGTCGAGCAACATGTTGAGGGCGTTTGTGAACATCTTTTTGGGACATAAAGATTCGGAAAAGACAAGACGACATGTTGGCTCAAGTGCTTCTGCTCTGGCAGGCTGCTGGCTGTTGGCTGCCTGCTGCCGGCTTGATGTCTTTCACTTCCGGCGAATGCGTCTTGCAGGCGTTTTGTCCTTTGTGTGACGAAGGAATTCACGGAGGAGACGGCAGTGAGGGAGGGATAATGATGAGGCAGATAAGTGATGTGTTTATTTGCTTTATTTGTTTGTTAAATCATTCATGTTGCTATTGTTGATGTTTTTGTTGTTATTGTTGTTGCTGCTGTTTAATTCGCTTGTAGGCTGTCTTTATCTATTGTTGTTGGTTGTGTTATATATGTTGTGGTTGTTGTTGTTATTGTTGTGTTTAGACACAATTTATTACGTTGTGTTTGTGCCGAGACGCTGAGAGATAAATGGGCTTCTGTCAACTGGTCGACTCAATTAAAACGACTATTAAAATGGTGGACATTTAGGCAAGACGATGTATTTCAACATTATAAAGCCACCTTTGACTTGATACTTATGTAAATTTAAATAAAAAACAGTGTAAGGGATCTTTTTATTACCAATTGAAGAATTCGTTCTTTGCAATAGTTTCTACTCTGGAATAAGAAACCTTCATATATTCAAATACATAAAATTATTTTAATTTAGTGTTTGCTGCTCAGTTTATAATTATGAAATACACTGTTTAAAGGAACGAACGAAATTTATTTCAAGAATTTGTAATAAATTTAATCCTCCCAGAGGTGCAAGTAGTTTTCTTTTTATGAAAGCCATAAACTTATTTAATCTTGACTCTTTTGTGCACTTGGACGTATACGCAACTGTAATCACAAGTTAGTAAATATGTGATGTAAATAAAATTAAAATACATATATGTATAGTATATATAAAGCTTATACATAGATAAGTTAAGTTCCATGTATACAGTTAAATGTGGTTTTATATTTGCAACTGTTTCATATACTTGCGCAAAAACTTTTCATATACTGCACACAAACCTATCTACCTATGTACTCGTATGTATCTATGTATATACAAACAAACTCCTATCTGCTGCGTGCGAAAGCTCCGCCCGCAAAAGCTTTTCTAGGGACTTTGTCGAGGACATGTACAACAACAACTTGCAACAGAGGCGTTACCATTTGTCAGTAGAAGCGCCGCCTCTCATTTAATAGACGCAACATAAGGATGAGAATGCGACGACATTTTTGTTTGTGCTTTTCTGCGATAAAAAAGATAAAAAATTTATTTAATATTTCGTATTTTGTTATATAAATTATGAATATTATGAATTAAATAATGTTTTACATGATATGTCAAACTAAACTAAAGTTAAATTTTATTTGCAATTAAAAACCTTGTTTAGTTTCTACTTTAGGCTTAACAATCGTTTTTTAATTGCAATTAGGGAGGCACTCCTTCACCACACAAACACCATCGCAAACAACAACAAGAACAACAACAATCTCCTTGAAAATGCACAATTAACGGAGAGGATTTTATTTTACTAAGGATAAAGGAAAGAGTTTTCCATGCTTATTTGTTTGTAGCTTAAGACAAACGCTGCGGTTTGTGTTTGTGTTCGTGTCTGTGTGTGTTTTTTTTTTGTACTTTTCGCTGGCAGACAAAGAAATTGTTTTCGGCTTTGTTTTAATTTTTGTTGCTGTTTTGTTTTCCTTTCGACAGAAATTAAAACTTTTTAATGAGTAAGTAAATAAACAAATAGAATTTGCAAATTTCATTATTTTTCTACTTGGCTCGATTGTAAATGAAATAGTCAAGACTACTTTTGCGCCTAATTTGGGCCAACAAAAAAAAAGAAATCACAGTGGTGCCTTCAGCATATTAAAAGAGAAGTAAATAATTTTTGTTGTAGGAACAATAACATAAATTAATTAGTTGACATTCGCTCCTTTTAGTAAGGCTACGGTTACAATCCCGTATTTCAATAATGCTCATTTATCTCCCAGTGAAGTATTTCTGAATTGCGAACAATTTTTTTGTTAACATTTTTTAACCGAAACGCAAATACAGGATTCACTCCGCTTCAAGCTTAAAAAAAGAAAATTTCGGTCACCTGGTTACTGTGGTCCTTATGAAAAAATTGTCAAAAATACAAATTTCAAAATTTCCATCTCAGAATGTTCTTCAATTAACAAAAAAAGGTTGGCCTATATCTTTATATATAGTATATATATATATATAAATAATCTATATATAAATAGTCAATGATAAAAGATTTAAACTTTAAAAGTAAATCTTGCAAAGTTTAATAATTCATAAAAAAAAATAACTTCAGTTCGTAAAATTTTTAGTTGTGGATTATTAAAAAATGTTTTAAAAGTTGATTAAAGATTAACCGATTTTTTCAAATAGGTTTTTTATGTTAAAATTTGTAAAGCAATTCATTTATGAAATAATAGGAATACATTTTTATTGTTTTAAATACTTAAACAACATGAAATGGTTTCCACTGTGACTCCAAATAAAGCCAAGAAATTCGTATATTTCACACCGCTTCTCTTACCACTTCACCTTCGAAGGAACTTTTTTTGTTGAATTAACGTCATCATTGCTGACTGCCTTTAAACGTTTTCCTCATTGTTGTTGCTTAAGTTTTTTTTCGCGCTTTTCCCAACCGCTCTTCGCTTTGCTTCATTCATAATTAAGTTGTCTAATTCGTTTTTCTTTCTTTTCTTTTCTTTTCTCTTATTTCGTTTTTGTTTTTATTGCCACCAAAAAGAAACGAGGCTAAACAAACGTTTTAATGATTGTTATTCCTAGCGAGCGAGTTTCTTCCCCAAACGAAGCAGCGAAAAAGTTACAACGTCTAAGGCGCAAATCAGGACAAAATGGGCGAACTGAACGCTGAAGAGGACGACAGGATGAGCAGGAAGTGAGAGAAAGTTCAAGTGTGGCGCCGCGACGTTGAATTTATTTTTGGATGGCAATCCACTTTGTGGAAAAATTAGCAAACAACAAAGGCAGAGAAAAACACAAAACAAACGTACAAAAAAGCGACACAGGAAAAACAAAAGGATGTCGAGATGAAGAAGAAGTAGGAAAAGGAAGGAAGGAACGAACGAACGAAGTAGTCGCATTGCCAGTAAATAAATAATTTTTATTTGTCTTTTGTTTTACGAGCGCGCCGAGCGAGTGAACTGATTCTTGTGAAATGGTTTAAAATCCCATTTCCGGTACTCATATCCGCTTTTGTGAAATCAGTGCCGTATCCAAACCATTTTTTTTGTGAAAATTAAAAATTAGTATTAATGAGATAATCTGTAAGACTGACAAACTAAAAAGTTAGAAAAATTAAAAGTTTTGAGAAATCTCTGGAAGTGTTTAAGTGGAAAATCCGATAACTTATCTTTAAATTTAGTTTTGAAAGTACTTCTCTATTTTAAATGTTATTGGTTTCTTCCGTAACTTTAAGTATTCCAAAATATCTTAACGCCTGTTTTCGATAATCCAAATAAAAGTGCCTAATTTGTCATTAGGACTTTATGCCCAATAAAATCGCATTATCCTTGTTGCTTCTCTTCATATGAAAAATATACGCCCTGCCCTGTCAGTTCGCATAATTCGGCTAATGCGGCCCAGAAGCGCCTCCTTACGCGCTATTAAAACCATTAAAGCTTTTCATTATTGTTATTATGGCGCTTGTTCTTGTTGTTGTTTACTACTCTGTATTGTTGTTTTCATTTATTTAAAAGATACTCGCCAAAATACATAAAAAAAAAATCCTATCCGCCAAAGAACCTCACAAAAAGCACCATAGCAGGGATGCCAACTTCTTCTTTTCTTTATTTTGAGCTCAATTTTTTCCTTAGAACATTCAAAATACATGAAGTTATAAAAACATTTTAGAATACAAATTTGTCTCTTCTCTAAATATAATTTTTAATATTGAGCATATTATTTATATTGAATTTAAAAAAATAGTTTTACAATTGGTAACCCTGCGAAGATGAAAATCTTCAAATTTTTTCGTACTCAAGAAAAAATGAAAATTGCAAAAAATATTCAAATGAAGTGCCGCGATAAGCCGCTCAAAATCTGTGAAAAAGTGACGCTGCGGAATTTTTCCCCTGACATTGAAACAAGCGAGGACGAGTCGAGTCGAGACGAGATGAACCTTCGGAGAATAATGGGGTGTGATTTGTATATTGTGCGGAAAGGACACGAAATGCCTTGAGTCATGTTTTGGTGCTGTACGCGGGTGTTTAATACGCTTCCTTTGCAACATCTTCTTGACTTTGCCGTGAAGTGTGCGAAAGAAAAGAAAAACGTTTTTCTTTTCTAATAAAATGAGACTTTTTACAAACTGTGAATCCTTGTTGTGAATCCTGGTTGATCACTTAAAGTGGCTCGCGACTTTTTCTCGTCGCTTGTCGGCAGCAGAGAAGAGTATTTAAAGGGGCTTTGCAGCTTTGTCAAATAGCTAAATGACTTAAGGAGGGAGTCAAGTAGGACAAGTGCTGGCGAGAAGGACATTTTGTTATGCTGGCAGCACTTTTGTTTAACGTAGCGCTGTCTGTCCATCTGTCCGTTTTTTACTGCGTCACTTTTATGCGAGTTTGTATAAAGTTTATGACTGACGCATAATGTCCTTTTCAAAAGAAAAAGTTAAGCTTGTTATTAGGTTAAGTATTGGGGCAAGGACTCCATTTTGTATTTGCAGTTTTTTTTAACTTATTTCTACATTAGCTTAATTATTTTCAGGTCTATTATTTTTCATTGAGTCGCCAGTATTTTATCCATAAACATTTAAGTTTTAAAGCTACTCCAGATTTGTATTCATAATTTTATTCTTCCATTTTTAAATCAAAACAAATGAAGTGAAAACGCCACTAAACCGTCTTAATATCCTTCTTCTTTATTTAACACAATATCCTTGTTGATTTTTTCAGACGATTTACCCATTGCACACGCATCGCATGCGTTATCCTGGCAGACTCTCCCCTCTCTATTTGCGAATGCCGATGATATCCTTTTTTATTATATGCCATTCTTGTGTCTTGCTTATCGTCTTGTTTGGATAATCATCCTCGTCGTTATCCTGCGGTCGGGCTGGGCTGAGCCGGGCCAGGCCGACTCCTGCCGTATAAAACGTGTTCGATAAAATTTCCATTAAAGTTATTTTTAACTGATGTACAATAGAGGCAAAAAACCAGCCGAAGTTGCTTGTAGCGTGGCAGACGGCGCAGACAGTGGCAGGAATAAAGGATAATGTACTCGCTTTGCTGATAAAGTTATAAACTCATGTTATAGCTAAGTATTGCGATGATGAAGAGCATACAAGAGATATCACTATGGGTGAAAAATTGTTTATGTTTTAGAACAATTCTTATTATTAACTGTTTAAAATTTTTTGGTTAAGTTTTTATCAAATTTTAAAATGTTATTTTACAGTTCTTGTAAATTTAACCATTCTCTTTACTCGGAAAATTTTGTTCTTAAAATTATTTTTGGTAAATTAAATTGAATGAAAAATAAAATACTCGAAAATATTTCAAAAATTTTACACTTGTGCACACTTTAAAATCGAACATAACCGCTTCGTTTGGAATACCTGCCAAAGGCACTCATACCAAACACACAACAACACCAAACCACCAGCATGGCATGCGAATTCCTTTAGCTGCCGCAAAGTTATCTGATTGAGTGTGAACTGAAACTGTCTATGGACGTCGTCGTCCTTCGTCGGCAGCGGTGAATGGTTTTTGCATACCGCTCCAACGAAACCAAAGAGAGATGATCTAAAACGGAAATTCTGTGGGCGAGTAACACATACACACACAGATATACAAACACATGTGAGTGTCGGTGAAAGTGTGCGTGGCAAAAGGACCCTTATATCAAGGATATTGCGTTTGTATGTGTTGCTGTATTTGTTGTTGTTGTTGTTGTTACACATGCTTTTGCGGTAGCAGTTTTTGGCTTTGTTGGTTATTGAATTAGCCCAATAAACCAGAAAAACAACACAAAAAGACACATCAACATGGATACGCCAATACATGTGCATCGGACAGGGGGTGGGTGGGTGCTTGGTTGTTGTATTGTAAGCAATAGCAATGCCGAAGCGTTGGCGGTAGAAGTTTCCACTGTGTCATTATGTAACATTGCGACGCAGCAGGCAATGAGCTGTGAGCGATTTTGTGCTATTTATGCATTTATTCAATGAAAGCGAGTGACAAAACGAAATTTATGCTGGATAGAAGAATCTGTGAATTAGACCGGTTTTGCACACATACAATTTATATTCACACATAACTTTAAATATTGTGAAGAAAGCAGAAATCATTTACAAAATCGAACATAATATTAGTTATTACAACAATTTGTTAGATGAAAACTTTATTCAAGTAAAAATAATCGATGTTTTCATGATGACGAAAAAAAGCGTTTTAGGAAGCGATAACTTCATCAAATCGATAGCGTCTAAATCGTTTTCGAAATCATTTGTTTTCTCAAAACCACTCTAATTATGAACGTGTTGTGGTGGGTAAATCACGTGCGGAAGCTCTAAAATGTCGACGAGTGTCTATGAAATAATTTTTAAATATTATCTAGGGTAGAATTTAATAAAGTAAAATTCTGCAAATTGGTGCTCGTTCGGTTTGGCTCAAATTGAATTTAAAAATTTGATTATGTTTACATGTATACATATGTATGTATGTATGTATGTATGTATGTATGTATGTATGTATGTATGTATGTATGTATGTATGTATGTATGTATGTATGTATATGCCACGTTATTTGTTTGCGAGAACATCAAAGCGCTTTGAAATGGTTTCAATGTCATTTCGAATTGTGTTGATGTGTGAAATTGTGTGTGCATAATTGGACTTGTTACTGCAGCACTGCGAGCAGCCATTTTGTAAATTCATCTATTAACAAACATATTAACAACACCGCATTACAAAAATATATTCTAAAGAAAACAAAGAAAAATAATTCCAATTATATATACTCATACGCTCCGTAGTCCAGCTAAAATGTTCATTTAAAGCTTTTGAACGATTGTGAAAACTTATTTTTTTCATTAATTTGGGAGCTTTAGTTTCCTCAATGATTTGTTTGCATAAATATATTTGCAACACGATGTTGTTTATATTTTCTTTACTTTAATATTTTCAATATTTTTTATATCCATTTTATTGGACGTAATGCCCAGAGAATATTTAACAACGTCATAAATCACAATTATGCAAAGTGGACAATTTTGCTGCATTAATTTCGCCCAACATAAAGTATCAATGCAACAGGATGTCGTTTGGCTGATCATACTTTAAACGCTCTTCGTTCGCCCAGCAATTTCCAAGGATGAGTGTAATTTTGCGTTTTTTAATGCCGTTTAATCCTGCATAATTTATCGGCTTCTTGTTGGACGGCCAACAGAAAAAAAGGACAAAATTGTGCTCGGCTAGTAAAAATAAATCAAAATCAACAGGTTCTTGCTCCAGAAAAAAAAAACATAGAATAATCGAAGCTGTTGTAAGACGCGCCTGAAACAAACAAACAAACAAACAAACAAACAAACAAACAGCCACACCCACTTTGTGTCAACGATTTCTTGGGATGGAAAATTTCTTTTTGAAATATGAAAATTCTTTGCGGAAGTAATTTTTATTTTGCCAGACAATTTGCTTATTTTGTTATTTCCGCTCGCCATTGCCTGCCGCCGCTCGCGCACTTTTCGTAAATCTTTCCGGCATTTCAGGGCTTTGCATTTTTTTCGCCTTTTAGATTCATTTTTTATTTTTGTATTTTTAAAATTGTTTTCTTGTTGCGTTTGGCGTACTTGAGGCACTCATGCATATCCTGGCTATGTTCCGCTGGGAGTCTTTAGGCCTACGCAGCTTTGGTGAAAGTTTTCTTTCTCATTTTTGTTTCTCTTTGTAGAGTTTTTAGGGATTTCTGCTTGCAGGGAAAACAGCAGGTCAGCATTAAAAGTCAACGACCACTTGATTTAAAAACAAGCGGATTTTTTTTTGAGGACATGAAATTTTTAAATGTTGTTTTTTGTTGTAGGCAAACGGAAATTGCATCAAATGTCGTTGGGGAAATTAAAAATGCAAAAATATGTGAAAATATGTGAAAATGCGCCGGGAAACATAATTGCGTATCCGGGGGTAATATGCGGCAGCTGTGCCGTGCCCTGCCGTGCCGTGCCGTGCTGACTGGTGGCAGACACAAGTTTTGTTCTGGCATTTTTTAAACGAAGGGTATGTTGCATTATTCTTGTTTTTGTTGTCGTCGTTGTCGTTGTTGTTGTTATTGTTGTCATTTGCCACTGTCACTTGTATCCATTTCGCATCATTTCGCTTGATATATGTGGCATTGCATTTTTATTGCGGCCAAATGGATTTAAAACAATGCCAACTGTAGAGGTCAATAGCAAGAGTTGACTTACGAAAAAAAAAGATATCAACATATTCTTTCATAACTACACCGAAAACAATTATTTACTATTTTTTTTAGCAATTCAAATATTTGTAAAATCTTATTATGTGAAAAATATTTTTAATATCATGTTATAATTTTTTAATCAAATTAATACAAAAGGTTAATTAAAAATAAATAAATATAAATTTTTATTTAGATGCATCGTTTATTTTGTTAAGTGTAGCACTTTCGAAAGTACGCGTATGTATAAATTCGAATGACCGGAAATGCGGCCTGCCATCGCCCGATATTCGGACATGCGACAATATCTCGCGCATAAATTCAGCATGGCCAAAACTTCCCGCTTAATGGTCACTGGGACTTTTGGTTATCCCAGCGGCGGGCGCATATTTTATTGCTTCGTACAGCAGCAGTCAGCAGCGGCAGCTTCGGCTTCAGCGGAAATCGTTTGGTCGCCGCCACATTTGCATATGATCCGGTATCCTTGCCATTGCCATAGCCATTGATTTTTTGCTCTTTGCACTCTGATTTTGTCGTCCGATGCCGATTTCGATTCGATCCTGAATGGGCATTTTTATGCGACATTCTTTTTCCAATTTTTTTTTGCGCCTGTCTCTTTGGGGTTTTGCGATTTTTTATGGCCGCTTTAATGTGGGAATTCTGCTGCAGCAAAGGCAGCGGCTATCGCTTCCGAGTGGCGGCAGTGCGCCATGTTGTTTATGCGTTTATAGATTAATCGTTTTTTGGTTAAATGGCTTAAAACGGCAGTTAACTCTTGCCATTGTGTTAATTTACAAATGATGCGCTGATATGGCTGGAATACCAGCGACAATGCGAAAGGGCTGCGATACTGTGAGATGAAAGATACTTCAGGTTTGGGTGCTATAAATTAAGTTCGGATTAATGTTACATTCTTACACGTGGAGCGATACTTTAGAAGATTTTATATTTTTTAGTTAGACATTGTGTATTAATTTATATAATAATATCGAAACAACTTTCCTGCAAGACCTTATCAAAAAAATTTGGATTTGCCCAAAAGCACTGCAAATTGAAGTAATTTTGTTGTAAAATTAACTTGCACTGTCAAATGAAATACACATTGAGATGATTTAATGAACATATTCGATATTATTCGAAAATTAATTTTAATCAAATTAATTCAGATTGAATCAATATTTACGCGGCGTACACATTAAAAGCATTCAAGTGACTGCCACATAAACAAATACAATACAATTGTAAATTTTTATAAAATAACGACACACAAATACACAGAAATATGCAACGCACACATTTAAACCAGCAAATTAACGCCTGCGTGACCACAAAATCCAACCGCACTCAAATGCGGCGCCACTTGAACCTTTCCGATACAAAATGCCAAACGCATTAAAACAAAATAACAAAAACAACAAAAAAAAACAAAATGGGAAAATGGCTGCGTGCGACATTTTTAATCTGCAATTAAGCGCATCTGTTTTTGAAAGTGCCAACAGACAGACAGACAGACAGACATACATACAGACAGACACACGAATGCATCCTCCGAGCAGCGGCGCTCGCCACGCGCCAATATTGATTCTATTAATTATAAAAGCATTAAGCGGACTCAACCCTGGTCGAAGGTAATTAAACGCGTTAAACAATTGTTGCAACTGCAGTTGGCAACGCTGGCTTATTCCAGCATTCTGGTGGTTGGGGAGGGGGGCTGCAACAACGCCTGATGTGCACACGATAAGCACGAATTCAATTGATTTTAAAACTCGGTTCGTTTTTTTTGTCGTGTCGTGTTTAAATTCGAAATTATTTCACTGCCAGGCGACATTGTTAATGACAAAATTATTGCACTCTGTTTGCTGTTGCGAATTTAATATGCAAATGTATGGCAACACTGTGTTGGTTGGCCAATAAGTCAACAATTGGCCAACAAATTAAAAGCAGCGAGCCAAAATACGCCGTTCTGTTTACAACTAAACTGTTTCAAATGCAAGTGTGCAACATTGTTTGTGTCAACCAGTGTTGCTGCTTTTTATTTTTTAAGTACAGCAGACACCCTCGCAGTAGGTAAATTGTTGTCGATGCATATGAAAACTTCTTTTAAATTTCTTTATTTGTTTAAATAAATCATTTTTTTTCGCATATGTTAACAAATATTTTGTTGTTAAATTTTTTATAGTCTGGCAACAATTTTCGACTTGGTGCTCACCTCAGTGTATTTGTATTCATGTTGCCATGGCATATACGCTCTTATGAATGCGTTTTGAATATTTAGCGCTTTGGCGATAATTACTTTTATCTGCGGCAATTGTCGCTGTTGTTTTGCATTTGAACAGTGTTACCACCCACACACACACACACACACACACACACACACACACACACACACACACACACACACACACACACACACACACACACACACACACACACACACACACACACACACACACACACACACACACAACCACACACACACAATCGAATATCATTTTGAATAAATTATTGCTATAGTTTTATGCAAATGGCGATTGACCATTGTTAATATTGTTTCAAAACTTTTATTCTTTTGTATGTGATTTTCACATTCCGAACAACAACAAAAATATTTGAAACAACAACAACATTTGAGTTATTAGGTTTTTGACAATATTTAATTATGAAATTTGCTCATTGCAGCATTTGTGATCCATTATTAAATTGTTAAGTGTAATTAAATATTTTAACAAATTTAGCAATTCAATCGCCGTCAGCAGTTGCTGATCCCGAAATTTCCCACAACTCTTAAAAGAATCTGCTCTGCTTTGCTCATCCAACCTTTCAATATTTTATTATCTTCATTAACACCGCAACGCCACCCCTGCCCGCCGCTGATGTCGCCGCGTTTGTCTTCTTAAAAAGTACAATATAAAAATCTATGAAATCCTTTTTCTCTTGCCCCCTCTCCTCCTTCGTTGGTATTAAGGCAAGTGTTTGCTAAGCTACTTCAGCACTTAAACTTGACACCTCCTACTCCGCGTTGCTTTCTGTCGTCCTTGCCACTCATTTTAAATGTTCAACTTTCCGTCTTGCAGCCAAACTGAACTTGCTGCATAAGTTATGAGCAGAAACGCCTTGACTCCTCCTCGTCGTACAAAAATTAATCCTTTCCTGTGAATACGAATTCGCAGTATTGCCACTGTTTCAAATCGGGATGGCATTATGCCTGATGTCTCGTCTTGCTTGCTGCCTCCCTGCCTCCCTGCTCACGCTTTGTTTTCTTAGTCTTCCGACATGTGCTGCTAATAATTGACTTTGCCAGCTTAAAAGTGGCAAATTGAAATTCCATGTTCGGTGCGATTTCGGCTGATTCGGATGGTTCCATAAAATTTCACTTCGTCAGTCGTACCACAGAATGACTTCGAGGCATCTTTAGCTTGACTTAAACGTCTTCGGTTTAATTGCAAGCGGAAGTTTTCCATTTGAAATAACGAGTCGAGGATGAGTTCTGTACTAGTTGTTGCCTTTGTGGCTCACATTACATTTTGCTGAATTGACTTTGATACTTGTTTTATTTAAATTCCATTCTGGAAAAAGGTAGCAAGTTGCTAAGTTGTTGCTTCCCCAAGTAGTGCAGAAGAATGCCTGCGTATATTAAATCAAATTTAAATACCAAGCAGTATGTGTGGAATTCAAACCTGTTATAAAATGTCTCCAGCTATTTCAATATCACATAAAAATGCCCCGACGGCATCTTAGGATAGATTCCTTCATGCTTGACCGCTGGTCAGAACATTTGACAAATTATTTATTAAGAAAAACATAAAAAAACGTTCAATATAAAACTCTGATTGCCATGGTTATAATAAGGCTATTTAATAAATACTAAGTGTCCTGATCCCACCCAAAACACCCTCATCTATCGCTCTTAAACCAAGAGTGAAAAGAGGAAATGAATGCAATAGTTATGCGCATTTTCCATCAAAGGCGTCACCTTGGCATCAGGTGCTTTTGCATTTGATAATATTAAAAGGAAAGTTGCTACACTTCTAAGAAGCCACTAGAAAAAAATGGCCACTCTCGTGGTGGGTGGCACATAAAGAGTCCTTGCTTCTTTTTTTCTTCTTACAACTTACTTAAGTAAGTATGATTTGTGATGTGTAACTTTGCCGTCGACAACAACATCAAGAAAGCACATTCAAGAGAATGTTGCCACTTTGCCGCATGATTTGCTATTGCGATTTTTTTTTTTTGCACACGTCAACAAAGAGTTTTCATATTTTCGAAACAGAAAAAAAATCGAAAAAATGTTGTTTGCGAAAAGTTTTCGCAGTCGCCATTAAAAACTTGAACACTTCCGACGTGTGTTTTGTTCAACAAACTCATCAAAATGATTAAAAAAGTTTATTTTATGGTTTCCCTACAGTCAGCTCTCCAGTAGTGTGGGTGGGTATTAACTGGAACAACATGTTTGCGCCATTAATTACGCCACAAATGCGCATTAAATATATGAATAAATCACGTGTAAATAAATGTTGTCTCCACCTTGAGGCTATCATCTATTCTCCACGCCGCAATTAATTGATCCCCATTGGCTCATTAAAGGCAACGGCAGCCACATCATAATTTAAAATATAACACCACCACACGAATACTAGCACATATACGTATGTACATATACACATGCGCTGCCTGCGTCGTCTAATGGTTTAAAATCACATTTAAGTCCAGTCCATAACTACTGCTCATAAAGCAATTATCTGCATGTGGCCGGTCGCTGTGGCACTGCCACCAAAGTCTCGTCCAGGGTCAGTTGCAGTTCAACGTTGGCCGCCTGAATCGGTGTGTGGCGAAAAGAGGACGGACATTATTTTTTGCCACAATTTCCATACACTTAAAAGTTTTTAATATAGAAAATATATTTAAGTGAGGGATGAAAAATAAAAAATAAACGTCTTGCTTTAGTAGAACTTTTGTATACAGGGTGCTTTATTTAGAACTTAAAGTTCAAAATATAGTAACAAATAATATTAAAATAAATTACAATTATCCAGTTCAAAATTAAAAGTTTCCTCGGTAAAAGCAGCTTAACAACCGAGTAAAGAAAAACTTTGTCTAAAATAACCGGAAACCTTAATAACCCAGTTGGGTTGGGATGTCTAAATGATATGCAAACAAGGCGCTCGTCCTGCCACACATTTTCACATGTAAAACAAACGAAACGAAAAAGGCAAAACCGACTGCAGCTCATAACTCAGTTTTAATTGAAGAAACCAACTTGGAATTTCACACGCATACAGAGACGCACACACAGTCAAGAATGCCGCCGCCGCTGCCGCCGCGTCTTCCTGCCGCATTGATAATTTTCTGCACTCGACTGATAACATTTAATTTAATGCCCGAGGTCAGCAATATTCCATTTATTATTGGATTAAATTCGGCAGAAAACGTTTTCACTTGACGTCAAGTCGCCACCGTAGCCGGCGCTGCCTGCGATGGATGATCTGCTGCCAGGATAACAGCAGCAGCAGCAGAAACCAGGAAATCAACAAAAACAAAAACAAGCACAAACCCAACAACAAAAAAAGGAGCTGAACTACTGAACAGCATATAAATTTGTGAATTTCCACTTTTTCTTTTTGTTTTTGTATTTGTTTTGTTTTTGTTGTTGTTTTTTTTTTTGTGAGTGTCGTTTTTGAACATTTTGCATGAAATTTCGTTTTTACAACAATTCATCTTTGCTGGATCCAGTAGCGGCAGCTTATGCTGTACCAAGGATCCGATCCATACACATAAATTTCGCTCGTTGACCATTTCGGTGTTGGACGCAGCCGATGTCCATCCGCTCGCTGATGCTGCTGCTGCCGCTCATTGGGGGGCTTGACTGGACTAGACGACAGGAAATGTATTTTATGTATTTTTTTTGTTGTTTTTTTTTCTCATTCAAATAAAACAGATGCGATAGCGGGCGGTAAGAGCGGCATTTGCATGAGTTGTTCCGCAGGACGACATGATGCTTCTGCCGCATGAACTGGGAAAGAGTTGTTGTATGTACGTGCATTGTAGAAAAAACTGGCTACAAAATGCCCAAAAGGGATTAGCTGCAAATCGTTTGGCCGTG
This sequence comes from Suillia variegata, assembly GCA_949127995.1. Taxonomy (NCBI): domain Eukaryota; kingdom Metazoa; phylum Arthropoda; class Insecta; order Diptera; family Heleomyzidae; genus Suillia; species Suillia variegata. The sequence goes on along the minus strand of OX421846.1, from coordinate 42,973,671 downwards.
TGTGTTCTTTTTTATCTTTTTTGTTTTTTTTTATGTTGGCTGGTGTCACTTTTTGCCAGAATTTGTTGCAAAACTCGTTTAAGCCGAGTTATGCGAAGTATGTAAATTGTTTTTGAACGCTGCCAGCACTGCCGGAGATTTAGTAACAAGTGTTGCTGCTGTTCTCCTTTTTGTTGTTGTTGTTTTTTGTTTTTATTGTTTTAACAAGCGAGTAAATAACGGAGCATGTAAGAGGACGTTGTGATTTTTAATGATTTCCATAATTGTTTTAGACGATTTAATTAAACGAGATGATAAACGGTTATACATATGTATGTACGAGTATGTACGAGTATGTACGAGTATGCATGGAAATTAAATGACTTTTCAGTTGGATATAAAAACAATTAAAAATTTAAACTTATAAATACAATTTTTAAATCCAAATTTTAGAAAAGTAAAAAAACTTTTTTTTAATTTCCAAAGCTTAATTTTTCCATTTAGCTGCGATAAAACTGATAACCCAAAACCGATGAACTTATGCATGAAATTTGTGTGTGTGTGTGTGTGCTTGGCATATCAAAGGAAATTGAAACAAAACCAAACATTTTACAATTCCACTTCCGACACGAATTCGCCGCTTGTGATAAGAACCGACGCCCGCCCGGTGATAATTCGCCAAAGCACAGCCACACACCAAACTGGGACTGAGACTGGGACCGAGCACTGGCAATTGTTGGCGTTGCGGTGAAAATGGTAAACAAACCATAAATGCTTAATTCAATCATCTTTGTTTCAACACTGTTTCTCGGTCTGAAAGGGTGATTTCGAATTTCGAATTTCGTATTTGGGAGTATTGCTTCTGCCTTTGCCTTTGATTGCTTTCGCACTCAATCAGATAAGAACTTGAAATGGAGCAGTCCGTTGCGTCGTTGTGTTGGGGCCATTTGCTGGTTTGTTCAGTGGTGCAAATGGGCAATAGGAAATTCGTGTGGTATCGATGTCGAGTGTAATTTTCCAACCAACAGAATTTATTTGTAACTTTTTTTTCCAGTATTGCCTGCTAATGGGCAAACGGAAACGGAAATGTGGGTTGGTTTAGTTGGTTAAGTTTTAATTGAGTTTTCAGCACAATTTTATGCATACTGATTATGTCAGTACATAAAGGGTAAATAAACAGTTACATATGTATGTGTGCTAACTGTTTTAAAATATATATGGTTTATATTTCAAGAAACTGCATTAAATACCAATACTACAATACAACATAAAATCTTAAAAAATTTCCAACTTTAATAAAAAATTCTTTATCACTTCTTCATATTCTCTATTAAAATTGTACAACAAATTAGTTACTGATTATGGTGTAATCCTTTCGCGCCTTTAGCGTACGCGTTAGCAACCCGATTGAGCTTCCTAATGCACACGATTTTCCACCATTCATCCAGTAACCCTTTGTCGGTCCATTCAGCCGCAACGCATTAAATCTCGTTTGTTTTGCCAGCTGTAACAATGGCTGAACATTCGCTTTCCTCCATCCGTCCGTTCGATAACATCATGTCACATACGAAAGTCATGAATTTTCAGCGTTCGTTCACAATGAAAACTTACGCAGAAGATGCTCCTTTATTATCTCAAGTCAAACGGGGAAAACTTAACAAAGCCAAACCAAATTTGTTGCTTTTTGTAAACTTGAGTCCGTGTAACTTTCTTGCCAGCACATTTGTATGCCGGAATATTGGTTGGCTCTGAACATTCACATTGCCTGCCGAAGAACTTCCTAATCGACACAAGTACAGCATTTTGCCAGCCCAACTTTGCCAAGATTTTGGCAATTTTAAGCTGCTTAATATCATCAGCACAAAAAAGAGAGAATTTCTGGCCAGAAAACTTGTGTCGAAACTTTGTGCGGCTGTCGCAGTTGATTTAGTGCTCTATGACCTCAGTTTAAATATAAACATCATATGCCCCCATACGACAAACTATAAGGTGCCTAGTGTGCGTGCAAATTTGCAACAGCTTCTGAGGCGGCATCTTTGCATACGAAGTCGGCGACGACTTTTCCACCGCAAAACGCAAGAACGCCCCCCGCCTTTTTTCAAGTGCAAGAAGCGAGTTTTTTGCTCGAATAGAGTAAAGACATAAATGGGATTATGATCTTATCACGATGCAAACAGACGACGTAAAGGACGGAAATTATAATAACACCTTCTGGCAAGGAGTGTATCGTTCAGAATGTAGCCAATTGTAGTGCAAACTTCCTTCTGTCCGAAAGACAAACAAGCCGTAAAGGCGTCTTTGTCAAGATTTATTTCTTGGGGTAAAGCCGTGTCAGCGCTGTTTCGTACTTTCCTTTGAATAAGCGGTTTTTTCGTTTTAATTCCCTTAGCTGTTATACAATTTTGTACCGCCACTGCTTCATAAACAGCAATTTTAAGTACGATTAGTTTTGAAACTTTTGTCGGCAGAAGCCTTACTCGCTTTTGAGCGCTCTCAAATTTTAAGCACATTGCTTTTCCATACCTCCAGCGCTTGCGTGGCATAACTTTAATTAAGAGCGGATTACTTGGACATGGGTTCTTTTGCACTTCCAACGACTTACAAATTTTCCTACTTACGATTTCCTCCCACTCCAAATGAAATGTGCCTGATTTGCATCTGTGGTTTTCACATTAAATGAACTTTCTTCGGCATTTATTTTCCCGGCCAGATTGCTTTTGCGGTGCTTTATCGAAGCATATTCGATTTTGGAAACCAGACGTACTACCACCACAATCTCTACCCCGAGTCAGTCGCTCTCTTTAAACGCCCCATTAAAATTTAATGTTCCTCTTTTGAGATCACACAGATTAGAATGTCGATTTTTCTTGGCGAATCACCTTCAATTTTGCTCTGTTAATAGCTTCGAAAGTGTGTATCCTAATGACGTGAGGAAGTTGGGTGCGCTCTCTTGATGGTTAATTTTTTTGAAAGGTGTCATTAAGACATCTGCTTTTTGTTGGTGATGATATTTAAGGCGTTATTTTTTAAGACTTTAATCATCTGTTTTTTTTTTACCTAACCAATCTTTAAAAATTTCTTCGCGTGTAACATACAAACATATTCTGATCCACAAACTATTTCTGCCTTAACACGTTCTGCAAATAAAAAATTAATCACTGCTCCGAAACGGGCACGAGGTCCATTTACCCAAAGCCTAATGTGCAATTGCGAAAGGTGCTTACGTTGTCAAGTAGTGTGAAGATGGTGCCAAGAAGCTTGACTAAAATCGACTCGACAATTGTCTACGAATTAGATTCAAGATGTTTCCCCCCCCCCCCATAACCTATCGCCTTCTGAATGTTGCTTGCAAAGGAAACGCAACATTGGCAATTAATTCCCCAGTTTGGAATGAAATCTAATTGCTCGTTAGAATGTCCTTTTTTTGTTTTTATATTTTGTTAACTGCTGATTACAGCATTTGTTGCTCAATGCTCAAGGCTCAATGGAAGGTTTAGGTCGAGGTGATGTTTATCTTTTGGGTTTTTTTTCATCTTTTCAGAGTCTATTTTCTTGGTCTTGGTCTTAGTTCATGTGAACTGGCCTTCTTTCACGCGCTGCGCGGCTGCAGCAAATGATTCCCAGCTGGTTCATAAAATGAAATTAACGGCTGTTCTTGTTTATTTCAATGGAATTGTTTCTTGTTTACTTCGACTACTGTTGCAAATCGTTTAATGAGGATGTAACTGCCGCATTTCACCAAGTAGCAACACAGAAGCAACAACGGTGGCGACAAACGCGTAATGGCCAGCTTCCTTCGGTAGTGTCTGCTGTAGTTGCATTTTTTTTCCATTTCCATTTTCATAGATTCTTTCGACTAGTAATCTTGCTAGGAAGTATCCTTATGAAATGTTTATTGTTGTTTTTAGTTACTTTTAGCAGCATAGTTTTTGTCAAGTCATTGGTAAGATGAGTGGGGCTTCGTTCCGAAGGAAAGGGAACTAATGATAATGGCGCGATGATTACTTGGGATTTGCGCACGAAATGAATTGGAAGCTCACGCAACAGTAATAAACGATTCCTTATAAAAACTTCATCGACGAAAAAACTTTTCACTCACTCGAGTGCCATAGTATAAAATTAAAGTAATATAGTATAGCAACATCATCATCAACATCGTTGAAGCAGTTGGCTACATACAGCCAACACGCAGCGCCATTATTGTTTGTCATTCTAAATACCAACTCCAAACAATCCGCCCAAATGGCCACACAGAAACCGTTTCAAATTAATTGAGTTGTTCTTGTGTACATTTTCCGGGTTAAATATTTGCTATGCTTGATCTCGCTCTGCTTCGTCCTGTGCTTAGTTGGTCACTGGGGAGTTGCAGTGTTACGGTGATGCAAAGGCCCAACTTCAGGTGTGTGCGGGCAAAGGAATGTGAAACGTTGAAAATGAAAAAAAAAAACTTGACATATTTATGGGCGTGTAGAGAGAATTGCATAAATCACAGACGGAACAAGTTTTAACCGTTGTTGCGAAAAATGGCCAAAATGATGACCACAATTAATGTTATAAGTTGAGTTGGCAAATGAAGTGGTTTCTGCAAAATAAAAGGCAAGCTTTAATAAGTTGTATACACCAGTCTAAGGCCCAAATGCTGTAAGGCTAAAAAATGGACTTCCGTTTTAAAAAATACCATTACGTTGAGTCAAACAACCGGAAATAAGGTATCGGTTACATTTTTTTTATCAGTTCAGTTTGTCCATTAAATTGTTGTCGGCTGTTGTCGAAAATTTGAACTTCGTTATTGACATCACCCTCATCCACATTTGAAGCAGCGCCAGTCAGTCACTTTACAGTGATGTAAATAAAGACATTTGTCAAACGTCTGCGGGCAGGCATTTTATTTTAAACCGGAAGTTAAAAATACTTTCCGGTACGCCGATAAACAAAAATTATTGTATTACAAACTGTACTTTTGATGTTTTCTTTAAAAATGTTGATAAAACTTGATTTTTTTAAGTATAATATAATACTTACTTTCTAGGAAAATGATTTCCTTTTAACCAAAATATACATTTACAGGACTAAGAACGTATTTAAAAACTTTCTAGACTTGCAAATTGTAACCCTTTCTCATGAAAAGAATAATGAAAAACAAAAAATGAAATCCTGGTAGACTTCTAATTATACGTTTAAAAACCGCCCGTTAATAAAACGCAAAAATAATGCTCGGCATAAATTAGAACTGGCGGCAGAAGTTGGAGTGTGTGCCTAAGATTGTTACTGTCGGATTTACATGCATAAAAAGAATTTAAAAGTTTTTCAAAAAAAAAAAAAAAGAAGCAGAACACTTGCAACAGCGACACCAGCAATACTCAAGAAACGGAACGCTCATAGGACTACAACCGACTATTTCCGCTTCCCAGGCACGTTTGTTTGGGCAGAGTGAACGAGCGACGAGTGCTCATGTTAATCAGGTTATGATAATTATTTGTGGTACATGGTGGCGAGGGGAGGAGGTGGAGAGCTGCAAAGTACTTGAAATTAACATGCGGAGAACTTGTCTACGAACTGCTCAGCAAACTGCTTGCAATTAAAATGTTTAAGTCGTGTAGGCGGAATGAGGAACATTATCATGGCCTCGGCACGAAGAAGCGTCTAAACTTTTAAAGTGATGCGACGGAAACGGAAGCATCGCGACACTGTTACGACATTTTCATTTAAACAATTAAATTTTAAACTGGCGTTAAATTATACAAGCACAAAAAAGGGGAAAATGTCAGGCGTTGTTGTTGTTGTTAGAATTGAGTACATAAATAGTTCGAACCGACGTGAAGACCAACCGACTGAAAAGTTTAATGAAGGTTCAGTCGAGTGTAAACGCATTTTAAAACATGGTATTTACAGTTCTAATAATATACCGTTAGAACTCACCAACACACAAGAAGACAAGTTAATCTCACAGATACATTTTTTATCGGTTTTATTTCTTCGATGCGACTTTTTTGAGTCGACTGAATTATTAATGAAGACACAAAAAATTCGAATGGTAAGTAAACTTACTACTTCGGTTTTCTTACTTTTCCACTTACTAAATGCCAAACTATGAAGTTTTCGTTTTCGTCAGTCGACAAGATTTCGACATTTGTTTGTCAAAGGACACAGCAGCACTTTCCTTTGACTCTTAACGATTTGTATGAAAATTAACTGCGAAAACCGAAAAAGCCAACCCGCAGAGGTAAACCATCGCTGCTCCGAAAAACAAAGTTGATAGATAGTTTTGAAAAGTTTTGACGCAGCCGAAAAACTTACCCCCACACACACTCACGCCCACGAGTTGACAATTAAGAAATTAAGTTGCCACTTAAGCGCGCTGTCAGTTTGACAGGCAGACATCTTGTTTAATGTTTGCATTATCAACAGAGTAACACCTTGCGTGAGTGTTTGTACGTGTGGTAGCATCTACTCGTACCTGCCCGAATGAATGCTTTGCCTTAATAAATGCCACTCATAATTAAATCAGTCTGTCTGTCTGCCGTAGCTGCGATAGCGCCAGGATATGTTAAACTTACTTTTGGCATAGTAACTTTTTCTGCAGCGTGAAACTTAAGCATCACTTTCGTTGGGGCGGAAACTACACTCGTACCTCTAATTCTCTGGGGTATTCCGAGTACGCATATGTGCGCTCCACACATGAATCTACCCATGCCGCAGTGTTTGTTTACTTATAGTTACCCACTATATTCATTTCAAATTTTGGCGTATTGTATTTGCAATTCGCATGATTATCATTTAAGTTACGGCAATGGTTTCATTAGAGCTGCAGAGCTCGTGTGCCCGTTGATGCTGGTGGCATGCCAAGTCGACATTAGTCAAAAGTCTACCTGAAGCAATGAGCTCACGCAGATCTGTTTATCTTGTGATATAGTGATACTCGTATTAGGTTAGATACGTCGTATAAATGCGCTTATATATACATAAGTAGACATGGAAACGCCCATACTGGAATGAATGGTAAAGCTGAAGCACACAAGGGATAATGACAATCAACTGTTGAATTAAGTTGAAACTACTTTCATATGAAAAATGACAGTTTTAATTATTAATACGATCTAAAAGGTTATTGCAATTATTTTACAAGCTTTAAGTGGTCTTAAGATACTAATGTCAAAACGTTTAGTAATTGATTGTAGCGCTTAAATTATTTAAAATTATTTTGTTTAAGAACTTTTAGTTACTGTTTTCACTTAATATTAAAGTGAGATAATAAGAATTCATTTACAATATTTAAAAGAAAATTTAAAAAAATCATATTAGCTAATTACCTGCATTTTATTTACGCTTATTTAAGAACCCAGTCTCTTTTTAACGTCAGCCTTAAAATCATCCTCTGCGCATTCTGGCCACTTGAAAATGCGAGGCGCGTAAAAGATTGCCACAAGTGTTTCGAGCTGAAAGCGCCTAAAGCGGATAAATGACGTTTTATGCATGTGTAAAATTTTATAAAACAAAAAAAGTTGCACACACACACATCAAGTTCAAAGGGTTAAAGAAAAAAATAAATATCCCAACAGAAGCCACAATGGAAAAGGGGCCACCCATCGACATTGCTTCTACGCTTAACTTATGCAACGTTGAGCGAGCACGTAGCAGAAGCTAATGCAGCGATTTGCAATTTACACATCGTAAAATTTTTGTTTTTCTTCTGAATTCGAAAACCGTTGAAATAGTCATAAAAATTTAAAATTCAAAATAAAAGAAGCATCGTTTGCATTTTGAAATACAATAAGTGGGCGGGTATCATGTATCTTCTGCTTGATTTCGCGTCTAATGATGCTGAGAAAAGATCTACGCAATAATGCCAATCCCGCAAATACCTTCTGCCACACACTGCCCCTGCATAATAGATGCGTCAAATGTGAAACGTGCGAAACTCGGCGCCTCTTCTGTTCAGTTTCTGTTTCTTCTGTGCCAGTTTAAATCGAAATAAAAACAACTACAACAAAGACGTGCGCTGAATTATGAGCGAGTAAAAAGTGAAATACACATGAAAAGCATATTTTCCAAATCAAATATCGCCTGCCACAAAGCAATTGCGGTTATTTTACAAATTCTTTGCGAAGCGGCTTCCCCTGCCCATACAATTTAGACACTTTAGACCTTACCAACTAGACAAATAAATACAAAAACGTTAACAATTTTACAAACTTAAAAAAAAAAACGCTTTCACATAGAAGTGTGGCGCATATCCTTGCGATAAGTTTCCCTCAATAATATTAAATAAAACTCGTGTTACTCCTGCGCCCTTCCGCCCGCTGAATAATTCCAAACGATGCTCCGCCACCGCAACTGCTTCAATTCGAATAAAATCCTTTAGGGCTTTTGACTTTTAACTCGTTCGTTTAACGCAGCGGCGCCAAATTCGTGCATCCTTCGCTACACATTTTAACATTTTATCTGCCAAGTCGGAGCGGAGCGGAGTGGAGCGAAAACGTTTTAAAATTTTTATGAGTTTTCAAGTCAAATCGTTGAAATTCGCAAATCCCTGCAGTAGCTTCGCATTTGTATTTACACTGATGCACAGAAGAATTGATATACGTGTGTGTGTTAGTGTAATTTTTTACATTTTGTTCGAAGATAGAAATTTCAGTCTTAGTTTGGAATAAATTGAAAAAATTCATTCAACCTTCATAAATAAATTTGAGAAATTAATTGTTCGAATCCGGAGTAATTAAAAAATATATCCGATAAACAATTATTTTATTAATATATATTATTGAAATTTTACTCGATAATTAATGTGATATAATTAAATTCAACCGAATGGTCATACTAATAATATTATAGGTGCAAATGTCACTATTTATTAATGTACACACGAGTGTACATCCTCGCGCCAACAATAGAATAAATCGATTGATGACTTTTGGAGCCGGTGTCGGTTCGTTTTCTTTTTTAACACTTCAGAGTAGCATCAAAAAAGGTTTCAGCTTCAGAAATAACCACAAATGAAGCGAGAAAAACTCTTAACAATGAGACACAAAATTGGCTTTCAAGCAATTATAGAAGTATCCTGCGATAAACCATCTAAGATGCTTTAAAGGATTAATAACGCCTGTAAGACGAAAATTCAATACTTTTTTGTTGTGGCACTGTCTAAGGGAATGATTAACAAATAATGGAAAAATAAAAAAAATATTTAAAAGTTATTGTTCCATAAAAATTATGTCAAATAAAACGTTCACAGATTAAAACATTGCGTCACTTTTTACTCCGCTTCCGTTATAACTTCGTTGTCTCTTGCGCACAAGTTAATAAATTTCGCACTAACTGAATTTATGCGCATTATTTGACGCTAATGTGGCCTAAACAGACTGTCAGGACATGTGTGCATACATTTACATGTTAAAGTGTTGCTGCTGGTTGTTGTATTATTTGTTGTTGTTTTTATTTATGACATACGAACAAGTTCGCCCCTTTATGCCACACGTTTAAGCACTGTGTGCCGCCCCTTGCTGTGCTTTGGGTTAGTTCACTAACGTTAGGTAAATATGTGTGGAAAGCGTTTTCTCCGCCTGAATTCGTTTGTATCCTTCCTCCGTAAGAATGGCGGGCGACGCGTTTATCGCACATCATTAATCATTTTCATCGTTTTCTTTTGCCGGTTGGTTAAGATGCTCAGATGTATGTATGCATGTGTGTATGTGTACAGCGTTTGAGATTTTTACCTGAATTTCAACTTCTTTTTAACCAAAAGCTGTTTAAATATTTTTATTTCTTATTACTAAAAAGTGTTCTCATTCAGGCAGGAAGCTTCTCAAATTTTTATTTAACTAACATAACTTTTTGCTATGGCTTCTAAACAAAAAAACTAAAGTGGATTTTAGGGGCATTTGACACTCAGCTAGCCCCTAATGTATGTCACTGATTCTAGTGCAGAAAAATAACAACAACAAGAACATCAGCCACCACAAGTCCTTAAAGATTAATTAATCTTGCGCACATGTTGTACTGCCTCGACACGAACCGAACCAAACCAAACCGAACCGAACTCAGACTCCGGATTCAGTTGCTGACCACTGACCGCACTCGTTCAGCCAACGATATGTCCCGTTGTACGTCCGTCCGTCCATGGCTAATGACACAAAATGAAAAAGGATGCGTTTTGGGGTTAATTTCAGGCTCAACTCGTCGTGGTCGAGGTTGTTGTTTCTCCCGTCGTGGCGTGGCCGAAGCTTATCTTTGGCCTTTTGAAGAAATAATTAATGACCACGTTTTTGCCACTGTGTTGTCGACGGACAGACGACTAGACAGACAGCACGACTACTGCGCTTGTTTTTGTGCGTGTATGTGTGTTTGTGTGTGTGATTTTAAAATACATAAACGCGTTATCCTTTTGAGCCTCTCTGGACTCGCTGCAGTCGCAGCCATTAAAAATCGTTTATTTCGATTTGATTTAATCCAAAATAGATTGCCCGAGATTTTCCGAATACACGGAATGCATACGACAAACACACACACACACAAACATACACGCGGCCGATTTCTGCACTCCATTTGCGATAGCAGCAGCAGCAGCAGGACCAAACAGAAGTCCTTTTCGTCCTTGCCGGGATAATTTTGCGAAACAAACGAAAAACGATTATAAATTTCGGGTTAATCCTTATTTTCGCATTAAGCGTCGGCAGTCTGAGCATGCGACACCATCCTGCATTATAGTAGGCTACCACATTTTTTTTTAATATAAACTTTTAATAATTGTATTTGTAAGTTTTTTATAAAAAATGTTTTTGTCTCTTTCCTTAATGATTTTGTTCAATTCTTTGGGAATGATAAAAGCTATCTCGGAATTTGTATATGATTGTATCACTGCTGGTAGCCTTAATGCATATCCTGCCATATACATACATACTCGCACAGTGCAGTCGCCAGTTTGTTTGTGTTGGTGAGCTGTGGCCACACAAATGCAAATCGAAATATTTAAGCGTTGCATTCAGCGGCTCCACGCTAAAAATATACGCACTCGTTGTTTGTTATTGTCCCTTGACCCTCCACCCACTTGGGGCATAAATCGACACCACTTGCCGTTCATGCACTGCATTTGGGCTTAAAATGCGTTTAGTGGCGGAGCGGAGCAAGGACCACACAACGAAATGCGGCAATTAAACTAATCGCGTTGGGCTTTAAGTGCGATTCTGCGGTGGCACAAAACGCACAAAACGAACGATTTCCATTTGCGATTTGGCGCAAATTTATCTGTTGCAAATGCTGCGCGACTGCATGTGCAGAGTGGGCACGGCATGGTAAAGCAAAGCAAAGCGGTAGGCTGGCATTCTAATGCTGCCGTTACATTTCTGTTTATTTTGCGGCGCCGATTGCGTCCAATTTGTGGTCATTACGGATTTTGTTTAATTTTTGGTGAGCGCTTTTTTGACTCTCATTTGGTCTAATGTAAATGTTTTGTTTTATTTTTGTGGTTGTTAGTAATGGTATTTAATTAAATAAAAAATATATTTATTTATAAGCGTGTTAAACAAATTGAGTTTAAATTATTTGCTTAGTAATGAGTAACAAGTTAAGCGTCCTTTGGAAGTCCTTTTTCCGTACAATCTTTATGAAAGCAAAAAAATGCCTTCGGTGTTACAACCGACTATCATCAACTTAACTACTACGACTGCAGGTTTATATCAACAAATTTGTGGGCCGACGGCAAATACCAAGGGAAATGAAGACCTTAACGCGTTGTCATGTCTTCTCTTCATTTTCCGCTCATATGTGTTGATTTATTTTTTCCTTCAACCTAACGAAACGAAGATTTTCTCTTTTCATTTTCTACAGATAAGAAATAAAAAAAAAATCCAATGTCACAGCTCTCTGGGTTGAAAAAAGAAAGAAAAAAGTCATCCAGTGCCCACCCCGAGCCTAACTAATACCGTCACATTCATTTTGATTACCCACTGACATTTATTTCTATTTGTTGGATGGCTTATCTCTGATAACACGACAAAGGACAATGAAGACGAAATGTTGATGATGTTTTTTCAATCTCAGCGTTAAGCTTGGCCATTTGCCCGGATTACTGCAACCGAATTAAATTGACCGACCGCACAGTCTCATGTGCGTCAGTCAGTGGTTTTTCATTGCACGTGTAAATTCCACGTAGTATTAGTTACACTTTCGGTTCTATATTAAAATGCAATAATGAAAACTTCATTTATACTCGAATAATATTTATTTGCAGCATTAATGAAACATTCGCAATTAAAAAGTTGATGCGCACTTCTGAAACCACATCACAGCCAGCTGCGTGACATTCATTGTATCTGTATCCTGTATCTCATATAATACCTTCTATACATTTGGTTGTTGTTGGTCCCCGGAGCCGGAGTCAGCATGTCAAACTTTTCACTTTGGCAAATACGAGCAGCGTTTATTTCTCCAGGTTAATGCCTCTAACTGCTCGAGTCTGCTGCTCCGCTGGGTGGGTTAACTAAACGAACTTATCCTTTGATACTCGTTATTTATTAGCAGGGATATGTGAGTTATTGTCGGATGTTAGAATTTATTTATAGCTCAAAGGAAAAAGTGAAGATATCCGATTAATTTGTGTTTGCTCCGCATCGCAGAGTTTTAGTAAATTTTTGCTCTACTTTTAATGTTCCAAAAAGTAAAGCATTTAAACTGGAGGATTTAAAATTTTTTTCTCCAGGCATTACAGCCGAGTTGGCCAATATGTTCCATGACTTTTGGACGTGACGTGATGAGTTGAAGATTTTCGCACGTGAATGCCGCGTTAAATTAGAAATCAACACGAGGTCAGTTTCCAGCCGTGGACATTTAGCGCGAGGCTTTGTATGACAGAGTTTCATTTCGGTTCGGGTGAGGCACAAATTGCGCTGATGGAGATGGTTGGAAAGCGCATTTCAACGCATTTGTCGTTTGCGGTTGTTGGATGTGTCAGTCCGAGCAGCAGTGCAGCTGACAGGCAAATTAAAATGTCCCAGCGCCGTTACCGACGCGTACACGTTCGGTTGCTCGTTCTGTCCTGTCGTCTCCAGCTCATGGACCAATTTCAAAATTCACCGCCTTGCCAAAAGAGAGACACAACAAAAAAACAATTTTTTTTTTTCAAATGAAATAATTTTTAATATCTACTGCTATGATTTTTTTTCTTCCAGCTTTTTTTTACCACTTAAAATTTGTTTTTGTGGCGAGATTAAAAAAAACCGATTTTTAGATTTAGATTGCAAAGCATCTCAAAAGTTGTGATTAATGATTCGCCACAAAGCGCTGCCGAACAAGCTTAATCCGCTGCTGTTTCCAATTTTTTTGTATGTTATTCTTCTGCATCTTTGGAATCCCTCAGCGACACTTTCGAGTTGGTCCGTCAAAAGTGGCCAACTTCAGAAATTGCGTCGATTTAATTACGCACGTGACTGCTGCGGTGACGCTCTCTTCTTTAGCGTCACGTGACGCTGAGCGGCGTAACAATTGCATTCAGACACTCCTCCCCCTTAACAATCTATGTACAACCCCCTCGCATTGTGTGGTTGTTGTTGGTGTTGTAGTTGTTCTTGCAAATTTCATTAAATATGATAAATGGACAGCGATTAACTGTGAAAATAATGCGCGGTATTTATGCAAAAATACATCACACGCACACAAACGCACACACACACGCACACAAACGCACACACACACGGGCACAACACGCATACAATGCTAATGCATGTTGCCAGCTTGTTTGTTGCACCTTAAGCTTATAGTTAAAAAAAATCGAAAAACGAAAAATTGTAACAGGAAACGGAAGTCAAAGCCCAACACTCACAGTTGCCATATTTGCAAATATTGACGAAGAATGGAGGGAAGGGGATAGCCGCGAAATGATAAATTGCATGAAATTATTCTTGGCGCAGCTTTGCCGTCGCGCATTTGTTACGCTTTCAGAATGAAGCAGAAGTTCGAGCGATTCGGCGTTGAATGCAGGGGAAGGCAGGGCAAAGCTACACGCATTTACATTTGCGTATGTATCTCGGTATCTGGATCTCTGCTGCCGCGCGTGTTGTTTGTTGCCTTTGCTGCGTATCTGCAAAATGGCATACTTAAAAGTTAATTGAAGCAAACAGCGCCACCAACAATAGAAACAACAACAACAACAAAGAATTGTCAAACAAAACCGCAACCGACAAAGCCGCCGCACTTTCTTTCTGGCAACGCCACAAAATAAAATTATTCAAATTGAACAAATCGCGACATTTTGTTTTTGTTGTCAATCGGTACATGCTGTTCTTGTTGTTGTTGTTGTTTAATGTTGTTCTTGGTAATAAGAAAAGTTGTTATCTGTCTTATCAGATTTTACGAGTCTGTATGTGAGTTTGTTGCTTAAGTCGCGAGATTTATGACAAAAAATATTTAACAAAAGCAAATGTTGTTGTATTTAAAAGTTAAGGACCACTGCGGGTTAGGACGATTAATTTAAAGAAACTCATAAAATATAAATTTGTTTAAAATTCGAAATATATTAAAACTTTCGAACAAAATCAAATAAATAAATAATTAAAATAACGATTTTGTCAACTTTTGATTAATAATTTTTTGATTTTGTTGTTTTCTTCAAATTAATATATTCAATTAAATCACTGATTTCAGGTGCTAAAACCGACGCTTTGCCTCCCCACCGTCTTCTTTTGTACGTCCAAAAGTCGCAGTCGGCTTGACTTATTCCCCAAATCCGTTTTCATTTTAGCATCTTAACGGCTAATTTAGCGCGTTTAAAACAGCGGCATAAACAAAAAGAACTTGTTTGTCTGTCCCTCCGTCCGTCTGCCTATCTGTCTACCACCTAGCACCGCATTTGTTTACGCCAAAACACTTTTGGGAACAAAAGAAGAGCAAGTGCGAAGCAAAAACTTCTTCCTTGAGATGGCATCTGAAACGAAGTCATCCTTGCCACATACATCCATACATACATTCGCAAGTGAAGGTTCCTTCGGCGTCAATAGTCCTTTTGTTATTTAGCCCACTCAGGCCGTTCGCTCGTTGTCATAATTTCTTTAAGGAGTTTTTTATTTTCTACCGTGTGGGACGTTTTCACTTCCGCTTGGGTTTAATTTTGTCATGAGTAACGCACAATTACTTTCGTTTCGGCTTCGTGTAGCTAAGTTGTCATATCTTTTATTGTCCCCCCCCCCTTCCTTACCTCCGCCCTTTTGTAGTCTTAACAAAAATTAAGAGGCTCTTTTGGGTACAAGTTATTCTTTTTTCTGTTATTGTGATCCGTTGGCTTTTGTCTTGGGGAAAACAAATTTTCTGTTTTCTTTTAAGTTTTGTTTTCGTCTGCGGGAAACCATTAAATGCAATTATTTTCAAAAGAATTGCGAATTTATTTACATTTCAAAAGGTTTTTGTTGTTTTAAATTCTTGTTTAATAATTAAACTTTAGAGGGGACATAATAAATAAAATTTATTTTTCAGTCGACATTCATCCACTTTTTTTTAAATTTTTTTAAATTCAGTAAAAATTTGAAATTTTCCAAAGAAAAAAATTCACAAAAATTTTTGGAAAAATGTCGAAAATTCAGAATTCAAGTCTGCTATTTTATATTTATTTTTATTTGCGCCACCTACATGTCATTGTTGCTTAATAAAGGTTTAAAACTTTGCATCTTCACAGTTTAAGAGCTATTGCAATTAGCAACAGTTTTACATGCGAAAATGTGAGAACCAGCGACACCTAACGGCATTATATACAAAAACGAAAAGTACATTTCACAACCGAAAAACACAAAAAATTCATCAAATTTGTGTTTTCGGCGTGCAATCTAAAAATGTGCTTTTTGTAGCATATAAGTGCTGCGTGTCTACATTAGATATAAGGCGTGGTTCTTATCCGAAAATACCAGGCCCTGCCCGATGATCGCTTTTGGGACATCGCTGACATTACCGGGGGAGCATCACATATCTAAAGTCAGTTCATTCGGCATTTCAATTTAATTTGACCACAAACCAACATAAAATTTCAGACCTAACATAAAAACATAACCAGCTGTTAAAAACTATATGTATGTATATAGTTGTAGTTTGTGGCACTTCAGGGTCCCATAGAGGCGGGGAAACCGTCGCTCTTAACGTAGGAAGTTGTAGTTCAGTAGGTTTTTCATGATGTTGTAAGGAAATGGTCTTGTAGTGGGGGTACTGGGTTTGTGGCAAAAACTTGAGGCCTCAACTCAGCATGGGGTAGTTTCAAGTGGGTGTAATTATAAAAACTGCCTTCAACGGGTGGCGAGTAATATCATGGTTGTGTACGGTAGGGTTGCGTAGTTGTCCAACACCCCCTTACATCCAGGTGGTGGTTTCATTTAGGACTTTTTATTATTTTATAGATATTTCATATTTGGATCCCTATCGATTCCTTCCTTTGGTAAAAATGCAAGAGGTCCCTCAATATATAACAACAATATGGTACATTAAAGAGGAACCCCTATCCACGCGCAGACAAAGGTGGTAAAAAACCGTCCAAGTCGACGCTACCAAATGCTGCCCGGTACCCGTAAAACCACATTTTGGTAAGTGCACCGGAGTCAACACGAGGGGAGCATCTCCGTTACTGTAAAAGTCTTCAAAAAGAAATTTTTAATTAATCGATTAAATAACCCTAATATATTCGTTTCGGAATTTTTGTTCCAGTTTTGTTTTAAGTGCAGTACCGATGAGTACAGGTGTAGTGTTTTAGTGTTTGTTTTTAAAGTTCATGTCATGTTTGATACCAAAGGAAGAAATCGATAGAAATCCAAATAATATGAAATGCTCCCCAGGTAACATCACTTTCCCAAAGTGGATTACAGCCATCGAGCGGGGCCTGGTAGCGTCGAACTGGACTGTTTATTCATACCTGTCTGCGCATGTCAATGATTTTGTCAACGAATTTATCTACATTGGAAGGTTTTTTTATGCATTTTTGTTTACTTAGAATAGGAGTTAGGGAAACCTTTAATTGTTAAATAGAGAAACTCATTTTTCTTTTCTTACTTCCACTTGTGAAATATCAATTAAATTAACCGCAGAAATTCGCTCAAAGTTTTCAAACAAATTCAAATGCATGTAAATAAATCTAAGTTAATATTTTAACCTTTTTTTCTAAATCATAAATCATAATTAAAAAAATGTTGTTGTACAATGATTCATTTAAAATACTTTTCAAAAATCTTTCCAGCAGAAAACCAAAACGGAAGTGTCCATTTCCAACTTCCGCTGTGCAAAAAAAGGCAAGACTGAATGAAGTATTGCCACATTTACTACGCGTTGACCTCGAAAACTGTTGAAATAATAAGAAGATGAACAGTTGAAAATAAAATCACTCACCCCAATTAAACGTAAAGTAAATGATTCATACGCTCAAAGAAAAATGTTTGCTTTCTTAATATCTCACTTGCAATTTTACATATAATTTTCTTTTATTTTAGCAAAACTCCAAACATTTCAAAGCACGTCTAAAATTCGGGATTGTGTGAGTGAGCCAAAAGGAAGATTCTAAAGTCGTAAGCGTTCAAAAATCTATTTTTAAAATAGTCACTTTTTAATTTTTAATCTTATTCAAATATTTAATTTTGTCATTTTAAAAATTTGTTTCCTGTGTAAATATTCATTTTAACATACATAAGTAGGTAACTGACAACTACGGCAAGATATGATACCAAAAGAGGCAATCAAGAGTTCGGCGAAGTCGTTTGCGCGTCATATCAGCAGTTCTAAAAAATTCAAAATAATGTTTCAATATTAGTTTTTGATAAGTAATGTCTTCTTTGAATTTTGCTGTTTGCTGTTCTCACGAGTTCAGCACAAGTAACTGTTTATTTAGAATCTTTCTAAGCGGGGATATAGCTCAGTGGTAGAGCAATCGACTGCAGATCGATAGGCCCCCGGTTCAAATCCGGGTGTCCCCTACCTAAATTAATTTTTTTAAAAATAATTTTTGTTTTGCTTTTTTTAATTATTTTAGTTCAAACGAATTTTTTTCTTTAGCTGTAATAATTGCACAAACAGCCAAATTCACGTCCAAAGCTAGAGCGGAATAGCATGGTGTTGAGTTGTGGAAGGGGTATTGCGCGCGCGGGGGCAGCTAATGCCTTCATTCACAACTTTGTAGAAACGATTTGCGATTTCTAATTCCAAATGGCGCGCGTACATTTCCGTTAAAAACGCAAAGCAGCAGCAGCAAAGACGGCCAAGAAAAAAAAAACAAAAAAGAAATAAAGGCGCAACACAACGAACGATCTGAACTGACTGACTGACGGAAATACAAATCCAAATAAAAATCGAAACAGGCAAAAAAAAGCAAGTGTAGAAATCTGACGATGTGAGCGGATTTATTAGTATGCTGCTGCTGGTATTGGTCGGTTCGCGGCTGGATACGCTGCGGCATGAATGAATTCTTAAAATGCGGGCGAAATGCAAGTTGACCATATCCATCGAACGATTCAGAAAACCCCAACAAATCGAAATTGTCGAATGCGATTGGATTTTGAAATTGTTATTGAAAATAATTTAAAATTAATTTCGTACAATTAAATGGCTCAGTTCGGTTCGGTTCGGTTTGGCTTGGCTTTTGTTGATGTCCATTTTGGGCAAGTTTTAATGGATCCAATCGAGACGAAAAAGGCGCGCAGGCGCATTCCACAGCATTTTGCCATCGTCAGTAAATGTTTATTAACAATAATATTAATTGTTGATGATATATTTATGTCGTCTGTTGTTGGGCAGAATAACAATACTAATAATTTTTAATTTTTGTACAATTCAAGTACTTTTGTACCTGTGCATGGATTTTATTAAACAATAAAAATGTCAATTTAATGCTTATACTTTTGTCTTGTATTGTAAATTAAGACAAATGGTTGCCATATAAGTTTAAATTTAATTTTAAAAGAATCGACAATATTAGAAAATAAATTCTCCACAGGTAGTCCAGCACTTCTTTGCTCCAATGTCGAGCACTGAATTTTAAATGCGGCTCGAGTATTCCAAACTATTCTTGTAAATAATAGATTGATAATGAAAAAAACCGGGCGACTTATACAGCGTTGCATTTTAAAATGCAATTGGAGCACTTGAGAAGAAAAACCTCGAAAAATTTAAATTACAAAAACGTTTCCACATGCAAAGGCGGCCTTTTCAATACAAACAACAAAAACATTTGATCACTTGAGGAAATGTGCGCCGCTGCATTGCAATCTAGTAACTAGAATTAAGTTTTTTTTAGCATGACAAAAGAGCGTCCGCCCGTCTGTCTGTCCGTCCGTCCACTTGCGATTAACATTGAAATATTTCGCATCTTTCGGATTTCTTTATTTTCTTATTAAAAAACCGAATCTGCGACTGCTGCGAAAAGTAACAAGCAACTATGTAGCTAGTTGCTACTGCTGAGTGACTAGCAAGTAGCAGTGCAGTAGTTGACATTATCCTCCTGTACAGACTCGAGACTGTTTGGCGTGCCGTTTGTGGCAGCTATCCACAAGATGCGTTCAATCCAAATTATTCAATAAATTCGATAGTTTGTTTGTTTGCTTTATCGATTTTTTTTGTTGAAATTTTTTTATATTTGAAACGACAAAAGGGAAAAAACAAAATTATTTATGCTGCGCACGCGCCAACTCACAGCAACAACAATAACAACAACTTATGCGCACGTTTGTAAAGTGGTCGGACAAACGGATTTGCGGACAGACGGCGGCGAAGGCGGCAAACTGCTTTTTAGTCGTATGTGTGCTTGGATGTACTCGTACATATGTACATATGCACATATATACGACGAAATGCCTGCTCCAGTGCTCAGTGGAAATCTAATACGATTTTGCATACGATTCTTTTTATTTTCAAATAAATTTAAAATTCAAATCCACGCAAAACATTTGCAATGATGATAAGTGGTCAAAGTGTTTAACTTAAATTAACCCTTTAAGCCAATTTGTACTTTTGAAACAAAATGTGGTACTAGGTTGAAATTGCTAAACAACATTTTAATTATAGTATTCAATAATTTTGTGATTTAAAATTACGATTTACTTTAAACATTTCATAATGTTTGGTTTTTTAATTTAGCTACTGGATGTCTGAATGGGTTACGCGTTAAACTCAAACGATTAAAATCTAAACAAGACGTTTAATTAAAATTGAACGCTGACTGCTCGACACAAAAGGAAGTCGTCGAAGTTGGAGTTGAAATGACCTTTTTTCTTTTCTTCGTTGTTGTTGTAATGTTGCAATCGCTGCTCGATCCAGAACGAAGACTGTTGCTGCATTTGCTGCATGCAGCTCAAGCCAAGCCAGGGCAGGCCAGATGCTGCGCGCCTGCTGCAGCACGGTTCAAAAATGTTTAATGACGCGCGCGTTGCATTCTCAAGATTGCGCTGCTTCTGCCGCTGCCGCTGCCGCCTTCAGCCGCACATGCCAAAGTCATTTAAACTATTTTTAACATTTTCTTCGGCGTTTTCTCTTTTTGCTTCCTGTGATAGATTTCTTTTCTTTTTATTTTTTCGTGGCTTTTCGTCGTTTCAGTTTTTTTTTGTTTTTCTCCAGCCACAAAATGCAAATGGCACATTTTCCAAATGCAATTGACACGCGCACAGGATGCACACACATACACACACAGGCAGGCAGGCGGTTCTTCCATTCCCATTCATTCATTTTCCTATAATTGTATTCGGTTTTTTGATAGGACACATTATATACCCATTGCCATCAGTGACAGAATTGAGGAAGAAACAAAAAATGAACAGCGAAACCGGAAGGAAGTGCAAGTGTTATTTTGTTTTTGTTTTTTTTTTTTGTAAGGGGGAGAAACGAAGTGGTTTCTAAATATGAACATTTTTCAAGTGATTTAGATTGCAGGGGAATTTCTGTTGTGAACAACTTTGTTAATAGTTGACACTTCTGATGGAAACGTTTTTTTAATTTGATATATAATATTTTGTATCTAGATAAAGCTAGATATATGTGTATTAAATTAAGAACTCTTTTTTTAATGGAGACTTGACTCAAGAATAAAACAGAAACATTTTAGGTTTTTTTTTAGCGAATTTATTTATTTAAATATTCTTTTGGAACATACTTGTACCCTAAATATACTTAAGCCATTTTGTTGAAGCATTCGAATATGGCAAAACCTTCCTTCGACTTTCTTTACACTTTTCCATCACTAAATCGAAATAGTTTGCAGTTCCGAAGGATGAGCGATTCGAATAAATTGCGATTAGATATGATACCAGAGTAAACATTTTATTATTTTAATTACATACACATACATATACATACACATACATATGCTGCAAAAGAATACAATTGCAATTGAAATTGGTGCTCGTGTGGGGATATGCTTAGTAATAGTTTCAAATGTTGTATTGCAGTTTAATATTTATTTAAAATATTTACATTAAGTAAAATCGAATAAATGTTTATCGATAAAGAATTTTGTTTAACTTTATTATATGCTTAAATGTTTTTCCTTTTTCTTTTTTTCTTTTTAATTAATATTTATATATATTTACATAATCGATACGTGTTTAAAAGTGATTTCGTTTGAAGTTGCCATATTTTTGGGTTTATTTTCAAATAAATTTCAAATTAGGATTTCTTTAGAGAGTTTAATTTTAAGCAAATATTAAGTTTACAAATTGTTTTAGTTCGACAATTAAAAGTACAGTAAAGTTGTTAGAGTATCCCGCTAAGGAAAATGAGTTTTTCCACTGACAGAATCTGTTGCAAAAAAAAAAACCGATTTTCCCGGCTCATCTCAAATTTTAAACCAACGCTAAAAATTAATTTCGACAAATTTACAAACGAGTCAACAAGTTAAGCAATAGAATTTTTTTTGTTTCTTTATATTTTCGTAAATATATTTGTACATACATTAAAATAGTAATTATAGTTATATTTGTATTTAAATATTATTATTGTTTGTTTGTTTGTTTTGCTTCGGCTTCTGCTTTTAGAAGCACATAAAATACATTTATTTTAAGTAGTTGCTTTAATAATAAATTCAAATGTTTTATTTGAAAGTGTTTTGAAAATTGTTTAGCATTGTTTAACTTTTCAAGCGCTTACACATGCCAAACGAGTATCTACTTCAATTCGTAAGTTCCAAACGGCTCGAACCAAGGATTTCAACCTTTCGAGCCGTTCTCCTCAATATAAACATTGCCCGGCTGCAATGTCTTCAAAATGCGGCGATCATGATGTTTGGCCGATTTTTCTAAAAATAAAGATAAAAAAATGCGTATAAAATTAGTTAAGAACCAATAAAAAATTGTCAATCTTTGAGTTTAAAAATATTCGATTAGTATTTAAATTCAATAAACCAGAAATTCTTCACATTCCCCTTTAACCGACTACTTCAATTTTCGACAGACTTTGTTAAGCCGAAATGACAGCTTACAGGACAGCTTTATGTCACTTCTGTGGAGAATACTTAAAAACTCCTTAAAAATTAAACACCAACAAGTTTTTCAACAAAACAAAAATTATAACAAAATGTCAAAAAATGCAACATGTCGTTTCGCTGCAACATGCAGACGTCAGACGTGATCGGCAAAATAATAACTACTTCCAAAATAAATAAAATCGAAAAAAAAAACAGAATGCATTTGCATGCAAATTAGGTGGCAACTTAGTTGCAAATTAGGTGTCAAGAAGCAAGAAATAATTTACGCGTACGCGTACTTCGAAATAACGATCAACGTTAAAAACCAATGGCTCGAAAATTCAAGAAAAAAAGAAGGAATATTAACACGTTGACGCGGCCAACACAAACAGTAAATTACATGAAATCACACTGGGCCACATCGCATTCAACAGATCAAAATTCATAGTCCAGAGCCACACTTACCGACGCCGTCAATAAATATTTATGCACATCTTTAATATGGCAAAAACAAAAGAAACATCAACGAACTTCTTAATGGATTTTATTGAAAAAAGCCACTCCTGCATCGATGGAGTGCGTTCGTTGAATGAATGAGGGTGCCTAGTGCCTACTTCACGAGAAGTAACAGGCACAAAATCATTATGGCTAGACGGCGGTGGCAGACGGCGGCGACTCTACTGGCAGATGAACATGTCTGATTATGGGCAAAATGTGTGGCGACGCGTGGCTATAATGTGTCGAAGAAATATGAAATGAAATTATTTTGCATATGCACTCAAGGGTTAAAAGTGGCTTAAGCACATTAGGGACTGACTTAATTTAAGAAACTATTAAAACCTTTAACTGATTTACATATACGAGTACATGCAAATTCCAACACTTTCTATAAAGAAAATAAAATAAATAAAAAACACAACCACCCGTTGCGTATGTGACGCCCTCTTGCAATGTACCCTTACTGTGACAGACAGAAAGGAGAAAGGAACAAACACACACACATGCTCTAAGATGCTTAAACTAATGTCGCTCATAAAATAAACAAAAATACAATTAAATTCGACACACTCGAACGAATCCACTTCACGATCCCATTGTCGCTCTCAAGTGGCTTTGGAAATAATTTCCGAAACTATTTTAAGCGCCAAATGCAAGACATTAAATCTAACCTGTAACTCGAGTCACAAAAGTCCCACAATATGCAGTAGACACCCGCTGTTTCGAGTGTGGCCGAACACAAGCCCAATTGGGATATTTAGGGTAAATGTCTCTGCTTTGGGGTTGATAAATTTTAAATTTTGAGTTATGATCATTTGTTGTTCTAACTAACTTTAACCAATTCTATAAAAGATACCAAAGTTATTAACAAAAAAAACAATTACCAAAGATATGCAAAATGTATCCAAAAAGTTGCAATTTAAAATGCGCCTCGGCGAAACTTACCCGGTAACAGCACATGCTGTGGCTGGAAAGTCGTCGGGACCCGCAACGCATCAGCGTTGCCAATGAAAAATGTTCCGCCCTCGAGACTCTGAACTTCGGCTAATTTTGCCATTAGTTTCGTTGATAATTCTTCAACATCTGCAAAGGCAAAGAGTGAAGGAAGGAATAATTAATAAAAAAAATATGAAATAATTTTAAAATTTGGTATTTTGGCAAATGTGCTGAATTTTCAAATGTGTCGAAAGTAAACACGACGGACTAAAATTAAAACTAGTAAGCGAATTATATTCGGTTATGCCAAAGCTTATATACCCACCAATTCAATGACACCAAGAAATGTGATTTTTTTTAGCATATACGTGTCGCTATTATACGTGTGCGTTGTTCTTATCGAACCACGCCCCTTTTAAATAAATTTTTATCTGCAAAAAGGGGTAGTACATATGGGAGTTGGGCGTGGTTCTTATCTGATCTTATCATTAAAGTGATATAAATATATTGAATTTTGATATCTGTTCTGGAACTATTTTAATAAATTCGCATGGAAATAGGTGACTTGAGTGGGGGGGGGGGGACCAAACCTGCTGGTCCGATCTTGTCCATCTTAGAACTTAGCCTTACAAATTAGGAGAATACCAAATTGTATCTCGATAGCTATTAAACTAGAGCTTTTATCGCTGGGACAGACAGATAAGCAGACGTTCGGATATCGTTTAATCGACTCTGAAACCGACACTGATCATTTATATATATTTTTTTCATTTAGACTACGACCTCTTTTGGGCGTTACAAATAGAAGAACAAACCCAATATACCCTCTTGCAATTGGTGACGGGTATTAATATACCAAAAGACTAATTTGCCACATGTGGCATTTATCTCAGTGAGAAATAAAGTTTAAAAAAATATATCAAAACTACAAATCCTACTTGTGACGTTCAAATAACGCTCGGACTCACAAAATATCCACTTTATTTTCTTGGTTTAATACAATAGTTAAAAAAAAATTACATTTTTAATAATACTTGAAAATCGTTTCAAATTTCACTTAAATCGTTTACGCTTTCAAGAGTCCTAATGGCCTCCACACTAAAAACTGTGTAGAAATGAGTTAACTGCAATGCTGACTCGCAAAATGCTTTACAAATTCTAACTACGACATTTACGATTGCTTAACGATACAATATAAGTATGTACTTATATTGTATAATTAATATACATACTCGTTAAAAAAAATTTATAAACAGCTTAAGAACATTTTAAAGGCTTTCTTCTCTTAACTGAGATGTTCGAGTTTAGGTCTGGAATGACTCCTTCATTACTCAAAGAGACGACAATAGAAATTCAGAAGGAACTCCAAAATAGATTATGACATGATGAAAACTTATTCAATCCTGGAAACGTTTTGGCCAGAAATATTGACTATGTACATATATATGTACATATGTATTGTATATATATATTTCATATATTTTTATAGCCAGTAAATGTTGACCATTATCTTTTATATGGACAACAAAGTGTGGAAATTTCAACAAAATAATTTGTTTTGTTTAATTTTTAATTAGAATTTCTAAACAACAACAAAAATTCATAAAATTTAAGTTAATTAAACAAAACAAAAACAAACAAAAATTAAATAAATTTTTTAACAAGAAAATCTTTTGCGAAGCCATAAAAGAAAGAAACTCGGAGTACTTTTGTTTTGGCGCACTGCCCTCAAGTATTGACGCAGTAATTTCAAAGAACAACAACAACAACAATAACAACAACAGTTTTCGCGCGTTATAAACAAAATCTTCCGCTGCTGCCAGAGTTAATTTATAATTTATTTATAAATATTTTGTTGATTTTTCCGAAATTTTCCAACAATTGCGCGTGCAAATTGTGAAAGCGCGCGCGACTGCCTCCGAGGTGATGCGCGGTGGCCGCTGCCCGAGCGGCCTGCTCCTGCACAGTGTTTGTGCCAAGAACGACTGGCGTGGCGTGGCGTGCCATAGTATAGAGGCGTACGGGTATGTACGAGTGTAGGCAGGCGGGCACACAACACGAGCGGTTCGGAAAATTAAAATAAATTATAAACACCGTTTGAGAATCGCAACGGGAACCGAACGAACATTTGCGCAGTTCAATTATTTCGAATATGTTTGTTTGGATTTTGGTTTTGATTTTTGAAAATTCTTTTTTTCGATTTTACATTTTCGCACTTTCGAATTCCGAATTGCGAATTGCAGCGGCGCAGCATCGAACGTTCGATGCTGAGCCGTTCGTTCGTTCGTTTTGGCCTGAAATCGAGTTCATGGAAAGGAAGTTTATTTTGAACACACTGTGGCAAATGCATTTAAATGATTTTTTTTCTTCTTTTTTGGCGAATGTATTTTTAAAAGTGCCACAATTGAAGCGAACATTAAAACAACAACAAAAATCGTCAGTGTTGCTTTCGGATGCAGTTGTTGATTCTCTTCAGTAAATATGTCTCGTGTGAATGGTTCCAAGTTGAAGGAAACCATAATGGCACTCAACCAAAAATACACACACATACATACATACATACATACATACATACATACATACATACATACATACATACGTACACATGCAAATGTATAAATTTGGATGCGGTTAAGTGTTTCCCCGACAAATAACATTGACATTAAAAGACATTACATACTCGAGTATTTAATTAATGCAAACATTTGAGTTATTTATTGGGTTATTCCTAAAATTGACCTAAATAAAATCGCTCCCAATTGAACTGTGATTTATTAGCTATCACAATTAAAGCGTGACATTTCACATATAAAAGTATTCCAGCAACACTTTTATCACAAGCGACCAAATCTACAAATTTCCCTTCATGAACTCGAGAACACTTGTAGGGATATCCCTTTAAATTGCATAATAATCCTGAGTAGCCCATCAAACGAACGATCGGAATGACAAGAATTTCCATCATCATCGAATCAGAATCACTTCTAAAATCTCAAAGCAACATCATCGCTGCTCAACTGCGCCATCATCGATCGTTACAAGATCAGACAACTTCCGAATGTCATCATTTCTAGTTCTTGTTCTTCTTGTTCTAGATTTGTTAGTTTTGGGGTTTGTCTTTCTAAATATATTTTTAGCATCGATTTTCTAAAGTGCCGCGCAGTCCGGAGTCCGCAGTCCGCGTCCGCATTTCGTGTGATCGTGTTGTTTCATATGTCAAATTTGTGTTTATTGAAAAATGCGTAAAATGAGCATTTCTGACATGATTGGAATTCTGGGTTTGTTTTATTTGTTGCTGTTTTGAAATCAACCGGAAGTTGACATTCTTTTAGTGCAACACTGAGTGGAGTTCGTTTTGTTTGTTTGTACGTTGGAATACTAAAGGTATCTTTTGTGGTTTTTATAGTTCCGCTGTCGGCAGTTTTCGTATTGTCCTTGAGATGTTTTTTGGGTTTTCAAAAACGAAATTTAATTTTTAATTGTGCTGCGATGCGGTGCGGTGAGGCACTCAATTTTAGGGCGTCCGCTTGTCGTTTGTTGTTGTGTACGTGACTTTCAAAACACTTCAGTAAAATGTTGCATGGGAAATATTTTAAGTCGTTTCTTTTTTTTTCATTTTTACTACCGCTTCCGGTATTGCAGTTTGTAGAGATTTGTGAAATTTGGACAGGTTGTATTATTTATTAAAGATTTGATTTTTCTGAAATCATAGTTTGTTTTTTACTATAGTATTTTAATTTTGTTTTTCAACTTGTTGCCAATTTAAAGACACATAAACAACTTTTTTTAAAAAACGGTTTTAAAATTAAATTTATTTAAAACTTTTTACTATAAATTATTTCCAATAAAAATGTTTGTATACAGAGAAACTTTCCCAGCCATGCAGAATATTTTTTCCAAAGACCAAATTATAATTGCCTTACAAGAAAATGAACCAACTTCATATCTAAACAGCTCATAAATTTTCATCAGCATAAAAAACAAGAGTGGAAAATTATTACTTCTTGTGGGTGGAAAGGCACATTCATCTTAAGTTCTAAAATTTGTTATTTTCATTTCTCATTTCCAAAAGAAAAACTAAATAAAAAAAAAAAACGCCAAAACGTTGAAAAATTGTTACGAAAATTAAGTCGTGCGAACAGATCCAAAGCATCACAAAAAAAGAAGAATCCATCGAACAGCTGGAACAGCAAACCAACAAATTTAAGAACATTTTTTAATATACCCGAACTCGTTCGGAAACTAAAAAAATAAACTAACAAATGTGTTGAAATGTGAAAAAGATACAACGCGCAGCAGCTTCTTACCACGGGCGATCGTATTTATGAATCGCAATGTAGCCGTAGCCACACATACTAGCGCGCACTGTGCTGCTGCAGTTATTAAGGTGAGTTCGAGATACACGCTAAAAATAACATCGCACGAGTACGAGTCTATCTAGATACCATCATTACACGCGCCTTAGACCTAAGATTATTACAGTTCGCAGATCTCAACTGGGAATAGAAACAGTAAAGCGGCTGGAAGATCAACAACAATAACAACGAAAACAAAACGATCATCATCATCATCGTCATCGTCATCATCACCAACATCAACTTCATAAGAACGTGTGCTGGCTGGCAGCCATAACCATCACTTCGCAGTGTATAAATTATATATCTAAATGTGAGTGTGTTTTTTTAATGTCTGTCAGTCCGTCTGTCTGTCCATATGCGTGTGTATTTTAGTGCATGCGCTAAACTGACTAAACCGACGAAATACACTCTAGAGCATAAAAATGAGGGCGCTGCAATCGTATTAGATTCTTTTAATAAATGTGAAGGGTTCATGGTTTTTAGTGACACTGAAATTTAATGAAAAGATTTTAATTGGATAGCAAAAGTCGAATTTAATGTCATATTGAGGTATCTTAAGAATCGAGTAAATCAATTTTTAATCTATATTTTGGGTTATCAAACTCTTCGTGTGGTCACGGACGAACAAACAAATTAAATATCGTTTTATGAATTTCTGAATAAATGATGCGATACAATTTTTTTTTAAAATTGTTTGCACAAGTATCTAAATATCTTTTTTTTTTAACTGTAAGAAGGATTTCTCTAACTATAATTAGAATTTACAGAGTAACTAAATATAAGTAAAATATTAACTCAAAATTATCCAAATTTCCATGTCACCAACAGATATGATTTAAAATTGTTTTTATACTAAATTTCAATATTTTTGTTACTCAAGAAATTCAAAGTATGTATTCTTCTATCCAAGACTGTAAACATCTTCCATCTTGCTCCTCGTCCGGTGTCTGTTCCGCAAATGGATGCGTACATTTGTGGAAATGGAAATGGAAATTTGCTTTTATAGTTGCGTATGTTAAACGTTGATTTTTCGTTTGACGGATTATGATAGAGCAGTAGGATGTTTGGGAAGTTTTTGTAGATGTTGTTGTTTCCGTGGATAAGCCTTTCAGCTTAGGGGAGCTGCAGCGGCTCTAACAATACAAAAAAACAAAGAACAACGACGACTGACTCTTCTTGCTCTAATGCATAAATAATACATAAGTTCCATTTAGAGATTTATGCAAAGTCTCTGATGTTGTATGCCTCATTAAGAATCACCGCGATGTGTGCATATATTGTGGAAATGCATTGAAACATTATGTGGATGGAGCAGCGATCGAAGCATAGACATGATCTGCTGGCTGTGCCGGCGCGCTGCTTTCGCTCGCTGGTTTAAATCATTGTCAAGGACAGTTTCATGTCGTCATAAATTTTATTGGTGAATATCGTTTGGGATAGTTTGTGGAAAAATTATGAGCATACTCAAATTTAATGGCGTGTAAATGGATAAGTTGTCTGTGCTTTGGCTAGAATAACAATGTAAGCCAAACTAAGAATATAAATTTGAAAAAGAACACGCCTGATTCTAGAACCGCTAACAAGCCTGCCGCAAACAGTACGGTACATTCCGAACGTACTTCGAAGTGTATGACGGTGTTTGTGTGTGTGTGTGTGCGTGTGTTTTTAACGAAAACCGCAATTTCGTGTTGGAACTCATGTCTTGTATCTGCCAATTAGGTGCCCAGTCGCAAAGTGGCGTGGCGTCTATCCAAACCATATTTGTACGTGCAAATTTTTATTGTACTCGTATGCCCACGCCCAAAAAATGTTGTTTGTGTTTTGGTATGGTCTTTTGTCGTTTGGTTTTAATGCCGCCAAAAATATTTTGACGTCTGTTCTACTTCACCTACTGTGTGTGTGTGTGTGTGTGCTGCTGGTGCAGCCAGTGAAGCGAACATGTCTTTAAAGCATAAGCGATTTTGTCTGTCTTCTGTCTTCGAAGAACTTGCTGAACAACTTGTTTGAAAACATGATTTCTTTTTTTTTTTTTCGAATGTTTGCAGAATTTTAATATGTCCATAGGACTCCCAAGTAAAGCGAAGTATTCTAAAATTCAACATAACTAATTTGTTATGCCATGCGCAGAGCGACCAAAGTCAACTTCGTGGTATTGGCATTGAAGAGCGATACGCTCCGGCGGCATGTCGCATTGATTTCATGGAAAAATCGCGATTTTCTGTGGATAATTTAGACAATGTTGTATGTCTAAAGGGTCTGCAGCAAAATTCAAAACAAACCTCTTCGTTTTAGGGAACATGTTGTTGCCAAAGTTCAAGATATCAAAAAAATTTGATTTAACAAAAAAATTTTAAAACTAGTTTAGTCAAAATTTATATTTTTGTTAATAAGATTGTATAAAGAAAGTCAATTTACTAAAATCTGAAAAGCATTTACTATATACCATACACTGTCTCACTTGGTTTTGAAAATCCTGTTGAATGTTGTGGGACCCTCTGAATGGATTTTTTTTTTCTAACGCTTAACAAATCCTGGGATACTTTGCACAACCTTTTAAAGTCTTAAAAAAAAAACAACACAATGTGTGAGTGGAATATTAAACACTCCCTTTTGCGTAGTACTATCAAGATTGTGCGTGATCTTGACAGTGAGAATGCTACTGTCTATTGTTGTGATCATTTTTAGATTTCAAAGGCATGGACTGAATAATAAAAGTAGGGATAAATAAATAAAATCAAAAATAAGAAACTTGATTTGGAAAATGTAAATGTATATGTGTAAATCGTATGGATTGGTATTATTTCAAGTTTTGAGAATCTTAAAATGTTTGAAGTGAGAATTTTCCAGTGATTTTCGAAGACTAACCTTGGTCTAATCGACGCTCCATGCGTCGCCATTGACGCATGTGATGAATTAAAATACATGCGGCTACAATAAAGAACAGCAGACAAGCCAGAACGGCTAGAAATAGTGCGGCCGTCTGCCAATCGAGCGGTACGGTTTCCTCGTGAAACTGTTGGAGCTCTTCGTGCGTGAACTGCTGCTCCATGTTGTACTCACTGTCGGAAGACTTTCGGCGCTGAAATGAAATATTTCGAATGTAAATGTACATAATTATAATTAAATAAATATATTGGAATATACAACACCAACATAGCGAATGTACTAACCTCTTTCCAGTTAGGCTCAGTTTTCGCCAGCACGACCCAATCAATTTTCAGATCATAGATGGAACCACAAATTGTATCGCGATGCAGTTGACACGGACGCAACGGTATCATTTCGCCCTGACAGACGGTGCATGGAATGCATTTGTCCCTGACAGGATCCCACCAGCTGTGCGAATCACACGGCGAAGCGGAGGCGCTGGCACACAAGGAACATGTTGTGGATATCAGCAGGATCGTTGCTGTCAAATACGCCGCCGTTGCTGTGCCAGCCGATTGTGAAAGGGAAAACCGCGTCGCAGCTGCACTGAAAAATGAGAACGCAGCGGGTCGTGTGTTTGTTACGCGGTTGGATTTGCTGGCGGCAGAACTGCTATTGGTGCCGCCGATAATGTGCTGGTTGTGTGAGGCAGGCGTTGTGGGCGGCAGCGGCGGTGGCGTTGTGGTGTCGTCGACAGCGGCAACGGCAGCCAGTTGCGGATACCTTCTTCTTCGTCTGCTGCGCGCTGTGATTGTTTGGGACCAAAAGTCGGGTAAGCGCCAAATAAATCTACGCCGTAGATCCGTTGTGGCTTTATGAGGTGGTGGTGTAGATGATAATGTGGGAGGTGGCGTATTTGTAGGTGTGGTCGTTGTTGTGGTTGGGTGCGAGTGTGTCGCATTTGTAGTTCGATTCGTCATAATCTGTGTAATAAGTCGAAAATTTATGTAGTAACTCTCTTTAAAAACTAATAACGCTTTACTAAACCGGCCGTTATATACTTTAAATAATTCTCAAATTCAATTGGCATCTAATTGCATCGTAAGTGATTCTGTGGCAGCACTTGGTACTCACAAATTCACAAAGTCATAAGCTTAAAATTTAAACTAGTTTAAAAACGTTCAGGGTTAAAATTTCCCATGTGAACCATTTTTCAATTAGACAGCGACTTTGGTTTCTAACCGCCATTCAACATGACGGTTAGACGCTTGACTTCAAACCAGCACTTGTCAAACTCCAACGTCGGGCGGGCATATCCATTACATTTTCATGAAATTTGAATTTTTCCCAACGTCAGCGTAAAGTGCAAAAATACAACAAAAAAAAAAGAAAAAAATGAAATACCCGCAAAGTCGTGTTCCGTCAGTCGAAGTTGGGAGAAGTAGTTCTTGCGTTGGTGACATTGCACTCTCAGCGACAGTGACGGCGGGCGGCGACATCATTATGCATCACGTTGGATGGATGCTGATGATGAGGGTCAAAATTGAGTTCGTTCGCATTTGACAGTTTGTCGTCAAAGCATCAAAGCATCAACGCGATATGAGGTTTGTTCCAAATATAATTTAATTTATTTTAATGTTTGTGATCTCAGAGATTACCAAACGTCATACGAAAATGTGACAAATCTACATACTCTCACACACATGCGAACAGAAAAATATAACAACAAAAAAAAAGGAGAATGAATTTGTGGGTAGAACGTTGCGTTGCGTTGCGACGCGTCGTATTGTCTCTTCTGTCAGAAATGAGCTAGAGGTGAAATTAGCCCCAGTCAGTCGGGGCATTCCTAAACAACGCGTACACCCTGCAATCACAATCAAAATGCGCGCGCAAATATGGTTTGGTCGTTTGTCTTTCAGTCGATCGGTCGGTCGGTCGGTTGCTCGTCTATCGGCCATGTTGATTGACGCTATGTTGAGGCGCGCGATTTTTTTATTGTAGATATTTTTGTTTTTGTAAACGATCAACATTCAACATGGCACTCAAATGCAAAACAGTCGAAGCGCGAAGCGAACCCCTCTTCTTTTGGCGCTGCAGATAACCAACCATCAACCAACCAGCCAACCAACAAACAAACAACGATGACCACTTGGCATGGAGGCCAATCGTGCCAGAAAACTACAAACTAATAATGTTTGCAATCATAAGTAATTTCTGTTGATGTTGCTGTTGTTGTTGATTTTATTCATATTCATGCCACCGACTGCAATCAGCTTGAATATTGTACAGAAGTACTTTCCTATGCGGCATAATGAGAGCCGCTGCGGACGACGACCAATGTGACAGCGTATCATACTTCCGTTTTATGCAGTCAGTGGCGGTGGCCGTCGCGGTCTGTTGATCGTACTTTGATAAAAGAAATGCACACAATTTGTCCATCTCTTAAGGAGTTGCATCTGACAGATCAATTATCGAACTGTCAAAAAACAACATCCAAAGAGCCTAGAGAAAGTGAAGAGCTGGTCTATGTCGTACATGGTTCCACCAGTTCATCTTGAGAAATTTTTATTTATTTATTTATTTTATTTTATAAACATAAATTTATTAGTTAGGCCATAGGTGCTGCATCATAATCCTTTTTATTGGAATATTCTTAGATGAAAAATTTCAAATCATTATTCTTAATACTGAAATAAAAAAACGTCACTGAAGTCACCAATCGCCATTGCGAAGGGTAAAAAAATACTCACTCAAGCCAACCGAAAACTACAAATTTCCATTTCCATTTCCAATTCGAATTCAAGCACAGAACGAACACAAAACGTAAACCGAGCAGAGAAAAGTGGAAACAACAGGAAGAAATATTTAATTAAAATTAGACACAATGGCCACCGGCACCGTAAACCGACCGACCGACCGACCGACCGGCCACAGTCATCATAGTTTCTAGTAGTAAAATAACAGAGTCGTCGTCGTCAGAGTTAGTTGCCGTCATCATCATCAGCTACATGGATCGTCTATGAACGAAACGACTACGACAACGACCACGACGAGTCGAATTCGACATTTTCGCTTGAAGTCGACTTCAGAGCGCGTGCTTAGTTTTAAAAATGGAAATTGGCCGCTTTTTTTATTGGTGGTAATGGTTGGAAACTATTGCAAAAAAAAAAACACACTCTAATGAAAATGATCGTGTGCTCGCACGACTCAATTGGAAGACGCTTCGGTTAGTCGTCGAACGCCAATCAATTGAACAGTTTACTTTACTACGATTTCAAGTCAATTGTTTAGCGTTTAACTGAACTCTCCCGCTTTGGATTATTTGTACACGACGCAATTGACTTGACTCTTGACTGAGTCCCGCTTGTTTGGAAAGCAATTACTGGAGAAGCACTTGTTGCTGTTGCTGGTCAATAACAATGAAAAGAAGCTTCTTTAGTGCTGGAAGGTGGTTTTTTCTATATTCTAAGCTTGGTCGCTTGAATAATTAATTTCAATCGGAAATGGTTTTATGGGTTGTTTATGTTGAATTGACATTTTTACTATGCTTTAAATGTTTGTTGTTGTTTTTTTATGACATTAACTTTTTATTAACTTAATTTTCTGGTTCCGGTTACATCGAGTTTAAATTAATAAACTCAGCATTGTGCATAGTTAAATTGTACATTAACAACTTTCAGCCAGTCAGTCATTTTCTTTATGGCCAATGCTTCGATTTCTATGACATGTAAATATGTAAAATTACAAAAACAATATTTGTATAAAAAAAGGCAATGTTAAAAATATTTAAAAAGTTGCTCACCATCCATCAAATACTGGATTCAATTTTAAGACCAATTAATTTTTTAAATTTAGTTACAGATCGAATGTTTTTCTAAATGCGGGACACAGTCTTCGTTTGAGATTTTTTGTTCGTTTGTTTTTTGCCATTTTGCAAAATATTTTATGACCACGAATTTATTGCTCCTATTCAGCTACAAACTGTAAACGATTAATATTTTACGACGGAATTGAATTTATAGTTTCGGTTCAGCCATTAAAAGAAGCGAGCGTCGACTTTTGATGAACGAGTTCGATGATTGAAATCATCCCATTTTCATTAATGTTGCGTCGAATTTATTGGCGAGACACCAAAAACTAAATAAAAATAATAAAAATAATAAAAAATTCGCAAATACTTAATTTGTTTTGTCAGAATGCCAAATCAAAAAAGAATGCCAAAAGAGATACAAAAGAAAGAAAACATAAATCTGACGACTAAACGAATTGCAGATAAAGTTCTTCTACATGCCATACCACATCTACTTATTTATGTATAGTACGAGTGTATGTATGTATGTAGCAGTGATGATCATCGCTGTTTTCACGTGTCAATGAGAGAGATCTTTGCAAAAGTCTTTTAAGCTAAATTTAATGCTGGCATTAGCATTAGCATTAGAATGACTTGGGGATATTTTTAGACTTAAGTATTTCGTATCTATTAAATGCGAAGGAAAGTGGATGCCAGCTGCGATGCAATCTACAAAGAAGTGCGAACTGAAATGCCGAAGTGGAAGTGTTTGGGAGGAAGCATAAATTGTTCGTACTTGTATAAGAAGCCGCACAGTGGGTTAAGTTGTATTTATTGCGATACCAAATTATTTAAACAACCACAACTCCTGATTACTAAAAAATTAACCGAAATGAAAAAATGTTGTGGGTTAAGTACCAAATTTCTTATGTGGAGATTGAATTGATTCTACGATTTAAAAATTGTTCTTAAGTTTCAGCTGTTGAATTTATTTGAACAATTTTTTATGCAATCAGCAGTTCTAATTATTCAACTGTGCAGATATAAAAATACATTTTGTACTTATTATTTAAATTTTATTTAAATTTAAACTAAATATCTAAACTTTCGTGTATGTTACGAATAGAAGTTTTGACAGACTTCTTCAAGATAAACAAAACAATCTGTGAACAAGATTTTGATAATGGTTACACAGAACATAATTGACAGCGCCGATACAGATGCAGCATAAAGAAGAAGTATTTGAAAGATACAAATTCTTAAAAAATCAAAACACGAATTTGCAAAAATCAAAGAGACAATCGAGCACGGAACAAATTATTATGTCAGTCATCAGTTGAGTTCAGCTCAGTTGTGGATACCAATGAGCATCTTCATACATTTAACGCATTACGAGTGGTGTATCACAGACATATGAACATTCATACATACATACATATGTACATACTCGTATGTGGATGTACTTATATAAGAGCAGAGTACGACAGTCAGTACACTGTGCGCTGACAGTGACAGCAATTTAAATCTTGTTGCGTTTATGTTGTGCTAATTGAGCCGCTGCGAACAAACATTCGCGTACAGCGAGCACAGTACCCGCTATCCACGAGCTGATTAAAAAAATAATATGTTTTTTTTTATATAATCTCGAAAAAATTTGTAGTTTAACGCGCGTCTGCCGAAACGATTTTCATTAATGTTTACGAAAGCATTTACTTACTTACAGATTTCTGTTGGAAATCTTCGACTTGTTTACAGAAATACGCGTTTTTTAATTTTTTGTTTCGAATTGTTTTTGTTTTACTATGGAAACGCTTGCTTCAACATCTGGGACGATGGTGCTATTTTCGGCATAGCCCTTCAGATGTGCTGCCCTCAGATTTTTAGATACTCTACTCTACTCGACTGATGAGCCACAGTGGAGGAGAAGGTGTTTTATTTATAGGTTTCAGATGTATGAGTACCACCAGTTACTCAGTTACTCAGTGCGATGGCTACAATTAAATGTGATGCCGATGTTTTTTTTTTTTTTGGTTTTTGGCAAGAGATCAGCCTTACTTTTGCCTTTAACTTGGGGTACTTCTAATATATGAATTAAATTTTAAGTTATGTTGAAAGTGGAAGAAAGCATTTTATTTGTTGCCAAAATTCGTTGAGCTAGATTGAAAATGTGGAACAGGCATTTCATTGGTCCACACATTGTAGCGATAAATTACTTTTCCAAGTACATATCTCGTAATGTAGTTGAGCAGTCTCTGTGCACGAGCAACTGATGGATACAATCTTAATGATCGTTTTGCGTGTTTGTTGTCCAAAGTTTACAAAATTAAATTTGATTGACAAAAACGTTTATTTTTGAATCATAAATAGAAAAAAAATATTTTTAACTGTAAAATAGTAAAGTGACAAGTTGAAAACGGTTAACTGTCAAGATTGAGAGCGCTGGATAAGACCACAATAAAAACAACAACAAACAAAGTGTGCATGGTTGAAATTGTTACAACAGTTACTTTTTTTGTATACTACATCAGCCGAATTCCGATAATGTCAAATTGAAAAGTTTACTCATTGATAAGGCAAAGTTTTCTATTAAGTATTTTATTTTGAAATTTCTTTGTCTAAATTGTGAATTGTTTTGTTGTTGTTGTTTGAGATTTTAATTAAAATGCCATTCCATTTAGAAAATATTTGAGAAATGTTAATGCGTTGCATCTGCTCGTGCTTTTAAGCTCTTCATTTGAGTAGAGAAAAATATAAACAAACAAACAAACAAACAAACAGAAAATATTTAGCAGCAGAGAAATGTGGCTACACCTCCGCTTCATTTATCATTTATCATGTTGTCTGTCACTTGGTAAATTGCACTACGCTGTGCTGTGCTGTGCTGAGCTGTGCTGCGATGATGCTCCTCATTCCGATGCTGTTGCTGATGATCATGATTGCCCAGTCACAGCGACTGTGAGTGAGCATTGCAATTTACAAAACAAGAAACCGAGATTTTCACGTATTTACTTACGAGTATTTATGTTTGTAATGCTTGTTAATTGCAGGCAACTCGACAAATGGACAAACGAACAAACGAACCGGCCCGATGCAGTTTTTCGAATGGCTTTTCTGTTTGGCAAATTGAAATTGTCCCTTGTGGCATGTGGTTACTCTAGTAGGCAATCGTATTTGCAAGATACTTTGTTAACAAAATATTGAGTATTAAATTGATCGATGGTCAACACGTTTTTCGTTTTTCTAATCGGTTGTTAACTCTCTCATACATTTTATTCATGATGTACTGACTTTAATTGCAAAAACAAAATCATGTTGAAGTGTTTTAAAGATAGTATGGGACGCCCTTAAGTCCTCATCGATAAACTTCATATGAATCGGATTTCTGTATTTGTATTTCCAAGTATTTCTAAGCTGGCACCCTGTAGTCGACAATTGTTTATTGTTTCTTGCTTGTTGATGTCCTCAATAAATGGCAGAAAATATGTTTGTTTTATCATATGTGTACATATATATTGTTATTGTTGTTGTTAATTTGTCTTTTTAATGAGCCGTCGCAATTTAATGGTGCATTGACCTTAATTTTGGCGCGCATTGCCAATGGCAGAAATAGACAAAATCCTAACGAAAAAAAAAAATACTTAAGAAAATATAAAACTCAAGCGCGAATATGAATATGAATATTAACAAAATACAACAGCAATAAAATGACGGCGAGGAGATACATACATACATACAGACATACATACAGACATACATAGATGCAATGTGCAAGCCATCAGATTCAAAATGTTTGAAAGGAATGCGCGCGCGAATTTGATTGAAATTCAAAATACGAAAAGAAACATTTTCGAAGTGATCTCACCAAAAATTCCAGCGAATCAAAATTACAAAAAAAAAAAACATTAAAAAAAATTCAGGCATCGCGAAATTCAGAGTAAGTTTTGATTTAATGTAAATTGAATCACTTAATAATGCTTGGTCACAGAAACTAACTTGGTACACATTTTAACATACACACACACACATATGTATGTACTTATATGTACATATGTAAAACAAATGCATTAATTTCAATCACTGTCATGCGGTGGTGGTGGATTTTCTTTTGTTTGTGTTGTGTTGTGTAATTTTGAATTTTGTTGTTTTTTCATTAGTTGCCGTAACTCAAAATTTAATGATTAAGTAATTTGTGATTGTTTTCTGTCTGCCTATATTAAATTTGTGTTAAAGCCAGTTGGTCCGTCAGCCAGTCAGTCAGTCAGCCTCGTCATTGTCACTTGGCGCTGTCAAAATTTAAAGAAACAAAAATGGATCTTCCTGTCGTCCGCCAGTATCAGCCGCAGCGGCAGTCTTCCTGCAGTGCAGATATTTTCTCCTCATTATGTAAGCAAACAGATACTTACTTGGCTTGTGTGTATCTGTAAGATACAAGTTAAACTGTTGCTCTCTCTGTGGATAAGCGCTTGCGCGCATCGTTCGCTCGCGTTATCAGCGTTAAATCACTATTTCCATCATTACAACAACTAAATAAAGCATCAGTCAAAAAAGAAAAATATGTTTCAATCATATTTTCATATCTGACAACTGTGAAAACAACAGCAACAACAACACCAACGACAAATGCACAAACATAACAACAACAACAACAATTTAAAACAAACGAAATCATTCGATACAGCCGGCGGCAGTCCCGACTTCCATCCACATATCCAACCATTGCACAGTGGTTCAAGTTATTATTATTTTTTTTTAAATGAAAGATTTATGTTAATATATAAAAATCTATTTGATATGATCAAGTGTGAGAATCTATTCATTCGGTTTAACTACAAAAATTGATATCATGTAATGTTCAAGACAAGAAGAAGATATGTTCAAAATTTATTCAAAGTTGAACATTTTGTCAGATATCGAATCTTTGAACGTGTCTCACCCCAGATTTATAGACACACATACATGCGAGTATATCAAATTTGTGATTTTTTGAATATTTAAGATACCTTCTTTTGGTAGTTCTGTGTTTTATTTTAATAACTATTGGGAACCATAGTGCAATGGATTGATGAGCGGCTCAGACGCAGACGCTGCTGGTGATCGGGAGTGAAAGACACGGCGGCAAGGGGGCCGCTATCGCTACAGAGTGGCATTCACTGTTTCTGTTTACGCGCTCGATTTAACGAATCTGCGCGCATCTGCGAGCGATTCGCTGAATTCGTAAAACGTTGTTAATTTGTAGCCGCGTATCCATACAAGCAAGTGTATCTGAATGTTGCCCGCTTGTTTGAGCGTGTGTATGCACATATGTGCGAGTATATGCGTTTGTGTATTTGTGTTTCTGAAGCGGGCGGGCGGGCGTTCGGGCTGCAATGTGAGGTTGCTTGATTTTTTCGCTTGTTTTATTAGATTTAATTTAATTCCATTTCACTAACAACGACAACGAAAACGACGGACGGACGGACGGACTGACGGACGAATATTCACTCGCACCGATTTAGTCCAGCCTGTCAGACCCTTCGTCGGTCTGTCTGTCCACCAGTCATTACAATTGATAGTTATCAGGGGCGTATTCAGCGAACAAGTTAAACAAAAACCAAAACAGAAATAATAAAATTTCAACTTAAGGCATAACCGAATTTTTGTATGTAAAACTGATGGTAATAGATTCAATAAAATTTATAAAAAAAAAATATTTTTAATTTTTAGTTCCAGTTTGCCGTAGTTCATTTTCCACTGGATACGCCCATGCTACCGTAGTGAGCGTATTTCAGAAGCCGACTCCGAACGAATCGCAGAAATAAATCACTTTTTGTGTTCTTAAGCGGTAGCCGACATGTTGTATCTATTAGATACACATAACAGTAATCCTTTTATTATTTTATGTCGATGCATCAAACGAATGGAAGAAAGTCTTTATCCTCAGTTTCAGCTTCCTTTAGATTCAACTTCTTTTCTTTTTTTTTTTTTATAGATTGTACATTTTTTGGTTTTGTTCTTAACTTTATTTTTGATTATTTAATAATTTTATTTTGTATTTTGAGATTTGCAACTAAATAACGGCCGTTTTTTTTAACATCATAATTTGTTATTTTCACACTTTTTTTATTGTTCACCTCCAAACAAACTTACGTTAGTATTATTTAAATTAATTATAAAAACCAAAAATTAAACGAAAAATTTTAAAAGTTCTAAAAAACTAAAAAAAAGTTTTTTTTTGTCGACGCGTTCTTTTGTTGGTCGATCCGATTTTGTTCGAGTTTGTATTGAGACTGAAGGCGTCCGGCATACAAGTCGCGCTGTTTAAAGGTTTCAAGTGGCCGCTTCCCAACAGCGAACACGAACATATCCGATCGTGCGCGCTCTTGCTTGTGCGAGTATCTTGCAGATACTCTTTAGGATTGCCAACTGTTTCGTTTTCAAATTTCGTTTTACATTTGTTTTGAAACTATGTTGTGTGCATTTTCTTAAATATTTTCCGGAAAATATATTTACCTATATTAAAAGATATCGTGAATTGGACGACTACGTCGAAGCTGCAACGGAATCAAATTAAATTAAAGATATACATACATATTGTATATTGAATGAACTTGTTGTTTTGTTATTACAAAACTGGGAAAAAGAGTTTGAATAAAAAATTTTGTAAACGGCGAACCACATTTTTTTAATATTTATATATTTTCCAATGTTACAAAGAATTTTTTTTTAATTATTAAAATAAATATTAATTGTAACACTTTCAAAACAAGATTTTTTTAAATTCACTCCTAAACGAGACATCGACAAAAAGAGGACACAAGATAACCATCTACTACTCGTAACCAAACACGCTTCCAGCTGACGGTCATGGAGACGCCACAGTTTTAGTATCACAAACTATGTGCACCTGTTTTTCAAGAGAAGCCTTTTTAAATATTTTATATTATTTACAATATTTTATAGTTAATTATAACATTTCTCAAATGTTTTTATTTAACAGTATCCAAATTAAAAAGGAAAGATAATAATAATAAAACTCATATTTTAGATGTAATATAAATATTTAATCAAAATCATGTTTTTTTTTTGAAAATACAATGTATAAGTATGATTAATTAGATACACAGTACACAATTAAAGAAATATTTTAATATTTTCAGTTAAAACGATAAAACCAAATCAAAAAAGAATAATAGTCGAATTAAAAACAACAAAAATATTGAACATAAATTTTAAGTGTCATTACTGAAAAACCAAATATTTGTTTAAAACAAATGCAAATAATTAAAATTCGTTATCGTTAGTTAGGTGCACTTGGGATTGCTCGCGAGCATTGTTTTATAATTTTGTTAAGGTACATTCATTTTGTTTAGTTAATTTAATCCGTTTTATTTTAAAGTCGAACGTAAAAGTTTAAATTGCTTGCTTAATTATAATAAATTAGCTTACAAACTAGATGCGCTTGTTAGCGTTGAAGGTAAATACAATTTTGTGTTGTTTTGTTTTGTTAAAAAATACTTTTACATAATTTCAATATATCCGTTTTTGATTTCTGATTTAATACCATATTTAGTCATCGCTAAACAAGTATTTGTTACATTTATAAAAAATTAAAATTAGTTTATAAAATAGCAAAAGCACTTGAATTTTAACTCGAAGGCAACTTGGTGATTTCAAAGTGTCGATTTTATTTCCGTTGTTCCGGTTAGTGCAATTATAGACAATTCCCAATTTTCTTAAGACTTAAGCTGAGTGTGGAACGCATTAGCCGCTGTAAAGAAATTTCAGATTAAGCATTATTAAAAATTGTCACAGTAATTTAGAAACTTGTTTTTCAAATGAGCGAAAGGTGAGGTCAAGCATACAAGAAGCGGCATAACTTTAACAAACAAAGAAACAAATGCACAATTTTAATTCAGTTTGATTTAATTTTTATTGCAGTCAGCTATTTGCAAAATGATAAATAAATGTTTA
The DNA here is from genome assembly GCA_949127995.1 of Suillia variegata. Classification (NCBI taxonomy): domain Eukaryota; kingdom Metazoa; phylum Arthropoda; class Insecta; order Diptera; family Heleomyzidae; genus Suillia; species Suillia variegata. The sequence goes on along the minus strand of OX421846.1, from coordinate 42,930,893 downwards.
TGAAAAATAACCCAGACCCCACTAAGGAAATTAAAAACCAACACACACAAATAAAAATCATCAAAGTTGCTTACTTGTCCTGTGCAAAATCGAGCTGCCAATCGCTTTGGTTGGATTAATTTGCAATCGTTCAATCGTGCATCATCAAATGTTCTTTTCTTACAAAAAGTCATTCATATTGATGTAATTTTTAAAACTAAAGAAAGTATACAAATGCGATTTGCATTCAAAAATTTGATTAAAATGCGTTGTTTAATAGATTTACGACAACAAAAATTTACTTCGAAATGAAAGATGAGTGCAATATGAAGTTGACTACTTTGTAAAGAGAAATAAATGCGAAGAACGAAAAGATGTGATACGACTAAATGAAAATTGTGGTGTGCTCAACAGGATAGTGGTACATAGTAGAATGATAATTACTTGAGATAATAATCAAACAAAACAAAAACTATATAATTTTCAGGTGATTAATATAAATATTTCAAAAACAAACCAATTCAATTTGTTTCACAATTAAATATTTAAAATATATGTATTCTTATTAAATAGTTTCAAATGCATGATTAATTGTGAATGAGTTTGCTCTAATAAAACCAAAAATAACAAATTTAAAAACTATTTAGTTGTGAGACAACTTTAATATTCAAACTTTTTTTCATCAAATTTGTAAGATTTTTAAATCTGACGAATATTTACTCAAAATAGTTTTTTTTCGATATGGCAATGATTTGTATGTTAAAAGTATATAAACAAGAATCATTTAATGGCAGAGCGACGATATAACAAAGCAATTGATGCGAAGGCCTAAAAGTATGCCATGGAAATTATTTAGTAATATTTAACTTTTTCAACGATTTTTCTCGGCTGTAGGTAAGAAAATCACCGAATAGAAGAAGGAATTTAGGATAATCTTAAAAATAATAGCAAGAATAGTAGAAATAAACAAAGATGCACAGTTAAGCACAAAACAAAAACTATTAAAAGCAAGAGTACGCAATAACAAGAACAGTGCAAACAAAACCAAAGCGACAATTTTACAATTTTCACCTTTTTGCAGAGGTGGTTCTCGAGTAAGGATTTTGCAGTATTTTTGGATGTGTCTCCATGACGCGCAGTAATAGATTATCCAAATAGTCTTCCAGCTCCTTGACACGTTGACGCTGCAGCAAAGCCTCGTTCTCCATGCCATTCGCAATAAGCATGAGTTCCTATAAAAACAATTTATTACATAGTTATTTTATTTCAATCTGATAACAAATAGAAACAAATTAAATTTTGTTCTGCTTTACTTTTATATTTAAGTACTTCTAAAAAAATGTATCGACTTGGTTGTAAAACACAATGTAGTATACTGACCTCTCTTGATTTGCCCTCATATTTCTTGGCGAGTGCGGCAGTTATTTCCGAGCGACGTTCCGCGTGTGATGTAGACTTTTCGTGTCCGATAATGATTCGTTCGCTGGATTTTGGGCTAGGCGTGCCGGTACGATCGTCTTCTAAAAGACATCGAAAATCAAATTAAAATAATTTAAAAATAATATACATTATATACAGAAATAATCATGCGTGTTGTGATGAATGTGTCCGTGCAAAAGCAGTGAAATCCACTGGCGAATTTCTTCAATATTTTATAAACTTTTACAAAAATGCGTGTACAAAGGACAAAATGTGTGAAAAATCATGCTCAATTTTTAAACAAAATATATAAATCAATAAAACGAACAAAAATCCATGTTTTCCAATTTTATAGAATTTTCTTTTCTTTGTGATTTTTGTTTGTGTAATCCGCCAGTTATTCGGACAGACAGACACACACACACAGCAACTGCACACGCACCGCGCGCCTTCTTCTCACATTATCCTCGCTTTCTCACCTCGCTTAGTGAAGTATTTGAATTTGCCCAAGCGTTGTTGTTGTCGCTCTTTGGGCGACTGTTCGACTTCCTTTGCTTTCTTATCCTCCTCCTCCGTTTCCACTTCTTCTTCCTCCGTTGATGTGGAGCGCTTAGAGAAGTTCAAAATTCTTTGGTCTTCCTCGCGTCGCTTCTCCTCACGTCGTTTCTGCTCTTCTTGTTGGCGCAGTTCTTCTTGTAAAATGCGCTCTTGTTCCTCGTTGCGACGCAACTCTTCCTCAAGACGCGCATCTTCCGCAATGCGTAAACGGTGCGCCTCTTTCTCCTTTTCTTCTTGCTCTGCCTTAAGTCTGAGTGCGTCGGCTTCTTCATCTATTTGCTTTTGCTTGTCATGTTCCAGTTTCAAGGAATCTGGGCGTGTTCGCGGCATCGCTTTTGGCGAAGCCTGAGATTCTTTGGCGATAAGCGCTTGCGACGCTGACTGCCGTGTGGATTCCACGTCCAAATCAAAGATTTTAGCGCTATTGCGCTGCTCGAATTTGGCAAAGGAAGCGTTAAATTGATTGAAGTCGTTTCTGGCTTCGACATCGGGCGAAAGGAGATTAATTTGTGGTTTTGGTGGCACCACCACTATTGGTGCAGAGATCGGAGTAGAATTTAAATTTAAATTCAGTTCTTGAGGACGACGCTGCAGAGGAACTTCTTTTGTTAAAGATTTACTGAGAGGCGAAACAATAGCTGGAACTTCTTCTTCATCTTCTTTTTCTGACTCGGACGAAGAGGAACTAGAAGAGGTTACATCAGCTTTTTCTTTTAAATTACTTTCCTCTCTTTCATAATTTTTTATGTTTTCTTCTTTTTCTTTTAACTTGACTTCGGCTTTTTCTTGTATTTTAAATTCTTCTTTATTTTCACTTGATTCTGTAGTCTCCTCTTCTTCCGCGGCTACTGGTAGTGGTACCGGTGCCAATTCCCAAGAGCGTCTCTTCAACGAATCGGTGCTGCCAATATCCAAATGTTTACCATACAATTTCGATGCCCATTCATCTAGTTTAGGCTCTTTTTTCTCGGCTTGTGGCGGCGTCTTGTTCGGAGCGTTGTTAACTGCTTCGGTTTCTGCAGCGCCCAGTTGCGGTGTGCGTGGTGGTTTCGAGGGAGGCGGCAGCGTGCGTGCGCGTACGCTAAAATCATTTTCGAGTGCCTCAAGCTCTGGATCTATAATATCCTCTGAATCTTGCTGCTTACCTCCAGCTTTGTTGAGGGCTCGTCCCGCTAGGTTAGCGCCTCCTCCTCCTCCATTTAACAATGGTGACGGATTACGTGGCACAAAGTTCTGCATTGGCGGCTGCAGTCCACCGGCGTTTCCTACGGCTGCCGAACGCACATTCAAGGAACTGCCCGAGCTCTTGTGCGACAAATTATCAAACACGAATTCATCTTCATCTTCGCTGATAACGCCCGGATCTGCTTCGCCCGCACGTTGTCCATAGCGGCGACCGCTGCCTCCGCCACTGCCACCGCCGCCACTATTGGGCGTGCCAATGCTTGCAAAGGAGCCGCTAAAGTTTGAGACATCATCGCCGTTTGCGTCTTTGTTCTTCTTTTTGCCATTGAGATGCATTTTGGAGCCCAGCGATTTGGCAAATTTTTTAATGCCTTTGCGCTTCTCAATTGTGCCAATCGACAGTAGACTGCCACCTACGGATGAGGCCAGCTGCCCGATGGAAGACTTGTGTTTATCCTTTTTGCTAAGATCGGTCAACGATCCCGATTTCACCACAAATGAGATGCGCACTTCAAGTTCGCCACGTTCTTTGTTTTTCTTTTCTTTGCCCGGTTTCGATTCGAGCCGGAACCATTTGGACCGTGGGCGGTCGTAGACGTCCATTTCATTAAGGGGTTGTGAAACTTGACCGAGGAATTCATCGATGCCGAGATTGTTGCGATGTAGGCAGGTAAGCGTTAGTTCGGCACGGTTGCCTTGATCGGGAATTTTCCTGGGGAAGAAAAGTAATGATTGAAAATTACATTTGGTGAGTTTGTTTAAAAAAACATTGCCAACATTATTTAAAATTGTAAAGACTCACAACTCGCATTCTTCATTCCAGTTGACATTCGTTTCCGCCTTTTCCTTAACCGAAGTCTGGTATTTCTCCTTGCCCAAGCCAATGGTGACGAAGCAATTGTTGGTGCCATTTTTTCCCTTGGTCAATAGGCCTTTGGCTCTTTGAACTGTAAACAAAAGAAAGCACAAATGTTTATTAAGACGTTCAAATTTTAGTATTAAATAAGTAAATAGGCAACTAGAAAGATTAGATAAGATAAGCATGCACACCGAAAATCAAAACTTTTAATCGCCGAAATCTACCCGGTTTAAATCAATTCTTAAGATAAGCGATATGAAACTGTTTTATAATGTAATTTTTTTTTAGGCATTGCTGTTTTAATTTTGTTATTGATTTATTGATATATTTGACACTCTGATAGAATAAATTTCTACACAAAGACAAAAACCAAGTTTTTCTACCAGAGTTTCGTAAAAAAGAAACTTATTGAATTAAAATACAATGAATAAACATTAAATTGAAGAATACATACATAATTTCTAAAAAGAGAATTAGAAAAACTTACATTTCCACAGTTTTTTTTTTTTCAAAATAGAAAATAAAGTATATAATTTTCAAAAAGAGAAGCTTAAAAATATGACAAATTTAGCGGATTTCACCAAATATTTTAATTGGCCAAACCCAAATTACTTAGTAGGAAGTAGCAACATTTCTAGTAGGAGGTAGAAATGTTTGATGAATGTCTGATGTGGTAGGTGGCGTCTGTCGTGACCTTAACTTCGTTTGATTTTAACTGGTTTCATAGTGGAAAAAGACTTTGAATTAAATTCTTCTGGCAGAGTATTTAAACATTTCACTTTGTGGAATTGTAATTTAAAGTTTCGCTGTCGATTGCATGTCACCTGCTTACTCATCCATGGCAAACGAAACGAATTAATGTTGAATGTTGTCAGCCAAAGTATGAGCGAATCGAAACCAACACTGCCACTAAAATTCGATACCGGCTGCACTGAGGCGAAAAACCAAGTCATAAGCGTATTTTTCATTCATTGGAGCTGTGTGATATGTGAGAAGCTCCGCCTGACGCTTCCAAAACGACGACGATGGCGACAGGCACATCTCAAAAATATGACGCCAACTTTAAAAAGTCATTTTAAATATTTACTCAGTCGAAGCCGACAACAAATAAAAGATTAAATATCTTCAAATGCCGGAAACCGAAAATACTTGTTTTACAAAAACAGCAAAAATCGAATAAGGCAAATAAAGTGTAAATAATCTTAATATTATTTTGCGATTTATTTATTTATTTACTTGAATAAAATTATCGCATTTTTCGACAAAGTTATGCATTAGTTTTAAATATTTTACCGTTTACGCTAGCCAATCAAAAGGCATGATGCAATAATTTTGTAACTTTTTCTACAAAATAAAAAAACTTATAAAAAGTAATTGTGAAGTTTATTTAAGCCAACAAAAGTGGGCGCAAGCAACAAGTGCAGGCGAAAGTACGCATTCATGTGGTAATATTGGCCTGGTCGAAACTTGCCTACACTACTAAAATTATGTAGACAAACAAATGAATATGAAGAACTCCTTTAAAACTATATCACGTTAAGAAATGTACTTATATACATATATACCGCCTTTGGAAGGCGCATGTAAAAATATTCGCAACTTAACTAACAAATTATCAACTGCGTGTAGGGTGTCGATTCAATGAGTAATTATTATCGCATTATCGTCTCATTCAACGCATTTAACAATATTAACACTTAAGCAATTATTTACATAGAAAAAATGTGCTGCATAGTATATTTTGAATGTTTTGTACAGTGAAGTATTCAAGCAAATATCTTCCTGAAAATAAAAGCAAAAAAAAAACACTCCACTCGAAATTATGCAAAATCTAAGTAACAGAAAACTTATAGACCGATTTACAATCAACATGAAAACCTCTTCAATATGTTCAAGCCGCATTCGAACCGACTACAGTTAGTTGGCTAAATAAGCCATCATGGCAAATATTTATTACTAACGCATTCGGAATTTACTATTTTTATTTTTGTATTTTTGAGTCATGACAGCAAGCCCCACTTGGAAGTATGCTCGGCTTTGAAGTTGTGGCTTGGAATACCCACCAAAGAAAGACAACACAAAATAACAGCAGCAGCAGCAGCAGCAGCAATAATGAAACTCTTTTAAAATGGCGAAAAAAAACAGTAACTAGGCGAAGAAAAAAAGAAAAACAAACACAAATACAAACAAATAAGCGAAGACAATGTGACCGAGTATAGGAGAAGAAGAGGAGGGTCTGGTGCTGGTGCTGGGTAAAAGCCAATGAGGCCAGATTGTGGGCTAAAAAGCACTTTCGCGATTATATGCCGCACACGCGGCGGATCGGAGTCCGAATGCGAAAATATCATACAATATACCAACGTACAATAAAATAAATAATTTTTATTTTTTAATGACGGGGGGAGAAGACAAGACCTCCAGCGCAAGTTGAACTTGAATTTGAAAGCCATTACGAATTTTTAACAATGGAAAGTGAGCAGCGACAACGAAAACTAGCAAAAACGAAATAAACGCAAAAAATTGCAATACAAAAGCCGGCAATAAAAAACCGCGCAAAAAATCTCACAATTCTTGCAAAAACTAAAACTAGGTAAATTCACACATAATCAGAAAAAAATCAAACACACAACACAAACAAAGCCACTTTTCCATACTCACTTACATGCAAAGCGCTATTTCAAAGGTATTCAAATCAAAATTAATACAATATACTGAAATTGGCGAATGTAAAATCTTTAAAGATGATCCATTTTGGTTCTAAAGCTGAAATTTACAAATTATAGAATTAAAGTTGAATCAGAACTCACCCATTACGTTCAGAAACAAACCACGAAAGCACTTTCCAAAGTTGTGGATTAAAGTTTTCAGAAATTTCAGGAGCATTTCAAATATCAAAATAAAAAAATAGGGTAGATGAGTTCTGATTGTGACACCTTCATTTAGATGCTATCGGTCTGAATATCCGACTGTATTGTTTGTTTGCTGCACCTTTAATTCAGTTCAGAGGCTGACATTTTGGCCTTTAGCGGGTCAACAATTTGGGTTAATTAATTTCAATGAAATCATATTTTTTCGTCAGATACGAGCGCGCGAAAAATCAATTTCGAAAATGTCGCCGTACACACGCACACATGAACAAACTAATGTCTGTTTGTCAGTTTGTGTTCGTGTCACAAATTGGTTTTCCTTTTGTTTGTTTTGCTATTTCCCCGCTTTTTTACACAAAAAGAAAAAAAAGCTGCCTGCTTTCATTTTCAATTAATTTTTAATTGTGTTTAAACGAAATTGTGTCTTAAAAAAAGTGCCGCCAGCAAACCAACCAACCAACCAACCAAGCAAGGAAAGCAGTTAGTCGTACAAGCTCCTTACATCATCATCTGCGATCGCAATCACACACATTTATTTAGCTAATGCGAGAGTCGGAGGGGAATTCGAACCGCATTTCAATTGCAGCATGGATTTGAAACGCTTTCATAGCGACACAACAATGAGAAAAGTAATTCGATAATTGGTCAAAAACGGCCGGAAAAGACGTTAAAGCGATTGCAAGTCAGTAAGTCAGTAATGTAGTGTTCCGGAGTAGGTAATGATTTGACTTTTGTAAGTTTATATAACGCAGCACTATTTAATTCAAAACCAAAAACGATAAAACAAATGTTTATTAAAATACATACGAAAATTTTGATAGAGACTAAATTTAACATAACATTCGTCATTATTTTAAATAATAGACAAATTAAATTAAGTACAAGCCAAAGAGTCGGAGAAAGGGGTTTAATGTGACGCCATGGTTCGGTAGACGCCGCTACTATCATAAGACCTGGTAAAGAGAGCCTTTGTCATTTCCATGTAAACTTAAAAATACGGAAACGAATATAAAATCAAATGGGAGTTTTCTAAAAGTGTTTCGGATTCTTCGCACTTAAATTAAATGAGATATTTTTTAAGTGTATATTTGTTACATTTATTTTGTTGCACTGTAGTACAAATCCAAATAACAATATGCCCTAAAACTATGAATTGCTTAATATAACTTTAAAAAATGTTTCTTCATTTTAGAAGTGAATTCGCAAAACACAAACCAAGGACGCTATTGCGAAAACAACAAAAAGAACGACATAGTAAAAGAAACTGGCAAAAATTGTCAGCAAATTAAATTTGTTGCTGAACTGTTAACCAAAAAAAAACACAAACAAACAATACCATTCAAACAAGACCAAAAATACAAAATATTGTAGCGGTCGAATAAATTTAAAACCATTTAAATAGACTGAGGCTCTAGAAACCGTTCGTTTATAAGTTTATACACGCGCAAGAAAAGAATGCAAAAAAAATACATTTAATTTGAGTACATAAATTTAAAAAGACAATAGTAAATTAGTGTATTAAGGTCAATAACAGATCGCAGTAAAAACATTAAAAAAAGGCTTTTTAAAGTTGACTCACATTGATTGAGGTGTATGACTTTTGAATTATTTCTTAAATACTTGCATTCAAAATACATACCAAACAAATCATTTATAAAATCTCAAAACACATTTCGAAATTGTTGCAAATGCATTGACCTCAAATGCTGCAAATGCCCGCTGATCATAATCATCATCATCACCATCAGCACAAAAACAACAACAGCAACAACAACATTTTATCATGAGAAATTTTCCAATAATATCAAATCAATCTGCATAAATGCACAACACATTCGAATGTGCCGCCGCAGATGTGCGTGAAGGCATTCATTACTCGAAGTCGTCCCGACCGACCCCCAACATCTACTCTTCTGCTTTTCAAATGCACATGACTGGACTTTCAAAACGCAAACAGCAACAACAGCAGCAGCAGCAACAGTTGCTGCAAATTTTTTTAAAGCAGTGAAACAAAACAAGAAAATATAAAAACAAAATTCAAACTTAAATCCACAACATGAAGCGAAGAAAACATGTAATAAAAAAAGTCTACATAAATTGCCAGTTATGCGCATGCGAACATGCCAGCAGCAGACTCAGCAATTGTTGATTGTTGTCGTTGGTTTGCTTTTGCTTATATTAATGATATTAAACGCATAATTGCAATCAGAAAAAAAAACACAAACATAAAAATAAAAAAAATACGCGTCCAACTCAAAGAATTAGCACTGAAAAATGTTGCCTCCTCTCACAGCGATCAGAAAACTGGAAAATAATTCCACTTTGGGCATGGTCAAGCGTACGTGCGGCAAGCGAAATTGTTGCTGCACCCGTTTTGGTCAGGAAGCAAAAAAAAAACATGTAAAATAAAAATAAAAAAATGGTATGACTTAGGGGAACAAATGAATCGTAACTGTTTCGAGCAAGTGCATCGAGGGAATGCAGCAGCAACCAGCAATAACAGCAACGACGACGGCAACAAATCGAAAATAGCGAATCCAAAGAGGGTCGTGGCAAGCTGCCATTATGATGTAAGTATGTATTGAGTATATAGAATATTTGTTGCGGTCGAATGAAGTGGGCACGGCCCGACCAAGTAAGTTTAATATTAAGTGTTAAGAGTTTTAGAATCCAAATGTGTAGCGCAGGTTATAAACCAATTTTACAACAAAAGCAGCATAAAAAACTGTATTTCATCTTGATTTGTATATTAAATTTTATTAAAAAATTAATTTTTGAATTCAGGGAACAAAGTATAACAAATTAATTAAATTGGTTTTTATACAATTGTATTATTTTATAAAAATACCAAGTTTCTTAACTTCTTTGCAAAGTAACAAAAAATATGTAATTTAATTGCAGATTCACAATATCAGCTCAAATAACCCATCCAATATTAGTTTGAGAATACAACAACTAAAAATTCATTATTTTTCAAAAACTGATGTGCAAAGATAAATTGAAAATGTATCTTGCCTAATCAATAAGAGCCAAACGACAACGGAGATGCATTTACAAACCGGTTATCGACACTTGGAACCATAGAGTAGTAAAATATTTTCCAACCAAATCCGGTGGATTGCGACACATACAGTCGCAAACACACAGACTTGCACACTGACAGACACTTGTTTGCTTCATGTGAGCTTGTCTGATCGAAATGTTTTGTAATTGAATTGCAAAGTAAGCAAAGTAGAAGCTGCAAAACTAACCACACACAAAAAAACTTGCTAAGTATGTCTAGAAATGTGCTAACTCGAATAATCAATTAAAAACAACGAAAACAAAAAACAGAAAAAGAAAAAGAAAAATGATTTAAGAGCTTAGCACCAAAGAGTGAATTATATTTGCAGATAATAAAATGCTTTTACTTAAAAAATTAAATTATTTAGCGGATAGTTTGAAATTAAAGTAAAAGCTAAAATTATAATAAGTTGTTATTACAACAATATGAAATATGTTAAGAGCGCGCGCTTTATTATTATTAATTTTATTTATAGAAAATATTTCTTTTGTTTACAAAAGTGCCCCAAGGCCCATCAACAACTTAAAGTCGTTAATTGTTAACTAAGTAACAAAAAATAACCACCAACTAATAACAACGCCGAATATGGCTTATGGAATTTCGAGCGTAAATTGAGTTTGCTTTTTTAATATGGCAGAGGAATGTGTAAATTGTCGGCGTTAAATTGTTCGTTTGTTCGTTCGTTTGTGCAATAATTCTATTTTGGATGCCACGCACGCAATGCAATTCGGTTTCTTCCTCTTCTTCTGCTTTTTCTTTGAGTGAATTTCAGCCATAAACACACCTTACCAAATTAAAACAAACCCAACAACGAAGTGTAAACAAAACGAAAAACATAAAAAAAACAACAAACCTAAACAAAATAATTGCCAATTAACGATTAACTATAGCAAAAAAAAATTGAAATACATTCGGTAGGCGGAGATAAAACAACACACTGAGGAATTAAAGCCAAAAACAAAAAACATTTTATTTTGCTTCTAGTGTTTACCTTTCAAACGAGTCATCATCACACGTTGGGTGAAAGGGGCGTCACGCGACGCGATTTCCTCAAGAATAATTCCTATCAAAATATTACCAGAGAGCTCTTAAGTTGAAGAGTTTAGTAAACAATGAAATTAAATCAACAATTTTAAGTCAATTTAGAACATTTTAAAGTAACAAGAATCTATGTGCAATATTTTTTTATTTTTAAATTTAAGCTTTATCAAACAGTTACGTAACGTAGTTATACATTAATAAAAAGCGCTTTATTTCTCTAATGCAATATAAATTTAAGTAATTAAGATAATTGAAAAACTTAACTAAATATGTTCGTATGTATGAACAGAAAAATGCTAACTGCTCTTGAGGGAAATAAGTAAGAATGCTTTTTAAAAAAGCATGATAATTATTGTAAGCTTTATACACCTGAGTAACCGTTTGTTTTATTTGATTTCAATAAGTGGAAAAAATATTAAAATTAAATTTATTTAGCATAGAATTGACAGTGCATTAAAAAAATTGTTTTTTATTTTCTATACTTATTTTTTTATTGTAAATTATCGAAATTTTAATTTTAAATTTCCTCTTCCTATTCAGAAATTATTTTTGTTCTCAATTTTCAAATATAAATCGGGGAAATAAGTTATCATGATTTTCGCACGAATATCTCTTAATTTGTTTTAACATTGTTCTAATATTTGTTAAACGAAATAAACAACATCGAATCTAAATAACAAATATAAATAACAGCACTAAGACCGCACTATGATCTTTGTTTGATTTCCGAGTGCTGCTGTTTATTTAAACAATTGCTGTTTGCTGTCAAAAGAAGAACATGAACCATTCCCACAATGCAAACCTGCTTTCGCAAAGATCAGACCACGCACGACACCAGCGCCGCTGAAATACAAAGTTCAGCTGTTTTGGAAAACGAAAACGCTTCGGTGGATATTCAAGTAGTTAGAAAATAATAAAGGAATATCAACAACTCTAGCCAGCTCTTCTAATTTTACTATATTAATTTCTTGTTTATTTTAATGCACTGGCAAGCGAGAATTCTCCTTGACTCGCTAAAGTTAAATTTGACATTTTAAAATAGTTCCCAAATCACGCTTAAAAACGTCAAAGCTCCCACTTGAGGGTGCCATTAATTGACTCGACATACAAAATGCCAGATTTTGGTATTTTTAGTTCGTTGACATTTTACAACAATAGAAGAAGACGTTGAAGCAGAAGCGACACTGTAATCCAATTGTGTGTGGGAATCGCTGCTTAACACTTTCTACGTTAAAATCTTGAAAACCACTCAATTGAGTTGTAAAAGAAAGAAAGAAAGAAAGAAAGAAAGAAAGAAAGAAAGAAAGAAAGAAAGAAAGAAAGAAAGAAAGAAAGAAAGAAAGAAAGAAAGAAAGAAAAGAATAGTGCTGCATAAAAAGAGGTTAAAATAGTTGGCAACAGATTCTATAGAGGAGAACGATGATAGGGTGAATGAGCCGTTTTGGTTTACTTAGTTTCATGGAAATATATTTTTGAATACATAAAATTTCATGTCGAAAAATTTGTTGAACATTTTCAAATTAAACAATTTGCAAAGCATTCCTCAGACGCTTTACAAATGACATAAATAATTTAAAAAAATACCTAACGAAATAAATAAATAAATATTTTCACTTATCTAGAAATTGTTTCTATTATTTTTATTTCTGTAAGGTAACTAAAGTCTCATTTGCATATGTATAATACATGCATATGTATATTAAACATTTCCACTTAAAAGGCAGATACATATGTATGTATTATATGTACAAGTATTCAGTGACTTTGAGTTAAACAATTTCTTGATATTTTCTACAGCGAACATTTTTAGATATGCTTGTAAATTGCGTTTTTCTCATTAGAATAATTTTAAATTTACATTTTGATAAACATTTTTGTTTTTGCTGTTTTGTTTTCGCTTATCGCAGGTTTTGCGCATATTTTTGAATTCGTTGCTTATTCTTTTTGTTGATATTCGTAACTTGAATGCTGAATGTCAACACGAATTTGCCATAAAAACGAACAAAATAATATTTAAATTTTTTTATTTGAGTCATCAGTTGATTTTTTTTTTCTTTTGCACAAACTATTGGCGAACCAAATTCTTTTTAAAGTTTATAATTTCAATGACGTAGTTTTCTTTGTTGTAGCCAGTAGCGAAAAATATCTTACAAAAAAGTAAATAAATAGCAAAAAACATGAACAAAATATAAACTCGTCTGATAACGTTTGCAAATGTAAATACGAAAATGTTTAAATTTCAATTATGAACTTTAGCGTTAGATTTAAATTTTTTTATATACATATATACATATGTATAAAAGGTGAATTTTAAGGTTAAAAAAACACACATTTTGTTGCTGTTTTGTGCCTCAACTGATTTGGTTAAAGTCGCACTTATTGTTATAACTTTTGTTTTGTTTAATTTAATTTTTCAAGTGTAAATATTTTTAAACTCATGAAATCTTTTAGCATTGAACTGTAGAGTTACTCTTTTTATTTTTTTGAGGAAATATCAATGCGCGTGTTGTATTGTCAATTCAATTATTTATCATGGATGTGAGTTTGTTGAGTTTGTGTGGGGTGTTTCAATTTGTCATTCGCGATAAGCCAACATACAAATTAGTCACGCAAAAAGTATTTTAACAATTATTTGTTCCTCTTTTTAAAGTTTCTGGTAAAAGCTTTTTTATCATTCCGAATATTCCGAAATATAAATTCCGGCAACAGAAAGAAATCTTATCTTATCAGCATTGACAAAAACTTTTTGTTTTGTGTGGAAAGTTGTAATTTGTATGTTTGGTTGCAATGAAATTTATCTGTTATAAAAAAATAGTTTTTACTTAAATATATTTACCTACTAAAAAATGATTATTGTTTTTAAACCTAAAATTTAATCAACGCTTAATTATTAAACGCATTAAAATTGTTTTTAAATCTTTATTATAAAACTTCTTTAAAAATAAACGTTTGTAATTTTTTGAAAAAAAAGAGAAATATTTATCAAGATTTATCTTAAAAAATTTGCATTATTTAAGAAAATTCGAACAAAAAAAAAGTAAACTAATATAAATAAAATCGTCAAAGTGAAATTTGCGCAAAAACTGTTCCAATGCAATAAAAATTCTTGAACATCACGTCACGTCATGTGATATTGTTGTGGTTGTGAATGTGGAATGGAATGGTACGGTACGGTATGGTGGTATATTGCAGCGATGTGGACGCGCGCTTCCAATTCCAAATGAACGAACGAAACAAACCAAACCGAACCGAACGGATTGGATCGAAAAATTGCATTCTTGCATGCATCATCGAAATGAAATGCAAATTTCCGAGGTAGAAGCAAAAGAAACATAAAAACGCAATAAAATAAAGGTAGAAGAAGACGAAATCAAATAGAAAAAAGTGGCACACACAACACAGAAGAAGAAACATAAAAGATATAAAAACAATGAACTAATAATACTAATTTAAGCAGCAATTTTTAAATTATGTGCTGGCTGGTGGCATATCTTATCTCCAATTCGATTCCACAAATATCACTTTGAGGCAAGTTTGAATAATTTTGTTTTGTTTGTTCGTTTGTGAAAAATAAAATAAATATAAAAGTGAAATTTTCTTTAGTCAGTCCCTGAAGCAGTTAAGCCGTAAGCCAAGTTAAGTTAACCCAAAAAGCAAAGGTAATCAGACAGATTGACGAACGGACAGACGGACAAAGTGAGCGAGCACCACAAATTGTAAACAATTAGCGGCATTTAATTTTTCTTTTTGGTTTGTCGTTTAGTCTGTCCGTCCCAGTGTGCTATGCAAACTGGTTTCCTTGACGTCGTTTGGTGGGAAGACAGCCAAATAGACAGACAAAGAAAGTGGTTAACAAAAGCAGAATTCCAAGTCGAACGAACGTCAACCATTTATTTGTTTGTTTGTTTGTTGGGTGAACTTGATGACTGACGTCAAATTCTTTTATTTACAGTCAAAAACTAAATTTTTAAGTTGAATTATAAGAAGTAGAAGCAAATGTTATAAGGTATTGAAAAAATTAGTTGTATACAAAATTATTATTTTTATATTCAAAATTGAAAGTTGAAAATTGCTTTAATTTTTAAATTTAAGTTAAAAATTGAATTTTTAAGAATATACTGAAAACCAAATTTTATGTTTTGATTTGGAAAGTATAAAGTTTTAATTAATTATTTTATAACTTTTTCATGTGGCAAACTCCTTAAAAACCCAACAACAAAAACCAAAAACTAACCACATGCAATTAATTAAATAATTAATTTAGACAAAAGCAAAGAGTCCAAGCCAAGGTGGTAGCAGAGATATGCGGAAGTGTTAAAAAGGAATATAATATACAATAATATATATATATATATATATATATATATATATGTAATTATATTAAAAAAAAATAATCTTGTTTAAAAGAACCTTATTAAAATTCTGATAAAAAAAGCGAGAATGAATATGTAGAACAAGTGAAGAAAGGGACAAAGCGTAGATAAATTGCATTTAATAAAACTCAGTGCAATATGACAATAAATGTAGACTGGCTCCTCACTCACTCACCTGTAACTTGTATGTGAGTTGGACTCCACATTGTTTATAGCTGCTCGTTTGCTGGTTTTTTGTCTTTAATTTGCTATCTCTCCTCTTTTTTGCTTTTGGTTTTGAGTTGCTCCACTTTCAAATTTTTCTTATTAGCAATCAAAACTTAAAAAAAAAAACAATTTCGAACAATTTGTTTTTGAATTCACATGCCAAACGCGAAAACTGACAATTTTTCGTATTAGAATTCCATTCTATTCACGTTTACTATTGAATTTCTCTAGTTTTTTTCTTTGCTTGAAAAAAATTTATAAAAATATAAAATAAATTAAAATCAGATCATCCGCGACACTAATTCCGCGAAACAGCCGACACAACAACAACAATTAAACGAGCAGATGTGGTGATGACAAAATTTACTCTTTAATACAACGAATAGCAAATAGAAAGTAACGAGTAGCGAACGATTAGTAAAGGTGGGCGAACATAACAGCTTTACTTCTCTAGCACAAGTGAAACTAGAATAGAATTGCAAACTATATTGAGACTAATTGCTATTGATATATATTTTACTCATATGATTAAACAAAAAATTTTCTTTAATTTCAACTCTTCATATGGTTGGAAATGTAGAAATGAAAACGCAATTTGTGCGAACTAACCTAAATGTTATTTATATACCATTTCTTGAAGTTTTTTTTTTTTTTAAATTTTGTCAACAAAATGCGACATTATATATATTTTTACTTCATGTTTTCGTAGCAACCACAGCAACTACACACCAATTCTATTTTCAAAGAAAAAACAATATTTTGGTGGAGAGGTAAATTTTTGTACTCTCCTCACCTTATGTTTATTACACCATGGTTATTAGGTATCCCTGTTAACACGATAAACTCGAAGGAATTTTCGATTAAAACTTATAACAAATTACTCATCGCAAAAAAATCAATTTGTAAATAAAATCTCAAAATTACGTGTTATTTTCCATTTTAAGCAAATTAAAATATTCCGAAATGGTTTGCGTGCCTTGCTTTATCATTCCACTGCTTCTTTACATTTGGCATAAGTTCGTTCAACCGTTAATGCTGCGTTATTGGAATCCTTGGCAGAAAAAAGACGTCCATGGAGAAGTGAAACATGTTGAGTTTCCATTCAGGTGCTTAGGGGGCGCTTGCCCTTATCCGGCAAATAAAAGAAAGAATCCACTGTTGAAAGATGCTGAAGAAGATGATGAGGAGGAGGAGGTGGAAGAAGGAGCAGCAACGCCGTCAGCAACAGATGAGATTGAAACAGCGCCTCCCGCAGCGAACGCGGTGACAGTGAATCCCGATAACACTAAGAAGGAAAATTAATTTAAATAGAAATTGCATTTGTAATTCACAGTGTGGTTAAGAATAGTTAAGCAAGTTTCTGGTAATTTTAGTTTTAAATTGAATTTAATTAAAATTTATTTTAATTTGAAATTATAGTAGATGAGCGATTTAATTTGAATTGTAGCGCGTCATATCTAAGAAATATGACACCACTCTAGACTTTGTTGGACTGCAATGTATTTTATCTCTATTCCTATAATTTTAATTTAATAAATGTAATGACACTATTTTTCACAAAAATATCGAGTTCTTTAAATTGATAACAATGATTAGGACTGTAGCATAATTGTAAGCGTAAGCATGATGGTACAGCTGTATTTTTATCTACTGAAAATGAATCTGCAAATGTGAGTTCATAAACGTAGATCCGCGATGTTACAGTGGACAACTTCAACCAAATTTGACTAGTATAGTCGGTATTACTAAAATGGGATCCATAAGAGAATTAAAGTTTTCAATTTCGCACCTCTTAATGGCACATAAACATGACTTGTGCCTTAGTAAACAGTTCTTCTGTATTCTGGGACACAATTGTCGACCTTTCTGCGTCGGGACAACGTTAAAAAGAAAAACCAAAATAATTAGTTTGCCTTGAGGAAAACCGTACATCGATGGAAAGATCAGGCTGTGTGTACCCCTTAAACAACTTAAATACATTTTTTAGAATCGAAAAATTGTCTTTAACGTTTGTCCTGCACTGCTCGAGTTTCCTTACGATTGAATAAATTAAAACAGTTTCGATTTCATAAAAAATATTGTAATGTTTTTATTGAATTTTTTAAAGATTCGAGTTTTTTTTATTTTATAACTTAAACTTAAAAACTTTATTACGATATGCAAAGTACTATTTTACAGTGTTTTCATAATAAAAATAACTTGAAACTAAAATTAAATTAATTGAAAAATATGTTAATTAAATTAATTAATTCGAGTAAACACTAAAACGCACATTATATTATTATAATTATTATTCTGTAGCTTTTTCTTGCAAATCATTAAATTTTTAAGGCGAAAAAAAAACAACAAAGCTGTTTATGTTTAAAACAAACAAAAAATGCGCAAACACGTTTCGGAAGGAAACTGTGAGGAGGTATGAAAGAAAGTAAAAGAAGCGTATAAACCAAAATTGAAATCAGTTGGTTTTTGAACGAAAAAAAAATTATTCGAAAACCATTTTTTTCTGATAAACTTTATGTTGTTATATTGAACAGTAAATGAAAGGTTTTTCTTTTTATAAATGCATCAAAATTTAAACAAAGTAAGGGAAGGTAAACATTTAAAAGTTGCTTTGCTTGGCTTGAGTACAAAAGTGAATGAATTTAACAGCTCTACACTGTAGATTTCAACGGCGGAATTTTGCAGCGTCTTTAATTCGATTAATGCAAATACTTTTTTGTTTTCCTGTAGTTTTACTAAAACTTACAACATACGAATGAGATACTTTTTACATATACAAACTAATTTATAAGCACTTTAGTTCTTAATTTTTAACTAAATACATAAATCAATTGATTGTTGTTTTTTTTTTTCATTTCGTTTCGCTTCGTTTCGTTTAGTTTAAATTAAATAGGCTATAGTCTTAAGTCGTAACATGCAAATTCGTGAATTTGTTTGCAACAACAAATCGCTTTAAATAAAGTTTAAAATTTTAACATACATATGTACCTACTGGAAGAGTTCTTTAAAAAACAATTGACGTCTACAACTAAAGTCAATAATTATGCGCTAATAAGATATTAAACTAATTAAAAAATGTCTTCAGTTTGCTGAACGCTTTTCGTTTAAGTTGTCTTGTTTAACTATACAAAATTAGAATCGATTTAAAATTAGGTTTAAAAATAAAATAATTAAAGTATTTTGATCAAATACGAATGCACTATCACTAAAATAATCAACATCGAAAGCAAACGGCGATATTCCAAACAAAAAGTGCACCTTCTCCTCTCCTTATCTCGATCTCGGTTAAAAGTGCAAAACCAATTTGTGGAAATGTATCAAACAAAACCGTTTGCTAGGATGTGCGTACGAGCGCGTCATACGAGAATGTCTTTTGTTACGTGGCGTTTCGAAGCCTCTTCCTCTGACACAAGCAAGGCTTGAATGCTGGAGAAAGAGTGGCTGATTAGCTTAACTAATTATTTACGCTAGTTAGGTTAGCTGAGAAAACTAAAAACAAATATAACTCAAAAGTAAATTATTTATACAAAACTAAAAACGTTTTTTCTCTTTTGTTTTTGTTTTTAAAATTGTAGTTTGAATGCAGTTTTTGAGATTTCGCATATGAGTTTCTTTGTGCAGCTGATTTGTAAATTGCATATATATGTGTGTGTGTGTGTGTGTGTGTCTGTGAGTGTTTGTAAGTGGTACGTCATTTCATCCCGCTAGCCGCTAGCATTTTACAATAATTTACAGATTTCCATTTAGAATATTTAATTATTTTTTTTGTTTGTTACTTAAAATATGGCTTCTTCGGTGGCTCTCTCTTTTGCAAAAAGAGAGCATCAGCACAGGAGTGTGCAACGGATTTTCGTCGCTTTTCGTGTTCTCTTTATTAAGATTATTATTGACCCATTAGTGCTAGATGAAATTATTATGTTTGGTCACTTTACAAGAATAAGAACTCTTTTTAAATTTAGTTATGTGTGTGAATCTTTTTTCAAGTCTAGTCACTGTGAACTAATGGGCAAAAATGTTTCGACCGACTTTCTCGTGCACACTCGCTGTCTGCATTCGTGTTCAGTTCGGAATCTTTGCTTATAAACTAAAATTGGGGGCGCTGGATCGCCGACATTGCTTTGCTTCTACTTTGCCCTCTGCTCCTTCATTGTCAAATGTAAATCGCCTCAGAGCCTTTGTTTGCCTGATGTCCGGTGATGTACATTTGATTGGCCGCTGGCGATTGCACACCCTCGGACCAATCGGAGGTGGAGCGTGGAGATGAGCTGGACCAGTGACCGGGCGATTCGGGTGACGGCGTCGGATAACTGTCGAGCGTCTGCACCAGATGCTGCGGTGTATGGCCTCCTGAGTGCTGACTGGGCGGCGTCAGGTACTGATAGAAAGCCTGCTGATTGTGCTGCGATGAGGGCGAGAGAATATTGGCGGCGGCGGAAGGCGAAGATGCAGACATTGAGCTCTGTATCGAGGGCGGGTTCATTTGTCCAGAATGAAATGAGTCTGCGCAGAAAGAGCAAAAGAAAACAATGATTAAATAATTTAATCAATTAAATAATTGTAATTGATATAAGGAAGAGAGTCTTCAAATTTAAAAATGAAGTTACTAACCAGGAGATCCACAAAATCCATTCAAGTCTAGACCGGCTGAACCGAATTCTAAGCCCCCTAACTGCTGCTGTTGTTGTTGCTGCTGCTGCTGTTGTTGTTGCTGCATTGTCTGCATTATTGCACTGCTCTTCGAGTTTTGTTGTTGCTGTTGCTGCTGCATCTGTTGTTGCTGTTGTGGCGCCATCATGATCCCCATATCGCTGCCCGTTGGCGAAATAATGCCCATACTTACGGGCGAGCTCTGTTGTGACAGGCTTTGCTGACTGCTGGGCGATTGAAAACTCATGCTATTGGGAGAAGCAGCGGCCGAATGCGCCGAAGCATTGCTTTGCGGTCCGTTTTGGGAGACGTTTGAATTATTGCAAACAGCACCGCCGAGCAGAGTGTTCAAATTGCTGCCGAACTGCTTTTGATGGGTAGCGTGACGCATCGCTTGAATGTGTGTCGGTGAGGTGGGCAGGCTTGGGCGGGATTTTGCTGGCGAGGGTGAGCCTAAGAGAAATAAAAAACAATTTAATATTAAAATTTGTAATGAGTTTTGAGTTGAGTGATTTATGTTTGCCACAACTAACCTAAATACGCATGCGGAGATAACGCCATGTTGCTCTGCACCGAATGCGGAGGCGATTGATTCGAGTAAGGTGGACTTAGGCCTTGATCGTGATGTCCACCCATTAGACCATTGGGTCCGCCGTTCGGCATGCAGAGCGTGTTGCCCTGGATGCCGGTGTTGCTACTCCCATTCTGATTGGACATCATTTCCTGATGAAAGGGCGATCCCATGGAGTAACCGTAGTTTTCCATTTTGATCATGTCGAGGCTTTGCTGCTGTTGTTGCTGCTGTTGCGCCTGTTGCACCAACGTCTGAATCGACTGAGCATTCTAAAGAAAAAATGAAAAGAGCAAAAATTAAAGGTCCGTCAAACAAGTCCGATTCCACTTCTCACAGTACTCACTTTCATTATATCCTCATAGCTCGGCGGTTGTTTGGCGCCGTTGTTGTTGCTGTTCCCCAGCAGATCGCCGCCGTGATGATGTGGTGGCACAGCCATCGCGTTCGAGTACAGTGACGACGTGTCGTAGGGGCTCGGCAGACTTGTAAGGCCGCCGCTCGTCGGTGGTGAGTCCATCGATGAGCTCAGTCCGGCTGCGTCCAACAGAAGTTGTTGGCTGCTGCTGCTGTTGTTGCTGTCCGCATGTGGCGCCGGCGCGCCTCCTCCCTTGCCTTGGTTCCCCGTCGCCGGCGACACTCCCATCGGGCCACCAACCAAGCCATTCAGCAACTGAGCCGCCGTAAGGCCGTTGCCTCCACCCTTTTTTGAAGCCGTTATTCCACCACCTCCCATCCCCTTTTTTGAACTCGGCTTGCGACGTAAACTTCCGCCACCATCAAGCAGCCCATCTGGACTGCCCTGTTCGAGCAGTTTCGCTTTTTTGGCGGCTTTGTTTTTCGCCGCCTGTGATGGTTGTTTGCCGGCCGCAATTACAGTTGGTTGTGTAATCAACTGCGGCGGCGGTGAGCCGATCATTGTTTGCGGCGTCATTGTGATCATTTGTGGTGAACGTGGAACATGTTCGTCTAGCAACCGAACAATATCGTGGTGTAGCCGCTCGGAAGCGACATCACGCGGTAGCCGATCCATATGATCGGTAATTTCGCGGTTGGCGAAATTGTCCAGCAGAGCTTTGCACGCTTCGTAGGAGCCTTCACGAGCCGCAAGGAATAAGGGTGTTTCGTCTTTATCGTCTTGGGCGTCGCGATTTGCGTGATGCATTAACAGAATGTTGACCGCTTCTGTGTTGTTAACAGCAGCAGCCCAGTGAAGCGCTGTTTTGCCTGAGTTGTCAGCAGCGTTTATGTCTGCATCGGCGGTAATGAGGTCCTCGACCATGCCTTCGATGGCGAGACGTGCGGCAAGTATAAGCGGAGTGGTGCCGTCATGCATGCGTGCATTCAAATTAGTAGCACGATTACGTAACAATATCTGAAAGACGCCCATTGCATCGGCGGCAACAGCAGCATGAAGCGGCGTTCTTCCGGTGTTGTCCTGGCAATTGGCATCAGCACCGGCATCTAGCAATCGTTTGGCGGCATCAGCGCGTGCATAACGTGCTGCTAAATGTAGTGAAGTTTCACCTGTCTTGTCCATTGTGGCGTTTAATTCTGCGCCCTGTGCCAACAGATCGGAGATTACTTGCGCAGTAGTATCCTCTGTGGGTGGTTCGATTTCCTCACCGCCTTGATCGATGCCGCCTCCGCGTACTGCGGCGACCATGAGTGGTGTCATGCCGCAAGGACCACGCACATCAACATCGTGTTTTCCATCTTGATGGGCGGGTGGTGTCATAATCGAAGAGCGTACATCGGCAACCTCAAGATGAGCCTGGGACCAGACACGTGGATCGGCTTCTTCGTAGTCAGTTACCATTGTGTGATCGCTTGAGTAGCCACCGAGATCACCGACACGCATACGTTTTGGTTGTTGCATATCAGATTCATCGTCAGACCATTGGGAAGTATGATGACCACCGCCCATATGACTGCCGCCAGAATTCATATTGACGTCATTGCTCATACAAACCATCGAAGGATTTTTATTTAGATTGCGCATCTCTTGGCCGGTTGGATCGCGTCGTCGGCGTTGACCACGAATGGCGTTTGCTGCTGGTGTGCGGAAGCCTTCCGGAAACCAGGTAACACCATGAGCACGCTTACGCTGTGTCGTAACGAGAACGCCAAATAAAACAAATGCGAGTACTACTAAAACGATTCCCAGTGTTACATATTTTACATTCGTTTGCGATTCTTCGCTTTCATCCCCGGGATTTTGAACACCGCGTACACTGTAGATAGGAAATTTACGCGATAGCGTATATTTAGAGGCAGTCGCAGCAAGAAATTCAGCAGCTTCGGCAGCGTGGTTGAAACACTCTTTGCATTTACGATTGTCAATTTCCAAATATATTTGTATACCCGTTTGTCCATTGCGTTCTGTAAACAGTATCTTGTGCTTGCGTCCAAAGTCTGTGTTCTGGATGTCTGTCAGCTGTGATGATCCTCTCCAGTTCAAGATCATGTCGTTGCCTAAGGAATCCTTTTTAATGCGAACTGTTGTCCGAAGCACATGACCCATTTCACGCAGAAATTCCACCTGCTCTTCGCGGAACTGTTTCATGTCCATTAGCATAACAACAGATATCGCGCCATCTGCCAGATTTGGCTGTTCTGTCTGATTTTCACAGTCCAAACCATCCCAATTGCACTCTGCATTATTACATCCATAATCGCAGAAACCATTAGCGTAGTGCATCTGACAGTAGGCATCGTAGATTGGATTGCACGGTTGAAGTTTTTTGTCACAATCGCGTCCATCATATAAGCAGGCCGCATTGTTGCACTCCTCGTTGCAGGTCCCATCCATAAAAACGCGCCAACATTCAATCGGAGCTGTACAGTTCACCCACGGATTGATGCCTAGCGAACAGTCGTTGCCATCGAAATTACAGGCGTATGTATTGCATTCTACGTCGCAGATTTGATTACCCTTTTTCTGGTCGCAGCCACTCTTTGTACACATTTCCCGTTGATATTCTAGATCCTTCGTATACTTACTTGGTATACGACTACTGTCCGAAGACCAACCTGGATATTTCGGGTCATAGATGTCGCAACGTTTACCCGTCCAGGTGCTTGGACAAAAGCAGATAAAGTCTCCGAGCAAATTATCACATGCGGCACCCTGTAAACAAGGATTTGGCGAGCACTCATCCATCATATCTATCTCGCAGTGTATACCTGACACACCGGAAGGACATTCGCAACGATAGCCGCCTGCATCGTCAATTAGACAAGATCCCGACTGACAAGGATTCGAATCGCAATCGTGACCAGAAAATTCACAGTTCTTGCCATAGAAACCATCGGCGCAGACACAATGGTGTCCACTCTGTTTTGTCGAACAAATACCACCATTTTGACATGGAGAATTAGCGCAAAAGTCCACTTTATTTTCGCAATGTCGACCCATGTAGCCTGGCTTGCAGTTGCAATGATAATTATTGACGAGTTGCACACAGTCCAAGGTACCAGCATCTGAGCAGGGATTAGATAGACACTCATTTATATCACCTTCACAACGCGAACCGACAAATCCAGGTGGACATGCGCACTCAAAGCCGCCTACGCGATCAATACAAGTGCCATTGTTGTGACATGCACCGGGCAAACAATCATCCTGGTTAATCTCACAAATGATACCCAGTGTACCAGGTGGGCAGGAACAGCTAAACGTTTGTACAAGGTCGTGGCATGTGCCACCATTTTGACATGGATTTGGGGAGCAGTCGTCGATATTCAGCTCACAGTTTTGACCTTGGAAGCCCTTGCGACAAATGCATTTGTAAGCACCGACTAAATCACGGCAGGTGCCACCATTCTGACACGGTTGCGACTCGCACTCATTGATTTCCTTTTGACAGTAGCTGCCGGTATAGCCTTGTTTGCAGTAACAGCGATGTATGTTCCCGATTTCCTCGCATGTGCCATTATTGCAGAGCTGTTTGCGGCTCACACCTTTGCGTATAGCTGCATCTGTGCATGAGACCATTTCAACATCGCATAATTTACCAGTCCAACCGGATGCACACTTGCAGCTATATTGGTTTTTGGCTTGCGAACAAGTGGCGCCATTCTCACACGGTGACTCATTACACCAATCCACATATTCGGTGCATTGTTTGCCTGTATAACCGTATGAACAGTGACATGTATACTCATCTCCGTTTTCGTGACAAGTAGCACCATTCTGACATGGTTGTGAATCGCATTTATTGATCTTGTATTGACAATTAGATCCGGTAAACCCAGGTAAACAGGAGCAATTATAACTGTTTATTCCATCGATGCAAGTGCCGCTATTCATACATGAACTCTCGGTACAGTCTTCATCATTAGTTTGGCAGTTGATGCCCGAAAATCCTAGAGGACAGGTGCATGTGTAGGAGTTTACGTATTGTCGACAAGTAGCACCATTTTGGCAGGGCATGCTTAAGCACTCGTTGATATCCGTTTCGCAATGTTTGCCATCGAAACCGTCCACGCACAAGCACGAGTAATCGCCAATGCCATCCAAGCATGTACCACCATTTTGACAAGGGAACGAGGCGCAATCATCCGTATTAATGGCACAGTCGCGCCCCTCATAGCCCTTTGCACAGAGACAACGGTATGTGCCGGGTACATTGAGACAAGTCGCACCATTCCGACAGGGCGAAGACAAACTACACTCATCGATATCCTCGTCACAGTAGCGTCCAGTGTAGCCCAATTTACAGGTACAGGAGAAGTCCAGAAAATTCGGTGATGGCGTACACTTGGCATCATTGCGACAACGATTTGTGGAACACGGATCCAGTTTGGACTCGCAGTCCCTTCCGGTGAACGGCACTTTACACACACATTTATAGCCATTTACCTTGTCAATGCATGTGCCACCATTTGCGCATGGATTGTTAATGCAATCATCGATATTTGTTTCGCATTTGTAGCCTGTGTATCCGGGCATACACTGACATGTAAACGAATTTAGTTGGTCCATACAGATGCCGCCATGTTGACAGGGATTCGAGCTGCACTCGTCGATATCAGTCTCGCAACGCTTGCCACCATAGCCAGGAGGACAGTGACATATAAACTCATTGATGCCGTCCTCACAACGACCACCATTTATGCACGGATTTGAAGCGCATTCGTCGACATCGCTTAAGCAACGCGCATCGTAGAAACCTCGCGGACACTCACATTTATATCCATTGACCAGATCCATGCAGACGCCATTGTTGGCACAAGGATTCGATGCACATTCGTTGATGTTGATCTCACAGTGAATGCCTGTGAAACCCGGTACACACTCACAGGTGTATCTATTGATGCCATCAACACAGGTTGCACCATTATTACAAGGATTGCTGTGACATTCATTCACATTGATCTCACAATTTTTACCCGAAGTACCGGGCAGACAGTGACATACATAGGAACCCACACGGTCTACACAGTGACCACCAAACTGACATGGATTCGATTCACATTCGTTGATCTGAGTCTGGCACAGATAGCCAGTAAATCCTGGATCACATTCGCATTTAAAGGAATTTTCGCCATCGATGCATTTTCCGCGATGACATGGACTCGAATCGCAATCGTTAATGTTAATTTCACAGGAGAGTCCCGTATAGCCAGGTGGACATTCGCACGTGTAACCTGCTATATTGTCATGGCAGATACCGTTATTGCGACATGGTTGCGACTGACAATCATCAATGTTAATCTGACAACGTGTGCCAGTAAAGCCGAGCGCACATTTGCATTTAAACCCATTTATCATGTCGTGACAGATGCCTTCATTCAGACAAGGACTTGATTGGCACTCATCAATATCGATTTCACACTGGGTACCAGTAAAGCCGGGCATGCAAACACAACGAAAGGTTCCTGGATCGTCAAGACAGCTGCCCTCGTTTTGGCACGGATGCGATTCACATTCGTTAATATTGGTTTCGCAACGTGGACCCGTAAAGCCCTGTGAGCAGTTACACATGAACGACCCGGGTGTATTGACACAAATTCCGTTATGTTCACAGGGTGAGCCTTGATCACATTCATCTATGTCTTCCGAACAGTCGACACCCTTGTAGCCAGTGGCACATGAACACGCGTATGAACCATTAATGGGACTGGTATCGCAAATAGCATCGGCATGGCAGGGATTTGAAGTACAAGCATCATCCAGATGGCAAAGTAGACCCGTTTTGCCCGGCGTACAACGACAATAAAATGATCCGACGCCGTCAATGCAAGTAGCTCCATAAAAACAAGCAGCCGCCACACAATCGTCAATATTTTCGCTGCAATCAGGACCAGCCCAACCGTTAACACAAATACAGGAATAGGAGCCGTGGGTATTTGTGCAGGTTGCACCATTTTGACAAACCGAAGGTCTGTAAGGTAGATAAAGCCAATTGTAAATTAGAATGGAAAACTTTTGTTTGTTAAACTATTTAATCTTACCGCATTGCGCACTCATCCACGTCGACTTCACACATTTCACCGGTATAGTTGGGTGGACAGCTACAGCGATACGAGTTGATGCCATCAATGCAAGTGCCACCATTTTGACATAAATTTCCAGGACAATCATCAATATTCTCTTCGCAGTTCTTACCTTGATAACCTAAAAGAAAAAAAAACATTTACAAATGAGTATCTCAGTTAAAAAGTATAAAAATACATAAACCACAATTAAGTACAAGTACTTGGAGAAGTTAGAATTGGTCAAAAAGTATCCTTGTATGTGTTGTATTTCTTTGTATTTACTACTTGGTCTGCAATAAGTGAGAGGCTAGTAAAAAGCAATGTAATTGAAGCGCCTTTTATGAGTCGACTGACTCTGGATCTGGTTGGTCTAACAAACAATGTGGCTATCGATAGCGATGTGATTAATCAGAAGCAATGACGAAAAGCTCCATTTTGGCATACTCGCCGAATGTGTGTATTTTGGTACTATCATCGAATATAGTTCGGATATAAATAAATGATCATATATGGTGGCTTGTTGTCACTACTGTCTGTGGTATGTGCTACATGCCGTTTGGCCGAGATGAGCAGCCAGGTGAAAACCCCTTTGGGTATAAGTTTAAATTTCAATTAAAATAGCCAAAAATAGATAAATATCAATTAGAGTGCTGTAGCTGTCAATGTTTTTGTTGCAAAATGTGACGGTTCTGTCTTTCGCCACTGATTGTTGTCCGACTGGTTGGTTTAAGCATTTAAAGGGAAAAGATGCAAGTGGTCAACTTGGTGAGGATACTTTAAAGACATATGGAAAGGAAAGTGATGGAACTGTATTAGGGAATATTCAGCAATAACTAATTTTAGCTTGTCTTCATATGGAAAATATTAAATTTAAGAATTTAGTTGTTTTTACATAGTTTATATTAAATAGAATTCCCACGCCTTCATGTTTAAAAATTTGTTTGACCTCAATTGGTTCGTTTCGAAAAAACGCACAAATACCTTTCGAATTATTTTTATTTAACCCATGGATACAAATAACCACAGTTTACATTCCTTGCCTGCTTTATTGCACACAAAAACTGTAACGTTAGTCAAAGTCAATCATTATTAAATTTGGATCTGAAAATGCATTTAGGCATTATTAGCATTATGAGATTATAATGGAGCACAAAAAAAAAAGGTTTCTTCAGCAGCAAAAAATTTGAACCACAAAAACAAATCCTGTTTTTGCTGCCCAATAGCATTTTGCATGCTCCGTTGATTCGGCTGACTTTTTTGTGCGCTTGTTAGCCAAGTTTATAGCATTACTCATGCTTATGCAAATGAGTGGCAAGCAAAGTCCACTTTGGGGCTGAAGCTCAAACTCCTTATTGGTATTATAAGTGGAAGGAAGCAAGGGGAGCACGCAGAGTGTACGAGCTGGCTGGATTGTATGTATCTTGTGCGCCCAACTACTAAATTTGCAAATGATTGATCATGGATGCTGCCTACATTGTTACAGAAGGCTCCACAAGCAAATGTAGTTGCACTCCGGATCATGTTGATTTTCTTTTGAAACCCATATTTAAGATCTTAGGTCTTGTCTCTTTCAACCTTAAAAACTTAAGATCGCTTTACGCTTGATCACACAAATACAGCCTAACTCATCTAGAAGATATGGCAAGGTAAAACACTGAGCAGAGGAAAGGAAGAAGTAAGCATAAATGTAGAAATCGTGTGTAAAGACGAAAAGGTTCTCCCAGACAAATGCACACATGTTCCAACAAATCTCTTACTGCAGCTGTGTTACACATGTCCACTTAAAAAATAGAATAAAGAAAATCAGCGATAAGCAGAAAAATGAGAAAACTCAAGTTAAACGAAAGAAGAAAACAAAAAAGTCAAAACTATGCTAAAATGGAGCATCACGGATGATCAGCCAAAGGTGGACAGATTTCAACTTATGGGAATATCTACTACGTATTCAGCCAGCTCCGGAATGAGATCTGTCAATTGGAGTATTAACTGAGAGCGTAAAGAGCGAAACATTTCATATCATACTCAGCAGCTTGAGCGCATATACAAAATCGAAACAGGTATTTCCAACAACCGGCTTTTAGCGAGAGCAATTTCGAGTCTCGTTTTGACGCCAAATACAAGCGCGAGAATAACCCAGACTGCTTGCTCTCCCGAAAACAAAGCCGCTCTCTAAAAATGCGAACCAAGCAAAAATAAAAATCTTCGTGACGGGCCAAGTGAGACTATAAAAACAACAATAAAATAAAACAAGCTTACAAGTCCAAAAAACGCATTACCCAGACTTGGACGACGAACTGCGACGAGATCAGCATTAAACAGAGAAAACGAAGACCAAAGAAAAGAAAAAGACAAAAAAAAACATAAACAATCCAAAATCACCGAACGAATAAATATGAACGTGCAACATAGAAAACCGACAAACGAAGCATAAGACAGACGTAAGCCAACCGAACCGAATGAAAAACGAACGTCTTTGGATGTTCTTTCCCACGGTCCCATATCTTGCATGCTTGCTTCGCTCGTTCCTTACTTCATTCGTTCGTTCGTTCGTTCGTTCGTTCGATGTTGTTGTTATTATTGTTGTTGTTTTTGTTGCTGTTGTTGTTGGTGTTGTTTTGAGCCATTCGATCGACTTTAGCATGTTTGAAGCAATGACGACGACTTCGTTCGTCGTTCATTGCGCTTTACTTTGTGCTTCGTTGAGTCTTCGAGGAACGTACGTACGAACGAACGAACAAACGATCGAATCGAGTGAACCAACAAATACGCCCTCTCTTCTGCCGCGCCATTAGCCAGCTGCCCCTCATCGTTTCGGAAAGGGTCGGTCTCTACGGTGTCTTTCTTGGTCTTTAAGATATCTTTAAGAAATTATTGTGTATGAGTAAGGCGTTTTTACAGCGTTTCTGTTTCTGTTTCTGTTTGTGTTGTTGTTGCTTTTGTTTTTGATGTTGCTGTTAATAATGTTTTGTTGTTGTCATCAAAATAAAGCACTTCGAGCACACAACAACAAATATTGTAATATAGTAATACCAGTTGTAGTTCACAATGTATGAGCATTTGTATGTAAAATAGAACTGTTTGGTATATTGGCATACATATGTGGACAGATTCCAGAGGAACCGAAAAACTTTTTTTGAAAGTAGCATTTTCAATTAAAATTTTGTACATTTTAACGGGAATTAAATCGAATACGTAAGCGAACTTGATGCATTAAGAATGATTTTTTAAAGCCTTATCTCAGAATGGTTGGAATTCAATAAAATGTTAAAGAAAAAGAAAAATGATCTTTTAGCTAAGCTCAATTATACGATGAAATATTCATTAACAAATTCTACGGTACCAGGTTATTTCACCTTGTACTTTACTTAATACACTGACAATGTCTCTAGTTATAAGATTTTTAGAATCCAACACTCATTCAGCGCGCAAAAACTAAATTAATATTACATTTTTTCTATTAATTCTATTAATTTTTCAGAAAGAAAAAACTTTCCTTAAATGAAATTAGAAATTGTTTTTTGAAACGAACGAAAAAAAAACCGAATGTGGCGCATCGTTTAAGATTGTAATCAATTTTTCAACTGTTTATTTACGAGCATAAAAATACCTTTTCTCAGCCCTGATTACAAAGTTATTGCCAATAGTACGAAGCTGCATACATACACGTTTAAATACACACACGAGTACATATGTATGTATGTGTATATGATTTTCTAAACCTCCAAACCTCAGTAGAGTGAGTTCACAAGAGACTCGGGCAAAAGGAGTTGATTTCTTTTGCTTTGTTTTTATTGGAGAAACTTGTCGTTTTTTTTGTTAACAGCAGACGGACTGGACTGTTGTTGTTGTTGTTGTTGCTACGATTTAATTTTTCTCTGTTGTTGTCTTTTTATTTTTTTTTCGTTTACGAAGCAACATTTTTTATGATTATGTGTTGTTTTTTTTATTTTTTATTATTTTGTTGTTGTTGTCTTTTGGTTGAATTTCGTTGAATGCCACGCCAAACCGGCTTTTGCCTCCGTCGATGTCGTCGTCGTCGCCCTCTACGTCTTGACGCCTTTACCATTGAGCTGAGCTGCGCTGCGCTGTAGCTGCCGCCTTTGCGCATGCGCACATGTTTTGTTCTCGTTCTCGTTCTCGACTCTACTTTCGGTTGGTTCGAGTAAACTGAGGAGTGGTTAGTGGTTTTTCTCGCCGTTGTCGCACAGTTGCGCAGCGTTCTAATAAGTGTAATGTTGCAACGCACAGTACTTTGATCTGATCACAAATTTAGAGGAATATATGAGAAAAAATTAGGCTTCAGGGAAGTGGGCAAAATCCAAATAGAAAACTTTTTTTTCGAAAAGGTTTTTCTTGAAAAAAATACGATTAGTAAAATTGGGTTTTTGTTATATTTTTTAACTTGTAATTCCATCCCATATAAATTCTGTGGAATTTTTCGTCAACAGAAAAGCACTGTACGTAGAGTATACGAATAAGTACTTCATATACTGAATAACTATGATCGCCTGGTACTTAATATTTTTAATATTCAACATCCGGAAATTCTCTATAAAATAGGCAAACTTAACTTTTGAGTTGTTTGGCTGTTGAGCAGCTCATTGGTTTGGTTTGCGTGTGGAAGAAATGACTGTACGTTGGAAGACTAAGTGTGGCGAGTATATTTAAATGAGTACGAGGAGTGGAATTGAATGGCAAAAGGCGACATCGCATCCAGATTCAATAAAATGTGCCACTTGCTGAAGCTCTATTAAATTTCTAACATCTGTTTTGGACATGTTGCCACCATTGAAGATGTGGCGACAACATGTGTCGCGCAGTGGCGGCAAATCACTCTCAGAAGACTCGTTAAGAAATTCAAAACGATGAGAAGCAAAACAGAGGGACCAGAAACCTAGTCACACACTAACCTTCACCTTAGTTTGCCAGCAGAAAATATTTGTACTTTATTCCAGTATCAATATTTCTGATATTTTTATTAAAATTTCATAAAAGCGTTATTAAGAGATACTACATTTTTAACAACTATCAACCGAAATATCTATCCCCTCTTTTGGCTTTCCCTTTTCCCCTCCACATTGCTTTACATATAACAAAGTCATTCACAATTTATTTTCTGCATCGTTAGCAAAATAAAATTAATTATTTTTGAAGACAACCTGACGTAATATCACAACCTAAGCGAAATTCTAACATCGCATGATTTCTTTTGAAAAAAAGATGAGGGTCAATCAACTTCGCACTCCGCTGTCCAAGTAAGTAAATATTTTTATTTAACAATTTATTATGTTTTTCTGTTTATGTAGAAGTAGAAGCCAAGCAAGCACGCTGCTGAAATGTAATTTGACATTTTGTCATTGACAAATTATTTGCAATTTTAATGCGAATTTGCAAAAAGAAAGGAACAACAGAAAAAAATTAATAGCAGCAACAACAGTCACAATCACAGCAACGACAACAATGCCATTAACTTTGTTACAATTGCTCATTTATCGCCAATAAGTTAGCCATGCCTTTGGAATCGCCTGGCGTACCTAATGCATTTTCAGCTCAGTGCTGCAATCATTAACGCAGCTGAACAAAATTAACGAACGAACGAACGACCGAAGGAAGGTGCTAAGAAATATTGAAAACGAAATGTCATAAAGTGGAACTACAAAATTATTTGTTTTAAAATATTGTATAAATTGGATTTTAAAAATAAATTTAAATAGAAAACATATTTTTTTGTGCAATTTACTTAAGTAACTTGATTCTCTTTCACTTCACTGAAAATACATTTTAGCGGATTTAGGAATTTTCTAGTTTTTGAAGGTACCCCACGAATATTTTCAAGCTTTGTCCCTGGATGTGGCCCAATGGTGAAGTGACTACTTCATTCAACCAATTCCAACGTTCATTCAATCATTATTGCTGCCGCTGTTGTTGCTGTTGCTGTTGCTGCTGCTGCTGCTGCTGTTGTTGACGCTAGTTTCTGTCGCTGGTGGTGCAAATGGCGCGCCGCGCTGCGCATGCGCAGCCAGCTAAAAGCAAACTACTTCCTACTCCCATGAATTTTTCGATTTTCGAAATCGACTGCAATTATTTGTAGTTCGTTATGTGGTCTTTGTGCCTTTTGGCGTCCGTCCGACCGTCTGTCCGTCTGTCCGTTAGTCCGTCTCCGTCGTTTCTGTTTGAATGTGGTGAATGTGAAAGAGGTTTTGCCTTTGCCACCGAACAGAAAAATCTTTTGTGAGTGTCAGAGAGGTTAGGTAAGAAGACAGGCAAAATTATATTTTAATGCCTAGACAATAGCAAAAAGTTGATAGCGATTAATCAAACAAAACAAAACAACAACAAAATAAAAACGAAATTCAACGGAACAAACATTGTAGAAAAATAATAAATTACAGCGACAGTTTAGAAGAAGCGACCAAGTTCTGCAAGTCCTTAAAATCACAGCTTCAAATGAATTTTAAATGGGTTTGGACATCTGTTTAGTTATAGGTTCCGTCTCCAGTGTTTAACTAACAAATTGACTCCTCAACTGATATTCAAATATTAATTTTACTCATAAATTCGAATATCAGTCATGCAAAAATTCTTAACATCAATAGAAATGCGTTTAGGGCTTCAAAGCGTTAAGCGTCACATTCACTGACTCGCACCAGTCGTTGACATTAGGACATGAACCAGGAAGATGATGCCGATGATGATACCCTAGTGCCACACACACACACACACCAGTTCATTTATACAAATTAATTGATGACTATCAGGCATACGCTGAGCCAAACGCTAATGGCACAGTTTCTGAACAATCTGTTGATTTTATTTTCGCTTTAGCTTCAAACACCAGCAAAAAATTTCGAACAAATTTTTAATTGCGGCAACAATAAGTAACAACAACAACAGCGAAACAGAATAGAAAAAAAGAATCGCGAACAAAAAAAAAACAAAAAAACATTGACAACATGTAATAATTTATAGCATTGCTCGCAGAAATTAAAGTCAATTGGCAAAACAATTTGCATGGGTCTAAGAGAGGTCGTTAAACACACCACGACAAACAACAACAAAAGCAACAACAACAAAAATAATAAAAACCATACAAAAAAGAGTTGAAATGTAAAGACCAGCAACAGCTGCTGGAGACAACGATGACGACGATGTTGCTATGACCGGCTACTGTGCAACAGCAACAACAAGTTTAATTAGAAAGCAAGTAGAAATAACCGCCATTTATAGCACAAATTGTCAACGGCGTGCCCAATGCAGCAGCAGCAACAGCAGCAGCAGCAGCAATAGTAGTGATCAGCGTCGCGACCATAGCCGCCAGCTGCAGCAGCGACACAAAACGGGAATTAGCATAACGCTCCAAAATGGAAGTTTATAACACCAGCAACAGCAAACAGCAAGCAGCAGGGCAGAGTGCTGCTGCTGCTGCTGCTGCAATTGCCATTGCAATTGCTACTGTTAATGCAATTTGAATGAAGTTTTGAGAAATTGCTAAGTAACATGAGCAATTTTTTTGCTGTTTCGGTTTTGTCTTCAACGCTACACGCTACACTAGAAGCTTTATTAGTTGTTATTAAAGTGAGGGTAGGGGTGCAACAGGCTGGTTTTCAAGTAAATAGTTGAGAGATATGCCAGAAATTTTTGTAGCGCCACCTACTTGCACTAATTTGAAGTTCAATTATTTTTTTATATAATAATAAAAAAATATTTTTGTAAGTATTCATTTTTCATTCAAATGAGAATTTGTTAATATTTTATTTTTACAAAACAAGTCGACTTCTTACAACTGCTGCAATTGTTGTCGTTGTCATCTCAAAGAATGAAAAAAAATAAACAAATCTAACAACAGCAAAAAATTACACTGAGAAAAAATCAGCGTACCAACGTGAGCGGTGGGGAAGGGGGGGGTTCATGTAAAAATTGTTCATTGCAAATTTCATGCAATTTTGTTTAATTAATTGAATTGAAACGAATTGAATTGAATCAAAGTGGAGGCTGCCTGCTGCAGTAGTCACAGCAACAAGCAACAAAAAACAAACAACAGCAGCAATTGCGATTGCTGCTCGACATGTGGCGCGCGGGTGTATGTTTGTGTGTGTGTGTGTCGGTTGGTTGCATTAATTACAAAAGTGTTTGTTAGCCACTCGGCGACTCTTTTTAGTTGCAATTTTTAATTTAAATAAATTGTTGCGTTTTGCTGTTGTTAGTTTAGTTCGTGTTGCTGCTGCCGCTGCCGATCCGATCCGATCCGATGAGTTGCTATTAAAGCACATTTGCGATTAGAATTGGAACTGTCGAATGTGTATGCCATGGAAAAAAGGGTGCGCCCCGGTCGAGGCAAACGCGCTTGTTACGGATCTAATTAATAATTATTTAAATTTCAATGGAGCCTCTTGCTCGTACCAGTAAGTGGAGAAGTGTGTGAATTGAGTAATTGCTATTAAACGCTACTAAAGCGGGTGATTTTCTAAATTATAAATATAGAATAAACAGAAAAGAAAAATGGAAAATAATGTTGCAAAATTATTGACGAAACGGAAATGCTTCGTTAAAAAGACAGACACGCAATTAAAGCCTATCCAGCTGAAAATGTTCTGGCGAATGTTAAAATATTCGATTGTAAAAATGAGAGTTGCTCCCTCCATTAAAAAATATTAGCACTCCGCTTTGGATTAGAGTTGAAGAAATCATTCTTTCAATAAGACTCGCAAAAGCTGTCGATTCGTTTTACTACTACCGACTAATTGCAACAAACAGCCGCCGGTTCTACATTCACAATCCATTTAACCTTAGGTTCCAGACTCACAATCAATTCTCAATTCTTTTCTTTTCTCGTTTTAACCGGGGCAGCGAGATGTCAAATCGCGTCTATTAACATTTTATGGACACGCTCTATTAATCTCAACCATCCAGCCAGAAGATTTACTATACCGCAACTACCTATGAACCAAATCAATACGAATTTCGGCATCTCATATTAAAGGCGTCTGTCTCGCCGGTCTGTATTCTGTCGGAATCACCCTCTGGACATCACGCGCGCGCGCAGACTCAACAGCGTCGTCGTCGTCGTTGCTGTTGTTGTTGTTTTTGAACCATTATTCGCCTTTGAAGCATTATTTTCGGGAGGGTAAGCAACCATCCAGGCAGACAGGCAGTCAGCAAGCCAAACTAAGGCTAAACAAGCGCGATTGCTTTGGTTGGCGATGGCAGCAGCAGCAAAATGTCGTTACTCATTTTTGTGCGAAATTGCGAAAAATTTAAATTTTGTGTCGAAAGTATTTTTAGATAATTCAGAAAACCAAAAAAAAGAAAAATTACAAAAACTAAAAAGAAAAAAATCTAAAAAAAATAAAAGCACGTGAAAAGGGCATCACGATTTCTTTGGCGAGGGAGTCCAAAAAAGTGAAATAAAATTAAAAAAAAAAATATCGAAATTGGACAGCAATGAATGGACATGAACATGAAAGAAGGCAGAAAGAAAACAGAAGATGCTGCAAAACGCACGCTTGGGAAAGCAATAAAAACAATTAAAACGAAAAATTGCATTCAGTTACTCCGAAGCGTTTATACGCTGCATTATAATTTCTATTTTGCATTTCTAATAAATAGATTTAATTAAGTATTGTGTAAGAGATGGTTTTGGCTTTATATAACACTCAAAATTTAAAAAAGTCAAACTTATTGATTGATTGATTGATTAAAATCCAGATTTACTAAGATCAGAATCGTGATTAACCATAGTCAAAATGGAGATCGCACAATATCAATTGTCGTTAATTGATTAGCTTTATATAAATAACTTAATACTATTTTAAGATACCATGCCTACTTAAGTCAATTATAAAAAAAAAGAAAGCAAAAAGTGAATATAACGTTCGGACCATCGGTGCGGAGTATAAAAAGACAGATTAGAAAGAAATGATCGTGGTGTATGATGTTGGATGACGGTGGAGTTATTGGCTAATGCGAAATATGTTAATTTGGCAGTTACTCTGCAAGCGTTCGGGCATCATCAGAGAGTACAGAGGTCATATTTGCAATAGGCGACGTACAATACACAAGTTCGCAAGGCGGAGGATGGTGGCCGCAAGTAAAAGTTGACGCGCAAGACTATGATGGCAACTCGTGCTGCTGATGATGTGATGGTCGGTGATGGCATAAAAGTGAGTGTGCGCAACATGACCGCCGCCACCGCCACCGCCGTGTATAATATAATTTCCATATTCAACAAATTGCAATTTCACAAACAAAATTATGAAAAACAAAAAGGAAAAAAATACAAAATTACTAAATTGCATTTTGCGGCTACAAAAACTAATTTGAACTTTCAATTGATCTCGAAATTGTGGCGACGGCGTTGTCGGTGGCAATGAAGATGGGAGACAAAACCCACAAGAATTCTAATTTAATGTGTCGGCACGGGGTAGCAATACTTAGTTGAATACTAGACTAGCAAAACTTCCCGACATCAACACTTACGAACGCATGGAAAAGCTGCTTAACAATTGGACACGAAATGATTATCGGTGTTGCGGTGTGGGAACCAACGACATCGACATCCGAGTTCCCGATTGCATAGTTATTGTTTTTTGCCGCCTCCCTCAGGGTCTTCACATTCTCTTTTCGAGCAGATAACATGGCAAATATAAATACAAAATAACAACAACAACAAAACCAAATGAGCGGCAAAAGTTAATTTAAAAAGTAAATTACAAATAAATCGGTCCTCAGCAACAGAAACTACCACGTCCATCTTCCCAGTTCAGCATTAATGATGAATGCCCGGTATGGCAAGCCAAGTCAAGCCAAGGTATGGCATGGCATGGCATGGCAGTATGGTCCCACCACAGTTACGCCCTAAGGAGGTCATGCCGCTGCGACGCCGTCAATTCAGGTTCTTCTCTCGCATTTTACTTCATTGTGTGACTTAATGATGCGACGATTTTGTATAACCCAGTCGCCTCCTTTCCTCTCCAACCATTATTATCGTACACTCTTAATAAAAAGCTTAAAAATAATTACGAAATAATTTCAAACAAAGAATATCTTTAAAGGAGAAGTGTTCTTTGAAATATAAATTTCGCAGAAAGAACACTTTCTCAGAATCCTAAATCAACAAATGCCTTGAAGGAACTCAAGTTTTTTCTAAGTGTAAATATCTGATGGTGTACGCCGCCGACGATGAGTCGATGATGATGAATGATGAATTTCTGGCGGAATTTTTACCTGTAAACCACGACAATCGCATCGCATCGCATCGGAACGGAATGGCACGGCGCAATCCGCCACCGCCAACATTTCTTCAAAATGCATCATTGTCGGGCTGCAATTGAAGCAATGCCAAGCACCAACAAAAGCAACAAAAAAACAAAACTTTAATAAAATAAAGAAGTCGATGAAAAAGCCGAAGAAGAAGACGAAATCAAATCAAGGTGAGTGTGTGTGTGATGGTTTTTCGAAAAAAAAAAAAAAAAAAGTTGGAAGCCGGTTTTGCGGCAGCGCAGAGACATCAATTTTCAACTTGGTTACGAGAGGCTACAGAGAGCGAGTCAAGCTAGTGAGTGAGATCGGGACGACTCAACGCCACCGCGCGATCACTTAACTTGCACTAGGGTTTAAAAGTCTTGAGCTTGGCTCGTGCATCACGATGTCAGGCGGCGCGGTAATACAACAGGAATTGTCGTTGCGGGCGGGAGGACAAGAAGGAGTTGTAACAGAAGCGAAAGGGGTGGCAGATTTTTGCGAGTTGTGGAGTGTTGATGAGTGAGGTGATGCCGATGGCGATGATGATGACGATGACATTCGCTATATCGTCACAGAACATTAATTGTGCTAAAACTTCCTTTTTAAAATATAAAATCACAAAATAAAAAAACCAAATTAAAGTCTGAAGCTAATTATTTGTATAATATTCGGACAATTAATTCGTCTAAATGATCTACAGAACATTTAGGATCCTTAATCATTAAATATTAAAGAGATTCGGAAATATTATCAATGGAAAGTTGTTCTCAAAAGATTCAAAGTTAAAATAAGAGAAACAAGTCGTGATAATATTACACCAAGGGTTATTGATTCTCTAGTCTAATAAGATTCTCTACTCATTACATTTTAATGTTTCTGGACAAGTTTATACAATATTCTATTTTTATATATTACTAAGAGAATTGATTTGGTAAATGTTGAGGAATTGTTTGGAAACGTACCGCGTCGCACATTATACTTTTCGATCGAAGTCGCACGCTGGCAACAACCGAATTCAGTTGAATTGAATTGAACTGAGCAATGATTACTTTTTTATAGACGCTGGCTCGAAGCGTGTTGATTCAATGCGCCAATGTGGGTGTATGAATTGGATTTCGGTTTTGTTAAGCGTGGATTCAGATAGCTTTGCGGTGCGGCGTTTGAATTTCGGAAATTCTCGAATTGGCGCACCTTAATTAATACTAAACGTACATAGCCACGTTTCAGTTTTTTGTTGTGTTCTTTAATTTATTGTTTTCGACAACAATTAAGGTCAATAAAGAATTTAGATTGAAGGATAGATTGTCCATAAGGTGTAGAAAATACACAGTTTCTTCTTGTACATACTTACAGCACATATTTTTTGTTTACTTAATAAAGCATTTAGAAATGCTTGTCCATACCTGACAGTTAAACAAATGCACTGATGACGTTGTCACCGATCGCTTTTAACCATCACTCACGTGTCACTGATTGATCAAATCTATCACCAAACCACCAGCAACAGTTGTCATCACATCATCGCATTGTAAATCGCGCACGCGTCTTAAGACTGCCACAACCACAATCACAACCACTTCACGGAGGAAGTAAGTAAGTAATTGTGAAACCGAAACAATTGCCAATGAGATTTACATATTGTGGCTACTCAACGTTTTCGTTTTTCCGCAACACTAAAATATGCGTAAAAGTTTGTCAGCCTGTCTGGCAAGTGTCTGCGCGACGGCCGCGACTGCGACAGCGCAAATCAATGATCAAATGATATCCACAAGAGCGTGCAAAAATAAATTGATTTGTCTGTCTGTCTGTCTGTCTGTCTGTCTGTCAACAATCGCTACAACTAAAAAAAAAAATAAAGATACATTCATGCGAGTACAAGAAGAAGAACAACAACAAGCGGAAAATTACCGTCGCTCGCTGTTTGACAGTTACATATTTTCGAAAAAATATTATAAAATTCCCGAGCGTGCGCAATTGTTGTAAGCGACAAAAGAAAAACCTCACTTTAATAACTCAATTAGTTGTGGAGTGCTGCTGCGTATCTTATCGTGGTTTAAAAAACTTTATTTTTTATTGTAAATTTAATTTGCAATTAATTTATTTTAAATTGCAACGAAAACTTAGGATGCTGCAAATTATTGCGGCAATTAATCAATTGAAACCGAGCGAAGACAATAAGACATAACCTTTGGAAAATCTACAGAGGAACTATTTTGTTAAACATTTTTACAATTAAGACATTATTGAATAGCAACGAAGACCAACAAAGTTGTTAGCCAAGAAGAATTAAATGAGAAAAACAATTTCAATTGCTAAATGAGATAAATGGAAGATAAGTTATACAAAGTCAATGAGGAAGACTTGACGAGGGTACAACTGATAAACAAAATCCTGACTTCTTCTAACTAATTTAACAACAACCGAAAAAATTCGTATAAAAATTGTTTCAATTATAAATTTAATAGAAACGAGCAAATTTAAATAAAGAACAACAAGAAAATAGAAAAAATTCCAAGTCCACAGTACTTTAAATTAGGTAAGTAGTTCATTATCTTAAATGTCTAAGTAGTGGCTAATCCTCAATCTCTTAAGGTACTCAAAACTTAATTACTTCATTGCCGCATACTTTAACGTGGCCAAGCGATGAGATCCACCAATTCTTAAGAATTTGCTATAAAACCCGTTTTGCTATGATTCTAAATAAAATGCCGCACTATCGCCACAGCTCCAACCAGGTGCATTTGCTGTTGTAATTGCTGTAGAAATCAGAAGAACTTGGCCAATAGTAGACACGCTAGAAGCGAAGCGGCAGCAGCAGCAAAAACGATTTTGCTGCTGTTGCTGGCTTATCGCAATTTAAATGCGCGTTGCCAATAGTTGCTGGTCCAAGTTGAAATTCTCCATGGAAGTAGCAACATCTTAACAACAACAACTATAATAAAAGCAACCTTAGCAGCAGCAACTCTTGCTGACTGACTGGCAGCAGCGATTAACAACAATTAGTCGCCTCGAAAAATTGCGCAATTTCACAAGTGATTCAACTTCAACTACGACTGACTACGTAACGAAAGTCTCACGCAAAAGTTAACTTAAAATACCTAAAACAAAAAAGAAGAGGTTCCACTTACCAGGCGGGCATTTGCACTCATATGTTAAACCATTCGATGGACGACACGTTCCGCCATTCTGACAAGGTGATGGCGAACATGGAATGTACTTTGATTCGCAGTTTTTGCCAGTGTAGCCACCAGGACACATGCATCTGTAACGAGAGTAAGAAATTCGAGATATGAGTATGAGAGTAAAGTCAGACTTGACATTTACAAGAGTTACCAAGAAAACCAACAAAACCAAAAAAAACTAAGTGAGAATGTTAATGGGCTGACAGCCGGGCAGTCGGACGACGATCAGAAAAAGTAAATGCGACAAACGAGATGAAGACGATGGCACGGAAACTTGCAGCTACTTAAAATTTGAACACTGAAGTTAATTGCAGTTGCACTTCCGTTTTCAATTTGGACGATGGACGAAGAAGAAATTTAACCGCAAAAGTTACGAACCCCAACCACGTAATTACTCAGGCGATCGTCGGTCGATGATCGCATGATGATATTTGTATTGCCTTGATTACAAAGTTATATAAATTAAGGAATATGCGGTTATATTGTAAATAAAAACTAGGAATACACACAATTTTATATTATTATTAATTGAAAAAATAGTTAAAAACCTTAAACTTTGTTACTCTGAACTAATTTAAATTTTCCAAGATCATCAGCGCTTTTACGTTAAATACCAAAATGAGGATCAATGGCAAGAAAATAATACGGCTTCCGTGCTATAGCCGAGATGGCTACCTAAAAAGCAAGTGAAGCTGGTGTTGTTGCTGCTGCTGCTGTTGCTATTGCAACGAACTTCACGGCAATGTTATGTCAAGGAGATTTAAGAGAGGTCGCTGTCGAAAAAAAAATGCCAGCCATGATCGCACACCAACTGAGATGGCTGTTCAAGTTGAAGGTGTAATGTGAGTGATTTGGCATAGCAAACAACAATCTTGCTGCTGTCCTGACTTGTCAGTCGGTACGGATCGTACACAAAGGTCTGTCTTTCTGTCAGTCTGTCGCGTTGATTGCTACCTGTTCAAGCAGCAGCGGCTGCAGCAGCAGTTAACGTGATTTTTATATTCAACACACTTGTGCTCCCAGTTTTTTGACAAATAATTAGAACTTGTCTGAAAATAGCCTAGGGAGGAGGGGAGGGGGGTGGTGCTAGTTACGAATACGTCGAAAATTGGCGAAAAATGCGGCTAGGTTCAGCTTAGGTCACACGGCCCACAGAAAGTTTTTGCGAATGAAACTGTTTAGCTATAAGTTGGCCTTTTTAAAAACATTACCTAAGGCAAAAGCTTAGCCATTGCTGTACGAGTAAGCCATGTTAGTCGAACGAAAAAATCATATGCAAAATATATGCAGATTAAATGCAGATTTTCGAGATTCTCGTGAAGCAGAAAATAAGTGCGACAGTGTGCATTAGGCTGGTTCTTCATTTGACGTTGCTAGAGATAGGAAGAAATATTTGAAAGTTGATTTTTTGTTTGCATTTGTCCGACTCTTGCAAAGTTCGGACCAGCCTAATATGCAAGCTCGTATGTGGAACTCAACTCTATACAAGATCAGTTTCAGCCAAGTGTTGTTTAGGCTTTAAGTGCGCATTTAGCCGAAGAAGTCGAAGAAGGGCAAGTGTATGTCAGCGATCTTTTAGCTGCTGCTGTTGCTGCTGCTGTTATTGCACGGCTGCGGCTGTGGAGGGCAAGCAAACTCATAAGTCAGTTGTCTTTAGACTGCGGAGGAATCGATTTATACGAAAGACAAAAACCGTCGAGTGGACATAAAATCGGTTGTCGTTTGTCGTATGTTGTTTCTGTGTTGCTTTTATTTCATGCACCTTTAGGCTTGGCTAAAGGCTTCGTTCATTTTTGTTTTTTGATTTCTGTGTTGTAAGGTCTCAACTTTAAACTGCTTTTAATG
The DNA here is from genome assembly GCA_949127995.1 of Suillia variegata. Classification (NCBI taxonomy): domain Eukaryota; kingdom Metazoa; phylum Arthropoda; class Insecta; order Diptera; family Heleomyzidae; genus Suillia; species Suillia variegata. Next base: position 42,887,372 of record OX421846.1, on the reverse strand, counting down.
TCGAATTTTATTTTTTTTTTAGGGTTCTTTCTTTTCGTTTGTTTTTCACCTAAAGTCCGAAGCCTCAAAGCAAAATCGGGCTGGCTGTGGTAATAAAAAGGGGTGCATAAATCTTTTGCTTGCTGTTTATTAAGGCTCCGCAGAACAACAGCAGAAGTAACAAACAACAACAATAACAACAACAACAAAAAGTTGACAGCTATTTTTATGTGTGTGAGTTTTTTTAAGTGAGCCGAATTTTTTTTAATAGCAGGTTTTTGTTTTGTTTTGTTTTTTTACTAAGCTATGTGCTAAATCAAGCATGCAGTTCCTTAATACAAATAAATTTCGGTGGAAATAGGAAATACATTTTAAGTAAATTTTCTCACTTAAATAAGATAAAATAAACAAAAAAACGGTAAAAATTTCGTACATGATAAAAAAAATGCATTTAACCAGAATTCGGTATTCTTATTTGTACTATACACCATAAAACAAATAACAAATTATGATTGTAAAAGATATTTTTGTAGTTGGTACTTGGCATAGTTTAAGTAAGAAAATGCCGTACAAAAATTAAAAATATTGGTATCATGCAAAAGGAACACTTAGATTTAATGTATTTTTGATTTCTTAGACCTTCAAAACTTTTATTCTGCCTTCTTTGTAAAATTCTATTTAATTACTTTACTGCTGAGGTACTATTATATTTCGGCAATTAAACAGCCTTTTCTATCTACATGTAGGGTATATAAATTATAACCTAAAAGAAAAAAAAAAAAAACAAATAAAAAACAACAAAATCAAAAACCCAAGACAATAAAAATGTTTTCGTTTGTTCTCACATATGAGATCTGTTAACTTAACTTACGACCACAGCGACCGACCGACGACGATCGTCGAGGTTGGCTCTGGCAATTCTGGCTAATGTAGGGATTTGTTGGCTTACATATTTCAGTTGAAGTGCGCAGGCGCAGCACATGCACATGTGGCTTGGCTATTTGGCTGGCTCACTGGCAGCCGAGGGTAGGGTATGTTTTGTTATAAAATTGACCGGTTTTTGAGGTTATCACTTTTTATTTTCGTTTCTTGTGGCGTGTATACTTTGTGTGAAGTTGCTTTTGGCTTTTACGTTTTCTGTACTCTTTTTTATTTTTTTTCGTTTTAATTTTATTTCTTTTTATTTTGGTGCGTTCTTTTGCTGTGTGCCCAATTCCTTGGGTTTATTGTGTCGTTTATATTCTTCAAGTTAAGCAACAGAAAATTACCAACAAAAATAAAATAAAGGTTTTCTTTGTTACTGTGTACACGCATATTTGGCTCTAAGTTAAGCCTCATGTGCAGAAGGTCGTCTGACAACGATTCAAAAATCAATGAATCAAATAAGCCACAGCCGGGTATTTCAATATAATGCAACATACTCGTACAACAACAATTACAAGTATTTTTTCGTTTCGAAATAAAAATGTAATAAAACTAAAACTAATTAAATTAATTAAATTATCAATTAAAAGTGTATTTGGTTAATTAAAAAAGCGCTTTAATGGCAAACTTAGCGTTTGGCCAATATAAATCGAAAAATGAAGAAAAACTCACGAGAAACCCTAAAGCGAATGCGCCGGCGCGTCGGCTGGATTTCTATGAAAGCCCATAAAAGGCGGGCTATGTTGTCTACGACGAAATGCCAACAATATCAACAGCAACAGCAATAACAATAACAACAACCACAACAACAATATCAAAGTATCAAAAAAACTCATGAGAAAAAGTAAAACTTACTATGAAAATTTGTCGCTTATTTACTTTGAATTGAAAAATAGTAACAATAGCAACAACAAAAACACACACATTAGTGTTTATAAATATTCGCCAGTAACCGATTATTTAATACAACCGAATACTTACTAAAAAATTCAAACTTTAATTCATTGAAATAATGAAACTAGTTTAAATAAAAAAAAAATTTTAATTGTTTTTTTAACTTTTAATTTTTTATACTCTTGTATAAAGCCAAGAGAGAAAGTCCAAGATATATGCTAAGTTTATTACAACAAAATTTATTAAACATTCCTATACATTTATTTATTTATTGTTGCACTAACAAACCGAATAATTTTGCTAAGTAACCGGGTTAAATGCCGAATAATCGGTATTAGAATTGTAAACGCTAACTCAAGCGCTTTGAAGACCGTCGACGAATTGCAAATACGACATGTCGACGTTTTTTTTTTGTTGGTCGGTTTGTATCTTTGGAGTGTGGCCTCAGCGACGCAGGCGCACTTCTTTCCGTGGAAATGTTTTTCTTAAGCAACAGCAAAAAAACAAACAAAAAACAACAAAAAATGTTAACAACAACATTAAAAACAGTGCGACAACAACGTGTTTAAGACAAACTCATGTGCAAGTATTTTTACAAATTTTTTTCATTTATTTTTATTTTTTGCTGCTTCTACTTTTATAAAATAGCAACAATATAACAAAACTGACAAATAGCAGCAACGCTAACAGCAGTTACAACAACAACAGCAACAGCAACAGCAACCACAGGCGGTACACAAGCAGAGAGCAACAGGCTCCAAGGCGGCAACAATAAATAAATTTACTTTTAATTGCTGTAAGTTGTCGCTTACGAAAAATAAATATTGTTGGCGATTATGCTAGCAGGAATTTATTATAATTGCGTTTATAAATTTTTGCAAGCATGGTAGGTCAGACAAAGCGGCTTGGAGTGGCTTTTATTTGGATTCTGCTATGAAATAAGAGGCAAGGGAAAACATTGCAAATTCTTTAAACAATTTAAATTCAAATCTTCTAAAGAACAAACTCCTAAAACTAAGTTAATTCGATGAGAGCGTATTTTCCAAACGACTCCATCGCTTCCTGTTCCACAATCGTAATTTTGACTTTTGATTGCAATTTATGAAATTGGCCAGATTCATGAACCGCAAATATAAAAATGGAAACACGCTCGTATGATTATAATTCGATAAATCACAATCAGTGCGTCAAAAAGAAAAAAAAAAACTTTTAAAAAATTAACAAATTCAGAGTTTTTATCGAGCGCATAAAATAGCGAATTGAATTGTTTTGACGCACACTTCGAAATAAAATTTCAAATTTATGCGCTAATCGCCAAAATGTGACAGTTCCGCTTTGTCTCGCTCGCCATTTTAACGGTAGCGAAGTCGATTGTTTCGGAATCGCTGAAAATGACAGTTTTATGCCCAATTTATAAAGATTTTAGATTTTATTTGAATGCTTTTTGCTTTTGAAGTTGTTCCGCCGGGAAAATAAAATGCGAAATTTATTAAGTGGCGGCGTCGATCGATTGGAATAGATGCGCGAGTGAACCTGATTTTCACGGGCGGACAGTGGCGGCGGCGGTGGCGGCATTTACCTTTGAAAGGTTAGAATTGCCATCATTTTCGGCAAGTGCTACTCTAATGATGGCTACTCTGACCTTTAATTAAAATTTTTAATTTTATATGTGGTTTTTTAATTATAATCATTATTATATAATAATAATTAATAATGAAGCAAAACAATTAACTAATTCTGTAAGCCATTTACACAAAATTTTGTAATAATTACAAGAGTTCGGTGTTTTCTTGCTGTTGTTGTTGTTTTGTAAATGATTAAAATCCAATTTTCCTTCCTACCACAAAACTTCAAACTTCAAACCTTAAACTTTAAAAACAAAAAAAAAACAAAAAATCTTAAAGTTCACATGTCAATCAAATAAAAATCATTTAGAGATGAGAAGCGCTGCGGTACATGATCGCACCAAATCGAAAGCGATTTAAATAATTTTAGCTATTAACAATTACCCGTGGCAACACTGGCTCGCTGGCTGCCGCTTGGCGAAGAGCAGCAAAGCAGCAAAAAAGCCAACATGTAGGCAGTATTCCGGCCGGCCGCCACTCGCTCGCTGGCTGGCTGGCTCATATAAATTCATTATAAACGCGCCTGCGCTTAAGCAATAGCTCAGCGCGGTCGCTCGCTCGCTCGCTCAGCTATGCTTAATTATGGGCTTTTAATGTGCGTGCTGAATTGTATGTGTTTGTGCGGTGTGTACGTAGTATATTGGCCACAGCACTTCGGTTCATTGGCCACACTGGCCGATTGCGGACAACACAACAACAACAACACAAGAATTTCGCGTTAATAAATCATTATGCTGCAATGTGGTAAACAACAAATAAACAACAACTAAAAAATATTGCTCAAAACTTGGCGAAAGAAATATGAAACGGAAACAAAGGACAGCGCAAAAGTCTCAGCTTAGCTCGTGAAATTACGAGCGTCATAAAATAGGTTTGCATGCTAAATTAGCACAATCTTTCGGAGTACGAGTACGATGGTCCGAATGTGAAGTATACGAGCTCAACATAAATCTTCGGTCGGTTTCGTTTCCAAATTAAGAATGGGCTTCTGAATTTCTGAAGGACGGCTGAGATTGCTTTTGGTTCAATTGGGCCGTGTAAGGTTTACAACCTAAAATGTTTGTTGAATAACAAGTTCATTTATATGAGGGAAATTGCCTTTCATTCCAATTTATGAGAAAAAAAATGTTTGTCATATGTTTAAAAGTTCATATAGAATTAAACCAACCGAAAGATACTTGAGTTTCGAATTTCATAATCCAAATGTTTTCATATTTTGAATGATTCCGTCTGTTTGAATTCATGTTTTATAGATTATTTAAAAAAATCTACAACAATTAAAATGTTACTTCTATTAACTATTAACAACAAACATCTAAATTAAATTTAGTAAGTTAAACAAAAAAGATATGTTAATGACATTTGATAAAACACATGTCCCGATCGCACTTTTGTGCTTTAAATAAAACGACAATTTGTTACTATTGTTGTTGTTTTTTATTGTTTTTGTTTTGATTAAATTAGTTCGAAAAACAAAAACAACATTTTCCAAATTAAATATGCAAATTTTACAACAAAAAAATACACACACACACACATGTGTATAAAAAAAATGTCAAAGTGGCTCAACTATTCCAGAGACCGGAAATTCGAAATCAATGTGGAACACACAATAACAACTACAACAAAAAGAAGAAGAAAAAAAACTGTCCTAAGCTCGTGTCAGTCGGCGGTGGTATCTCGAGTGTGAGCTTTATCTAAGCACAGCCACAAAAATGGCGACAGCGGCGTCGGCGGCGGCGGTAACTCGATACATTCGACGCGTTGTATGCGTCGCTTTGATTTATCTTAATAGTTTTTATATTTTAATTAGAAATTTTTGTGAAATTTATTGCAGGTCGCTATTAAGATTTAAAAGGCGATTCTCGTCGATGTCTTTTGTTTGAAAAGTAGCAAAACGTTTTTCGGCTTTGTTTTGCATGATCGCGGGGGACATGATAAATATTCGTTCGTATGTACATATATGTGGCGTTATTGTTATGAAAATGTGTGTTTCGACGTGTTTTAAATTGTTGTTAATGTTGGCAATTTGTTAAGCGTTTGCTTGTGTTTTTTGTTATTGCTTTTGTTTTTGTACTGCGGTGAAATCAATAAAAGAAGTTTATTGATTTAAATGCGCTTAACAAATCGATGAACTAGTTTCATAACCAAACAAAAAACAACAACAACAAAAAATATAGATTTTCAATGTGACTGAATTAAATACAAACAAAAATCGGTTTTAAATTACAATTAATTAGTTGTCGAATCAAATTTAAATTTATAAATTAGCATAACTAATAAATAAAGTATTTGTGTTTTTAGTGTTTAAAAGTTTGTTCGACAAGCGCCAAATTTGCACAATTAAATGCGCGCAACTAAATCACAAATTGACAGCACAAGGTTTCGTGCACCAACTCTCGAATAGAGTTGATTGATCAAAGCTAAAAACGGTAAGAATCGAATCGAATCGAAATAATCTGAAACAAAGATTGTAAATCATTTATAAAACTTACTGGTATGAGCCGTGCGTGTTGAGGCAAGTGCCGCCGTGTTTGCATGGATTCGCCTTGCACTCCTCAACATCCTCGGCGCACGTTTGACCCTTGAAACCTTTGGGGCAGATGCACTTGAAGGCGGTACCGCCCGCAACGGATGTGCAAGTGCCGCCATTGCGACATGGTGCGGTCGCACACAGATTTTGCGTATCGCAGTGTTCACCTGAAAGACAAAATTTTCACAAAATATTTAACTGTACATGAACGAAGAAAAAAATACCGCAAAAGTACGAAAAAACGCCAACAATGCAAGCGACAAATAAGCCGTCGCGCCGCGTCTAGTAGCGTCGGCGCGGCTAATTTTACTATGCTTAATTTGTCTTTCTTTCTGCTTGTTTTGTTGTTGGCTTTTTAACGTTACAACTACGAATGTATGTAAGTATGCGCAGTGTACTCAATTAATATAAGACCAAGTTTACAAGTTTTGAAAATATTTAAGTGCGGCTTGAATTACTTCTGGTTTCTGTTTTTCTTTTCATTTTATCAATTTTGATTTAGACTTAAGAAAATAATTTGTAGTCTTATATTAATTTCGTATAGTGTACGTTGTTAGTACAGCCACCCACCTGTATAGCCGTTCACACATGCGCACGTATAGTCCTCGAGCGTTTTGAGATTGCATGTGCCGCCATTGTTGCATGGCGATGAATCGCAGGCATTTGGTACCCGAATCTCGCACAACGACTCCGTGAAACCGATCGGACAGGAGCACGAGATGCCGAGCCGTTCGTTGCGATAGGAAACTTGGCAAGTGCCGCCATTTTGACAGCGGCCGAGACCGGTGAGGCACGGGTTCGGGTACTCACAGAAGTCACCGACATAGCGCGAGCTGCAGCTGTAACGATAAAAATAAAAAGAAACCGAGATACGATGTTAGTTGAATTTATTGCAAATGATTGTAGATAATTTCCGTGGCTATGTAAGATCTCGTTAGTACAGAAAGAAAAAAATGATGCTTAGAGGGAGATAAACAAACAAACGAACAAACAAACAAGAAATGTAGTTTTGAGTTGTGGACTTTAAGGATTTATGGGTCATTTGTATTGGAGATTAAATTGCGGCAGAGATTAATTTTAAATGAGTGCTCCAGTAACATCATTTCAAGACGAAATTGATCAAATAAAAACAAAAAACATCTTTGCAAGAACTTCAAAACCAAAAGAGTTGCAACATTAACTAAAAGCGTTAAGCAGTTAAAGCAAATTGCGAAGTCCCTTTCGACCGGCTTAAAATTCCTGAACGGATTTCAGGCAAAAAACCGGAACGCATCTGCTACTGTTGCTTTTACTTTCGGCATATGCGACAAATGCGTCATTTCCTGTTTTGACACCTTGAATGAAACTTTTTTCAGTTTTATTTGCGAAATCTTAATTTCAGCAAAAAAAAAAAGTCGAAAATCTTAAAAAATCGGATATATTGTAATTGTAATTTTAAGAGAAACTTGTTTAGTAGTCACCTTTAAGTCTTTTAGACTGACTCACTCACTATATAGAAAAAACCCTTTCAGCGTGACAATTAATAGCGCAGTTGGAGTTGGCACTCTGTTGACCACACGATTTGTGGTCAAATTAATTTTGCCGGTTGTCAAGATGAAAAAAATAAAATAAAGACAGCAAAAGTGTAGCGCAACGAACCAAAAACTAAAAGACAAAAACAACTGTTCACTTAAATAAATGTCAACAATAAAAACACACCTCACAGTGTCTCCAAAAAGCGATCATTAAAAATGCGTAACTTTTTATAAAGACAACACTAAAAGTCTACCAGAAGCGAGGATCACTTCTGAACCCGAAGCAGTAAAATCTTAAAAGTCAAGATGATTTCGTTGCTGTTCAAGTTTTTGTCTGTCTGTTTGTTTGTTACAATTCTTACTGGAGTTATAAAAATGCTTTAAATTTTAATTATATACGACATTAAACTGACAAGATATTGCAATAACAAATTAAAACTTGTATAGATCTGTTAGTTTGCCGAACGTTCTTACAAATTAATTATAAGATTGATTGTCAAGTTTAAACTTCTTTAGTGATCTTTAGAATCACTATCACTAACAAAAAAATGTCTCCCACACTTCCATATCGAAATTACCCAAAAGACTTCGATCGATATAAATGAACAAGTTCAACGCATTCCTTGTTTCATACAAAGTTGTCTCCTTGATCGTGTACGAACGCGCAATTATCGATCGTGCGTAATTCATCATAAGCACTCAGATACTACCAACCATCGCCTATATACATAAGTAGTACACACATATTTACCAATAATTTTCTCCTGAGAAAATCATTTTACAACAATTATGCGCGATCTTGATTGCATATTAAATTCAATCCCAGTGCGGCACAGCACTGGCGCGGCGTATACCGCTACACATGAGCAGATTAAAACAACGCAAATGAATAATCATGATCGTTAAATGACTGCAGCGGCGAGTAACTTTCTTTGTGGCCAAGATATGCGCACAACAACAATTTCAGCTGAAGAAACATCAACAACGACAACAACCTTAATGGATGCGCTTGCTTGCTGTCATTTAATCGGGCTGCTAGTTTGACCGTTTCACAGTGGGATGAATGCAATATTGAACCATTTAAAAAAGCAAAAGCAGATGTGATTTACATTTATATAGTATAGTATATGAACATATGTAACAGCAGTAAATTATTTATTCGAAATAGATCAATTTTAAATTTTTTTATATAACCGATTTGAACGATAAATGTAAATTAAATTTTGTGACTTTTGGTCAATTCCTACTCAAACATTTCCAAGTTGATTTTGTCCAACTGTCCATAGTGGCGCTAAGTGAAAAACGATCTTCAGGCGCAAACACAGATTAGCTGCTTTGGCGCACTGTAGCGCACGAATACGATCTCACATACATAAATGAATGCGTGTGTAAAATGATTTTGCGCAACGGCACAAGATAAATTTAAGTGGGGCGTGGTGCAGTGGGGTAGAGGGCGAGGTGTACACTAAACGAAACTAAACTTCCCGTTGTACCACATGCCAAGCAAGTTTTAGTAGTAAATAAGTGAACTAGTGCCATTTAAAGTTCGCCTTCGCTCATATATTTCGGTGTGAAATTATCGATCGCGATGATTGCCATGCAACGAGTATGAACGAACAACAATTTCTGTGGAATGTCAAATTTATGTTACCAAAAAAAAAAATGGATGTGGTTGAGCTTCAGTGAAGACTAAATGGAATATGAAATCATTAAAACGAAAAACGTTTAACTCTGACCCAGAACAAAAGCTAAATAATGAGGTCGGGCAGTATTTTAACTTGTTTTAATTTTAATAGCCTTCGTTTAATTTATATAAAAAATAAAAGCGTTAAATTTCGAAGGTTTTCAATTTTCTTAGCCTGTTCTACTGACTACTTAGATTAAAATTAATTAGCAAAAGTAACAAAATGTTACACCATGACTCAACCTACTAACGGACAAGCCAAACTAACTAAAGTAATTGCACGAACGAACTCCTAAAATCTCGCTGCACAATATCAGCAACAGCATCAGCAACAAAGTAGCGATATGAACCCACCCGATTGGATAGAGAATCCAAAGCCAGACAGACAGCAAAGTGTGTAAGATCCGAGTCTTTTTTTTTGTATCTTCATATATCAAATATTCCAGGGATGGATTTAATCAAGAAGAGCTATTTGATTTAAAAGATAATTTTAAGAAAATAACTTAAGAAAACTCTTAAGCAGAAGATTATTTAATTTATAAAAAAATAAATAACTAATACAATTGAATTCTCAAGCTAAAGAAGTCCTTTGCTACAGCTTATAATATGATAATTTTGATCTGAAGCGACACATTTTTTAAAGTTAAATGCAGCACTGAAGTTCTCACATGTTGTTCGTGTGGCTCGTATGCGATCGCACGATGATCAATCGGAGAGATCGAGCCGAACTAACTAACTGAACAAGCAAGCGGCCGCCGACCGATCCGCCGACCAATCGAGCAAACAAACGAACGCTTGTTCGGTTGGTTGGTTGGTTAGTTCGATCGTAATCGATTGCAGGTTGTAAAATAAAATAGTGGTAAAATCGCGAGCGGCAACATCATCTCACACGGCGACGGTTTCAACAGCAACAGCAACTGCTAGTTGCAGCCACAGCAGCAGCATGTGTGAAATACAGTTAGAAAAATATTGGTGAGAAAAGTACAATTTGTATCGGCGGCAACTAGCAAGAAGCTAAGAAGCGGTATGCTACAATGATTATTTTACATTTTTGGACACTTTGTCATTTTAGAAATCGGGTTTGTTGTTGTTGTTGTTTCGAGAGGAGTTTTTTTGGTGTAGTCCAAGACATGGAAAAGTTGTTAACTTGCCCATACAACCAGAAAATCTCTCCTCTTTTTGCTTGGTTGTCAACGTGTGGCATTCGATGTGATAAAGTAAATAAATAAATATATACAAAAAATTACACGCTTGTCAACGTATGTAGAAGTTGTTAAATGAAACTAAAATTTTTGATTTCGCGCTGTTGATAACTTCCAAAAAAGTGCGAACTTTATTTTTTAGCTTTTTGACTGGCCTGGTCGAAGACTGAAGAAGTAAAGTCAGCCAACCAGCCAGCCGGCTTGCTGCTTGCTGCCTGTGGCTGATTGCTTGTTTCCATTTAAATGAACTGTCAACGGTTCTCGGCTACTGTTGACAGTTTGTCGCCTGCCATTTTGTTAGCGTTCGCACGTCTGACAGTTTCGACAACATGTTGTTTTCCTTCTTCTCTCCCATTCGCCAACTCTCAAAATATTTGTCAATTTCGGAATGTGTTGCACAGCCAGCCGCAGTCGATTCAGTATTGAGGCGGCCTGGGTCGCGCGGCCGGCAACATGCTGTGTCGCATTTGATCGCAAGTGGCGTGGTTTAATTATGCAAAAGCCATGTTAATATGAAGTAATTAGTTTTCAGCAACTATTCCAAATCACAGCGTGCTAAAAAGCAAACGTGCCAAAACTAGCGGAATTTATTGCTTTTCGTAAATTCCTGTCGTTTAATAATGTAAGCAGGCGGTTAATGTTGTAAGCTTCAATGCGGCACAGTTGCTCGATATTTTAATTATGAGCAGATACTGAGAAAAAGTATTTAAGTATACCAACTAAGGCAGAGTAGGAATTTGCCTTGACATCGGTTTGTTTGGTTTTGACAAGCGAGCAGTTAATAGGGAAATAGTTAATGCAGCAAGCTTAATTGTTGTTTGATTTAAGACGCTTAATTCCGTCTTGAAAATTGGATGAAAATTGGTCAAAGCAAGCAGAATTTTTTTTGGAAAAGTAATAAAGCAGCGCTTGATTGCCCGATATTTTATTCATCTCTATCGGACAGTAAGAAAGCCACGCTGAAAACATTCCAGCGGCACTTTATAGTATAGAAAAAATTGGAATTCACGTTTAATTCAAAATTGCTCCATCATTACAATGCGCTCTGACGACTCGTACTAGCTCGGTGTCATAAATAGTCGTTAGGTAAAAGCTCTGCTTTGCATACAAAATTTAAAAACAACAACAACAAAAAACACGAATTTTCCGCTACATTTGCTGCCGGTGGCTGCATTATTCGCTCGCTCGCTCGCTTGCTCGCTCGCGCTTCGTCAATATGCATCAAGCAAGACATCGTCCGTCTCGTAAATAATGGTAAAATCATATTTCACGTGAAACTGAAAAGTTGTACAAAATTTATGTGTCTATAATAAAAGTAAGAAATAAAGTAAAAACAAACGTAAGCAATAAAAATTGTTCATGGTAATTATAACTGCTGGCTATTGTCTGGTCGCTAGCTGTTCGAATCTATGTTGCGCATGCGCAACCCAACACAGTTGTGAATTGTTTGCTGGATTAATTGCGCTTTAAGTGGGAGGAGGCGACGGCAGCGGCAACGGCGTCCGCGGACTACGTTTGCTTGGGCTTATGTTTCTAGATGAAGAGCGTAAGCCAGTCAGTGTGCTGTATGCTGAAGTGTCGATGGGGTATTGCCAGATTCTTTGGCTTGGCCACATGATCGTAATAAAAATTATACTTGAGGCTTGCACACACACACACATACCTACATACACACATATATTATTGCTATGTATGCGGTGTATACCAAAAATATAAAATATAAAAAAAATTAAGAAGAAAAATATTAAACACAGCGTTCGTAACTTGTTTGTTTATTTTGTGTTTTTTTTTTGCCCCAAAAAAACGTGACTTGAATTGAGAAACACGCGCACACCTCAACCTCACCGCAATGTACCACAACTGTTGCCGCTGCGCTGCGCCGCGCCATGCCGCCTTAGCCAAGCAATTGCGGTGCGGGTACGCAAGAAGTGGGGCGCATGCCTGTTGGGCGACCAAAGTCTTGGATTAGGAACTCGGCGACTAACATCATAGAAATCGTGTTAAGTGTGAACTTTAGCAGCGAAATTAACACGCTTAAATTACATTTTTCTGGCGTTGTCAAACGTTTTTTCTTTTCTTCTTGGATTAGTTTTTCTTTTTGGTTTTGGGATACTCGATACAATGTTGTCAATTCTCACACTAAATTTTGTAAAATTACTCCTATTAACTAGGCTAAATTAAACACAATAGATACAAGCTTAAGTGCGGTGATAATTTAAACAAACAGACGCCTCTTGTTTATGAAAACGGATCACAATGACGTTGTATGCCTAAATAGCATTAGAAGATATATTGCTGAATTGTATAGCTACTTTGAAAGCGCTATTTAATTGTTATAAGACATGTAAAAGTGCAGCAGCAGTTCTCATAGACATAATTTCTTAATCAAGCGACTGAATATTATCCAATCTGGTTTCATTCACTTTCGCTCCATATTAATAAATTATTGTACTGATACTTAATTCCTATGCAAATTTCACAGCTCCAGATAAAAGAAACGAACGAGAGTAAAATATCACATTCCGTCCTATTGCATATCCATTAGTTGTGGTTTAACACAAACCACCGACTGCTCTTATAAGTAATATCATTTTAAATCCACATCGATAAGCGTAAATTCACAGCAACACAGCAACATTATCTTCGACTTTCCGTGAGCGCATAAAATATGTTGTTAATTTCATAAACTTTGGCTTGCGGTTTTAACTGATTCCGCGCGTTGTTAAATAGATTTTCTTATGCATCTTATGCAGCCGACCGCAAGTTGCTTTAGTTACAACGAACGACGCAAAAGCACAAAAGCGGTCACTGTTCAATCGGCTGCTTATTGTGTGTGTTGGCTAATTTATGGAACAGAGACAACAGAGACTCTGAACTCAGCTAAGCTCAGCTCGACTCGACTCAACTCGAATTCAACACAACAAATCATAAGTTCATTTATTAGTTCTCACGTTGGTCGTCGCTTACAAATCAAATCACGCCAACAAACGGCATCCCAGATCGCAGCATAGCACCGAGCAGCAATGCAAAGTTGCTGCGCATGCGTAAAACCAGACTGTTTGCAGCAACACCAATAACAGCAGCAGCAGCAATTGGAACTGCGGCTGCGATGAGTTACGCGTCTGAGTGCGGCAAATGTTGCTGCTGCTGCTGTCGACGTGATTGAATGGCGGCGACTGAACCGAACGTCATAACTCGTCGTAGCAGTAAACCGCAGCAGTTTGGAATTTTTGTTGTCTTTTCATCTCTGCTCGAGCAGCTTCAATTTTGTTTCCATTTTTACGCATGCGCAGCTGTTATCGTTGATTACAGACGCTGTCTGACTGACTGGCTGGTTGGCTGGCTAATAACTCGCTGTAGTGCTGATGCGATGGATGGATGCGTTGTGGTGTGACGTGGTGTGGTGTGGCGTACAAAATGGAAGCATCTAATTTCTAGAAAAACATCACAAATTGAAAAATGAAACCGCAACGACAGCAGATTCACACGCGATAGCGAAGAGCAATAGCAACAATTTTCCACAGTTTGTGTTCGTCTTCTCTTCAACATAACTAAATAATAAATCAAGTTTTCGTATTGTTTAAGTCAAATAGAAACAATTTTTGAAATGGTCAAAATGTTTTGCTAAGGCTAGGCTAGGCGATATTTTTTTGGCAGATGTTTCATCATAATTGAAAAAACGTAACGTTAGCATGGCTAATAAATCGTAAGCATATGCAGCAATTATTTGACACAATAAATTAGATTTTGTAAGAAAATTTAAAATAGCTTCTATCGTAAGGAAGATGTCAATGTGTTTAGCGTGTTGAGTAAACACGCTGAAGTTATTAAATAGCGGTTGGGTATTGGGAAAGAGTTGCTCTAAATGTTAAACAAATCCATCAATCAAATATGGTCGGTCTAGACAAAAGGTTTTTCTACAGGAAAATGCCATTTCCTGCTTCAATTAAAAAAAGCTATTAAAAACCACACGCGTTCAATTGACAAAAGTGCCCAATTAAAGTATAATTTGAGCTGAAACAGCCGAAATAACGTGCATCCCCAGGGAGCTAACAAACCACAGCAGGAAAAGCACAAAAGGCAACTGCGCCAGCCAGCTTTACTCCAAGATTTGAATCTTGCTTGTGCGGCAGCGTCCGTGATTGCTGTTGTTCGCTGTACGAACGGGGAATAGTGACATTGTCTATAACAAGAAATTTACAGGTAAAATGGAAGGCGGAGTAGAGGAAAAAGAAAAATTTTAAACTGAAAAAAATATATAAAAAAAAAACTCTGAAAACCCACACCATTCAGGAATACCAAATTGTACATGAGCAGGACGCACTATCAGCTTGAATGAAATATTAAAAGCGCGCGCGCATTGGCTCCGTTGACAAACTCTCCATGCACTTCAATGCAACGCTGGATATTCTATCGTGTATGCATATCTTGCGTAGCGAGTTGTTGGCGTTTAGGATTCGGCATTATTTCGGTTATCGCCGCAAAATATCGCACAGCCACGATTTAAACTTGACGGGTTATATGGGATAAACTTAAGGTTACCAGCTTCAAGTTTAAGACTTCATTTCAAATTTAGCTTAGATACATTTGAAAAAAAAAAACTACGGTTGGTAGCCTTAGCTATGCTTTGTGGCGCACACGTACGAACAGAAATCGACTAAGAATACCCAGAAACCAGACAAGCAGCAGAGAAGCAACACAACAGCGCAAGTTCGAAATTCAAAGATGTACTTTGCAAGAATTTCAATTAGACAAAGTGCGCCACTGGCACTGGCAGTAGTCGTCATTGTTCGAAGTACAGAAAAAGAAGAAGAACTGCAGCAGTAACCCACACAGATGCACCGTGTGCTGCTATCTTGGAATTTGCTGGAAGAGTAGAAGGCATGTTGAGTACAATCAACAACTGGCAACAACACCCACAGCTGATGTGGCAAGTGTGGCCGGTTCGGATGCGTTTCGAATGCAAAAGAAATTTATGCGGTCGTTGTAAGCGACATTCGCAATTTGATTAACAAAACTGGTTATGACGAAAATATTTTTTGGTGAAATAAACGTAAAATTATTTGATAGAGGAACTTTTTTATTTCATCTTCGAAAATTATAAATACCATTCAAATAGATTTTTTTTACAAGCAAAGTAAAATGTTACTTGAGCTCTTATCGTATCCAATAAGTTGTATATAAAAAAAAAACATCGTATTTCCTATATCATTCACTCACACTTGCATTCATTGTGATAAGAATAGACGACATACGATCCGTAGCATAAGATATTGAATTGATCTCAACGTACGTCCAATGTCCCAATTTATTTTCTACCTGCAAACACCAAAAAAAAAATCAGCTCGGTATTGTTTAAATATTTTGCAGATGAGGGTCACGCATTTCACTACTGAACGTTTGCACATGCACACAGCATACAGGAACATGTCTAAGCTACAATAACGAAGCATGTTGCACCTGCTGCTTGCACCTCGTCATAGTCACAGCCGCCGCACCTTTGTATCTGCTTCACATTGTCAATACTATACTATGTGTTTAGAAAAGGCGACAAGCCATGTGGAGAACATTCACTTTACTGCGGATGTTTTTCCAGGGCATCGGAATATCATTGGAAATATTCACAACTGCGCAAATAACCTGAGCAGAGCTTAAGCAAATATTTCAACTGTTTTATGAATATAGAACTGCTCCATTGAGACTGAAAAAGTAGAAGAAATATCTATGGAAGAGCGCTAAACTAGCCCATCTCGATAGATGTCATAACTAGAGAAGCGATTCACACTGGCTGGATTATAAGTCTGAATTAAATTGTTTATACAATATATGAATAAAACATAATTTTGGGTTTAAAGTATGGATAACCGTGTTTTGTGAAAGTAGTCTAATTCTACTTAGACTGCTGCAGTTTGGAATCTTCGCTATCAGCTTCAACTTTCAAGTTGAAGTTGGTAATGCAATGAACATATCCTGCTAACACCAGCAGCAATAGCCGTTGGCCACTTGTTTCGTTCACTAGGTTCGGTTTCTTGATACATCGACGACTTGTTTCTTATTTTTATTTTCTTATTTTTTGTATATTATAGCACACATCCGCTCTTTTTGTAGTCGGTCTCGTTTGGTCTCCACTAAACGCTCAAATATTCATTCTAATACAGGAAAACGCGTTCGCGTTGCGTTAAAAATGCTGAAACATTAAAAAGTACGGGTTCGACCAGACCAGACCAGACCACAAAAGCTGAGGCCAGGCCAAGCCAAGCCAAGCCAGAGTATGGTACGTCTATAGATAAGTGGGTACCTACAACAAACATGCAAATGTTGCTCATGTGTGTTCCGCTACTCTAATTGCAGCTGAACTGCGCAGCGTCTGTCCACTCGTAGGTTATAAGACTTTCTTATTTATGTAGTCAACTAAATGGTTTTTGTGCGTTTGTCTTGTAAAGTTATAAAAATATCATTTCCTCATTACAAAAAAAACAATACACTGTATTATTAACAGAGACAATTATTTAATTGAGAAAATATAAAAAAGTTGTATTTTAAAATAATGCAGGCAGTTGTTTACTTAGAATAGTAGAATAAATGTTGAACTCTCAAATATTGCATAAGTTTTGAGACTCAATTGTACCTCCAAATTACACACACATAAACACATTTTAAACTGAACCAAATTTCATGTGTAATTTCTTCTTCATATGTATAAGGCTACTTCGCTGTTGCTGCGCCTTTATACATCCGAGTGTGAGCCTTAAATGCTCCAATTCCAATTCGTAATGCCATAACGGCAATAGCGGCGACAAGGCTTATCTTCTCATGATCCTGTAGACGACCTCGTTAAATGCTTCATTTGTTGCTCTCATACATCCATACTTATGTGGCTGTACAAAGCTCTGTAGTTCCTGCATTGAAGCAAAAGATCGAAGCGAAGCTTCATGATCGAAGATCGAAGATCGGTAATGCTGCGGTTGATGTCGAAGACGACGACGACGACGCTGAGCTTGTTGCCCTAGCGAAAATCGACGCAACCACAGCCACCACCAACCAAAAACAATAACACTCCATTATGGGCTGACAATGAGTGTGCTTCGAAATGATTGCGGCGCTATTTGCTGCGCTTCTAATTTTCTTAATCAAGTGAAGCGAGCGACGCGGCGTTGACTTAGCAGTTTCCTCAGTGAGTAGCGATCATTGGTGCGATAATTTCGCTAAGGAGTACACTCAACCAGTCACATTCAGTCTTCAGTCAGAGGACAGTTTCACGAGGAGTGCCACCGTTAGCAAATGTGAACAATTGATTGCATTGTTTGGCCCCGCTATCACGTTGACGTCGCAGACAAATGTTGCTTTTAGTGTAGCATAAAGAAAGATGTTCATGTGATCCGAATTTTTTTTTGCGATTTCAGATAAGCGTTATTAGTTTGAACCGGCGACAATCGATACTACCAAAGATCATGAGCATAGGTGATAAAAATAATTCGGAATTATTTCGGTGGTAATTTTTGGATTTATGGATTTTTGAGAATTCCATAACTATAGAAATTATTATTTACGTCTTGACTTTTATATAATGCAGTAATTGTTAGTTCGACCAATGCTTAAAGTTAAATATTTATAATCGTTTGTGGTCTCTTATCCTTAAACGCTGCGCGATTAAACAAATTATTTAATTAAACTGTAAAGTGAAAAACCACTTCTCATCCACTATCGTCATAATCCTTACCATTTAATTAATATTATGCGAGTATCCTCATTCCAAAATCTAAATATTAAGACAGCTCATAACTTGTTAATGCGTTGCAACTCATTCCATTCCGCGCCATCGCGCTTTGCTTTGCCTGCATTACACGAATAAACCGATTCGACATTTGCATTGCATGGCATGGCATGGCACGGTGCATGTTGAAAAATCGTCCAGCACGTCTAACCTAACCTAGCCTCGTCGCATGCTGCCCAGCCAGGCTGTCCATACAAATCAAGTCAAGTCTTCTTTGGTTATGGTCGATTAAAGCGGCCTCCACAATATCTTGTACAAGCATTTATAATATGCAATGCCACGCTGAACGCGCGGAGTGAATTCTTTCCTCTGCTGTTGTGGAACCCTTTTCTTTCCAATGCTGGATTGTGTGTGTATGTGTATCTTGCAACCCGTGTAGGTATATCCTTGTTTCTTTTACAGAACCTCCTCTAGATACATTGAATTTTTATTGTGCTGGTCGGCTCAGATTGGTTTCGTAGGTTTGGTTTTGTTTGGGCGCGCGCTACAAGTTTGAGGTGATTATTATCATCACCAACAAATGCTCCACAACAGCAAAGGAGAATGGCCTGGAATGGACGGACAGACGGCTGAACGGACATGGGCTGAATAAGTCTTGCGTTGGTTTGTTGCGCTTGAAGCTTTCGATTGCGCGCTACTTGCAAGATCTGCTGTGCGCTGCACAAGCGTAGCGAATATTTATTGCTAACATTCCGTTTCCATTATGTCTTGGCAGCGGTACCCCTCACGTTGCTTCTCTTACTCCTTTTCCTGAAGCTTTAGAGAAACATTTCTGTCTAAGAAGGGGTTGCTTACAGCAAGTGATTTCGTTATTTGTTGCTTTGGGCGGCTATTCGTTCGTTGTTATATCGGCAGGGAAGTATTTAAAGGTGAATTTTGGTGGCTGTACTTCCCCCAAACTGTTTATTATATTTTAAAAAATTTATCATAATAACCCTACAAAAATAAAATCATGTCTACGACTCTGTATATCAGCGACTTGACTAAGCGGATATTTTAATAAAACTCGGTGGCATCATTTGGCGCTGATTCTTTCTCTTCCTCTCCTTCTTCTTCTTTTGCGCGATCAACAATAAATTTTGCTTTACATTTTACCTTTGGGCGATGGTCGTTTGCAGCTCGCTTCTTTTGTTGTTGTATTTGTAGTTTGTTGTTTCGTCGCTGGGAATGAGTTTGTTAAGAAATGCGCCTCGGGTTGCTTTAGTTTGCGTTTGCTTTCAATTTAGCATTATAATTTTAAACATGCTGTGGCGGCGCGACTATGACAAAGTGATGGGATGGTACTCTGGGAGCGCAGGTTACCCTATGCAAAATATTGCAAATTTCGCTTGCTGTAAGCTCGTCGTGGTCAGTGGACATATTATTTTGTGTTTGTTGTTGTGGTCGTTATTGTTGTTGTTAGTTGTGGAGTACAGAAGCCGTTTAGGCCCAGGCAAAAGGTTAATTTGCTCACGTGCAATTTTATTACGGATTGTTCTGGTACAGCTTTTTGATTTGATTTTCGGATGGCAATTTTCAGTTGTTGGTTAAATTTGTCAAATCTATTTTTTAACTAATGAGACATTTTTTGGTTTTAAATTGAAAACTTTTCATTCATTTAAAATAATCTTAATGAGTCTTCTAAGATGACATTGTTGACTCAATGATCTACTTCTCAAACATTTTTAAACCGAGAAAAATTCAATATTACCGCATTTTGTGCAATGAAACGATTATGAAAATATTTCTTATACACATCAAAACAATTGAAAAGCGAAAAATTGCATCAGCTGCTGCGCTGCTCTTCTCTGCGGTTGTGATTGTCTTCAGTGTGCGCATGTGCAACAAATGAAGTTGTGATAATTTCGCATAAACACACATACACACATACAAACATGCACACATTCGAATATAGATCGAGCTTATGTAAGCGCTGCTCACAAATCTTGGGTTTCTCATCGAAGCGATACATTTACTAGACAAATGAGTCGTGAGATACCGGCACGCAGGGTGGGGGGACGGTTGGGGTCATGATGACATATTCGAAGCACACAACTCACAACTAATAATTACGATGTGACTTCATTCAAATTAAAACTTAATGTGGGCGTTGTTGCATGAAAATCGACACCTGGAGCTAAAGCACTGCAAAAGAATGCAGTTTTCACACACAACTTTGGAAAGGCTTTATTACAAATACACATTTTAATTAGATGTACTTTAGTTATGTATATGAAGTAAGAAGACATTTTTTAATTAGCATCCGGGTCAAAAGAGCAAAACAGTAATAAATGATAAATTGGAATAGCAAAACACTTTTAAGTGCTCACAAGTTACTTAACCCTCCCATGAGTAGATGGACATTTTAAGAGTGTGTTGGACATTTTTTTAAGGTTTTCAAGGTACCTAGTTTCTAGCTGTAAATGTCATGCATGTTCCATATATAAAAACGTTTTTAAAAATATCCACTAAAAAGCAATGCAGTAAAGAGATTAGATATTTTAATGTCATTTCCTTTCCTACTTAATGTTCCAAGTAGATTCTAAAGTAGAGGCAACTTTTTGTGTGTGTTTCTCCATCAACGTCAGTTATTATAAGAAATCTTGCATATGATGAAATGACGACGAAGCCGAAGAGAATGAAGACTCAAGATGAGTTAATTAAAGTAATTGCAGGCAGCGAATTTTTACTTTTTCCAGTCAAAACAAATGTTCCGACATACCACTGCACCACCAGACCATCTCTGGCACCAACCAACTAAACAACCACCAACGTCAGGTATGAACAAACAGTGGAACAGACCAGTGTGACTTCAAAAGAACGCTGCGCGCATGCGCTGTACATACAAGAGGCAGAGGCGAGCTAAGTAGGAAAGGAATGGTTGATGTTTAAAAAAAAAATTATGTACGAGTATGTATAAAGTCGAGATACAAAGTAAAAAAAAGTGTGCAGAACAACAACATGAGAAAATTCATGAAAGCGAATACTAAATCAGAAGTGAAAACTGCGATGCAAAAGAGGAGGAAAACAACGCTTAAAAGAATAATCAAGAGATGAAAAAATAAATGCATGTCAGATCAATAAGAGACGATTTTGTTTTAAGTTTTAAAACTTTTTTTGATTTAACTTTAAAATATTTTATTTGCTAAAAATTTTCATAAAGCTGCTAAAAGAAAAAACATTGTATTTAAAAAAAAAACAAAAAAAAAAAAAAACTTTTATTCCTCAACAATTCGTAATCAATGCTGCCAAATCAAAATCAAGCGCGCAGCATGACATTTGACATGTAACAACAAAAGCAACAACATATCAAATCAAATCGTCGCTCGACCGAAAATCAAATCAAACCAACGAAACGGAATTACAATGAAGCCTAACTAAACTAAACTAAAATAACAAAATAAAACTAAAAAAACAGAAAAACAACAACGATAAAAGTAGTCAAGTCAAGTAATCAAGTCAATTAAACAAATAGCAACAACAAAAGCAACTTTTACAGTCAAGCGGCAAAATAAACACAACCGAAAATTGCACATTAGAGCGCAGAAAAATGCACGTTTCGACTACTTCGCCTTCGTACCCAGCCATCCCGCCAGCCAGCTCAGCTTCACATCGACGGAAAGTTAAGCTAAAATGATATCGCATCGCGCACTCCTCAAATGATCTTTTACGAAAACTGCGCCGATTTGCAAATTTTATGCTGTAGCAGTAACAGCAGCCAGTCAGCCAGCAAGCAACATCAACAACAACCAACAACCAACATCAGCAACAATTCATGGCGATCGATTATTTGTGTTTTTTTGCGGCATATGCACATAAAAGTTAAACTTAATAGTAGGGCAAACTGCGGCGAAACGATGTTATCGCGCCCCTCGAAAGCGACGATGACGCCGCGACTTCGGCGTACAATACGGGAAAGACCAAGCGAGCGAGCGATCGAGCGAGCGACTTCGAAACGTCGACGACCACCTATGACAAGTCAGCATCAGGCGCTGTCGTCGCAGTTGCAGCAAGCGGCAAGCAGCGCGCCATCAGAGAAGAAGAAAGATCAAATTTTACTAAAGCGGCGATAGCTACGAAACGAAAACTCTTAAAAAGCAGATCAACGACAAAGCAAAGCAACAAAAATAAAAAACAAAACAAACAAGAAAAAAGGCACGCAAATGAAAATGGAATTGGAATTGTATCGATCGTTGGTGCGGTTCAACTTAGACCACTTCAACTCAAGTATGGGTATTGGTTTACAAGCAGAAGTACCTCCAGCTATTTTGTTTCGTTTTGAGTTTATTTGTGTTTGTTTTTTTTTGTTTTGCTCCGTTGTCGTCCAGCATTTGACGATCATTAAGGCGATCGTTTGAGATCGATTTTCACAGTTAGTGTGAGTTGGAGTGGTTACCAAGTGGTCATTTCTCAAACGATCGATACTCTTTTTCGGGTTAATTTCACAAATTTGAACGCGCTCTAAAAAGTTCGATGATCGGTATTGATTTTGTTTAGAAATAAACTGAGGTACTAATAAATAATTTTTGGATATATAAAACATTAAACAGATTTTACATATGTTTAACATTTCAACCGTATATAGAAGTACTATTTTTTCCCCCCAATAAACCAATCATAAAGATCGCGTCATATTTTTACTGAGGGACATGCAAATTACCTGCGGTTCATTATGTATGCAGTTCGCATCTATTTTTGTTTTTGTCACTTTAAAAAAAAAAAAGCGCTTTTATCATAACTCAAAACCGATACAAAACTTTTTTTTCGGGCATAATTCATAAAAATGTCAGTTCAGTCTGCAGTCAAAAATAAAAATAAATAAAAAATTGAAGAAAAGTTACTTCAGTCGAAGTCTTGAGGTATTTTTTGTACATGAGGATCTTATCAAATTTATTACTGCAAAATTTGGCAATAATTCTCCAGGCAGGTACTCGTACTTTGAAATGCAGAGTTACTTTAAAAGCGTTTTCCTTGATTTCCAAAGCAATTTCTCATGTTAATAAATCTGAAAGCCTTGCGATCACTTTGATTACATTGATTTCAAAAGCATTATTTCCTTGGCGTAGAGACGATTTTTTCGTGAAAATGTGAACATGTCTTCCTGCATTGCGAAGCTGTTGCAATATTCAAACGCAAGATTAGAAGGCATCAACCTACACAACACCATGACCACCATATGTGGAGGCGGACATATTTATCATTGGCAACGACGAACGTGTCCCTATTTGGTGTTTTTTTTTGTTTTTTAGTATATTTTTTGGTGGACTGTAATTACTCCATCATGTACGCGGGTGCGCGCACTCGTGCGCCTTTATTCAGCCGTCTCCATGCCATTATTTGGCCAAGCTTTTGTCTTGGCTGTAATTATGCTCTTGTGGTCGACAATAAAACTTTTAAAACAGCACAGAAAGCAGTAAATTTTTATTGTATTGATTTTAAGTTTCTTCAGAGGTAATGGAGGTAACAGAGTTAACTTGTTTGCAATATATTGTATATACATACATATATATATGTATGAATATTGTTTTTTGATTGTTGGTGCCGCCACTGTCGGCGAACAATAAGATTTATTATAAAATTTGATTTGACCATTTCGGGTTCGGCAATGATTGTAAAATAGCCATTGTGCGGGAGTACCAAAGATTGAATTGTTTTGTTCGGATTGCGTCGGTGAGCGTCTCTGTTTATTCTTCAACTTATTTTCTGAAGTTGAATCCGCTTAAAGGGAAAATGTATTTAAGTACTTTAGGATTAAATTAAAACGGCTTATGACATGTTAATTCCCAGTCGGCTATGTTTGATCGTATGGCATAACACAACAAAACAAAACAGAAACATCCACATACATCGAATAGGAAACACAAGTTTCGTAAACTGATCATCAAGTTTGCGTTGTGGTTTACTAGCAAAAACCATTAACTTTGACTTAGTATTGCTAAAAAAAGACAAGCGCTTATCTCTGCATGCTCACGAGCAGAATTACAACCCCGTGAACGTTGTTGAAAAACTTGTCAAACAACTAAAGCGAAACCAATATTTTACTAAAATTGGCAATGGCAAAGGTAGTCACCAACGACAACGACAAGACATGCTTTACAAAATGATTAAAAGATACATAACCAATGCAACAGATTTAGTTACAGGAGAACTCGGAGGAGATAACCAGGTTATCTCTGGTATTTCTGTATTTCTATAAGAAAATTTAGTTTAGTTCTAACAAATATTTTGCAACATAGAATACTATAGAAGGTAATATTTAATAATAGCTTTTGAGATTGTTACGAGGTATAACCTCAATAAAATCAGAATCGCAAAATGTTTTTTAAAAGAGTTCCAGGATATGTAAAACGGATTACAAAATTCGAAAATATGTCTTTAATAAAGATTCGAAATATTTTTAGTTTGGAGTACGTTTTCTACTGTGCACTGTCTAAGGACGTGTTTGCTGCTTGTGTCACTGTCTTACTACACTTATACGCTACGTTGTCAAAGCAAAGATTAAAATTGTTGACAATAATGGATCTACAGACCGAAGAAGAAGAAAATGAGATGCAAGTAAAATTTAAAATGCGTCTCGCTTGCCTTGCACCAAGATTGCTTGCAAGGTTCTTCGCGGTAGTGGCTCTGGGCACGCGTGGGTGACAGCCAGCCAGCCACATTTTAATTTTTTTTATTTTTCATCATGTGCAAATCTTGTTCATCTTCGAGCGTCTTCTTCGTTTTGTCTTCGGCATTAACATCAAATCTGTTCTTTGCTTTTCAAATTGAATTGAATTTTTAAGCCTCTGCAAAGATTTTGGTCAAAGAAATGGACATAAAAGACTTGTAGCATGTCCCGTCGTTGTCGTCGTCGTCGTCGTCCTCATACTCACATATAGTGGATGTATGTTGCTGCAACAGCGACTGTGGCAGCAACATATATCAGCAACAACAACAACAACAACAACAACAACAAGAATAAAAAATAACCTACGTTATTGCGTGCTGCAATGTTGCTGGCAGCCTACAAAGGTTGTTTCTGGTGTTTTTAGCGATTGTCTGTCTGTCTGTCTATCTGTCTGTATGTCCGTCGATCTGTTGTTGTTTGTATGTCTGTCTGTCGGTTGGTCTGTGTCGGTTAGTATGTTTGTAAATGTGTTTGATCAAATGTGTAGGATTTGAATTCATACCCGTTCGGTTCGCTCGTTTTTTTTTGTCTTCATATGTTGTTGTTCGCTTGTTTTGTTGTCTTTGTGCAATTTTAAAATGCTGGTCGCGCGGTTTTCTGTTGCTATAGCCTTACCCTTATATGTAAGGAAAATCCATAGTTGGCCGGCCGCAAAGGTTGCTGCTGCTGACTGACTGTTTCTTGTTGGTTGCAGTAAAAAAAAAAAAAAACGTAAATAAAAAATAAACAACCCATTGGCGCATTCTTTTTCAGTTTCAGCTGAGATTCTGCTGATGTTGTTGGTCTTTCATCTGTTTGTCTTATTTCTCTGTTTTTTTTTTCTTTTAGCAATTTTTAATTTTTCCATGTCTTTGTTTTTGTTTTGTATCTCGGCTAGTCTAATGGGTCTATAAGTTTAATTTATGCCATTATTACTTTATGCAATTTTATTTGGCCGCTGGGCGAATTGTGCGTTTTAGCCGCTTGTAGTAACTCGTATCTATAGGTTTTATATTTTTGCTGTTATAAATCTAAATGTAAGCCATAGGGTAAGGTGTGTTTTAAGACATTTTCGTTTTTAGCATAGGCAGTTGTTTGGGCCAGATGGAGTGATCGTTCTGTCTTATATGAGGGTTGGATAAATTATATCTTTTTATAGTTTTTTATTATTTTATGTAAGCAGATGTAAGTGCGTTGGATTTGCACTTTGAAAGGCGTTCATTTTATACGTATACGAAACAATATCGAATTTGTGATTTATTATTTATAAATTGAGAAACTGAACTTCTTTAAACATTAGACAATAAAGCATAAGAGACTTAAGCAATGAGTGTATTTTTTTGTTAACTGTTTTTCTGTGTACAAGCGTATCTGCGTCTTTATTTGGGTGTATCCTACTAAATAGAACTTAATAAGTAGTATCGGCAACTTTTGGTGGGTAGATTGGCACGATTTTCTACAATAAAGGCATGGATTGCAAAATGAAATACCAATGAACTTAAAGTAAAAAAGTACATAAATGTGCACAGCTGTGTAAAAAAAAACTAACTTTATATATTTGCTCAAAAGTGAGAAATTGTTAACGTTCAAGTCCAGCTTAAAAAATTGCATTACAATGTCGACGAAATATTGAAATGCTTATTTTTAGATTCTTTGGCGGCTGGCTTTGTTGGCTGTTGGTTTTGTGCGCTGCTGTCACTGTCACTGTTCCGAGCCAGAGACACCGCAGGGCGAATCGAACAGTTTGAAAAGCGCGATAAAAAATTGGTTACAATTCGAAAAACGATTCGACGCCGTCAAATCAACAATTTTACAATTTTAACCGCATTTCTTGACAGACAGCAGCGCAACGAGTTGGAATTTCGGAAATGCCATTATGGCAAATTATTGTCTAACTGGACATGTGAATTGGCAGAATTGGCGAATTTCAAGATTCACTCCTTTGTGTTAAAATCTTGGTTTTCACTTGCGTGTTTCTCTTTCTTTTCTTTATATCGTAGCTTTCGAAGAAATCTCTCTTTTCCCCACCTGAATTGCAGATTCACAGCTCCGCTCAAATTGATGCGTGAAAGGTCACAGATGATGGCTGTCTTTTTCATCATTCGCATGACTATCGCCCTGACTGTCTATCTGTCTGTCTGTTGGTATATATTTTTGTCTGTTTCATCAAAAATACACATATATACATGCTTAAAGATCGGCACATATCAGTACGAATACGAGTGTAAATACAATACACCAACAAAAATAGTAGAAGCAAAAAATAAAAAAGTCAAAAGAATGTCGGTCGATCGGTGGCGGCAGTAAATATATATGTACAACAAAAAGCGCGTGCTCAAGCAAAAAAGGCAAGAAAGAGAAAATTTATCTTTTAAATCGTCAATTCGAAGCCATTCCGTTGAATATTTGAGACTTTTAGTTACAAAAAGTTTTAAAAATTAAAATTTTACAAGTGAAAACTAAAAATCAATACTCATAATAATCAGAAGCTTAAAGCTGCTTTTTTTTCGAAAATCATTTGCTAAAAATTAAACTTTTATTAAAAAAGCGAAACTAACCGACTGAGCTATTGACCGCCGCATTACGAGTATAGATTAAATTGTAAGCTTATTTATTTGAAAGATATAATAAATTTTCGTGACTATAAGACTCATTTAATAATCTGTCTGTCGCACAGTCAGGTAGCCAAAGTGAACAGCCACTGTCCGGATCACTTAGGATCGGTTTGGATCGATTCGATCGACAACGACGACGACGATGCGGCTCTAACATATCTCAGCAATAAAAGGAAACTTGCTGTTACTGGCTTCAGTTGGTGGCTGCTTGAAACCTTTTTTGGGGTAATGGATATGCCGCCGCACTCAAGTGAGCCAAAACCGCTGCGCAACTGCGCTTGATTATTTTCATCTCTTTGGGTCTAGACAATTTTCAATTTAAAATCATTTTTGTTGAGCGCGTTGATGAGTCCCTTTGGGACTTTTGAGCGTACAAAATTTTGTTTTTGTTTAAGTTTTTCTTTTGCTTTTCAAACAAAATAACTCGGTAAAAGGTGACTAAGAATCCATTTAATATAAATTACATTCGATATTATACAATTTATATAACATTGTTAACATAATGTTGTTGTTTTTAAAAATGTCTAAATCTAATATAAATGTTGGGCTAATGTTCGGTTTACCTGTTTTAACTTAATTGGCAGCCGAAATTGTAAAAAAAAATCTATAACAGCAAAGATAAACAGTCAAAGCAATAAATAAAATATGTCTAAAATGCAAATTAAAACATTTAAGCGCTTTGTAAGCCCATCAACGAATTAACCAAAACGCTCAATTGTTTAGGCAAACTCACAAAAAAAATAAAAAATCACTAAAAGCGAAAAAAGACATCACATCAAAGCGCTTAATTCATAAAAAAGAAGAAGAAACAACAAAAAAAAAACAATTCGGATAAGCCGCCACCAACGAACGAAAAAATAAATGCAAATTTACTTAAACAGCTGACAATGAAAAAACAGAAAAAAAAAAACAAATAATAGTAATCAAATCAAGCGATAAAACGGCGAAATTTATGCGACAAAAACTTATCGGCGCAATAAATAAGAAGCGCGGTTAAAACATTTTACTTAACGTTTAAGAAAAACAAATAAACAAAAGAAAAAACTTTGCGGTTTCATTGAAGATATATAAAACAACAACAACAACAAAATCAAAAATATTTTCATATCTCTCAAATAAAGAGGAAACCAAATGTTGTTTCATATGATATTTTAGTTATCGGATTGCAAGTAAGGGCCAACAACGAAATCTTCCAATTCACAGCTCACAGGTAAATATGAAAATTAAACAAACGAACAGAAAACTTCATATACGAGTGAGTGTAATCGAATTAATTCCGCTCATTAATAAATTAACAATATCGCATTTCCTAATGACGTTAAGCAATTGTCAACTTTATGTTAATAATATTAGCACGGCATGGGAACAAACTCTGCTTAACTCAACTCAGCTCAACGCTACTAAACTGAACTCAACTTCGTTGTTTCTTTCTTTTCGTCGTAAGTGACGCTCTGAGCTTGGTAATTAGACCAGTTGGTATTAAAATCTGGTTTGCATGCGGTTGGTAACCCTTCAGAAATTTGAACAGAATTTTCTTAATTGGCTCATTTATATTCAATAAAGGTAAATGTGTATTTTAATACTCGTATTAATGGAGGCGGGGTATCTCCTTAAGAATTCACAACCACAAACCTTTCATAATTATTTGGACAAAATGGAATTATACGAAAATAGGAAAACGTCGAGAGAAATAAAAACGGTTATCTTCAAATAAGCGATTATGGCTAAAATATACGTCAATACTTTTTAATGCTAAGACGACAACGAAAGTTCAATCAAATTTCACTTAAAAGGTGTTTAACTGGCAACTAACCCTTACATTATGTCAAATGTATGTCATATTTTTTTAGATATATGTATGTAAATAGTTTGTTTAATATTTTTAAATAAGTTTACATAAAAGTATAAAAGAGAAACACTTACTTGCAGTACGATAAGCCATTATTTTGTGTTATGCACGTTCCGCCATTTTTACAGCCGCTTGTCAGGCACGTTGAACCTAAAAGAAGCAAAAGAAATGAAGAAAATAAATTAAAGATTACATAAATTAAAAATTTTCGTATGTTTGTAAGTACGTAAATAAATAGGACAATTTATTTTCATACACATGCGAGTGTGTATGAGTATGACTAGTCTGTATGAATCAGGCGACGCGATGCGACGCCTGCTCATACATTAAATCCTCAACGTGGTTCGTTCGTTCCTTCGGTTATCGTCATTTTTTGTTTTTTTTTTGTATTTTCTTGCAATCATTTTTGCTGCAATTACTTACGAAAGTTTCACAACTTTTCGGTAAGCAACATGAAATGTGAGCAAATAAATTTCGGTGTACAGTGTCAAAATGAATCGGCGCCGATTAATTTTGCAATATGGCAACAATGGGTACGACAATGGCGACGGTGGCGGCAGCTTTGGCTGCGCGGTGTTAAGGCCCTTATTGTGCAAATACCCACTCACTCACTCAACTCACTCACTTCGGTCGATACGATTCTTCTCATTCGGTTAAATGCAGTCGGCGGTAAGTGGAAGTAAAGGAAAAGATAGTAAGTAAATAATAAAAGAAGTGGTTGAATGGGCACGAGTTGGTTGGGGCGAGGGGCTGGCTCACTGGGTGCACAATAATATGACGTGACATGGCAAATGTCGTTAAGATTACATTTCAGTCGAGTTATTGTTAATGCAAGAGTTGATGTTGTTACTGTTGTTGTTGTTGTGGTTGATGAATAAGAATGCGCCTGCGCAACTGTTGTGACGCTGAAGTATTGCCAAATAAGCAAACAAAAGATTAATTAAACTCAAAATATATGAAATTATTTGCGAAATTACGTTGTAAAAATTTAATTTAAGATGATTCCCTTTTAAAACTAAAGAACTACACAATACAACTACAAATATATATTTACATTGTACATACATACATATTTGTGTATTCAATCAACTTTAACAAAATTTCTTTTTCTGGTCACATAATAAAATAAAACAGAGTCTCATGAAAATCTTGACACGAGCGTATTTGGGTTAACAACTTTGCGCGAATTTTGGCTATACGAGTATACGAAAACGAAAAAAATCTGTCAAGAAAGACCACTCAGAAGAAAGCTAAATTAGGGCGGACGGGCGTCAACACTCACAGCTCCATCACCGGCGAACGTACGAACGAATGAAGGAATGAATCCAACCTTGTTTTCGCTCTGTCCAAACTTAACAAGCCAAGTAACTAACCCTTGAATACATCCAGTTGGCAGACAGCCAGCCAGCCATCCAACTTCGTTCGTGGAGGAGGAGACGAAACAAATGAAGCACTACGCGCATGCGTAGCTGTCATTAAAAGTGTTTTCAGTTTATTACAAGTTCAGATGTTGCTGTAGCACCTTCTACGCCCCTGCAGCCGCTTGAGGAAAAACATGTTGTAACAGCTTTTTAATAAGAAAGGTTCGTTTGTTCGTTCATTTGTTCGGGCGGCTCGTTGTTGTTCCCAATAAGTGAGAGAGAGAAACGAGCTAGCCCACCATAAAGATGAAAGCCTCAATCAAAGGGCCGCGCCATTCGTTTGTTCCTCGTTCGCATACCTCAATCATAATGTAATTTATTACAACAAACAAGCTACAACAAAACAACACTACAATATAACAACAACAACAACAACAACAACAACAAATGAGCGAAAGTTCAGTGGACTTCCAACGCATAACATCGCAATGTATGGAACGGGCAGAAGGACGGACATTCAGCCCAACGATCAGGGCTGCCAGGTAAATTTAGCGTCACATTTTTTATAAAATGTAGAAAACAACAAAAATTCGTAAAATGTATTTCAGAAATACATAAGCAATTGTAATGGCAATGTATCAACAATGCAAAAAGTGATAACAAATTTGTAATAAATCGATTTAGAAAACTTATTTTGATTTAAAATCGAATTTTAAGTTACTACAGGGAAATAAATTTCGGGTTCTCAAATTATTAACCGGCAACCCTAGAATTCTGTAAACGACTTTTTTTTCTTTGTTGTGATTCGGTTTTTAGTTTTGTTTTTTATTTGGTGGCAATGTTGGGTGTTAAAGTGAAAGAATCTCTGTTTGTGGCTGCTGACGGTGCGCTGCTGCACTTTGTCGCATCTTGTCAAAAAAAAAAACAAAAACACAAACAAAAAAATTGGAAATTTTTAAATTACCGCCACTTGCTCTGACTGGACCGCCATCTTTGTTTTTGCTGCTGCTGTTGTTTTTGTTATTGCATGCATTAAGTAGTCGTTGCTGTCGCTGATTAAGTGACATTAAATTAGACCTTGTTGTTGTTTTTAGTATCTCGAGGCTTGGAGTGTGTTTTTACTGCGTAAATTGACAGCTTGTTGTGTCCCACTGCCACTGCCGCCGTCGCCAATGACCGTCCGTCCGTCCGAATGACCAACACGGTGGCAGTGTAGTGTTGTCATCGTCGCCATGTTTGCCACTACACTCCTTCTTCTTCTCCGTGCGGTAGTTCCATGCTCGCAATTGTTGCATAAAGAATGCATTTTTGCATCAACTCAAGTTCGGGCGACGCGCGCAACACCCCTCGGGTTGGTGTCTTAAATTGTATGCTTACATGATTATTTTTTTAAGTACTTGCCAGTCCTCTAATTTAAGTGTATGCATTTTAAATGGAGGTTGGGGCATGGCAACCAGACTTAAGGAGTACTTGTTTGTGCGGAGAAATTTTTAAGTGATTTATCGATACACAGAATTGATAATTATCTTTAGTTCAACAATTTTCATTATTTCTAATTAAATCAATCTTCTGCAACAAGAAATTATTATTTGATTTTAAACAGATATTTTGACTATAAAGAATAAAATGCTTTCTCCCAAAGAAGCTAACGCATCTGTTAGATTTGAATAACTAACATTTTAAGAGCAAGACGTTTAAGATATCGACTTGAGAATACTCTAACTGATTATCTCAAAAGTTAACAAACACATTACGTATATCAGTAAACAAAAGTCTCACAATATTGGCTCCAGCATCGGTTATTGTTGTTGTGATCATTATCATTATCATCATCGATGTTGATGTTGCTAATTTGACTTGGGCATATTCAAATGACTTGACATGTGACCGGATGCAGTAAATTTATGATTTTATTTTTCGCGCACAGCCTCGTTCATTCATAAAATACTTTTTAATAGGTTTGTATATGTGTATAAAAAGCGAGATAAAAGAAATATGTACATATATGTATATACATTTATATATACTCGTACATACTTAAAAATATAATAAAGAAACGAACAAACTATGGATTGCACACTTGCAAATACCCAAACAAAGGTGTTCAAACAGGCTACAACGGATATCGGATGTGGAGAGCTGGTGGCAAGTTGGTCGTACGCTTAAGTAGTCGATGAAGTTAGGCAAATTAGGAACTGCTTATCATGCACGTCACACTCAATCCTTTCTTTTTTGTGTTTTGCTTGCACCATGGGGATCATCATTTACGAGTCTGAACAAAATCAACCGAAATTCAAAAATTCAAGGCAAACAATCAAAATCAAAGTAGAAATGAGTAATGGAAGAGATGGACTCTGAATAAATAAAGTCGTTGGTGTCTGACTGTCCGTCCGTTTGTCCGCGTTGTTTGGTCGATTGGTCGTTGATGTTAATGCACTTGCGCTTGAGCTTGAGCACCCCCAACGCCGGTCTTGCATACCGATGATGTTTCGATCGTTAAGTAGTAGAAGATGTTGTTTTTGTAGTTGATATCAATGAGTATTATAATTAATTATGGAAATTATAAGTACGAGTCTGCAGTCTATGGCTTGCATTCGAAATAACGTCGAAAATTGTCCAAAAACGTAGAACAAACATAATTTATACTTTCTGATGATGAATGAATTAGCGCAAAGCAGCGTGGCTCGGCGTGGTGTGGCGGCCATAGCATTAAAAATATTCCAAGCTCAGCACAAAAGGTAAATTCTTGACAATAAAGTGTAGACAGGCTGGTTGTTTGAGCTGAGCGTGGTCTGAGGAGTGGGATGCAAGCGAGCCACACGTTTTCGGTTTTCGTTTTTGAGTGTCTGTCGCATAAATTGCAAATAATTGTGGCAACGCGCTGAAATGTTGTTGCTTGGCGTTTAATGGCAATTGTTGCTCTATGCCACTGCACGATGACAGACAGACAGACAGACAGACAGAAAGCGTTGAGTCACTGCACTCTGGTCTAGAGAATTCAATTGATTTGACATCAATTAAGAAAAAGTCATAAATTTAGTTGGTTTTTGCGTTATTGCAAAGAATTTAAAGAACCAAAAGGCCGGACTATGTGTTCGAAAAATAATAATTTTTTGTTTTTGTTATTAGCTTCAAGTATTGTACACGATACGAGATATATTCTATTAATATTAAGCCATAAGTTAATATCATTTAATCTGTCAAAATTTGACCTAATTCAAATCGAAACTAAAAATCAAAATTGATTTAATCTTTTTATGGGATTTTCGCTGATTTTAATCTAGACTAGATCTGATCCAAATTTATGATCTAACCAATGTAATCACACCAATCACAGGCGCATTTATCACTGATTTTAAGGCACTACTGAAAAAGTTATTGAATTCGCCGCTTAACAAATCAACAATTTAGTGCGAGAAATTTAAACGTACAATTAAGCGCACCATTTGCTCCTCAACCGGCTGACTACTAAAATCAAATGTAATTTATAAGCCTGAGCACGCATGCCAAACTTAATAAACGGACGCCGACGTGGTCCACTGGTGGCGATGGTTGGTAGTGGGAAACCAACTGGCATTAAGACACTTTTATGACACTAAAGCGCTTAAGACGAAAAACAGGCGCGAAATTGCAACTGCGTCTTAAATTGTTGCAAGTAAAATTAACGATTTATGCGCTGCATTTTTAAAAGATTTAATTTTTTATGTAATCAAAAAACTGGCGCAGATGTAAACGCTTTGAGTGATATTTGAAGAGCAGCACAAAGAGCAAGCGCATACATTGGCTTGTTGAGGATACTTGAGAGCGGCTTAAATGCCGCTGCCGTATTCGTGTGCCGCCCACATTGGCTGTCAGTCCGACATCGTAGTCACTCGGTAGTGATGAAATCTTTGCAAAACAAGGATTAAGCAAAGCGGAGATTTACGTTTTCTGCGCTATCTCAACGAGCATTTTGCATGTTTGGCAATAATCAACATTTATTTTTTTATTTTTCAAACTTAATCAAAACTGTTAGAGCGTAGTTTTAATGCAGTTATTAATTTCATGCCACCATGACAGCCAGCGAAGGAATTATAAATGTACAGTACTTTGGCAAAGTTAAAACGCTGAACTAACTTATTGTAAACTTATTGGTTTCCATATTTATAATCTTATGCGGCTTAACCATATGATGTAGTAAACTATTGATTATATGTATTTCCACCCTGCTATTGATCGGTAGGTGTCGCTACTCACAATTTCTATGAGATTAGGTGAGGAGATTTTATATACATATTAAGTTATTGATTTGTATGTGTTGCCAAATGGCGCCAGAATTTCTTGGCGTTGAATTAAAGAGATTATCCGAAATAACTCAATTAGCTGTTTAGGGTTCTTCAAAAGATTTTTTTTTTAATCTGAGACGATTCGGTGAAAAGACTTCTTCGACCACTATCAAATACTGTGCATTGTTTAACTTGTTCTACGATACATTTTGCATGTCACTTTGATATATCAATTTAAATGTTTTTATTTCAACTGTAATCCAAACTAATTGACCTCAATTTAGACGAGAGCGATGTGTGGCGATGACGACGGCGCATATAAAATTCTGAGGCTGATGCGGAATGCGAGCAAAAAGTAACATTATTTGGGCTTGTGCCGCAGAGAAAAAAATATCTGCCAGCGAAGACGATGATGACGCTGATGATGTACGACAGCCAAAACGTTAACGGGCGGCGTACAATTTTGTGGCAAGTCCAAAAAAACAATTCATGAATTCCACTCAAGCACATTTCTAGGAAAAAATTAAAAAAAACGCATCGCTGCGCATGCGCAAACATAAAACGTACGAATGTACGAAAGCAGCAAACGTGCTTGTCGCAGCGAAGCGCTGATTATTCAGGTTGTTGTTGTTGTTGTTGTTTTAGTTGGAGGAGCGCTTGTTGCCACAATAAAATACAACAACGGCACGCAAAAAAGCAACGTTCCTGGCCACTTAAGTTCCAGCTGTGAGCGAGCAAAATTTTGTGCAATAAAAATAGATAAGCGAACAAGAACAACAACAATAACAACAACAGAAACAGCCACAACAAGCCACAGCAACATACGACTTAAGTCGAAGCGATTGACTTGGGTCATTTATTAACCGCGCTCAGGCTTAATGGAGCCTGCTCTGCTTTGAAAAGTCTCCACCAAAGCCAGGCTTCAAAGGCGATTTGACAAATGTGTGTTGTGCTGGTTGCCCGGAAAATAAAGCTACAGCGAAAATTCTGCTTAGGTAGAGAGAAGCTAAAATACCCCACAATTAAGTTTAAAAAAAATTAAACTCTGATTTCATATTAAAATTTGAGGAAGTATAGAAATGTGTTCCTTTATAGACAATCCTACGTCCGCTGTGCAACAATACAAAGCGCAGAATCCTTATGTGCGTAAGAAACAACAGACTAAAATGAATGTACCCTTTATAGCATTTGAGTGCGGTATAAACCAAAGTGGCAAATGTAAGCGTACTCAATTTGCGTTTTGCGAGCAGCAACAGCAGCAATAGTTGCTCGAATCGGGCTTTAATGTTGTTCATATGGAGGAGCGCAGAGGAAGCCTACTAAACGACAGCAGTGATTGAATTCCAAATTGCAATTGAAGCAACGAAATGCAACGGAAAAAATAAAAGAATAAAATAGGAAAAACATGAACAAGGATTACAACAGCGTTTGTTGTTGTCCGTAAAACGTAAAAGCGGTAGCGAGAAAATGTACAAATCAAAATGTCAAATTGTCGTCTAATCGAATGACAGATTGAACGCTAGCATGACAACGCTGACCGGTAGACAAACACAATCACACAGAAATACACACACACACTACTCACTACTCACTATTCGCTAACTGGAAAACGTGTTGTTCAAGCCGGAATCGTTTGACAGGAGGACTCGCATTTGCTTTGCTATTTCTGCTGCAACACTCGATCTTTTCGGATTAATTATCTGCGCTAGACAACGCAAAAGAGTTTTGTATTTCGTCAAGCACGACCCACATTGGACAAGCTTAAACGACGTGCGCTTAGTTGAGGGTATGTTAAAAAGCCATCATGATACAGATTTGAGATTTTCCGCTCGAACAGAACAATTTGGAAATATTTTTGTGAATTTAAAATCAAAATTATTGAAATGTTTTGAAACTGCAGTTTAAATAAAAACCTTAAAATCAAGTAAAATGTTGTATTTTTTTTTAAATATCTTACTAGATCAGATCTCTTTTGTATACTGTTCAAAGGTTATTTAAGTGCGACTTGAACTGTCCAGACATCGATACACAACGCTGTAGGAGTAGGTGAAAATTGCTTGCGCCGGACTCAACAGTAAATGCGACTAATTTTATGCGCTTTTAAGTTTCATTTAGCCTAGTGGCCCATAAAAATATTTTAATTGATTTCGAAAATGAAACAAAAAGGTCTGCTCCTGTACTGTTCACTGCTGCCATGAGTGGAGAGGTGCGCGCGCGCGTCCGTCGAGCTCCACTGATAGAGCGTGAAACTGACTGAACATTTTTTGTTTCTAGGAGGCGTTTTTTTTCTTCTCTTTTTAATTTCGTTTATGCCGTATCATAGCCTGACTGACTCCGCCGCCATATCAGCGACGGTTGTGAATCTGATCCGTGTTGTAAAATTACCAACTAACTACTGTATAGTATTTTGTTTTTCTGTTGTTGTTGTTGTTGTAGTTGTTGTTGTTTTTTTACGAGTTGGTCTATGAGTTTGGCGTGCGCAAGCATGTGTGACAGGTGAATTACTTGTCAATTTGTGAGCATTTTAACGCCCGTGTACATGTTAATTTAGTGGAAAAACTATTGGAAAATTAATTTGACTTAATTTATTGTAATTTAATTGTACAATAATTCCTCGTAATAACTATTCAACATTTTTGAGTATAGTAAGTAAGTAAGTGAAAGGTGTCGTTTGTAGTATTAAAGAAAAACTTCCAAATTACTTTCACTCATCAGTTTGATTATAAAAATTTTGATTTTATTAATTACATATAAAATTACATAAAAAAGAGTTTCCCACGTGCATTCTAAAATCGAGTAAATTATAGTTCCATAATCGCAGAAGTCATAGATTCTAAGAATTAAAAAACTTTAAAAACTTTAAAAGACTGACCAACATTTCCTCATTTTTTTTTTTGACAAACATGCAATTACAATTTTAAAAATGAGTACTTTATCATATACATACTAGAAAATTACGCCCAACTTCATCACATGTACCCGATTTAATGCCATTTATTTTTTATGCTTGACGTTTTTGCACTACGCTATCAGCATACTAAAGAGGCAGCGGCACAAACGCACACAATCACAAAAAGACCTTAAATCACGGCCAAAAATTTCTCACGCTTTTCCCACAAAAACAACACATTTATAACAACAACAACAACAACAAAACAAACTATTTGTAAACATGCAGAAACATGAGTTCCAATTACGTAGAAACAAAGACGAAAATAAAAAAAAAATATTTATACATCTATATTAAATAAAATTACTTTTAGAAAACGAGATAAAAATAATAATCATAAATTTCGAAACTGAAGCAAAACATGTCGCAACATGAGCTGAAGACTGAACTGCATGAATTGGGTTTTTTGTTTTGCTGGGCGACTTTCACAAATTAGTTGGCTAGATGGCGAAAAGGGAAGTGGTCAACAAAGTGGCCACAGAACAATCTCAAGTCTGCTGTTATCGTATGCACTTGGTGACGAAACTGGGCGAGCATAGTAGAGAGCAAGTGTACCACTCACATGTGTCGCTAATCTTTAAAAACGTCAAGCCAAGCGACTTTGGCTTTGAACGTCAAAAGCACGATAAGGTACGCTGTGCTGGGAGTCTACCCACTCAACTGCAACTGACTTCGAAAGCGCCGCCTTTATTAACCCATTTCGATTAGAGTATCTCGAAAGATTATTTTTGTTTTGTTTTTTGAGTACAAAGTAAAAATTATTAAAATAAATTGACAGCATGGAACTTAAAGGGTTAAGTTACAGAAAAAAGCCGGAAGAAAACTTATCACCGACATTTAACGACAACTGTTGCCGCAGTCTCTGGTCACCCAGTCAACGTGAAAGTGCGCTTAATAGTTCGACAATTCGAAATACCGCCAAGAGTTCCCACCCCATAAATGTATATGAGACACGCGCTCACGCGCCTTATTAATGACGACAAAATGTTGTTACTATTGTTGTAGTTGCTGCTGTAATGCATACATACATCCAAACATGTGCACAAGAGCGTTTGGAGCGCAGCAACGTAACAATAAAAATAAGCGAAAAATAACAAAAATAGTAAAAAGAAAATATATATTATAAAAATAAATACTTACTATACGCGTACATACTTCCACATACAACAACATAAATAAATAATAAATACGCGAGTTAGAAGAAAAAGTGTGGGAACAAAACTGGGAAAGAGTGGCGGTTTGATACTTAGAAGCGATAGAGCGACGATATCTTGAAAAATGTATATTTGAACCGCATTTGTGAGATGATTCGGAAACACTTTTGTGATAGTTATTTGTGCCATACGAATGGGAGGTCATGTACTCGGATGTGTGTCGGTTTGTGGTTAAGAAAGAGAACCTTGGGTTAAGAAGGATGTATTTGTACTTTATGCATCTAAAGTCCAAATATTTGACATACCAGGGAATAATATAAAATATATTGGAAGTGCTCTCATTTAGACAGTCCTCGACATATGCCAGTATACGAGTATGAGTGTGTCTTTAATTCAAGTGGACTTTAAATTACACTTTAAACCTTTTAGAATTTGAATACGCATCGATAAAAACGAAAATCACAAATAAAAAGGAAGAAGATTCGTGGGAAACAAAAACACCCTCATGAAAAATTAAAAATAAATACGCAAAACGTTGTGTAATAAGAAAGAAGGGTTGATTTTACTTGAAAGTCTACACTTCCGTTTACTCAGTACGTACTCACACACTTAATTGAACTATATATACAAAAGGATGCGCGCGATTTAAAATAGAGTAATGCGCCTGCGTAAACATCCCATCCACTTAATGAACCGCAATTGCGATTGCTAATTTAATGGTCTTGCGCCGATGCAAATCGTATGCCACAAGCGTTTATGCAATAGCATTTTTACATAATAAAAATAAAACGAACAAAACTACTAGCCAATAAAGTTTAATGGCGACCAGGGTACATGTATATATATATAAGTATATATATGCATTCATACAAACCCATATTAAACCAGCATTTATGAGTTATTAGTAAGCAACAGAAATGACAGCTTGAAGCTCATAAATGCAAAAATAATATTTATAGCATTTGCATGAGAAGAAGTCCATAAAAGTCAGTTCAGTTAAGTCAGTCACTCTCGGAAAACAGAAGATTTTCTTGTACATGTGCCAGTATGTACGCGTATTTGTGTATGTGCTTGGTATTGATCTGGCCGCGCCGTGCTGCTGCGTGCAGTGGTCCATAAAAAAAGTCGCGCGTAATTACTTTGGTCCACTTCTTTTACGATAATTACAAAGCGATATGAACAGTATATGGAGTGGTCAAGTCGATTGGAATTTCATATGTAATGCAAATAGGAGTAGCATTTGCGCAATCGGACGCGCGTTAAAAACCACTTTAGTATTGCAAATCGTTTGTCGATCGTTAAAAAACATTTTCATTTTGCAACTAATTGCCAAACCCAATTTAATATTTGTAAATGTAGCAAGTTAGTTCACAATCTTGAATATCTATCGCTAGAAATCTCAACTGTCTCACAAGCAACCCTTACAACGAGAATATATACTTTTGATTTTCATTAAATCGCTGCTTCACCGCTAGACTGACAATATCAACAAGTAGGATCAACTTCAAAGCATTTCGAAATATCTTAAGAATCTGTTTGCATTAATACAAAGTGTTGTCGAACTTGCATCTTTGCCCAGCTCTCTTGGTTTTATCGATTGATTCTGCTTTTAGCCCCATGAACTCGATGGCTTCTACCAGCCGATCGACGAACCGGACTGAGGTGTCTTGAGTTGTTAATTTTGTTGGCACTTTTTTTAAACAGCTCCAACGCGCGTTGTAAGTCGTTTTGGTTGTTGTCCCCTCCTGGCCTTGGATCGATGTATAGAGACATCTCTTCTGGCCTTTAATGATCTTGGAAGTTGCTGTGCGTTGGCATCGTCCAACGTCATTTCTCATTGCATGTTCTTCTTGCCTTTTTAGTGAGTGAGTGAAGCTCGGTTTGTCTTTGGCCATTTGATTTTTTTATTTCTTGTTTTTGTTTGTTTTCATGACGCTTAAAAGAAATTCTTTCATTTTAGATGACTTGGCATTTGGTTCTCTAGCCAAATCGATATTCTTTTGCGGTGCTATCCATCCATCCGCATTGTGGTATATTTGTATCGATCGCGTGCAACTAATATGCTGAGTTGCATGCGTCTAAGCGTCCGTCTTCGGCACTTCACGTTTGACGATAGACAAGTCCAAGTTGAGAGGTGTATGCGACGAAGAA
This sequence comes from Suillia variegata, assembly GCA_949127995.1. NCBI lineage: Eukaryota > Metazoa > Arthropoda > Insecta > Diptera > Heleomyzidae > Suillia > Suillia variegata. The sequence continues at coordinate 42,846,273 of OX421846.1, read as the reverse complement.
GGTTGTCAGCCTTTGAGAAATGTTAAACTTGTTGTGTTGAACAGAATGCAACGCCATGAACCGCAATGATGATCGCTCGTAGAAGAACCTCATCATGCGAGTTACTTGGGCAGTGATCTTGCTGTTATCCGAGATGTTATTCTTGCTGTGCTGTGCCGTGCCGTGCCGTGCTGTGGTGACTCTCGAGAATGGCTCGTTGTTGTTGTTGATTTTGTTGTCCATTTTACTTGCATTTCTATCATTTTCTTTCTCGCTCGGTATCAATACATGCGCGAAGCTGACGATGACTATCTTAGAAATCTACAAAGAATGTTTTGCTGTGCGTACGAGATCGTTGGTCGTTGGTCGATTCGGTGCGCTGTAGTTCAACGGTGCTTGAGCCGGTTATTTTGTTGTCTTCGACGACATCAACTGCGTCGAACGATCTGTCATTGGAACGCGTTGCTTTTTGAGTCATCATTATATGGGCAGCATGTAACACTCGGGTTTGGCTTGGCTTGGTTCGGTTCGGTCAGACAGCATCAGCTGAAGTTGATATTAATCTCTAGCTCTTGCTGTTGTTGCAACGTTGGTTTTCTGAATTAAAGTTAGCGTACAGTACAATTTTTTTATGTCGGATTTTGTCTTAATTACTAATAGTCATTTTGTTAATTAATTTTGTACAACATCCAACCAAGTCCGAATGCTTCTGGAAGTTGGAAATTTCCCATACCATGTTTGAAATTTCTAATCAGTTGTGATAATCTTCTCACACTATGTTGGACACAAACTGATGAAAGTGCTCTTTCGAAAGCAACGATTACGTTTTGATTTTATGAGAAAAGACAATGTCATGTTTATTTATGACAAGTTCGAATCAGTATAGCTTTGAAGTCTGTAAATCTTAAATATGTTAAAATAATACGTTTGAAGCTGTTGTCCAGCCCTTAGTCAGTTAGAAACCTACCAGTGAACCAATTTACGTATTTTTTTAGCTTTTCTGTTTTCTGCAAATTAATTCTAGATTCAAAGCACGATCCTTAAAAGCTAAAGTAATACTGCAGAAAGAAATAAAAGAGCAAAACTATCGAAAAAAATATATAAAAGATTTCGAAATTCAAAATTCACCAACAAAAACTCAAGCTCAATTGTTTTAGAATCACAAACCAAGATCGAAGCATCGATGACGGCGAGGTAAGGTAGAGGGTAAGTGCAAATACAAGGTGCGTCCAGAATAAGTGGAATATAAGCAAAGTATAGCAAGGCAGGCCGAAACGAAAGCGATCTGAGAAAAAATCAGTCGGGCGGACAGACAGACAAACAGAAACGTAGGCGCATCGAATCTTTCGCAGCATTACTGCGAACAAAGAATATTTTCACAGCAAAAGGAAATGTCGAACGAAAGGATAGTCAGACAGTGAGACAGACAGATAGACAGACAGAAAAAGAGACAGACAGACAGACAGACAGACAGACAGACAGACAGAGAGACAGACAGACAGACAGACAGACAGACAGACAGACAGACAGACAGACAGAAAGACAACTAGAAGGACGTAAGGAAAAAACAGGCCATCGATCGCACAACTCTTAAGGAATAAACTGGAGAGACAGACAGACAACGATATCAAGTATCATCATTATTATCAATATTCAAGTAGGCACTTTCAGGTTTGAGTTTTTTGTAATTTTTTGTATTATTATTTTGTCCAATACATACACACAAGATCGATGAGAATACGATGCGTTTAGGTTGGGTTTGGACTGACTGTGACTGTTAAAGCCCAAGCCAACCAAGCTAGCGAGCGCATTATTGAAAGCATAAAATTTATGCTGATGCTGTGCAAGTTTTTTTTTAAATTAAGCGTTAAACAAGCGAAGTTTAAGGCTCGGTTATGCTTTTTTTTGTCATTTGCAATATTGTGACAAAACAGCAAATTTAACACAGAAAATTAGTAGCATGTAATTAATTTTAAATAAGCTGCTCCTTTCCTTTTTTGTGGTCTGTATCTGTGTGTGTGTGTGTGTGTGTGTTTTTCTTCTTGTTCAACTGAATGGGGTCTCGTGAAATCTGGCATAATATGCGGTAATTATAAGCGAATTTATGTACATACTTACATACATATGTATGTATGAGTGCGTGCATGCGTGTAAGGTATTCAGTGGCAACTTCTTAAACGACATTGGCTTCATCATAAATTTGTGGATGGGCGAACATTGGTTTATTTCGATTTCAACTGTGACGGCGGCGCCGCTGGCTTGATAAGTTAATTCCGTTTAAATGAAATTTATAAGAAATTTTGACATTTCAATAATTACAAAAACATTTTTATTGATATGTTTATAAATTTATGTAGGCTGTCATGGTTTGTAAGGCGATAAATGTAAAAAATTGATGGCTGGGTGTGATTCTTTATTGACTTCTTGAGAAAGTCGCGCGCACGATGCAAAACTGGTTGCAGTACGCCTGAAAGATGCACCATCGACAGGTTCGCCATTCACAAAGCTATAAATTTTATAATTAATAAAATGCATTCGCGAGCGCGACATGTTCGGTTGTTGGTTGTGTCAATGTGGATTTTTGACATGCCGCCAACCCATCCGCCGTTATATTGGAATGCATTTTAATTAGCGCTCGAGTGTTAAGATACAAGTAGCAATTAAAGATATTTCTTCTTTGACTCTTTCGAAAATTGAATAAAGACCGAAAAAACAAACACACATACACACACACATACAACTGTCATAACGGAAGTCGCTAAATGGCGTCGGCTTTCTCCATATTAATTAGCATACAAGCAATTAATTAGTTATTATGCAAATGGAGGCTTAATTTTTATCAAAATTTGCAAGTTTTGAAGTAATCATTTATTTTTTCTTGAATCTTCAATATTTTGTTTGTCTTTGTGTGTTTCATAATTAAATGTTGAATCCTTTTCAAACGGTTTTTTTCCAAATATATTTATAAACATTGCAATTGTAATATTGACACATATTTCATTGTTATTTTTTTAAGTGTCTAATATTGAAATGTCCGTTATATTTCCAACTGTGCGTGACTTACATTATTTCCTGAGTCTTCAGAGTGCTACTCGGGGTGCACACAACCCTCAAAACAAATTCCATAACATTAATAATAGCTCAGACATTCTTAAATTTACTCAGAGAAAAAACCATTAACTTTATTACTTCTTCCTTTACTTTGCTTATTTTAAATTTATTTCTTTTTACTTCCCTAATTTCGAGTCTGCACGACTCTGTACAATTAAAATATTCGAAGCCTGACAACGCAGGCGCACCATGCAAAATGGAAGAGAGAAGAATAATCGAATGGAATGGAAAATCAACGAAGCATTTGAGTAGCGACGAAAGTAAACGATAAAACAGAAAGGACAACAGCAGGAAATAGTTAAGCAAAAGAGAATTGCCAACGAAATAGTGTGGAAAGTAACCAAACACAACATACCGGGATGCATTAAAGATGAAAAAAAAAAAATATTTTACATTGCTCGGTCCTTAGGTAGACCGAACGAACGTTCGTTCGTTCGTTTCATTTAGTTTGCTATCGTAATATGATCGCGCACACCGGGGAAAAAAGGACATTTCATGCCTGCCAGACAGACAGACAGACAGACAGAAAAAAAAAAGAAAAAACCATGAGGAACGACAAGAAGAGTGTATTAGTATTACTTCCATAGGAACAATATGGTTTGCGTTGGAAATAACGTTCACTGACAGCACCAGCTGTCATTTTTCGAAAATATCTTTCAACAATATATATATATATATTTTTTTTTTCAGCATTATACCTAAGTAAATATTTTATCGTTGTTCTTGTTGTTGGCTTAATGGTTCGTAGGGAGGGAGGAAAAACGTGGATGTCAGGACAAAAGCAAAACATGCATAAGGGCAAACACCAACAACCGTTTTTTGTGACGTTTCTTATATGCCTACATACTCGTATGTGCATATGTACGTAAAACTTTTTGTCGATTTTGTAATTTAGATTTTTTGCAGGATTTATTTTCGTTTTTTGAAATGTATTCGATTTAAGGGTGCACATGTGCAGAGGAGTGAATATTCCTTTGCAAGAAATCGTAAATGGCAGTTTGTATTTTGTTTTCTCATCTCAGATGTCGCTGAGGTTGTAACCTGTTGGCAAAAAATAAAAGGTGCCATGATGCTGCTGTTGTTGTTGTGTTGAATTATCTTCAAATTTAAAGGAAGAGAACTTTGAACTATCACCTTTAGGGCTAGACTTGGGTAGAAGGGTTTAAAATTCGTACGAAAAGAATATTTATTTAATTACTTATTTGCAACAGTTAATGTGATACTAACACGTAGAAATGAATAAGACTGATCATTTGATTTTTATGTCTTTGATTTGTGCTAATTCATCTTACTATAGCTTCAGAGAGCCTCAATTAAATGATTAGTAAATAACAATTGCAACTACATTAGTCTTTAAAAATTGTTTTAAATCGCTTTATAAAACTTGCTTCTTTAAAAGTTCATCGTCAATCCAAAGTATCCAAATATAATATTTATCAAAAATTAAGACAAAATATCAATTTTATTAACTACTCCAACTACTGTTTAACATTACGGAAAAATGAGGAAGAGCGCTAAGAAGCAAGAGGTAAGAAAAGCAGTAAAATAAACGCTTTCGCGCATGCGCTTAAGATTGCTATTGTCATAGAAAAGTTAAAAGCAACTTTGCCAACCAAACAGAGTCAGCGAGCCCGCCTAAACACCGATCGATCGCATCGAAACGCGGACTGCGCTATAGACACCAATCTGGACTAAAAGCGTAACCGTAGCTAAGCCACTAGACTAGCTATGATAGCTCTCAACTATCATCGATGCGCAATCGATTCCAGCGATCGAACGACGACGCGACGCGAACAACCAATTATGAGAGTTTACCTCTTAAATTTAATGAGTAGTATCGAAGTACCGAGAGAAGTGCAGTGAAAAACTGATCGTAGTTACTTACAAATGTGCGGCGGACTTGGTAATTTTTAGTAAGAGTATTTTTTGGAATACATACTCCAAAAATTGTTTTAAAAATATTTTTATTTAAAAATTTGAAAAATGTAACATATGAGTTGATAAAAACAATTTTTTTAATTTTAGAAAAATTATACATCAATAAAAATTTTTCAGTAAATGTCGAAACTACGAGACACGAGTACGAGACTAAGTACCCACTACTCGAAAAAGCAAGAAGTGTGTAGTTTGGAAACTGTTTTACTACTTAACCACTGTTTTAGGGTGTAGTTAGTTTGTAAATAAGTAAGTAAGTAAAGTCAGTGGCAAACTTTAAACAATGGCACATAGCATAGCACAACTCCTTGCCATGGCAGCAGTTGCAGTGGCAGTGGCAGTTTTGCAAGTCCTTATCACTCTTGGCTATGAGCTAGCGAAAAACTGACAATTCGTGCGCAGAATGTCGCAGTTGAGGGCAACAGTAGACAGAATAGATCGAAGCCGCGAGATAACTAACTAATAGCACAGACGATCGACAGTAACTGCGATCAGTGGCGACTGCTCACGGCTCATGAGTAAATCATGATGATATTGTAGAAATGAATGCATTTAAAAAAAAAAAATTAAATGAAAATTAAACTGATAAAAATCGGGCAAAGACTAATAAACAATACTCAATTTTACAGTCGGAATTTTTTACACAAGAAGATGGTAAAACCACGAAGAAACTACATACTTAACAGCTGTAATCAAAGCAGAGTATTTTAGGCCAAGATCGTTTTGACAGCGTCGTCATCGGCATACGGCGCCAGACATTAAAATAATTAAGCTGAAATTTATCTTAATGGGGATGACAATTTGACTTTACATGAAAATAAGAAACATATCAAATATATATAACAATATATTATAAAAAAATTTGTATTTAATTACATTATTTCGGTGCTTCTTCCGTGATTAAATTTGATTCGTTTTTTTTTTTTGAGTGTACAAAAATGAATTTTCTGCGGAAGGCAAGAAGTCGCCTTAAATTGGCGACATGTACTTATTCGCGTACGATGACGATGCTTAGTGATCTGGTCTGCGGCAGCGTTACGTCGCGTCGTCTTCGTGAGTTTATATTTTTCGGATAGGAAAAGTGCGATAAAGAAAGGAGGCAAGCACCAACCTAGCCTCGCCTCGCCTCGCTTTTCGACAATTTTTAGCAAGCAAAAATATATATTTTTTAATTAATTGAATTTGGCGGTAGCAGCATCTAAAACAATTTAGCCACTGGCAATTATGGGGACTTCGAGCTAGTGAGCGAACGCTTACGTCTAGCATACTCGTAAAAGTAGAACAAACAATATCCAACGTTATCTCTCGGTTTATGTCGTAGGTAACTTGGTAACTGAGCTGGGGCAAACCTTTGTCTTTTCCAGTTGAATTTTAGTTTTAGGTTTCAGCTGTGCATAGGTCATTTGCCGCAGTTGCTTTGCGAATGTTAGCTTTTGCACTCCATTGGCCAAAAGGCAGCGTGTTTTCTATTTGTAAAAAATTTGAATATACCACTGGATCGAAGCTTGGAGAGGACACTTGTAGCAACGTTTTGTGATTCATGTTTTGTGATAACCGGAGGAAAAATAAGGAAGTTCGTTTTGGCCACATTCAAATTAGCTAAATGGAAGTTTTATGTGAGGTAAACATGAAATAAAAATAAAAAATACAAACTAGATAACATTGTAGGTAAATAAATTCATCAGGAGTGTAAAATTTGAGTTAGACACGTAAAACTATTTTGTGACAAAAGGAAGGATTTTTTTTGCTAATGTTAATTATGCTCATATGCGAAAAAAGAGTTAGTTTAAATATTTAGACTTAAAATTGTAATAACTTAACTTAAATTACTGGAAAATAAATATTTCAAATTTTTATTTAATATTTACTATTCAAGCCTTTAAAAGTTTCATTTATTTGAGTTGTAAATATTTGACAACTGCATTAAAATATATCAATGACATTCAAAATAGCATAGATCAATAAATTGCTTTGTCTAAAGTCTTATCGGGTAGTTTATTGACAAAAACGATTTTGTTGACTTGTATTTATAACTCGGTGCCAAGCACACGTTTAACATTTTTCCAGTTTTTCAGAGATAAGCTCAGTAAATTCCCTTTTAATTAGAAGAAATCATTTATTTGGCATGCAAATTATTGACTTTATGATTAATTTTTTTCCGGCTGCAAGTGAAATAATAAAAAGTATTTATTTAAAACCAAAATAAAGTTCAAGCTAGGGTATCGAAAATTCTCAAGAAATACATTTTGTAGCGACGAGGTAAATATTTGAGTGGAAACATTTGTTAGATTTCTGTCCTCCAATACCGAAAAAAACCAAAAGATATAAAAAAAACTCCATTGAAGAAGCGTTGCAATGGAAACGACGACGAAGACAGTCTCAAATTATTACAAAGAAAAATGTTTATGACGCCGCGTGGCTAACAAAATTCCTATTATTTGCTAACATTAAACTTGGTCAAAACGATGAATGTCAAGATGTGTGTGTGTGTGTGTGTGAGTGTGTGCGTGTGTGTTTTGTTGGTAAATAAACGCGATAACAATAACGCGTCTCTGGTCTGGAGTCATCGTCGGTTGTCGTTAATTTGTGGATCACGTTTGCCTATCTACCATGTACATCTGTTGGGCACTTTGTGGACTTTATGGGCTTAATTTTTTCAATTGTCGCTCGCTTTGTGCACTTCTTTTCTTCCGTCAAACCTCCCCGAACCAAAGCAAATAGTAATTAATTTAAGTCTATTCTTCGCTTATATCTGGCTTGAAAAGAGCTTTTAAGATATTTCTTGTCTTTTTTTTTTGTTGGCGGATGTTTCTCATGAATATTTGGACATGTATTTAGTAAGTTACCGCTTGTCTTGATGTCGGAGGAAGTTGTTAAAATGAATACAAATATTGGTTCAAGCCAAACAAATAATCTTAAACTTTGAATTAGACTAATAAAAGAGTTAAAAGCGAATAGTTTTAAAATCTTTAAGATGCCAAATGCCCAACTCGAATGATGTAATTTACGTATTTTAAATAAAGTTTCTTGTTTTTTTTTAAATAGTTAATTTAATTTTAATCACAATCAGATTAATATACGTTATGAAACAGTTTTTAAGCTAAAAGTTCTACAACATTTTCTTTTAATAAGAAATTTAAAAAAAATACGGTTTCGGTTAAAAATGACTTTTCATTAAATTGTATTATGATTTTAGAGTTCTCGAAAGTTTTAAATTTCGACTAGAGAACAAACAAAATAACAATCAAACCTATTAAATTTCCGATGTGCCAGAAATTATTTAAAAATTCTATAATAAATTTGTTCCTTCCAGAAATTTCCTTTAAATGGGGCCTGTATGCCGGCATGTACCTTAAACTTTGTTAAAATTGTTAGTAATATTTGTTCCGGTAATTTATGTTTTTTTATTAACTAAATAATTCGAAAACTGTATTTTAAGTATTATTTGAATTTTAGGTTTTTCAAATGCTATAAATTATGCTTAATAATTCTTTAAAATAGAACATTGTTAATGGAAAACTAAATTTAAAAATCAAATTAAATTTTTAAATAAATAACAATAATAAATTTCATGATTTCGCTGCCGTCGGCAAAATTTCCTTTGACGAAGACACATGAAAGTAAACGAACGTTATATTTTCAACAAGAACGAGTGTAAAACGACTCAATTCGAGACTCGAATTGATACAATAGCAATGTGGAAGTAAAAAGGAGAAAGAAGACTTGATCTGAACTTGAAGTGGAATGGGGGAAAGAAAGACCACCTGTCCAATACGAAAAAAGAGAGGAAAAAACACAAAAGAGAGAGAAACCAAAAACTTAAATTCTATCTAATTTTAATCGATCATCTTTTAAAATATTTCAACAATTATAATATTATGCACTTTTGTTAATTGTTACACATTAAAATTTTAAAGAATTTCACACTTTCCTAAGCGCTGGTCTGTGTCTTGGCTAAGCAAAGGCGCACAAAGGAGCATGCGATTAAACAAAAGGAAGAAGACGATTACCAAAAACAAAATGGAGAAAACTAAAAACTCGTTGGCAGATATTTCGAACTAATGTTATGTTTTTTAAACTTCTTAGAAACATTCAATTCAACCACAAAAAAAAAGTAAAAACTTACCCGCGGCAAAGGCACTATTTGTTAGTCCAAACAATAGCAGCAGGCAGGCAAGAAATTTTATCCAAAATATATCCGATTTGGCGAAGTTGACCAGTAACCACATTGTAATCCAGTTTTGTGGGATCCGATTTTTGAGAGGGAGCGGACGGCGCACAGGCAACCTTTGCGAAAATGCACAATTTTTTGCCGATTTGCAAATTGGATTTTAACTCTTTTATGCGAACATAAAATTACTTCGAATTATAATAAATATTTTGTAAAATAAACTAATTTCAAAACGTAAATTTAATTAGAAAACACTCGCGTTATTATTTCCAAACTGTATTTGGCTGCATTTTAAGCAGAAAAATTTCTTGTTTACGATTTTGTTTATTTCTATTTTACGATTTTGTTTATCTTTAATTCCTTACTTTCTTTGACACAGAATAAACGTATATACTTTCACATAAAATATCCTTTGAGATACACCGTACAAGAACAAACTGTTGTTAATCTGGCTTACACACCCACTTTTGTTTTAACAAAAACGAGCCGCTTAATAAAGCAGCCAACACATTTCAACATTTCACTTAAATTTTGTTTCGTATTTATTGCTGTTTCTTTTATAATTGGACTACACCACACAAAAATCCTTCTTTCTTTCCTCTTGTTTTATGTTTTTATCTTCTTTTATTGACAATTTCCTTATGCACTTTGTTTTCGTTTTCTTTTGCACTTTTTTCTGGTTACACTTTTTCTGTTTTAATTTAAACAATACGAAATTTAATTTGTTTCCAGGCAGCGAGAATAGTTTTACTATTTAAATCCACAGAATACACACTCAAACAATTAAATTTGTTTAATTTAAACCACCGTCGTCGTCCGTTCAGCAAACAACGCATGCGAATTCAAGCACGTCTCAAACATTTTTGAGCCGCGCGAGCAGGCAACAAAAGACACGATTGTGGCGCGAACGAGAACTGCTCGCTCAGAGTACGTAACTCAAAAATTTGAGTGGCTGAATATGAAGAGCGTACATCGCTCTCTCACAGGCGCTTAAAAGATGTTCGACTTTCGCGTGACCACCTGATCGAGACTCGATCTAGTTTTTCTTGCATTTCTGCAATGAAAACAAAATGGCGCTCGGCTTACAAAATTTAAGGAATTAGAAATTGCTGGAGCGATGTGCGAGAGAGTTGAATAGTGATCGCAAGCACAGAAATACACAAGTGCAAGAGTTTTGAAATGTGTGCAAGTAAAAGAGATCGCCTATAAACGTACAATAAGGAAAACTGTCTAAATTAGATGTACTGAATACGAAATTTATCCGAGTTTTAAAATTGTTTGGAAAATTTTAACTTTTAACAGATAATTTTTAAAGTTTTTTTTTTAATTAAAACTGAATTGAATGTCTCCAAGATTTAATGAATAAAAAGTTATCCTGGCTTTACTGAAACTGATAAAAAAATATTTTTGATATTTTAAAAGTTTTAAATGTAACTGTCAAATTTTCAATTTCGAAACTCTTTAATCGAAATCTTTTTAGAGATAAACAAATTGGTATATTAAAAAAATTTTATAGTAAAAATTTTTGACAAAAGATTTGAAAAATATATTGAATTTTAAAGGAAAAATACTTTTTAAAATTTTTTAAAAAATTCAAAGTTTTGAGAATTCACTAACAAACTTCAAAAATTAATTTAAAAAACTATTCGAGTTCTAACTTAAGTTAACTGAAAGGTTTCGAGCTGAAGATTTCCCAACAAATGAAAAGTAATAACAAATCAATTGAACGATTTGAATTGAAACACTTTTCAAATTCAAATATTTATTTCTGAATGAAAAAAAGAAAAACAATTTCCACATTTGATAAATATTTTTTTTTTTTAGAATTCACTTTATTTCACAATTTTCGTTTCTTTCCACCTTTCGCTCTCAAATTGTATTTCATTTTCTTTCTTGGCTTATTTGTGTAGTTGTAATAATTAATTTAGTTTAATTTAATTTAATAATTCACTTAAGCATTAAAAATTTCTTCTGATAATTACAGACAATTCAGTTGGATTTCGGTTTTAAATATTTTTGAATATTTTTTCGTATTTTGTTTTTGTTTTTGTTTTTAGCTTTACAATTATCATATTTAAAAATAATAAATAAAATACAGAAATATTACACAAGGAATCATAAGGCAGCGCTTTTCTTTAATATTTTCATAAAATTTTCTAATAGAATTTGATTATGTTTTTTTTTCTGCAATCGACGACGTTTTCTTTCTTTTTTTTAAACATACATACATATATATTTTCAAGCATTTTTCAAGTGTTTTTTTTTGTTTTTATTAAAAAACTAATTTTCCATTTGATAATAATTAAGCGTTTTTTTCTCTAAATAAAAGTTTCAGTTTAACATGAGTTACGTAATTAATTGATTTAGGACTAAAATTTATTTATAATAATTTTGGCTTATAAAATTGTTTTTGTTTTTTCGTTTTTACATGGAACTAACTACAGGCTTTTGTTTTTGTTGTTTTGTTGTTTTTTTTTTTTGATAATGATATTTATATAATTTATGATATTTCGTTTTTTTTAATTGATATAATTTTGTTTTTGTTCTTCTTCGAAGAGTTGCCAGAGTTTGTGATTTTCCGACACTTCGTGCGGTGCGCACACATAGGGTTGCCACTAGTAAATAATTAACACTAGAAATCACAATACGGTATAAATTTAACTTCTTCTCCTTCTTCTTCTTCTTCCTTAAGATTTAGTTTAAAAAATTTACAATCAATTTTATTATTTTTATATTTTCGCTAAATTGCTAAAAATTCAGTTTAAAATAGAAATTTTACTTTAGAGATAAAAGTTACGCCTACAAATATGCTATGATATACGGTTAGGTGTACATTGGTATAGGGGGATGCTGATGAGGGGGCTAGCGTAAATATGTACGAGTATACAAAAACAAAAATAAATATTTAGAGTTAATCCAACAATTTTTTTAGCGAACCAAAAAAAGAAAATCTTCTCTTTTTGTGCTCTCAGAAAAAATTATCGAATTACTCTTAATTTTTTTAAGTGTAAATGAAAAGGGTTACTGGGTGTGATTAAAAATGCCGCCAAGTGTGGCATGGCGTCCTCTAAACGTGCGTTGCCAGAGCAGCCTTTTCTCGTTTCGCGTTGCCATTTGACGGCAGAATAAATTGACCTGATGGACTTTGCGCCGTTGTCGTGAGCAGAGCGCCAGACGTTTGAATAGGCGTACCGCTCGTTGTTGGCTGTCCGCCTACGCCACCTAATGGTGTCATGGCCGCGAGCGTGTTGCTGCTGGCCGTTAAATTGGAACTGCTACCGCTGACGCTGCCGGGGCCGGGTCCATTGCTGCTGATGCCGCTCATGTTATTCGCCGCCACTGTGCCGTAACCCTTTAGGCCGCCACCTAAGCCGCCGTTGGTATGCGCATGTGCCCGCGGCGCATGATATGGCGGTGGCGCTGGTGTCGCAGCTGGATTGGCGGTGCTGGGCGGTGGTAGTGGCGGCAAATTTGACGAGTTTGTGCGCAAATAGGGATTGCCATAGATGGCGCTGAAACGGCTATCGATGCCGTTCTGAAGCAGCGGTTGACCTGAGTTAAAACAAAAGTTATTTTGTTGTTCATTGTTAGAAGTTTTATTTGTCTTACCCATAAAGCCGTTACCCATTTGCCCGCCGGCACCTTGTTGCGACTGCGGTTGCTGTTGCATATCGGCGCGATTTCTGGGTAGGCTCATGTTGCCGGTACTTGTTACAGGGTTCGTGTAGTGAGGCAGGGTGGCCGAATTGATTGTGCTTGTGTTGGTTTTGTTGATGTTGGCGCCATTGCCGCCACCGGGCTTGCCTGGCTCCGTTGGTGGACTGTAGTCGAGTGCGTATTCGAAGTAGGGCGCGTAACCATTGCCCGGTTCCTTGTAGCCTTGATTCTTAATGTTCTTGATATGGCACTGGCGATTGTAGCGATCGCTGAAGTCACCAGAAAATCTACGAAGTTGCATTTTAAAAATTAAAATTTTGTTTCATTATAAATCTGTAATTTGACAAACCTATCATCGAGCTTCACTGGTCCGGCCAGTGGTACGCCCAATGTTGCACCCTTCATCTGTACGTCCGGCATGGGCGATTGCGTCAGATTAATAGCCAAACCATCCGAACCGGCTTCGGAGTAGTCAACATCGTAAGCCTTCGAGCGCATTTCACTCTTAAGATCAGTCAATTTGTCACCGCCGCGTGAAGCCTCCGGTATAACATCCGCTGGAATAGGCTTCTTCTTGCTGCGCTTCATATAGACAATTATCAGCATCACAACCATTAAAATGATGGCCACCGATGACATGGATCCCATGACAACGAGCAGGACGGGTATTGAACCGGCTATTTATAAAATAAAATTAAATAAATTAAGAGAGAAATTTCGATAGAATACTTGAAGATATTTCTTCTTCTTATATTTCTCAACTTACGTTCCGGTATTAAAGTAATAAGCAGCGAATCGCTTCCATAGGAATTGATCACGGTACAATTGTATTTGCCAAAGTGACTGGAACGACTCTCCTTAATAATGAGTGCCGCACGCACGCCCTCTGGCAGATGATGCTCCTCAAAGATGTACACATCCGGATCGGCACTGGACATATTGATCAGTTTGCCCTCGAACGACCAGAGTATATGCTCAGCTTTGGGTATGCTAAATGCAAGACAATCGATTTTAGTGCGCGCTCCCACCGCACCGAATTGCACCTTGTGCGAAGTGATGATCGGAGCACGTTTCACGTAGATCGTTGCCTCAGCACCAATCTCTGGAAATCCTTCGACCACAGCCTTGCAAAAGTAACGGCCTGCCGAATCGGCAGTTACTTTAATTGTAAGATTTGTGGCAGTACCAACGACCTGTGGAATGTGTAAAAAAATTAAATTTAATAAGTTGTTCATATGATTGGAATGGCTTATTTATTGCATACCCTATCTGAATTCTCGTTGATCCATTCGATTTCTGGTGTCGGATTGCCGTCAACTTCGCAGCGCATGGTTACGGTTGCGCCCAAATCAGCCTCGACGGAAACAGGACGCTGACGAAAGGCAGGACCATCTGTAAATGTTATTTGCAATTAATAAAAGAACTTCTTGAAGTTTATCTATTTCTAAATTACAGCTTATGTCCAGCGTCTCGCTTTCCTCACTCTTGCCTACCGCATTGACCACTTCGCATTTGACAATCGCGTCGTGATACTGACGCGTTACATTGTGAATCACCTATGGAAATATAAAATATTTAATTAAACGTCTTTAAACGGTAACATTTGGCCAACACTGTGAGAAGTAAAAGAGTAAAAACAACTTACCATTTTTGTTGTAAAATCGCCCGTGACCAGTTCGTCGTTAATGAACCAACGATAGCTGAGCTCACGCGGATTGGCATCGGCCTGACATGACAGTATGACTTCGGCACCTTCGGGTATACGTCCCGCAGCTAAAGCGCCACCCACGACAGAAACTGAAACTTTGGGCGCGTATTTGACCTGATAAAAGAAAAAGTCACAAGTTTACAAAAATCCGCTTGTCGAGATGAAAGAGTTTTAAATAACGCACCTCCAGCAAAAGTTTCGCTGAGCGGTATGTACGGTCGGCGGTGTTTTGTGCCTGACACGTAAATGTGGTATTGTGGTGCTCCTTCTTGGGCGCCAGCTTCAAAATGGACTTGGCTGTAATGCGTCTCGAATCGGCCAGCGGTTCCTTGACATATTCAATGCCTTTGGTGAGCACATTGCCGAGGCCATCGATCCAGGTAATCTGAAAAATATAAATAATTTATACCGTTTACCACTGTTGCACATTAAATCTTATATTCTGCTCTGCCTAAAATTATGCTAAGTATTTATATGAAATAGCTTCGTAAGGCACGAACAAACTAAACGAAACCGAGACAGAGTTTGCGGTTTGTGCATTTACTAGAAATCCTAGACACAATTGTGTGTTTGAAAAAGCAGGGTGTGCCAACAAAATTTTTTTGTTAAAATACAAAAAAAAAAATTCACAATTTTTTTTTGATTTTTTCACAAATTTTCGTGAAAAGTTTTTTATTTTATTTTAAAAGGAAGTGAAAATTTAAGGGCGACTCAAAAATTAATTTTATTCCTTTAGTTTAAAAAATTCGTCATAGACACAGATTTTCTTCTTACCTCTGCTGCCGGTTTTCCGCCCACCGAGACACACTCCAGCTCGATTTCGCGATCCTCTGTGGTTACGAGGTAATCGCCTTGCAGGATTTTCGGAGCCTCTGGCGGCACTAAAACTGTCAACTTGGCAAAACGCGATCGTATGCCGGCTTCACCGAGCGGACCCGGCCCCACCTGACACTGATACTTGGCGTCGTCGTCCAACATAACGGGAAAAACGTCGAGCGAGAAGTCACCCTCCTCGTCGCTGCCCACCATTGAGTAGCGCTCGAAGCCGCTCAGATTGCGATGTTGCCCGAGACCAAAATCATCTTTGGTCCATTGCAGAGCGCCGACTTTCTCCATGACGCGACAGGGCAGTGTAACGCGTGATCCCACAACTGCGGTCTGGTCTTGCGGCTCCATTGCGAAGCGTTGTCCTTCGCTTGCGGCGGGCTTATCGTCGCTGTGATGCGAACTAGAAGTCTTTTTCGATTTCGCTTTGGCCGACGCAGGCTCAAATTGCAAAAGTACAATAACGACCAGAAGCAGCGCTGGATACATCCAGCGGGGAATGTGTGTGGTTTGGGAACGGCGGCAGGTCAGCGATCGTGTGGACTTTGATCGAGCTGATACTGTTAAGCGGGACATCGTTGTTTTTGTTTCTTGTTGCTTCGACATGTCTTGAAAGATATGTTTTAATTTCAGTCGGTGCTCGTGTCAGGATGTGAGTGCCTGAAAATGAAAAGAAGAGAAGAGTTAAACAAAAAATCCATAAACTGCAAAATTGTTAATAATTTCTTGCTCTCCGTTGTTGGCTTCGACAGGGCAATAAAATCATGAAATGTTATGCCTCTTAACTTTTTTCGAATTTATGCCGTTTCGATAAAGATGCGCGACTTTATGTCCTGAGAAACGATAATCGCGAGTGTTTATGTGGCGCGTGCGAGTTCCACAAAACGAAGCCGATAAAAATGAAGTAAAAAAAACAAAAATAATGAATTTGTTCACCCGCCCACGCGCGAAATTCGAAACCAGTTGGACTAAATGCTTCGTATCACTGCGCATGCGTGCCCGCCCTGCCAATTTGCAGTAAATCGAGAGGAAGTGCGCTGAGCCTGCTCGAGACGCGCGCAGTTGGTGCAGCTCAAGGGGACCACCAGAGTTGAGACCAGTATTTGTTCATTTGAAATTATTGCTAAGTTAATGCGATGCTTAAATGATGTTGGAACTGATATGAATTAATGTAATGTTGATGTGAAGTTGACATGATTCCGATCTTCGATTTTGTAATTAAAAAAAACGTTCCACACGTCAATTAACTGTCAAATTTTATCCATTGCCTTAGCAAAAATGTTTATTTAAAATGGTTCAATGACAAAATTTATTTTAGGCATAAGAAACCTTCAACCGCCTAAAGCTGTGTATGTGTTCGTTCTAACGGTAGGCTTGAAGCGTCCCAATAGCTTGCAACCGTCTGCGCATCGCCTCTTTTTTCTGAACGAAACGAAACAAAATATCAGGGTCACTGCGTTTGCATTTCTTCGCTGAAGGTAAACTTGGCTAAGGCGAGGTGGGCAAAAGTACACGTGCATTGGTCTTGTTGTTGTTGCTGTTGTTGTTTGTGTTTGTAGGTCAAGCTGCAAGTGCGATGTGTGCGCTTGTATGTTTATATGTTTGTGTAGTTGTGTTTGTGTTCGCATGTGTTGCAATGAAATAAATGTGTGCACTCCCCCCCCCCCTACCTACCACCCCATCATGCGATTTGATGCCATTCAAACATTTAAATACCAAAACTAGTCAACCTGAGCACTACCGCAAACAACAAAAACAACTGCAACACAACAAGCATTTGGCAAGAGTGCTCTGTCAACGGCAAAAAAAAAAAATATAAAAAATTGGCTACAGCCAAAATCTAAAATAAAAAAATGGAAACGCTGGCAGCATTTTCCGCTTGTGAAAGGAGCCGGAAAAAATGAGAAAAATGCATTTGGCCTTGGCATTTGTGGTTTTCCTGGGGCAGAACAATTACGGCGCAGCGTTCGAATGTTGCAGGACCAAATCCTGGCTTAAAATAAATATTTCAAATTGGACAAATTAAATTATTTCAAAAACGCTTTCAAATTTAAATGGAAGTGTGCTTTAGGAGAAACGTTTCGTATCTTGCCATGGTCGTCGGGAAGGGAAGTTGTGATTTTGTAATAAATATCGCAAAGAAAAAACTCTAAATTCGAAATTATGTCCGCTCGGATTCGGTAAGCTTACAAACAACTTAATGGGAGAAAAGTGGAATTTTTTATTATAGCAAATTTTGCAATGTAATTTTTTATATTTTTTTATTTAGAAATGTGTTAAAAAGCGTCGTTAAGTTGCGCACCCTCTTTTCTCTCTTACGGTTGCTATCGTCTCTTTCGCACACACGCGCTCCCACACACACACATACACATAACACACATTCAATATTTACACACACTAATTAAAACCGCCATAAAACACACTGAGCGAAAAAAAAAAACGAAATGAAACTACGACGCGAAAGAGGAGTCACGGAGAAGGCAATGAATGCCAACAACAACAACAAGAACATGAACAAGCTGCGCTAATGTGTTAATGGCTTTAAATGTGCATACACACACACACACACACATACTTACATAAATACTCTCAACTTACGCACACACACCACACACACACACACAAACATTTACTCAACTAACATTAAATAAACGCAAATAACTGCGCGCACATTAATAAAAACAGAAAAACAGCGAAAAAAAAAAATTGAAATGAAAACGAAAACGAAAAATATAAAAGAAAGAAAGAAAGAAAAAATGTGGCGAAAAAAACCAAAGGTCCTTCGTGTCGCGTCCCCTTGCGTCCCTCTAAAATCAACAGCGCAGCAGCATATGACAAGGATACGCTCCGCAGTTATGGCAGCGGCGGCTACATCGCGCGCGACGGACGCGCAAAAAAAGGATTGGCTCAGTGAACTGGCACTTTTTTTTTTTTTCGCTCTCTTCCATTTCAGCGGAAACCGCGAGGCTATAAAAACGGTTTTGCACACACAGGCACACGCACACAGACGTTTACATATACCGGACTGGCTTAATATAGAGATTTAAACATGTTGTGTCGGATTTTATAAATTAAACTCCTTCATATCAGGAATTTGAAGTTTTAAATTTGTTTACTATTTCTGTAAAGAAATACAAAAACAAATTATTGAAAATTCAATTGAGCACTTAAAAAAATCCAAAAATATAAGTGAAAACCAGTCTAGCCAATATGGTTACATATGTATATTAATACACCTGCAGGACGATGTCTGTGTGCCGCTTTAACAGTTTCATTTCATTTCATCATCAACAGAAACAGGATCAGAACGGAACACATCAGGAAGCAGGCCAAAGCCAAAGGCCGAGACGAAGTTTTCCTCTTTTTTTGTTTTGCTTTTTACAATGTAAAGCAATGCATATAAAAATAAATAAAATACACGAATAAAAAATACATATATGGATGTATATAAAATTAAAAACATAATATACATACAGCTTGATGCAAAAAAATATGTGTGCAGTTCTGAAAGAAACGTTTTCTATTATTTAAAAAACTTAAAAATAAAAATGTTTGACCTAAAGTTGCTCGAAAGAACATTCAAGTCAAATGTTTAACGCTCACAGTTGGCATGAGCTCTCTCTCCCTCTCTCTCTCTGAACTTAACTTATGGCGATGCGATGGTCGATGGTGGATGGCCGTTGGAATTATGTTATCAACAGAGTATCAGAGTAATTATTTTGCACGCAGGTGTACGCTACACTCGCATATAGTACCTGTTTAACTTTTATGATTTATGGCATGACATGATTACGTACAAGGACATGTGCTGCTCTGTGCAAGATTATATGTATGTGAATGAGTGAATGTGTTCTTGTGCTTGTGTTTGTGTTCCGGAAGTGCCACAGAAGCTCGTGAAGTGCGTGTGCGAGAAGGTGAAGTGAGCCTACAGCGCCCGAATGAATTAAAGGTTCACCCGCATTATTTGTTATTTGTGTTTTATGTTTTTCTCGGTAACCTAAAGAACTTGCATCTTATGTTAGTTGTTAGTGACTTTGTTCACTAAGTTCGTTAAGCAACTGAGAAGTATTTCAATTTATTACACTAACAATTTTCAATATTTCGTTGTTTTATACGTTTATATTTTTGTTTCAAGGAGTTACTTTGTCAGAACAAATTGCACCAGTTGTATAAAATGCATTTTTATTTTTAGGAAATAAGTGAAACTATAATGCGTTCGTGCGCTGTACCATATTGTACATACAAGTACAAATGTGCTATCGCTGGAGTGTAGGACTTGCTGGAAGATCTTCTTTTGATTAAATTGAGTTGCACGGCGTGAAATGAATTCGTCGGTTTGTTCGTACTTTAGTTTTTCTTTTATTGTTGTTTTTGTTGTTTGTTTTTCGTACTTTCGTTCTTTGACCGTAAAATATTTATTTTAAATTTTATTCATTACATTTCGAATCTTGGCGTTACAACTCGGCACTCAGCTTTACGCTTGGGCTTACCCCGCGCACAAGATTCTTGCTTCGCAGCAGCTCAATTTGTTTTCCGCGTCAATTTCAAGCGTTGAAATTCAAACGAATTTATTATTCGACGTTGTTGTTTGTTTACACTTGTTTTTGTTATTTTTGTTTGTTGTTGTTTTTCGGCTGTCTGCCGCTGAATGCCAAACGCTTTGGCTTAGGACCAGAGCCATGAAATCCACACTCGCAGAAGCCTGGGCGCAAATAAACAAAACGAACTACCAAACAAGCCCCGTTCCCCTCTCCCCTCTCGCCAATACTTTCCGCGATATATCCAGAGTCAAGCCAAGCCGCAGCAGCGTCCTCCTCATTCCTTTCGAATTTCCTTCCGTGTCGGCTTCCAAAGAACACATGTTTTAATTTATGGTTTTCCAAACGCAACTGACAGATAATACAAACACTAACACCAGCTCCTGCACCAGCACCCGCACACCTACACACACACACGCCGCACACACAACAAAACAATCACAAACAGAATTTGATTACAAATTTATGCGCCCCGAAACTAAAACGCCGATTCTGATCCCAATTTGTTGGATCGCTATTTCGATGCTGGATCCCCAGCGGCGCCGACGCACAGTGCTGACACCTCCTAAAAAAATCGAACAAAAGTGTTCGATTTTTTTTTAAAGATTGTTTTAAAAAGCAAAATGCTTTTTAGGCTTCAAATAATATTTAACATGGACATTTGATGGAATTGATAATCCAAGATGAAAGCCCTCATCTGAACTCTCATCGTTTTAATATACGAGTACATTTCGAATTTTGCACTGGCTTACCCATTAAATGGAGCACTGTGAAGCGGGAGAAGCAGCTCGTCGAAAGTCGATAGTCGCGAAAAGTGTTTATTTATACATTTACCGTTGGGGCGGAAATGGATGGCAGCATCTTCTTTTTTTCGTCGATTGTGGCTGCTGGTTGTTGTATATTAAACTTCCGGTGTGGAAGGATAATAAACAGACACACTCACCCAGAGACACGAACACAGAACTACACACTGAGAGATCTACACATATGACACCCCCAGCAAAGCGCGTTTAGTGGCAGGGCGCTCCAGAACAGACAGACAGACAGACAGGCAGAGAGACAGATACAAATAGACAAACAAATGAAATGAAAGGAATGAAATAGATTTGAAATGGAATGGGATGAATGTTTGGGAATGAGTTCAAGAGGAAAGACAGTTGAATTGACATGTGCCAACACTACCGCAACAACAACAACAGTGGCAACCACAACATCAAACTGTACGATGTACCTTTGCTGATCTTCCAGCCTATGGAATCGTTTAGTATATGGAATCTTATCAGTTATCTCAAATATCAAACAATTAAAAATATATTTGAAATAAGGTTAAAACGTTTTCCAAAATATTTTCATAAAAATCACATTAAATGTAAATAAAAGTGTTTAAAAAACTAAATAAATGTAGAACTTTTTAACGGTCTGTATTATTCAGACATCTTTGACTTAAGTGTTTAACAAAAAGTGAAAAAGATTAAATTATTACTTTTCACTTAATACCCAAATGAATTTGTTTACATTCGATTATAAACAATTGCAAATATGCAAATAAATATTGTATAAGTATACATATATATTAACTTATATTTTTAAATGCATAGGATGATGCTAAAGCAGTACACAGTGCGACGACAGCAACAAACACCACCGACGACAGCAATGCGATTACAATAACAAAGCATCGACATTAATACAAATGCACACATATCAAGGAGGCAACCGAAGTGGAGAAGGAAGGAGGTGCGAAGAACAGCGAGAAACAGTAGCAGCAGCAGCTGAAGCAGAAGCAGGAGCGGCACAAATAAACAAAAGTCACAAGCGCACATTTATAATTAAGGCAAAAGCGACAATTGGGAACGATTTCGGTTGCGTTGCGGCGGAATTGCGTATTTTAGTGAGAGTTTGTGAGTACGTGTATGTGTATGTGTGTGGGTGTGTGCGTACAGGTTCGAGTATATACGCATGCGACTGTGTTTGTGTGTTTGTGTCTGCGCAAAAATAAGGTGCTTCGCAAAGCAAAGTTTTTGTGGAGCATCTTATGCAAACGATGGTGTAGAAGACGCCGTATCCTTAGGGGAAGCGTACGAAAGCGAATGAAACAACATCTCGAAATGTTTCGAGGATATTAGCAGAAAATGCAATTTTCTTAAATTGGACGTGTGGTATTTAAATATACCGTTATTTTTGTTTGTCTGTTTGGTTGCTTCTTATCTGGAATCTGTCGAAGTTCAAATTAAACTACAGGAGGTTTGTTTTGATAGCGCCAAAGTAAATTTTTCTTAATTTCTTAAGCTAAGAACAGAAAAAATGTTAAAAATATTAATGAAAATTGCATCGCTCTACTCCTCTATAATATTTTACTTAGATTATGTAAATAAACGCCATGGAATCAACTTTATTTGATGTCTCTTGAAAAACATTCGACAAACATTAAAAGTGATACAACAGCAAAAGTCATGTCAACAATCGAAACCAAAACCAAAACAAAAAAGAAATAACCAAGGCCCTGAAAAACCATGTTCGAATAATTTTAACTAACTCAAATTTCGGTCAATTTTCCCATTAATTATTTACAAAGGCATGTGAAAACAAGCGCCACGAAACGACCGCCTCCATTAGTATCGACTTCCTTCCAATACTTCATACAAAAAATAAAAAAAAAACAGGGAAAGAGAAGCAGAAAAAACTGTGGCCCACATCGAAAAAAAAACTGAACGAAGGAATGATTACTCCAATTAAACTCATTAACCGCAACGCAAATAGAAGTACCTAGCCGAGCCCGCCCATCAGCCCATCAGCCCATCCTAAAAAAACAAAATACATTGGAAAAGGAAACAAAAAAAAAAATGATATAAACTATTAGGACAAGCAAAGCAGAAAGAACAAAATTGAAACACGAACGAACCTTTTTCAAACCAAAAATATCCGAACCTTGCACAATTTCGTTTGGGTTGTTGTGCTGTATAAAACAACAACAAGAACAACAACAACAACAGCGACATGACAAATACAACAACACTTACATACAAAAGGAAAATCAAGCGAAATAACTTGAAAAATTCAACACTTTTCAATTTTTATCGATCGATTTCGAGCGTGCAAACGACTATAGAAAAGAGCTAAGGCAGCGGAATGGTGGTGCTTGTATGGATGTGGATGTGGGCGCATGGACGCACACCTTTGTGTGGCCACCCGCGCGCTCGCGTTTGTTTGAATTTTCAAAACAAACCGTTTGAAAATGAAATACTTCGCTGAATGTACTTGCGGTCTATGACTGGCTCGGCTTGGTCGTTTGCAAAATATCGCTACAATTTTGAAGAAATTAAAGAAATAGCGAAGGTTAGTGCCACGCCCTTCATTTGACAGATTAAAATTTTTTCATACTTTCAAGTCAATGCACGATACAATTTTATCTTGATTGATTGCGATTCTCAAACTCGTTTTCATCCTAAAAGTATGCTCAAATGAAGGTATGCAATATAATATATTCTTACATAAATATTGAGTTCAAAAATATTGCTAACAATTTGTGTAAATAAATATGCCACGCCTTTTTATCAAGTTCCACAAGATTACTCGATAAATCAAGCTAACCGGATGTATCTCATGGGTGCAGTGTGAAAAATGCGCTTAAACTGGAAAAGCATGCAGAATCCCTTTGCACCTTTTGTGGCAGAATCGGGAAAGTATTTCGCACACAAACTCCGTTGCAAATAAATATGAAAACTAACACATGCATTTGTTTCGCGGTGTGACGGCGAATATGCATGTGTACATGTGTGTGTGTGTGTGTTTACTAACAAACAATTTTAACGTTTTGTAATGCGCAACGCCAAAAGAAGCCCCACAAATGGCAGCGAGGAGGAGCGTCGCGGCGTCAGTGGCTGCCTTTCGTGCAATTAAATCGATATTACGCGAACATGCCTAATTGCGGATGACACGGAACTGTTTACCCCACAACAACACAACACAACACAACAAAAACCAACAACATAACTGCAAAAGGAAAAAAAAAAAAGAAAATGAAACAACAACTCGACAGCCGCAACAACAACGGCAGAAGGTACAAAATTGGAAGCGAACAGCAAACAATGGGCTGCTGCTTTAACAAAACGTTTGTTAAATAGAACTGAACCGTTAGCGCAACTTTGAATTTCGAGAGGGACAGCGAATACGAGAGAGTGAGAAGCCCAACTCCTTGAATGCATAGCGTCATAAAATAGTTTGTATTTGTATTTGTATTTATTAGCAAATCGAGCAATATTGATTTCTTACAATTTGTGAACTTACGTTCTGTAAATATTTGACGTTTCTATTTTTGTTGGTTTACATAATAAAATACCGTTATATTAAATTATAAACATTTTCAAAGGGGAACAAGAATTTTTGAGGACCATGTCTAGGAGTTAACATTTATACTACAGCCTTTAAATGCGATGAAATTTTGGCATTTCATAGACGAAGCAAACTTACTCAAATGTTTTGAAAAAATTTCAAAAAATTAATTTATTAATTTTCATTGTAATAAAAATGTTACCTCATTGTTTTAATAAGCAATTTTACCTGTGGCTTTGATCTGATACCATGAAAATTATTATTATTGTTATTGTTGTTGTTAGTATTATTATTATCGTTTATCGAATAAGTACACAAATCAATTCTAACTTAATGCCATGCGATAACCATAAATTACAGCAATTTCCCAAATGAGGCCAATTAACATTTCAAAATAATTCAAATAACAAAAAGAGGAAAGCAAAACGAAGAGGAAAAAGAAAAAACTACACAAGCAAAAAGAAATTGCCTTAAATGTCCTCAAATCTCAAAGCAATTTTCCCACACGCACACGCATACAGACGAAAAGACAGATAGACAGACAGACATACAGACAGACATACGGACATACAGACGGACTGATATAAAGACAAACACAAAATAACGGCAAATGAGATTTCAATTTATTTTCCATTTTTAATGAGCTGTCAAAATGAAAAACCTTTAAAAGCTTCTTACTCGCGCCAACAACAACAAGAACAACAAAATTTTCTTTAAAAAAAAAAACATAATAATAAACAACAACTGCAAACATCGAGCACCGAACGATCAATAAAAGTACGAGTGAGCAGAACACAAGAAAAAGTTTATAAAAAGTCGATAAATTATTGATTAGATTTATCTGAGAAATTTTTACCCGGCGTCCTTGCCACGACGACGACGACGACGACGACGACGACGACGACGACGTCGACGGTGTATTTAGCCCAAAGGCAGCTACACGGGAGCAGTTGAACACTGGAAGGAGGAGGAGGAGGAGAACTGAAAGAGGCGAAAATGTAGGACACACAAAAAAGGTACACGAAATGTACACACGAAATATGAAAAGGACAACGAAGTAAACAACCATAAAGAAATACAAACCGGTTTCAAAGACTCGATAATCGAAAAATTTCCTTTCTACAACAAAAATTAATAAGGAAACTCGTAAAAAAAACGAACACTATCAATTTCAAGTTAGTAATTACGATTAAGAACACTAAAACCGGTTTTTCGAAGAGACTATAAAGTTGTAATTGCATAGTGTAAAATCGGAATGTATGAAACACAAATCAAAAACATATAAACCGGTTTCTGCATCATTCCGAACCGGTTTAAAACTTTTATGTTAAATACGACGAACCTGAGTTGAGTGTACGAGTATGTGTAAAACAATATGGCGTGCGTCGTTAATGGCATTTCCGCTCGGCCATTACTGAGCAGACAGACGGACAGACGCATGGACGGACATTCGGTTAGAGGCATTGTCCTCTTTACAATTGCACGCGGCGAGAAAAAATAACACCAGACAAATACAAAAACAAAATATAAAAAAATATGAAATAATGTTAAAAAAGAGAAGAAAAAAAAAAGAAAAGAGAAAGCAAAACAATGTCCATGAGAGACGCAATAAAATAGAAGAAAATTTCTATATAAATGGCGCGCTGATTTCCGTTTTGTAAGTGGATGGCGGAAGCGGAAGTGCGGGTGCTGTCGCGTGTAGGAGCGCAGCGCGTGACTAAAAGTGCGTACAGCGCCATTTTGTGACATTTTAAAGTACGACTGCGGATGGCGGATGGCGGACAAGAAGACAAAGTTCCAAAGTCGCGTAGTGCGAGTGTTTGTGTGTGCGGCCGGCATTATTTGTGGGCAGCATAGGCGTGGGAAGAGGCCTGCTACACTGGCAGGAAAACGATTTTCGGCCATTTGTCATTGCGCCGGAAGTTGCCAGCAAATAAGCTTAAAAACTCTAAATTTATGCGCGGAAATGGAAATGGCAAAAAGACTTTTCAAAATGTATTAAAAATTTGTGGAGAAATAGACAACAACAAAAAAAACAAAAAACCAACAACAACAAACAACAAATCTTTTAAAATTCAGATTAGAAAAAGAACAAAGCAGAATTTTAAGTTTCTCTCTCAAGCGGCGAGAAATGTTTAGCGATAATGGACGACATTTTGAAATACATAAAGCGAGAAATTATCTTTCCGGAAGAATGTTTTCGCCATTTTTTCAACATGTCATGCGAGAAATTTGCACACAAAATAAGGAAGAAATAATTTTAAATTTCATTTGGCGCGTAAATTGTTGTTTAAGAAAGTTGCCAATTTTTCCGACAATATTTTTCTTTTCGGTTTTTTGTGTTGTTCATTCTTTACAGTAATTTATTCAAATTGACTTTAGGCCATAATTCAAGCAGTCTCTGTCGCCTTCCATTTTCCACTTAAGCTGCGTCGATGAGAAACGCCAAAGAAATATATTCGCACTCGCTCTTCTTCTTCTTCTGCTTCTTCATTTTGTTCGACAACAACACATGAAGTTGGTGAGGGGGTTGGTTACATACCCCCTCATCTAAACCGCGCTTTCACACGCTCCACTTCTCCACTCTTCCTGTTGCCAACTTTTTTTGTTTGGCAGCAATTGGCAAACGTCTTTGCCGGAAAAGCAGCAGCCAAGACCGCCAAAAAAAATAAAATCGAAACAAAAAGAGCAAAAAAAAAACGAGTGAGTGAGCGAGAAAATTATGCGAAATCTCAAGAGACTTAAACAAAGAGCCAAAGTTTAAATTTATCAATAGCAAAATTTGTGCATGCCCGAAAGGAGAAAAGAAAATGAAAAGAATTAAAAAAAAAAAACGCCGAAAATAACTTGCAAGAAATGTGTGCAAAAAACAAGAAGAAGAAACAAGAAGTACAGCGAAGCGAAAAAAATTAAATTGGCAGAATTTCGTTACACGCGCCGAGAAGCAGCAGACTCGGAAGGGAAACGCCGCGACAGCCAAGAGGCGCGCGCGCTACTGTTCCTTCTCGAGTGTGACACATTTTTCTGTGACAGCAAAGTGAAGTGCAGTCGCGTCGGGTTCCTCCTTACTGCACGGCAAGCGATCGAGCAAGCCTGCGACAAAACTGCACAATGGCATTTAGCAGACCAAAAGTTTAGCAAAAATTTAATTGAAACTGATGAAGTTTGGAGTTATGTGCATTTATTTTCTAACATATATATTAAGAATGTATTTTGTTAAGAATACAATATGAATTAAATTGTGTCATCAACTACCGATGGTTAATTGGATTGGATGAAGAATGCTTTAGAAATTAAATGAAAAATGCTGTATGAAATAAAACCTTTGAGGAAAATGAAAAAAGTTTTAAACAGTTTAATAGGCCGATATTTGTTTGATGACAGTTTTCGGTTTTTTTTCTTTTTTATATATTGTATACATGTATATGCATATATAATGTTTATAATAAATGCCAGATTAAGAAGATGTCTGTAAGTGCGTTTATCTGTAAGAATCTGCCACTGTGCTCTTTTACGATTTACGAGTGTCGTTTGCGTTTCACTGTGTGTGCCAGTGAGTGTGTGGTGTATGGTGTGTATGTTTGAGCGTACATACGTGTATGTATGTATGTGTGTGCGTCCGTGTCAAAGACATTAATCAATGGCATCGGAATGCGGCGCAAATATGGTAAAAATTTGGAAACGGCGCAGCAAAGTGGCCCAAAATTCGCATTTGTCGTATTCGTTTTTGTTTTTGTCGTCATCGTCGTCGTCTATCGATGTTTCTGTGCGAATTGCAGCAGCCTGGCAACACTGCTGTCGATTTGAGTTTTGAACATTTTTTCTGAATTAGTTGCTGGGCTGCAGTTTGTATTTTCGGAGCGCCGAGGAGTGACGGTGCATCGAAATATTTAAAGTGTTTGCCGACTCGAAATCGCTTTTGCAGTCTGGTGATTTGAGTTGGAATTTTGTAGTGGGGATGCGAAAGTTGAGGAAAGCCGATTTTCATACACTCGAATGTATATAAATTTATTTTTAATTTAAGTAGCGAGATTTTCAAATCTCATATAGGAGATTTTATCTTCTCGTGTCACAAAGTCACAAACAAGTGATGCAGTAATTTAAAATGTTATTTGTCAACACCTAAAACTATGCTAGCAATGAATCAACTGAAATTGTTTTTAAATTCAAATATTTGAAAGCAAAAACTTTTATTAACAATTTTTGAATTGTTTAAATAAGCTGAAATAATTTGTTAAAATTGTATTAAATAAATTCAGTTAGGTAAAACCAAAACAAATTTTAACAGTTACACTGAAAATCAGTTATTGGTTTAAAAAACAACAACTCTGCTATTACAAAAGAATTTAATTACGGTAGTTTTTCCAGTTAACTTTTGTTCGAAATGTTCGCGTTTATTGTGTCATTTTTGGATAATATTTTATGTTGTTGTTGTGTTGAAAAAGCACATGTTTGCAAATACTTTATTTATTCATAGCACCACCACCTAAAACTATGCTACGTTTTTGTGCAGTCATGTCAAAATGCGTTTATAAAATTTTCACCTTCAATTAAAATAACTGGTTTTGATTAAAAATTTAGATTTTTCAATTAAAATACATTTTCAACTACTGGGCTGCTGCTGTTGTTGTTGTTTTTGTTGTTGCGGCTGTCGGAATAATCATAACGGAGCTTTGTGCAATGCCGCTGCGCCTAAAATGCAACAACGAATAATGACAAATAATAATAAAACTTACACAACTAAATATTATATGGAAATGCCACAAAACAACAAAATATGTTATCACACACACACACACACATGGTTACTGGATTTTCCAACATAATTTTGTTGTATTTTAATTGAAATTGAAATTTGTGTTCAAAGACTTTGCATTAAACAACAGCTAGTCCAGATCCAGAGAGGGAGCGTAGAGAGAGATAGAGAGCGAGCTAGCAACAGGATGTTAATTAAAAAATAAATGCGCGCAATTATAGCATACATCTGGGCGCTAACATATACGTCGTCAGTGAGGGGGGTGGGGGAAAGCACAAAATACGCGCACGCAGCTGCGGAAAATGCAACAAATTAACATTTAATTTTATGCCGCGGCGGATTTTAATTCTGTTTTTGTATTATTTATTTAAGGGCGGGTATAGGAAGTTTACATTCCATTCAATACACATACACATACACACTTATACATATGCACTCTTGGCGCACAATGTACATGTGCGGATTTTACATGGGCCATAATTGTTTTACATGCCGTTAAGTATGCTCGCGAATTGAAATTAATTATTACGCTGCAATAGATCATTAATTATTGACCGCTGGCACAGAATGCATGACCACAAAAATGCGATATCGCTGCTGTTGCTGCTGCTGCTGCTGTCGCACACACCTCAAATTAAAAATGGCAACTCATTACTTTAGGCAACATGTTTATTTATAATTTCGAATGGCGGACGGACGGACGATTTAAACTCCGCACTCGAAGAAAAATATTTTTAACAAGAAATTACATTTTTTACGGTTTCTACAAATTGTTTCTAATGAAAAATATTTGCACAATTATTTTTGGATAAGGTTCTGAAACGGCACGTGCCACAATTTTGTAACTAATTTTTTTTAAACTTAAAAATAAATGAATTTGTGATTTTTCCTGACAGAAAATTATCCGCTCGTGCGCCTGAGAGTAGACTTGAAAATATTGCGTTTTTTATGGCAAGCGATTGCATACATGATTAAATTGAAAACCTAATAAAACACTCCATTTATATAAATTGCATGATTGACAACACAAGCACAAACCGTTACCCTCCCCTCCACTCCCCTTCTATTTTTTTTTTTACAATTTTCAACCTTGTGCCTTTCCGGTTGAAAAAAAAAATGCCATCAATAAAATTTATCAATGAAATTGTTTAATACCGCGCATCAGAAAAAAAAACATCGAAGAAAAACGCAAATTGGCTACGAAAATGAAAAAAAAAAACAAAAATTCCCAAATACGCCCATCGGCATTCGAATTGCACACGTTACTCGAGCGCGGGCGCGACATAAAAAATTGAATATGAATAAAAATGCGAACTTTGTACGCTTGGGCGGCGGGAAATGCGAATACGTGCCGCGGGATTGCGCGACCCAAGGACTTTCGGAATCCAGCCTCAGCTATTTACAACTGAGGAGCTGAGCTTATGGCAAAATTCAACAGTGACACCACAATCAACGGGTCCACCATCCTACCCACCCCTCGCCATTTTCAATCCGCACACATCAGCTACCCCACATATCCGCATTCGTAGTCGTACATTTGTCATGGCATCATAAGTTACAATTTGTTATTGTGGTGGTTGTGTGACAAAGTTATCGTTGTTGTTGTCGTCGTTGTTGTACTCAAGTCAAAGCGCCAGAAATTCAGTTGTCATTTTTATCAGCCAGTAGCACCGCACAAGGCGCCTAATACACCGAGCGAAAAAGTTGCTGCCTATGAAAAATCTTAACATTTTATTTTATCTCTTCGATGGGATTGGAATAACATTTTTTAAAATATAATTGAAAAATAAATTATGGAATTGAATACTCTTTAAAATTCAGGAATATTTCACAGGGTCAATTCGAATTGAATATTTGTAGTGTAAACGCTTTAAGTAGCATAGAGGGAAGTAGTGTGAGCAATTTTGGAGAATTGCACCGGAGAGGATATTTGGGTGCGGGTCGAAGGGGAACGATGTAGCGCCGACATTTGACAAGTGAGGCTAAAGTATATTTAATGCGTGCGCGTGTTCTGCGTGTGTAATAAAAATCCATAAGCGATGCTGCGAACATATTTTTTAGTTGAAACTGAAAAGTCGCTCCAACAAAATTCAGGGGCGTATGTAGCAGCACCCCTGAGACCTACTACGCAGCTTAGTTCAACTCACACTAACAACTTTAGTCGAAAACCAGCTGCGCCATTCGTCAGCGCCAACAACAAAAATCAACACAATAGCCCGGCGTCGAGCATTAAAAATTGAAAACTGTGTGTGTTTTTCTTTTTTTTGAATTGGGGGAGGGTGACTCATAGGAGTGCGCGAAATTTTGCATTGCATATTTTTTGGCACCCGTGAGCTTAAGTAAACCGAAGGACATGAGCGTGCGTTGGCCAAGAGGGAATCGCGCTTTAAAGGTCATCGTGCATTCAGTCATTCATTCGTTTACTCAATTGTAGCGTTGATATTCAAGCTTTATGCACTGAGAATTGAATTTAGGCGCGTTGCATGCTTTTAGGCGTGTGTACATAAGCTAAAACTTAAAGTTTTGCTAGCACAGTTTTTGGCGTATTTCAACACGCCTCAATAATTACTTAAAAAAAAATAAAATTGAACAGAAAAATGAAAAGCAACTTTGCTTAACCGTAAAGCGTTTCCGTTTGGCGTTGCAGATCACGAATTGTGCGCCGCCTCAAAAATTCGCCAAAATTATTGCGTGTCGCTCATTTGTTATTCGTGTGTTGTATGCTTAAAACAGCCGCCCACACAGTACTCAAGTTTGATGGATGAACAAAATTGAAAAAATCAGATTTTTAATATATGATCAATTATTGAAAAACAATTTTTAATTTTTATTGCATAATTTTAGGTTGTATTTGAATTTTGAAGACGAATTTTAATTGATTTTTTTACAATTTCAAAGTTAAATAAGTCGAGTTTATATGCACATCTAAGTACTATGCACCCCATCCAAAAGATTCTACTGAAAAAATCATTGAATC
The DNA here is from genome assembly GCA_949127995.1 of Suillia variegata. Lineage (NCBI taxonomy): Eukaryota > Metazoa > Arthropoda > Insecta > Diptera > Heleomyzidae > Suillia > Suillia variegata. The sequence continues at coordinate 42,814,284 of OX421846.1, read as the reverse complement.
AAAATGTCAGACGGACAAAAAGGCAGAGCCTGGGACGCGCGTTCGGTTCGACAACGCTTTATACGTAATTTTCCTTCCGGCTGTCATATCCGGCTGCTTTTTATCGGCTGTAGCTGTAGCGCCTAAAACGCTGCTGTGTATGGCAGTCAAAGTTGCGTAAATCATAGCGCGCTTTTGTGTATTTTATGTGTGCGTGTGTGTGTGTGTTTGCCGTTTGCTGCAGACGCGCTTTATCTTGCTTTTTCGTCTTCGTCTTCTTCTTGACTGCTTTTACTTTATGCCCGGGCAATTTCAATTATTAATGCGCCTAAAATCGCACTCACACACAAACATTTTTGGGTGCGATATTGCGATCAAGAAATCGCTGGAGCAAACTTTTTTTTTAAATTTTTTTTTTGTCTGTTTTCGCTCGTTCGTTCGTCTTTTATAATTTTATAAATCAGCATTTAATGAATTTTTGAAGCATCGTTTTATGATTATGACGAGCCGCCTGAAAGGCTGCAGTGCATATAAACCGCTTTCACAAGTGATTACAAATTATTGTTGCGGCATTTTAGGGGCGCCGCTGTTAATGTTGCATTACAGTTTTCGGCTATTTACACATGCGGCGACTCGGACGCCTAAAAACACTCAGCAGCAACGGAAATACAGATTTTATGGTTATTGGGCAATTAGTCGCGCGCTTGTCGACCGCAACGAGTGCAACTGCTGCTCGTTAAAATAAATACAAAAATACATACATACACACATACATATAAAAAAATAAATGTTAAATGGCTGCCAGCGAATTTTGCCAAAAACAATTATTAATATTTAATTTGTGGTTAAAATGGACAGACGGACGGATGGATGACTATGGCAAATATTTGTCGGGCTCGATGATATTTTAATGGTTTAAGTGCCCAAAAGACGACGTGCAAATAATTTTTGGCTTTCGCGCGCGCGCGCGCGCCATAATTGCTGGCAAAAAGCGAGTGACAGACGCACACAAATATGCAACATGCGCTTCTCGTGTTATATGAGAACTTAATGGACATTTAAAAATTTATTGCATAATTTAAGGAGCAAGCGTAAATTAAGTGTACGCGGAAATGTTGGTGTTAAATTTGCTGTGGATTGTCTTTTTTCTTTTTTTGTTTGCTATTTGCGCCTAAATATTTAAATTTATAGCAAATTTGTGCCAGAATTCTAAAAAGCATTGAATACGCGAATTTTCGCTGACATAAATAATTATTTTTTGTTTTGTTTTGTTTTGTTTTGTTTTGTTTTGTTTTGTTTTGTTTTGTTGCTACTCGTAGTTGTTGTCATTTAATTACAAATGCAAATGCTGGCCAAGTCGCGGCGTGAATTTAAATTGAAATTGAAAATAATCATTTGGTCATTTGGCCATTTGAAATATTGATGGCGTGTGCATTTGAAGTGTTTGAAATTAACACAATTCGCAATACACCGAGCGCAGCGCCGTGAGGTATGCAATGCCATTTTGAATTTCACACGAGCTGCACATACATAAATAAATAGCAGCAAATTCGATTCGCATTCGTTGTTCGCGCTGTTCTAATTGAAAAACTTAAATATTTAAAATCAACACAGCGCAGGAATATTAACAATTTACACGGCATTTCAGCTCAATTAATTTTTTGTTTGACTTCCCTTATCATTTCCGCGGACAAGTTCACTCAATTACCATAATTTGCGTGTCTCAATCAATTTGGAGCGCGCGCGCTTTTTGGCGTTTCCGCTGGTCGCCGCACGCGCCCGTTGACATTTTGAATAATTATAAAGTACAAAACCAAATATTACAAGTATAAGTCATAATGGCATGAAATTCGTTAATTACTTCAGCACAGACGCGCACAGAATGTCACCATCTTTGACATCTTGTAGTGCTGATTGTCTGTCTGTCTGTCTGAGTGTCTCTCTGTATCTTTGTCTTTTTGTTTGTCTGTGACAGCTGTGCCAAAAAGCGCAACAAAGTCAACTGCTGTGGAAAATGTCAAAATGACAGTTGGCAGCACAAGAGTTTACGTACATAAATAAATATGTATACGCAAATACGCAGCATCAGCGGCAGTAGCGGCAGCGGCGGCGGCGGCAGCCCTCTTGATGACATCATCAATCTAATTAGCTGCGCAGCTTGTCAAGCCAAGCAAAATAATTATGCCAAAAGTCAAAGTAATTGCATACTTTTAGGTGCATTGGAATTACTATAATTGAGTGGCATTTCGACATACCTTCTTAATTATGAGGAAGTCAAATATTGCCCCACAACTTAAATTCGAAATTGAATAGCTAATTTATGGACTTACAAATACATTTGACAAAAACATAATTTCACAAGAATTGAAGTGATTTCCAATTAACCTTGATTAGCTTCATGAAGATAAATATTTGAAAAATTTAGATTTTAAAGCACAGATTCAGATTCATTTAAGAATATCAAATTGATGACAAGCACAATAACGATATTAAATGCAACAATAAGAGTGTTCGAATTTAAAATAATAATTGATTAAAAATTTGGAAACATATCATTTACTTAAAACTAAAGATTATTATTTCCTTAAACGTTCTCCATGTCGTATGAGTACCATTATTTGAATATAATTTCGTTTTTTTGACATTTCCATACGATAAGTACCACTTTTCTACAAAAACAAAACAATATTATCAATGAAAAAGCAATTGCTGTATACTAGCAACAACAAACAAACAAACAGAAGAATACTTACAAACATTTATATTTATTTATATGTAATAGTAACGCCGGCAGGCCAAAGAAAATTATCGCTAATTCATTAGATAAATAGTTTTTGACTTCTCTACAGACTTTTGCTAAGGAAACAGTAGCGTTCGTGCACACACACACATACAAACACACACGCACACTTTTACATTTATACAGCATATCAGCAAATTCACACAAGAGTACATCGATTTCAATAGCAAGTAAAACGCCTTCCACGTCAAACCCAAATCCAACCCCCTCTGGCATATGTAATCCGCCCACTTAATTAAATGCCAAGCTAATTCGCACTTAACCTTGAGGCAACAGCAACAGCAGAGCAGCAGCAGCAGCAGCCGCGCCAGGAAATGCAAGTGTAAGAAAATACCAATTTGAGAGAGTTTGTTTCGTCCTTCTTACAATTTCCTTTTTGCAAACTCAATACGCTACAATTTGTTTCAGCGCGCCGCATTATCCTATTTTCTATTAGGTGATGGTGGGCGGACAAGCAAGCGGTGGAGGGGGCGGGGGTTACGACAGAAAAGGTTTACTTGTGCTGGAGGTGAAACAGCAAAAAATGAAACTAGGACCGAGAAGGGAACTGACTCAGTTGAGTCAGTTTTACAAGGATACAATCCAAGGCAGTGAGGCGCTTGAGGGACGCGAAAATAGCAAAAAGCAAACGATTTTCTCATTTTCCTTTGTTGGAGAAAAAAAACGAAAAAATAAATACAAATTAAATGAAATATACAACGAAATTGTATGAATCGAAATTCTAACTGGAACAAAATTCAAAAGTTTTCTTCTGATATATACGACATTGAATATTTAAAGAAATTTACTTATTAAATGTTGAATTTTGGAATGAAATTATTTTAATGCATAAAATAGTTTAACCATTGCCAATTTGTACTTTCTATGACGGAATTTCGACCCATTCTCGAAGGAGCAGAACGAAAAAAAAAGCAGACAAGGAAAATAACCTAAGCAATGACCTGAATCCATGCAAGTAGGTGGCTTAACTTAGAGCGGTGTAGTGCGGCACGGTGCAATGCGGAGTAGTGCGCGTATTTTATGCATTTTGCGATAAGGATTTGCCGCACAGCAAAATCCGCAATCTACGAGATATCGCCTGCGTGGCGCGGCGCTGCGCAAAATAGAGCAGAGCAGAGAAGCGTTTAAAACATTTTCGCCACATTTTACGATTTTATTTATATTCCAGTGTGCGCGTTTATTCGTTTAGTTTGTTTGTCCGTCTGTCTGTCTGTTCGTCCGTTCGTTCGTTCCTTCTTTCGTTTCGTCAGTTGAAGGCTTAAATTTTTATTGTTGTTGTTGTTCTTATTGCTTTCGGTTGTTGCATTTCTTGCGCTGCTGCAGTGCTAGGCACTTGCTACAAGGCAGCTAGGCAGCTCTTACCTAGCTGCTAATTTATTTTATTTGAATTTTCCTCGCTTTCAATTAGGAAGGCATTAAGCCAGAAAATGCTTCAATGAGGTTGGCTTCTTTTTTGTTTGTTGCTGTTGTTGTTGTTGTTTTAGTTGTTGTTTATTTGTGAACTCACTTTTATTTTTTAATTTTTGTTCGTTCATTTACTTTTTTTTTGTGCTTTACGTTTTTTGTATAATTTATTTGCATAGAACTTTCATTCTTTGCTGAGGTTTTTGTTTATTCTTTCGCGCTGCTTTTTTTGCTGTTGCTGTTGGTGTTGTTGTTTTTAATTTCAATGAAAAAATTGAGGTTAATTTCCAGCGGTGTAAAATGCTAAATAAAATAACCTTTGTGTGAAATAAATTAAAAGCGAAAACAAATTAAAAATAAAAGAAATTTTTCGGTGGCGCCTCAGTGCAGCGGTGGGCAATTTCAATGGAAGTCTTTTGTTTGGCAGCAGAATTTGGCAGAAAGGAATTACGAGGAATTCAAGGTACACAAAGTCTTCTGAGAACGAGGAAATTAAGAAAGCTCATAATTTATTTTTCCCAGTATCTTAAATATCCAACTTTTCTGTTGTTTTTCGCAATTCTGAGTATGGGATCAGGTGGAGATTAAATTTAACTTAAAACAAAATTATATTAAATAAATGTTTAAGTTTTGTATTTAATAAATTAATAAAGAAACTTATTTACTATAAAATTTTCCTCTCTTTAATGTTGTGAATATGTTTATTGCATTAAACTAAATTTTGCTTAATATGCAATTTTTCAATAAAACAAAATTAAAAGCAAAACATTGAAAGCTATATTCTGCATATTTTCCCTAAGCTTTTAGAACTCCCCTTCTAGCATTGTCTTGTTACACACACACTTACACGGGTTACACTTCCTTATCCGCTTATAAAATATTAAATTTAAAGGAAAAGGAAAAAGAAAGGGAAGTGAAAAGACTTGCTGTGCAAGCGTCTTTAAGTTTTCTTTCCCAGAATAAGTATTTACTTTAAGTAATTTTTGCACATAAGCAGAAGACACTGCCCAGCAGCGCTGGAGTTGGGTCGTTCCTTCGTTCTTTCACCCATTGCTGCTCCCTGCGGTCTTTTTAGTAGCGCCCCCGCGCTTAATTCTTTTCCTTACTCTTTTCGTAGCCGTAGCCGGAGCCACACAACAAAATAAATAAATGAATAAATAAATAAATAAGTTCAAGAACTATTTAGTATTTGCTAATCCTTTTTAACTATGGCGGACGTCTGCCCGCCCTTGTGCCCGCTTTGATTTTGCTGTTTGTAGAGTACCCTTATTTCCGCACAGTGTGTATGTGAATGTATGTGGGTGTGTGTGATTATTTGTTTATATATGTGCATGTGTATTTAGCATTTGTGCTGGTATTTAGTTCTAGCGCAAAATTGAATTTGTTTTCGCAAAAGGATTTAATTAGTGCAAACTTCCAACACCATCAATATTGGCCAATTCCACGTTGACGTACAAGTATCAAAAAGGTAAATGGAACTGTCATCATTTTCAATGGAAAGAAAAGAACAAGTCCTGAGGGAACTATTAGTAATTGGTACCAGCGCGGCTAGGACAGAGGCGGCTGGAAAAGCAGTTTGAATAAAGTTTTAAATGATACTGGTTCAATCCCAGCTGAGCAAATAACTAAAATTTTAATGACAAATTCTAGAAGTTATAACAAAATTATAATTTTTTTGAGTTCGATAATAATAACAAACTTTTAGGTCTTTTGTTTTAAAAATTTTATTGTTAAAAAAATGTTGTATCTCATCACTTTAGATTTGTAATACTTGGCACTGCAAAATCATTCAAGTCTATTTTATGTTTAAGAAACAAATCATGTTCCAATAACCTTCAAAATTCTTCCTTACTTGTAAAAGTTTCAAAAGGAATAATATTGTTAAATTTTAAATTGTTTTTATAAAAATTAAATTTTTACCCAAAAGATATTTTCTCGTAGACAACATAAAATGGAGTTGCTACAAATACGCAATTAATTGATAAATAAATCATTTGTCGCATGTGGAAGTTACCCGTTGTTGCGACACTAACAACGCAACAACAACAACAACAAAAGGAATGAAAATACAATCACGACTATTGCTATTTGCCCGCACTATTCGCGCTCAGTGTTAATTTCGTTATTTAAAAGTATTAAAAAGAGATTTCAGCTCATTCAGAAAGTTTTGCAGGAGCAACAGCAGCAGCAGCATCACCATCAGCAGCAGCAGCAGCAGTAGAAGCAAACTTTTGTAGTTGTTGTGAAAATTTAAATTCTCAAAGCCTGAAAGTCTTCAAAGGCAAACTCCTGCTTCAGCTTCAGCATCAGCTTCAGCGAAGCAACGCCAGCGGATACGGAAGTATTTTACAAATAGTTTAAAGTTTTATTAAAATGATGATGGGGGCTAAATTTGCTGATAAGCAAAAGGAACACGGTGGGGCAGTGCAGAAAAGGAATATACTTTCGCCGGGCGATAGAAGAAATAAAAGCAAAATAATAATAAATGTAAAAAGCTGGCAACAACAATCTGAAATATTTTTGGAAAGTTAGAAAGTAACCCTTTTTCCGAAAAGCAAATCTAATATTCAATTGAACCTTTTTTTAACACCCTCACTTCCACAATCCTCTCAGGCATTTGCATCGATGCCACAGTACTTAAACTAACAGAAATCTTTCATGAGCAGTTTTAGTCGAATGAATATGATGTCACAGTAGGCTTAATTAACTTATGATTGTATTAATTGCAGAATTTAGAATAAGTTTACATTGATTTCAAATGTAAATCTCAAACAAATAAAAATTGTTTGAATACAAAAAAATAAAGATTAAAGTAAACCTAATTTTTCTCAAACTAAAATGGACAGTTTAAAATATTTTTAAACGAAATAATTGTTGAATTTTGAACTTTTCAAGAATTTATTTGTTTATTTTGCAGTTTTTCTTTACCCGTTTAAATTAAACTTAACCTCATTTTTGTACTATCTCAAGGTACTGTAAGTACTTATATATCGGTTTTGAGTACAAAATATGCAGACACTTAAATATGCCATAAAATAATTTGAATTCTTTTCATTTTGTGCTCTTTTTTTTGAGTTGGAGTTGTTTGTTCGTCTCCTCGATTTAACATATCAAACAGAAAAAAAGAAAAGTAAAGTCAAATACAAAAAAAAGAGCACAAGCTGGGCATATTTAAAATTCTGCAGTACCACCCTGTACGGTATTATGAATTCATATTCGTACAAAACATACGCCCACCCCATCCGTCGACTCGGCCAGCCAGCCAGCCAGCCAGCCAGCCAGCCAGCCAGCTCGATTTCAGCCGTAAAATCACAGCAACCGGCGCCGTCGTCCGCACTTATCATTAAAATATGCATATACGCCCCTCAAAAAAACACACACTCTCATACACACACACACGAAACAAAGGCAAAAACATGGACACAGACAAATCGACAGCAGAGCAAAAGTGAATTCGGAATTTTTATTTTACTACGAAAAATTGTTTCAAAATTAAATGAATTTTTAATATACCTACGCAGATATGCCAGCGCAAAGCCCAAACAAGCAGAAAGATACAAAAAAAAAAATATAAAAAAAATAACAACAACAAAAATGATATGCACAAGTTGAGTGCCTTTTTGCTGTTGCTGCTCTTGACTTGCAATATTGTTAACAAAGTAAAATTGGTCAGCTGCCACGCCTAGTTGAGTGCACTGCTCTACAAATGCCGATAAAAATTTAATTCAACAACGAAGCATGGTCTCTGCCCAAAAGTATAATTTTGTAATTAGTTTAAAAATTCACAGTTTAATTTTTAGTGCATACTTTTAGGCTGCAAAAAAGTAGCCATGAAATTAAATTTGATTCCTACACTTGTTAGATGCTGTATTAGTTAGTTATATAAACTAAGTGTGTGTTTTAGTTTTACTTCGGTATATAAGCCTAAAATTGGGCAACAATAAATTAAAACTTAATTTGTTTTTTTTCAATTATTTCGGCATTATTGGAATTTTAATTTAAAAAACGATTTTATCGAAAATGAGCTTAAGAAAAATACCATAAAATATTTGAATGGATAAAAGTATGCATGAAAGTATGCTAAATAATAACATTATTTTGTACATTTACAGTTAAAAAAAAGCAAATTACTTTTTATTGCATACTTTAAGGCCTTCTAAACAAGTTATGTAATTAAATTTTATTGTTAATTTCTTAAGATACTAAAAGTATGCAACAGGGACGTCTTTAGTATGAAAGTAATTGTCTCAAATATGCATTAAACTTTAAAATTGTATCTGTCCCAAAAACAACATTTACAGGTTTCGAAAAAATCATTGCATATATTTAGGCATAAGCTTAATAAACTACTTCATAAATTAAAACTAAAAGCAAAACAGCAACTTTAAAGACAATTTTCTTAATGGAAAAGGAAATGAAATGATTTTTGCATGAGAATCACCGACATTAAGCCAAGAAAAAAGAAGAAAGAACAAAAAAAAAAAAAAAAACAGCGATAGACAGGAACAGCAAAGCAACGAATACAACGACATCAGCGCCGCCATAATGATTGTCATAATGAGAAGGAAGTAGAAGATGAGTTCCCACTGCACATCAGCGCCAAAAGCGCCTCCACCAACCACCAAACAGTGGACACCAATATCAAGTGGCAAGAACTACGAGAGAAGCCACCAAAAACCAACAACCAGCAAACAACCAAACAAAACCAACCGAAAAAAAAAACACAAAACACAAAAGCAAAAACAAACAAGTCGACTTAGCATCAAACTTTTATATGCAAATGAAGCAACATTTCGTGAATAGTTGCTTTGCTGTTTGTTCATACTTAGCAACGTTTTTATTGCTTCCTTTTTATTTGTCGTTGCATACTTTTGTGTGTGTGGCTTCGCCTAAAATGCCCGCTGCTGCTGCTTCCGCCTCTGCCTCTGCCTGGGATCATCAGGCGAGGCGACGGCAGTGGCAACGGCAGCGGCAGCGGCGACAACAGTGCGCTGGACCACTCGTGCCTGCAACGAATTGAATTATTAAGCAGCGTGAAGAAAACTTCAGAGTGAATGAAAACAGAGCAACTTTGGCAAATCCTCGTGGCAGCATTTTAGGCGCACACCCACACACACACAAACAACTTTGAAGACACAAACTAAGTAGAAAAAAGAAAAACACAAAAATGAAAATGAGAGATGTGCAAAATTTTGTAGAATCTTTTGCGGCTCTTTTTTGTTTCTTTCTTGTCTTTCGGTGTTTTGCACGTAAAACGTACGAAACAAGAAAAGGTAATGAAAGCGAACTCAAAAAGTATGCTTTAAATTTCGCGCTACTACTTGCTGTTATTGGCTTTGTTGTTGTTGCTGTTGTTGATGTTGCTGTTGTTGTTGTTGCTGTTGTTGTTGCTGTTCTTGTTTTTGTAAATAATGGAGTTGCGCAAATTTAGTGCTAGCAAAACTACTGCGAAAAAGTAAAAAATTCTATGGCCATGTTTTTCTTTTTTAATATCTTGTGCTATTTTTCCACGAAAATAGTAAAATCGTATACACAGCATGCGAAAAAATTATGAGTTCACCTTTATTTAATACAATAGTAAATAAATAATATTAAAAAAAAACCTTTTATGAACTATAATCAACGGAGAAATTTGTTTAACAATTTTAATAGTTATTTTTAGTATGTCTGTCTGTCTATCTGTCTGTCTGCCTGTCGCTCCGTTTTGTTTAAGCTCTCTGCTCGTAATTGACATGAAAATTTAATGCCACAATTTTATTTTGTTGCTTTTGTTGCTTTTCTGTTCTGCTGTCGCTGGCTTAAAGTTTAGATTAGAAAAGTTGCTCTTTCGAAAGGAAAATAAAAAAGAATAGAAAATAAGAGAAAAAAAAAGGCAGAATAAGTAAATACAATTTTTTCGACAGTGCTTTGTGCACTTTTATTTTGTTGTTGTTCTTGTTGTTGTTGTTCTATCATCCTGAAATGCTTCCTTATTTTATACTTTTGCAACTTTTCTCTTGCGGCATGTTTCATTGTTCGCACTCTTAAGGATATTAAGGATATTCCCTGCCCGCGCGGTCCCTCCTCACCGTCTTTTCGCACCAATAATTTTGGGTAATTTAGTTTTACTGTTACTGCGGCATTTTTTTTTAACAAACGCGCACAAAGTCTTTCCGGAAAATATATTTTTCAAGGTTAGTCTAAATTAGTCACATTAAAGAAAATGTTGATACCCTGAGAAAATGTTGCAAATGCGACGAAAACGTTCAATGGACAAAAAACAAAAACAAAATTGAAAGAATTGAAAAAAGTGGAGCAGGAAAATGTGCAAAAGTGTGCACAAAGTTTTTCCATTTACAAGACAAGCGAAACAGGATAAAAAACAACAACAAAATAAAATAGTTGGAAAAATTGTATAAAAAAATTTCAAGTAATTGACTGGGGATAATTTGCAGCTATTGTCGCTGTTGCTCGACGCAGCGGTTACCGCTGCCAGCGGCGCCCACGTTGCTGCACGTAGCCACACCACGTCACACTGCCCGAAATAGTCATAAGTTTATTTTTAGTTACCAAAGTTTTGCGTTAGTTAAAGCAAAAAATAACACAAGCCCGTCTTAGACAACTTTTTAGTTGTATTATTTCGCAATTGTTGTTATTATTTAATTTTTAAAGATAAATTTTTTTGTTCTACTTTCTTCAAAACTGATTCTTTTTTAAATTATAAAATTTTAATTAAGCCAGAAACAACGACCGAAACCAAAGTGGAACCTATGATAACTTCGAACTCTGTAATAATCCACGTCCACGCCCACGTAGCGATAGCTTAGCTCGTTTGCTCATATTTCAAGGATTCGAAAATGTGCTTTTTTTCAACAGATTTGCTGTTAATTTGATTGGAAAAGTTTTCCGAAGGTTTTCGGTATTTTTTGGTTGTTGTTGTTGTTGTTTTGTTTTTGTTGTTTTGCATGTTCTTCCGAAAGTGAACTTGTTTTAAAAGTGAGGTGCTTAGTTTATGGCGGTGCAAATTAGTGGCTTAAAAGCGGGATTTGTTGAATGTTCAAAAGTGCCTGATGAAGTAGTTGTGTAGGGCAAAAACGACGAGAATTAGTGATTGCATATTTTGCGGCGCTCTGAAACTTGAGCGTTAAGTAGGGAAGATTTAAATTGTGGTTGAAGTATTTAAAAATTACTAAGGCGTGTATGTGCAAAGAGGATATGAATTACAAAAAAGTGATATGAACAATAAAAAATCGAGAGTATGAAATAAATAATTACATGGTTGCTAAAACAATTCATAATACTGCTTTAAGTGTGTGTGAGTGACTGAGCAAATAAAAATAGTTTGAAGTTTTCTCAAATTTATTGAAAATATTATAAATCTTGTTGTTTTTTCATTTCATTTGTTCATAACTCTGAAGAAAATCTTTAGGATCGCAAAAGTTTCACTTTCGCTTAAACTGCAGCATTGCATAGTTTGAATATGCTGATGCCTAAAGTTATGCTAACATTCGTTGGTATAAAAATGTTAGTTTTATGTGCTTGTAAACGTGACAAATGAACTGCAATAAATTCGGCCCAAAGCCGAAGTCAAAAGTTCACGCAACAGCGTGTTTATTGACCAAAGTGAAAAGAAATTAATAAACATAAAAAATATAAGCGCGAAAAAAGTGTTGAAAATTTATAAATGAAAAGAAGAAGAAAACAACAATAAAAACACACAAAAGTTAATAACTTACCATAAATTCTTTTAATAGCCAAAAAGCAATTTTGAGGCTTTTTACGGCGCTTTGTTGTATTCGTTGGCGCTGAAGTTTGTTGCCCCCTTGTTGCTGTTGTTGTTGCCGTTGGTTTGCTACTGCTCTGGCCCACCAGTCAGTCAGCCAGTCAGGGCGAATAAAATCCTTCTAATTGAGCACATGCAAAGTTGAACAATTTCGACATTAAGTTTTAAAACTTTTTCAATTTCATTTGATTTTTTCGAATTTTATTGCAATGCACACAAAAACTTAAAAAATCGTGAAAGTCGCGAAACAAAAAACGCTCGAACGCACAATTAAACGCATAAATTCGAAAATGTTGCGTTGTTTTTGTTTTTGTATTTGTATATTTTGTTTGGATTGATTTTTTGTGTTGAAGCGGCTTTGCACTACACTGACTGCCACTAACTGATTTAACTTGAAACGGGTTTTTGTGCTTCATTCATGTTTGTTGTTATTATTGTTGTTGTTGTTGTTGTTAAACTGGTTCGATTGCATCTCGCAAAATGCACTTTACTGCTTCGCAACGAACGATCGAACGAACGAACAAATCGCACGAAACGAACAAAACTCCGCGATACTTTTGAACCATTCAGAAGTGTATCTCGCACAGGTGTATGCGATGCAGCGAATGTATCTCGTAGTACGCGAGAAGCCAAGCTTCGAGTTTGATTTTCTTGTGCCGGGCTTGTTGTCGATTATTTAGTTTAGTTTTTGTTTGTTAGTTGGTTTGATTATTATTTTTTTTGTAAATTGAACCGGTTACGAAGGAAGCTGCAGGCAGGTTTATGTTTTAATTCTTGTATCTAGATATTTACTTTTTTTTGTTGTATGTAGCTAGATACGCGCATTGATATGTATTGTAGCTTTAGTTTAAATGATTTTCGTTTGTGTGTATGTGGTTTTTTTTTTCAATTTGTGTTGATATGTTGTTGGGGCCTCTTGGGCCGGTCTTCGTACCTTAAAAATTATTTACGTAGGATGTTATAAATTGACGATGTTGTTTTTACTTTTGTGATTTTTGTTGTCTTGTGTATCTACAAGATACTTTGCATATCTATGTACCTGAAGGTAGGTAAATAACTTTTTTGTTGTTGTTGATTGAATTTTAACTTAATGCTTTTTAGCCGCTTAAAGAAACTTTCGGCGCTGTTGCTAACATTTTTTTTAACGCATTTCAAGTGTGCAAATTCGGCGGATATCCTTTTCAACACGCGCAGTTTTTTTATTGTTAAGTATTTTTTTTTTTTAAATGTTAGCTCTTTGTTTACGTTGTTCACCACACGCGTAAATTCACCATGCTTGTCGACTCGTCGTCCTGCTACAGATTCAGCCAAGTTAAGAACTGTCAAACGTTGAGCTGCTGCACACGGAGCACTGTGGGTGATGTGGAATTCACGGTTTGCTTGCTGCTACTGCGACAAAATTCCGATAGATACAAAGAGCGAGCGCCAGGCGCCTTTGTCCTACACTAACGAAAATGTGTGACTGCGTCAATTTATATTATTTGAATTTTTTTCGTACTGGACACGTTGTGGCAGCTAGTGCCACTACAATTAATGTCAAATTAATTTTCCAGTTTTGCGTATTTTATAGAATTGACTTACGAATGTACAAATTGACTTCAGTTTTATGTTAGATATTTTTTAATTTACAATATTTTTTTTTTTAATTTTAGCTTAATTTTGTAAGCTTTTGTTGCTATTATTAAGTAATTCAATTGATTAATTTTCACATACCACAGTTTGTGCGGTGCTTTTTAACGTTTACAGATTTTTGTATCTGACAGCTACCTTTGTATCTTTGAGATACTTTGAAATTTCGCACATGAAAATGCAAGCACACCGCTTTAAAGCATATTTTTTCGCTTGCGTTAGCACTTACAAAGGTAATATGCTTTTATTTTATAGCCTACACATGCCTCCACACTGCCCACTTTCGACGGCGCGCGTTTAGGTCAAGGAGCGGGTCAACAGAAAGCAAAAATAATAACGTTTCAGCACACGAAACTTAACACACGCGTAATCGTATTTTATGTTGTTTTTTTTCGAATAAAAAGTTTCGTTTCGTATTTTTTTTCTTCTTGATTTTCCGTTTTGGCCACTTTAAAGCGACGTTTTCGATTTTCACTTTAACAAATTCAATACTCTCAAAAATGTTCGTCCTTATTGTTCCTGTTTTTATTTGTTCTTGTTGTTGTGATATTCAGTTTCTACTGCTTTTTATTTTTGTATTTTTGTATTTTTTAAGTAAAGAAGTATCTGCTCGTAGTAGTCGTTACCGTTACGAACGTATCCGTGCGTTTTATTTTTATTTTCATTTGCTTGTGAACGTGAATGTGAATGTGTGTGTTTGTGTGTTTTTTTGTGTGTGTTAGTATATGTGTTTGTTAGAGCGTGTGTGTGTGTTTGTGTGTGTGTGTGAATGTTCGTTTCTTTGCTTTTGTGTGTGATGGATGAAACGAAAACTAAATCCGGAGGAGTAGTCAGTGAAACGAAATTTCGCGCGCGCACACTTGAGAAATCCGAACTGTTTTCAGGCACGGAGGAACACGTACTAAAACTGGCTTGACTCGCTGCTAGTCACGGCGACGGTAATTTTAGTCGCTGTCGTTTGTTGTCGTTGCCGTCGTCGTCGTCCGTTCGTTTATTCGTTTGTGTTGTCTGCACAGACATAACCGAAGCAGCAGCAATAACAGCAGCAGCAGCAGCAACAGACACAACGCGCTCGTGTTTCGGTACCAGGCACACACCAGGCGCGCTTCTTATTGTTGTTGTTGTTGTATACCTTAACAGAGAGCATCGCTCGTATCTGTTTCAAGTTGTTTTTATTTTTAGTTTTATCTTTATCACTGCAATTCGTCGACGTCGTACACAACAACAAGAGCAACATTTAACATGTGGCTCGCCGCCGCCGCTGCTAACTCCGGTCGTAGTAAATCTGATTCCGTATCGTATCTCTCAGGCGCATCTGCATTTCACGCGTGCTCTGTACAGTGTACTAAAAATCTGACACAAACATTACGAAGCACCACGCTCTCTCATTTCAGTGTCGATTCGCGTGCTCTACGCTCTTGCTCCAGGTTTGCTTCAGCAGATACTTCTACAATTTTCATTCAGTCTGTTCCCCCACTCAGAATCAGGTCGGTTTCGTTGGCTGCCCTTGATGCAAAGGCGCGTGCCTGGTGAGCGATTTGTCGCCTGCTACTGTTAGCCGTAATTCGCTCCAGCTCGTGAGATAAAGCCCAACAAATGAGAACGACAATGATAAAAGACGTTTGACGGTTCTGCCGCCTCGGTGTGAGAAAGTCGTGAAAACTCACCTCGCGAATATTGGCGAAATCACTTCCGGCATGAGAAAGTTATGTCGCTCGCGCAAGTATTAAGAGCGAGCATATGCGAAACTCTTTAAAATCAAAGAAACCTTCAATCTCCTACTACACAATTCGTTAAATTTTTATATAAGGCATATAGCAGGATCGATCATAAGATGAATCTAAAACCGCAACAATTTGAATGAAGTTTTACCTTTGTATTCTGTTTAGCAATTTATAATTCTTATTTACTTTTAGCTTAAAGTTCACTTAAGGACGATTTAAAATTGAAAATTAAATGTTAAGTTAAAATATAATAACAAATTACTTTGTTTAAATTTGTTTGTTGCTTATTTTATTTCTCGTGCCAGATAACATTTTAACACATATTCAGGGAATATTGTGATCACTGATTCCGAAGACGTCTTAATTATTTTCAAAGAACAACACTTGAAAATGTTTTAATTTTCATATCCTGAAAACGACTTCTATCACGTACCTAATGCCTGGGTACATACCTACCACCCTCTGTCTAATCCACCCCACATGCTGAAACAACAGCGACTACAACAAAAATTCAAAATCAACAACAAGAATATTGCTGAACGAACATTCATTCACTTATTCCATTCGTCCAACTTAAGTTACCTTACGTGCCTGCCTGCCTGCCTGCCTCTGTCGTAGTTGTGGGCCGCCTGCAACAAGCGTTTTCCAATAAATTTTCATATGCAACAATTTTCTTGCTTTCCGAAGCTTTGCTCGAATTCGAAATGGCTCCCCCAAAAATATGCTGCCCCGTATCACCGCCGTATAGAGCAGCCCAGCCCAGCCACATGCAACAACTATAAATTACGCGACACACGGCGAGACTTTGAGACTTAAGGGAACCATTACGCCGCATGATTGGTGGCAGCAGATGCAGAATCCACAAACAAAAAACAAAAAAAGAGCAAACGAGGACGAGCTGGCGACTCTGCTGCTTCTGCTTCTTCTGTTTCGAAGGGGAAAAGCCCGTGAAAAACACAGGCAGCAGAATAAATAAAAATAAAAAAAAACGATTTGCCCAAGTCTTTGGCGCTGTGACACAGTGCCTAGGTAGGATTGCTGATTGATCTATGCTGCCACTTATCCACGCGGATGGATGTCAGCTGCAATGGGGAAGTTATGAGCTGGAAATATTCGTTTGAGATATTATGGCGTTAAGGAAAGTACACAGCGAGCGAAAATGGTTTAGAATTTCGTAATGAAGCGATACGATTGATGATAATATTCTGACTAACTTATTCACATTCACAATGATAAATAATTATGCTAACATTTTTAATTAATTATTTTTGTGTCTGTCTGTCTGTCTGTCTGTCTGTCTGTCTGTCTGTCTGTCTGTCTTTCTGTCTGTGTGTGTATGATAAATACAAATAGAAAATGATTTTAAAAATATTTTAAATTAATAATTTGTTTGACTTTTCTGAAGAACGTATCTTACGGATTTGCTTCTTTTTGATTTAAAGCCTCTCATGGGTTATCTTGATTGCAATATTTTTTTTCCTTCAAGGCTGCATTTCAGAAAATTAAAAGATTCAAGAAGTACATTTAAAGTAAAATTGAACACATATAAAAATAGCGAATTTATTGATTTTAAAAAGGCATTCCAAAGATACCAACAATTTGGGTCGAGAATCATTTGCGTTTGGATTCAGTCAAAGAATGAGGTCAGATCGAGTCAAATGAATAAACATGAAAAACGCATAATTAACATGCGACGTCGAGCATCGACATCCATGGAAAACATTCTCACTTCGCTCGGCATGGTATGAATGACAAAGTTTTGACGTCAACTGTCGTTCTGTTCGTTTGTTCGTTGGTTTGGCCGTCCGTCTGAATTTTCCGCCCGCTCGATCAAGTTGAGTTGCAGCTTTTCAAGCATCTCAATTCGATATCAACAACAAATCACCGCCAAAGACACATGTTGAACAGGCTGACACACACACGCACACGCGCACACACATAGAAATAACAACAACATCATCGACAACTGCAACAGCAACAGCAACATAAGACGAGACAGCAATTACAGAAGCAATGAAGCGGGAATTCGGTTCGGGAAATGGAAAAAGTGCAGCGTCGGGGATTAAGCCGAAATGCAGCCAACAAACGAAACAAGATGGAAATGCGATACACACGCGCGACACTTCCGTCGCACAAAGCTGCCGCTGTTCTTGTTGTTGCTGCCGTTGCCATGGACGTACTTAGATAAAAATGCGATATTAAGGGGACAAACGCCTCCGGTTTTTTAATGCAGCCATTTTTTTTTTAAACAAATGTTTTGCAAAAAAAACTTGTGGAAATAGAAAATTTAATTGAATATTAAAATAGAAATTAGATTAATTCACAACAACAATTCATTTCCTATGAAAAGTTAAGATGAGCTCTTAAAATTATTTTAAAAATTTTATTCTAAAAATTTATTCAATATATTGAAAGAATTGCTGGTTGGCTGTGAAAAATCTCGGATATGAACGTCTCTGATTGTTGTAGTTTCGGCGACATGCGGCAACAAATGTTGCTGACGGCTGTTGCTGTTGTTTTGCTGTGAAACTTAAAGAACGGAACGAAACGATGAGCGGAACTTTCAGGTTTTACATGGGAATTTCTACTTAAAACATCCAAAATAAAAGTGTTGTTGTTGTTGTTGTTTTTGTATATGTTGTTGTGATTCTTGAGTATCTTGGCCCATCATCATTGACACTGAAAATGTGATTTTTTCCACTTCCGCTTTTAATGCATTTTAAATTTGATTTTCCTTTGTTTTGTCGCCTGTTTTTCTTGTTGTTATAGTTGATGTTCTTGTTGGTATTTGAAATTGAGACATGGCGGTGATGATTTCGATTTAAATCTTCGTGTTGTTGATGTTGTTGTTGTTGATGTTTTAAATTTTAGAATTGCTCCGTGCGGTGATGAACACTTCCGGATATTTAGCTAAAAGGTTAGTGTGTTAGTGTTGTTGCTAGTGGGGTGGAGGCGGGGCACATTCACTTTAGGTAAGAAATATTTCAGATCAGATATTTTTTTATATTAATATTAGGACAAATAGTTAATTTGCTACCAAATTTAAATATTATGTCTTAAAATCATGGAAACGAAGTTGACACTCTTCAGCGATTCCATTTAAAACGCTTGTATTAATTTTTGCAATATATTAATAATTCCTTTAAATAGGTTTCGCTCTATTGATAAAATTTCAAATTGCTTTAACGGAAAAACTCAATAGCAGAGGAAGTCAATCTTTATTAACTGCGAGCGTTTTGCCGCGCATCAGCTAATCTAAAGTGGTGAATCACACGTCAGCGCGATGCTCAAGTGGTGATATCAACAGGGATCCTCTACAACATAGCAACTGTAATAAAACAACAACTACGACAATTTAAATTCCTATAAGCGCTTATAACAACAACAACAGAGACAAAGAAAAGGAAAGTCAATTGCATGAAAAATATAAAAATAACAAATTACGAAAAATACGAAATACAATTGATATCACGCCATTTCACACCCTTTCGCAGTCAGTCGAAAATAAAAATACAACAATAACAACAACCAACACAAACAGAGAGAAAAAAAAAACGAAGGATTCACGCAGCCATCAACGCCGAACATTAAAGACTTCCTTACCGGCTGCGGCGCAGGCTGTGAGCGGGTGTTTTTTGTAAGAGTATTTTGCTTCTTCTTCTTCTTCTTTTATTGTGTGGTAATTTTTTGCCCTCTTCCTTGTTGAAGCGGTGGCGGCGGCAGCGGCGTGCGTGGTGCGGCATCACCAGCGTAGCACTTTCGGCAGCGGTGCGGGTGAAGGGAGTCGGTCGACAGAGGCGCTGCGCAATTGTTCCCATTTCCTCGTCGTCGACGTCGCATTTGAATATGCATGCCCAGACACGAATTCAACACATGGGCACAAATTCCGATTTTCCTTTTACTTTTTGCGATTTTATTATTTCGTGTTTATATAAAGTGTTTCTTTTTTTTGCTGTTGGTAATGTATTTCGACAATACGTATCGCATTGCATACATCGTCATCGTCCGCCATCGTCATTGTCCGCAAAATGCAAAAAGAGAAGAAGAAGAACACGCAAAAACGCCCACGCGGTATTCTCGGAATCGCAAATGGCAGCATGTGAATAAATATTATTTGACTTCCGTTTTTCCGCTTGTTCCGGCCAATTCGCAAGTGCTGCGCCGCCGCCGCCGCCGCTGCGAATCAGTCGCATTTGCGGTCGCTGGTATTGAAGTAATACAAACACACACACCCATTTACATACTCATACAAATATCAACGTTAATTTGCGTGTTTCAAAATCAAGCGTTAAAAATTAAGACCAAAATTGGTTTTTGTTTGTTTTTCTTACAACAACAAATTCCAAATATTTATTTTAATAAAATATTTTTCGTTTTCTATTTTTTTAAAATATCTTTATAATGAAATTGTATTTTTTGCACCACCTCAACCTACACACATAACAGCAAATAACCCATCTTACGTCACATTTGACGTAGTCTGTCTGTTTCTCTGTTCGTCGTTTGTCCGTTTGTTGGCAGTGGGGCACACGCAAATGCAAATCCGAATAAACCCCGAAATGAGGTGGCAATAAGTGGGAGTATCCTGCGGGGCGTCTACCTTCTGCTCGTGCTCCTGCTCATGCTGGGTTGGCGGCGTGTGTCGCAGTGCGTTCAAATTATTTATGAGACGTCGCGCCCCGTCAAAGGTCACCGTCAGCGTCAGCGCCGCTGCAGTTGAGGATTTTCTTCTTATTTGCTGCCACAAAAGTTAAAAGACGTCCGAAAAGAACTTCGAATATCTGTGGAAATGGAAAATGACGCTGTTGGCGTCTGGACTTAAATACAGTTTTTATTACTGAGCCATTCACACGACACATCCGAATACCATTCAAATAAAATTGAGGGCGTCTTTTTTTTTTGTTTATTTAAAACGGTTGAAAAGTGCCGATTTTTTTCTGATATTAAAAAGGGTTGCAAGGTTGCAATTTTATAGCAGAAAATAATCACGACGGATTTTATGATTTATTATTCATTTTGTAAATGAAATATTAAATTTTGAATTTGTTTTCTGTTTCTTGTTGTTGTTGTTTCTTTTTTTTTTGTTTGTATTTTCCTAATTGAAAATGTTCGTGTAAATTAATTTTCCTTTTTTCTCATTTTCATTTTCATTTTATGCGTCAAATTTAGCTTTTCTCTTTTAACTGTTGCATTTGATGGCAGTTCGCATGTTCTTTCGCTGGGTTCTTTGACTCGTAGCACCCAACAAAGGAGCAGAGGCACCAGTGTCAGTGACAGCAACGTCAGTTGTCACCCAACTTGGCGAGCAAACGTGCGTATGCGTGTGCGTGGAACATGTACGCCTGCATATGTGTGACGTAGTTGGAATAACCATGCCTCAGTCATGGCATCGTAAAATATGATCAATTAAACTTTTTCGGTTTGGAAAATATTTTTTAATCCTAAATAACGAAAAGAAAAAACTAAAAGCTCCTTAACTGTTTTTATCATTTCTGGAATGGAAAAAATATGATTTGATTTGTTTATTTAAAGAGTTGGATTTTATTTTAACAGATTTTTTATTTTGAATTTAAATTTTAATTTCGAAATTATTATTCAAATCAATTTACATACAAAAATTCCTTAATTTACATGTGGTTCGCATTTTAAACCACTTCAATTAAAAAAAAAAAGAGTTTCAGAGTTCGGTTGTATTAGTGGAAGAGCATATTTCCGAGTGGGTCATTGTTCATGCATGTTTGTTGTCAACCGTAATTGCGTCATAAAGATGATATCATAATTTTATTATTTTATTCTGTTATTGCTATTGTTGTTACTGTTGTTGTTGTTGCTTTGTCGCCTGAGCAGTAGCGCATTCTGCGGGCTTTAAGGACATTCAGATGTGCGCTGCTTATCGTCCCCCCTTTGCCCCCTCGTATCATTGTTGTTGCTGCACTGCACGAGCAGCGAGTTAATTCTATTTCTGTGTTGTGTCGAGATGTGCTGTAGTTGTTGTTGCTGTGGTTGTTGGCTGATGTGACAGCTCCACCTATGGAGACACCTCTTTTTGTTGTTGGCTTTGTAGTAGCTACTGCTGCTGGTTGTTTTTGTTTTTGTTCATGTCGTTGTTGTTGTTGCTGTTAATGATAATGTGTCTGAGGCTGTTTTTTGTTGTATTTCTCATTAATTTATTTTATTTTTTGTTCCATGTTAAAGCATTAGACTGGTTTTAAGAAGTTTAGTTTGTTTTTAATTTTTTCGATTGTGGCAGCACAACAACAATTCTCTGTAGAATTTTATATGAGTCGAATTTTTTTATAGGTAATTTTTTTACGATAATCAAAACCAGTCTATTGAGGCATGAATAAAGAATGCCTTGTTATAAAAAAGGCAAATTAAATGCTTTTGACTTTTTGTTTTTTGTCTCCAGTGACATTTTCATTTTTCCCACACTACGATGCTCTCTTTCTCTCTCTCTCTCCCAGTCCCTGTCCCTGTCGTGTTTTCTCTCTTGTACTCTGGCCATTCATTTGTGTTTTCAATTTTAATTTTCATTTGTTTTTCCGAGTTTATTGCATTGCAATGTTGCGGATGATTTAATTGCTGATGGAATTATTTTATTGTCATTAAGTTTTATTCTCATGCAGCGTCTTGGGGCTTTGTCGAACTTGCCACCGCCTCCGCCTCCTGTTCCTGTTCGCCTAACTTCATCTTCATTGTTCTCTGTCGGTTGGTTCAGCCTGACTTCTCTTCTTCTTCTTCGTCTTATTTTTCGTATTCTTGTTCTTGTTCGGGCTTTGTGCCACATTTTGTTGTACAATAATATTTTAAATTTAATTTCGTTCGTTATTTTTGTGTTATTTGGTTTTGTTTTTGTTTTATATTCCGTTTCGTTTCGCTTTGTTTTGTTCATTTTGTGGGCGCACATATTTTACCATTTTACCATTTGAGCCACATAATTGATTTGTTTTTTTCCCAAATGGGTTTTTCATGGTTTTGTAATTTTTGATTTGATTTTTTAATTTTTATTATGCTGGAAAATCTTGGGTTGTTTTTGTTGTGTTTTTTTTTGTATTTTTATTTGTTGTTTAATAGGATCATAAAATCCTTGAATGCCTTTTATGTAAGCGTAATTCTACTGTTTTCGTTATTGTCGTTATTGTTGTTGTAGTTGTTGTTTTCGTTGATTTTTGATTATATTTTGATTGCTTGATTCGTTTACAATAAATTTACAAAAAATGTTTGAAATTTTTATTTGAATGGTTTCAAATGCGATTAAGGAAATGTTTTTCATATGTTTGTTGTAATTTATAATTTAAGCACTTTTCTGACCACAAAATTGTTTAATTTAAGATGCAGTCAAATTGTTCAAAGCTAAATTATTTGCATTAACTAAAAAAGAATAAAATTATAAAACACTTAAAAAGCAGGACCAACTAATTTTGGTTACATAAGAAAAAAGTTTTTAGCTTCTGTGAGTTCTAGCGGAGATTATTAGCAAGAGTTGTCGCTTGTCGTCGTCTAAAAATTTAAAAAAATTTGAAGTTGATGTCTCATAATTTTCGACACTAATCGCTCGGACAAACATTCACACAACTAGACAGACATCCTTCAATCGACTCTGATTCGAGGCAATGATCAGCGTCGAATTCCGAGTCGATTTAATGTATATTATTTAATATTTAATATACCAAATGTTTGTACATATGTATATTGTCATATATAAAATGCCTCCGTATGGGTACGATAAAAAGAGTATAAATAAATGTGCTCGAGAGAAAGTGATGAAGAAAGGAAATTGTCGTATTTATAAACTTAAATACTTATTTGTGAATATCGTATGAAATGCATATTTGAGAGTGTTTGATTGATAATATTCCATTTTATGATGTACAACTGATTCCGTCGTGTTCGCTTTGTGATTTAGAAGATGTTATGGAAGAAGAGTTTACTTACAGCACACCGATATGCTTTTACGTGCGTAACACAACCCCTTGTTAAAAAACAGAGAAATGGTTTAACAAACTCCCACACACGAGAGTTTCTTCCCAGAACATCACAATTGTTTTTTTTTTGTTGTAAGTTTTGTAACTTGATGCGTCTTAGAAAAACGTTGAACATCCGCTCTTTCCGAAGCATATCTCCTGCATATTTTTACCGTTGACAAGCAGCCCCTCGAAATTCGCTAGAAAACTTCCTCACCCCATTTTTTTTAAAGAGATTTGTGGGTTTTTGTTTGGAAATGTTTTATGAAATTTGCGCATTTGTGGCTTTTGTTGCACGCATATGAAGCAGCTAACACACAGGCAACAGGCACCCGCTTTGCCCAAACCGCTCGCTGCTTTGCTCCTAATTGCATTTCGAGATATCATGAATTCGCGGAATGCCGCCACTCAGATACATTGTTGCAGCGTCGGTTGTGGCACAGCGGCAATGCATATTGCACATGCTCCTCATACTCCGGCGCCTCATCACAATCGTGCATTTTTTTATTTTGCTCGAATTTTCGCGCTCGAATTCTGATTTGAAATTTCTTTAATGTTTTCGCTCTTTTTCACTGTTGAATTGAAATTTTAATTAAAGTGGAAATGGAAAAATTGTGTTTCCGTTTCGGTGCGAAAGCTTAATTTAATGTTTGCAATTTAAAAGTTCAGCGAGTATTTGTGGCTGGGCGCAAGTGGCAAGTGGCGAAGTGGCGAAGTGTGCAAATTTTTAAAGAATCGCTTTGATGAATAACACTTCAAATAGCCACAGTGAAGGGAAAATCTGTGAATAAGGAAAAATATCGAAAAGATTCTGAAACTTAAGTGAAACAATAAATAAAAATCGACTTAGCCAGTGGGGTATTATGGTAAAGACGTCATTATCGCATTTTACATGATGAACTCGTTTTGCACATTACTGTATTTTGTAAATGTCGAGTGTAGGGGGGAGGGAGGGTGAACAGCTGGCTCAAATGGCTAAAATGGATTACTTATTGAGTTGTTGAATTTATAAAATTTCAAAGTTTTCTCGCTGTATTCCCTTGCAAAGTTTTTAATGTTTTTTTGCTGTTTCTTTGTCATTAACAACGCATTTCTTTTACGGCGGCCGACATTTTTTGATAAGAGGTCTCATTCTTCCTTCGCTGTTTGTTTTCCTTTTATTTCTCTCATAGCCAAAAATTGCTGCGCGTTGCTGTCAAAAAAAGTCGAAAAAAAAGGTTTTTTTCCTAATAAAAAATTCAGCATAGGAAAAATGAAAAATTGCTGGTGTTGAAAGTAGCATTCGGAAATGGTTTTTCATGTTACGAAAATAGCTGATGCCGCTGTGGAAATGTCATTGGCTGCTGATGATGCTGGGCACTTATGACGCCAGCCCTAATTGTTTCGATTCCGGGAGCAATGCGCACACGTGGTATGAGTTTAAACAAATGACAATTTACAATCAAAACGCAACACGAAGATCAATGATCACACTTAAATTCCCGAGGTGGCGGCATTGTCGTCTCTCGTCTGACTGCCCCCTTCCGAAAATCACTCAATGTGAGTGCCCCAATTTCAAGGCACAGCGAGCGTTGCACACCTCCGCTCCATCTAAAACGCATAAACTTTTTAAGCGTCTTTGAATAATTGTTCTTGTTGGGTCATAAAAGTTCTAAAAATACTTTTAAAACTGTTGCACCTCGCCTGGTCTAGTCGAATTAAAGTATCACTACTTTGAGTCTTAATATATTTAGCTTAATATACGCGCCATTTGTCGGGCATGCTGCTAAACCAAACTAACGATCATTAGGTGTCAATCGTGATATTCTTTAAAAGAAAAGAAGATCGGTAGATATCCCTATTGGGGTCCTATTATTATTTTATAACTTTCAGTTATTGTTTTATTTGTCTTGAGTTCAAATTGCCGAATGTAGCGCTGGAAAATGTATTTCCAACACAATCGTGCAACAGATTAGATCAAAATGACAAACAGCCGAAAGAAATAAATTACACGCGAGATTGAAGATGAAGCAGGACTGATGCAGGAAATGAATGGCATTGAGGGAGGGTATCAAATCAAAATCGACGTGCCAACTGCTGCGATCGTCACTAACACGGCGACTGGAAACTCCCCTCATTCGCCCCCTTTCTTCAAAACAATGTGGGGGAACCAGAACTTAAATTGAAAACGAGAGCTAAAGTAGAAAAAAGTTTTTACGAAAAAGTTTTAATAAAAGACGCATGCGACAAAATTACGAAAGAACAAAGGCAACTTTTAAAAAAGAAGAAGGGCGGGACAGGAAGTGCCAAATGCGATCAACAATACAAAAAAAAAAATAGAAAAATAGAATAGAAAAAACTTAAAATGATGAAGAAAACTGTCAGGGCAACGTCCCCCGCCAACAACGAATTGTGAAAAGAAAAACCATTTAGTTTGGATATTTATAGAAGTCGAAGTCTTCGGCCGCTGCTGCTGCTGCTGTTGGGGAGACAAAGAAGAGTGAGTATTTGATGCGTGAATGATCGCTGGGAATTGCCCCATTACGCCAGCTATGTCACACCTTTATTAATTGCAGAGAGACGGGCGCGACAGCCAGACCGACAGACTGTAAGCAATATTTGCGCTGGAAATAGAATGACGCACTATGAGCTCCATTTCGAATCAAAGCGCACAAAATTTATTAAAATCATCAATATTATTTAAAAATTTGTTGAAATGATTTCAAATATAAATTTAAAAATTTTCTTTCTTGTATATTTAATTACCGCTTTCAATGGTGAACTTCCTAGTAAGATAAAAAAAGAGTTAAAGATTATTGTTATTTTATGGTAATAAAAATATTATAATTTTTTTTTTCAGACAAAGAATATCTATAAATTAAATTAAATTGAACTTTTCATATATTTTAATTTAAGAAACTGAATTAAATGCTGCGCCATCAGAGTACATAGTGCAATGGGGGAAATTCTAACATTAATGCGAAATGTGCATGGGGGATATCCCCCAGGCTACGTATAATAGATGGATATATTGCGCGTAGCTATTTCGGGCGACTTTTTAGACTTCAATCCGAGGCGGAGCATGGTAACAAGCGTCATCTTTGGGTGGATGCACTCCGAGCGAGAAATTTATCATGCAAGATCTTGCGTTTAGTCGCGTAACAAACTTAAATGGATTTTCATCTATTTTTAGCTCGGGTATTACCAAAAAAAAAAGGGGGATGCAACAGAAAAGATTAGATACAAAAATGCAAAAGTGTTGACAAATTTCGTCTGTTCCTGCAGATTTAGTCTTAGTTTTTTAAAAAACAAATATTATTTTTATAAATTGGAGCTGACGAGTTTCTTCAGAGGGTCCACTAAGTTAAGCAACAGCTGACGCGAATCAGCAAACAAATTTAAAAAAATAATTTTAATAAATTATTTTAAAATAATTAACAAAACATCAAAACGATTTCGTAATGGAACAAATTAAGCTGGACAAATATGTTCGACTGAATCCGGCACTACACAACTAAAATTAGTGCATAACTTATCGCTAATGTCGTACTCTGCAGACTCATAAATTGTCATTTTTATGGGCGTGTCTGATTTCCAAAACACAAGTTTCGAATTATGCGCACAAATCCAGGAAGGCAATTAAAAACTACGACAAAGTACAAAAAAAAAAAACGAAAAAAAAGTGGACAACTGATGCCTTTTCCAGTTTCATCTACTCATCCCTCAATGGCCACTTAGGACAGATACTCTACGCACTTGTACAAATTTTCTGCTATCCATAAATTGCCTGTCCGCCTCCATGGACGTCCATATGGTTCGGACAAGAACAATGTCCAAGGCACTTGATTTAATTTGTTTGGTACTAATCTCATAGTTGAAGTGTCCTTACGCAGCCGGGCGTTTGCATCAAGTCCTGCACATTTTATGTAAATTTTTTGTTTTTTGAAAATTTCACTCAAGAGCCACTTGGACTTGTCACCGAGCCGGATAAGGAAAAGATGGCAAAGTGAAAAGTCGAAAGACGAAACGTATTTAAACATTTTTGAATAATTTTCCACTTGAACGTCATGGCACCTACCTATCGTATAATATCCTATGCTCTGCTAGTCCATCCTGTCATACCTTTTACAACATGCTATTTAGGCAATTGATATGGGCAAAAGTAACTACAAACAGAAAGGAAAAAACCAAAGCCGCAGGATATGTCAAGTGCCTTTATGCCTTTATGCATGACAACATGCAGACACACTCACGCCTTTTGGGCTCATTACTCATTTGTAAGGATACCAACTATACCAAATGACTTAAAAAACTTTTTTAATTTATCCTGAGTTGATATATTAAAATTTTTTAAACTATTATTTACAAATTTATTGCCTCATAGTCGGAGGATATAGTCGGAATATTTAAGTGAAGTGCGATCTAACCTCGTTTTACCTAGAATGTAGACCAATGCTTTAATCCAAATTTAGAGTTGGTAGCCCTACTCATTATGTTTCCAAAGCAAACCTTTTGTCGGTAATTTGGATACATTTTCCAATTTTCGTATATCTTTTTTTAAGCGAACTCTCATCGCCCAGAGTTGATTTACGTCTGGCATATGTTACAAAAAGAGTCTACTTTACCATGTTGCCATATCGGAGAAAACCAAAAAAAATAGTAGAACTGTGTTTTGCTCTTTGTAAGGCGACACCAAATCTTCGGAAGACATTTCTTTTGAAATGTTTCGTTTTGCCGGAGTTTTGATACGTTTGTTTATTTTGTCAACATTTGGTTGCAATTCAAAACAACAACAAACAACAACCGACTGTGACATCATTTTTCCATACATCTGAGCCTTAACTTTTTTTTGTTGAAGTCGTCTTCGGTTTCGCCAACTTCCCGATAAATGAGTTTCGTTTTTCATGCCGGTCTAGATGAACGTTTTTTTTTTACACTCTTTTGGTTTGTTTCTTAAAATTCAATCAAATTAATTCCGTTTCGTTTGGAGCGTTTTTTTTTATTTAGAATTTTTTTTTGGAAACAAAAGTCAACTTGTGTGGTTTTTCACACATTTTTCATCATGAGATTTCAGGGTTTCTTGAGTTGGGGAGTTCACGCTGTGCGTTCGCTCATTTGTTACGCTTTTCTTTCCAGCTTATTGCGTAATGGATCCGATTTAATGAAAAATTCAGAAGTCTCACCTACCTACCTACCGGGTTGATTCCTTCTTTATTTTGCGCCCTTTTGTTGTGTTTACACTTTTCAATTTCTGAAGTGTTTACAATTCGGGTTCGAATGGAACGACTCTGATTGAATTTCAATAATTTATCAGAATTTAGTTTGAAAAATGACCGGTTCTTGTTTTCGAAGATACGAAAATGTGCTTCTAGTGGTTTTGTATTAATTAAGATTGTCATCTACGAGGAAGTGAGCGAGATGGCTTGAAAGCAGTTCCAGTCGAGTATGCAGCAAGGCAATTGACTGCTTGATCAGATCTAAATCATTGTTATCATTTTGTGATCACCACTGAGCACCATCTTATCATCATTATTATAGGAAGCTAAATAATTGTGGCTAATGATAGTCTGCCATCTGCTTGATAAGATTTGAAAGAGTATAGCCAACTTGATATTATCGCCTCAGTGTGTAATTTTCATCTTCTTTGTCATGATCGATGCGATCATTGTGGTCTTCTTTGTTGTTTTCTTTGTTGTTTTGCTTTGTCTTATTTCGCATTTTATTATTAAGTTAATTCGACATTTGCCATCTTAATATCATTTTGTAATTTATCATGAGGATTTTCGTGGTTTTGTGATCTTAATAACCCTTATTTCTAGTAAGCCGTACTGTCTCATTTGAAGCGCCGATACTAGCGATTTCTCAGAATGGCCTCAATCCCAAATACACACGCTTTTAACCTTCGTCTAACCTCCAGCCGTAGTCGGACTGTCACAATTATGCACAGCCAAAATTAATCAAATTATATATGTACATCCCGTTGTTTCTGACACATTATTAAAATCGATCACTATCAGCGTGAACGCAACGTAACGCAACGCCCTCGATGGTCGTCGGGCCGCTAAAACAAGCTACCTGAACCAGCCTCTAAAATCATTTCGCTTACTTATAGTATATACACTTTTTTTGCTCATAGCCGATTGTGTATTTTTTTTGGTAGCATTTTTTGTGGGCTGCTAATTTGGACAAGACATTTTGTTACTCAATACAATTTTTGTTTTTGTTTTTGGCTTTTGCAAACGTATTTTTTTTGGATTATTAATTTATCTGCCAAATGATGCCGAAAATACATAATTTTGACATAATTTGTGCCGAAGTGGATTTGGCGGCGTGCTCTTTGTTCCGGTTTGCTTGTTCTTATATCTTTTCTGTATTCGTATGAGTTAATTTTCGTATTTTTTTTTATTAAATGTGATTAAGATAATGGGCGACTTTTGTGGATCACATGCATACTCAAGTAGTTGGATTTGGATTCAGTTCGGTGAAGAGTCGTTAAAAGTGCGGATGCTGATTGATGTTGTTATTGTTGCTGTTATTGCTGTTGTTGTTGATTGAGGCGCCATAGTCGAGTGGCTTCTCTCTTTTTTATTGGACCACATTTGGCACACACTTTTCGCTTTTACGGATCTCATTTAAATGTCTTTGACTGTGTTGAATTTTAAACAAATTTTATCTTAAGTATGACAATTTAATATGACAACTAACAAATAATAATTAGGCTAATCAAAATTTGTGTAGAATTTAATTAACGGCTTTAATAAGCGAAATCAATTCAGAGAATGACAAGAGTTATTAATATGTGCTTTTAGATAAATTTGAAAAATTAAATATTTTTTTTTTTACTTTTAGCGAAAAAAGATAATTTTTTCAAATTTTGAAATTCCATTTCAAATAGCTGACAAAGCGTTCAAGTTGGAAGCCAGCCAGCCGCAGCAAGTGAAAAATGTTGAATCGTGACTGTAGGATACCTTTTAGAAATTATTGCTACTCTAAAGCACATACATTTTGGAAATTAAGAAACACGATTTTTAACTGATTTTTAAACTTCCCCGTTGACCGCTTAATTAAGTTATAAATTTTGAAGCCAAGCTGTCCCGCTTAGAGCAGAGCAAAGCATAATTGCATAAATTAATGTGAGTGTGAGTTTCTTGAAAACGCACGATAATATCGAAAGATAACGAAGCATGCTACCTACTCCACTCGGCGTTCATGTTCAGCTATTCTTCGATGCGATCTTCTTTGTATTTGGCGGTGATAACGCCGCTGCGGTTAGGCAGAGGCGCGCGCGGTACGCGGTACGCCGCACGACAAATTGAATAATTTAAAATGTTTGATTAGCATAATTAATTGTTATCGCCAACAGTCAAAGTCGACAATTCAAGTAAAGGGTATTCGAACTCTTCGTGGTTGTTTTCTTGATAAATCAACTGAGATAAGTTTAATGTAATAACGTTGATTAATTGCACGGAAAGGGAGTAGAATCTTAAATCGAATTTGTTTATGAAATTATCAGGAGGTGTGCAACATAGATTGTACTCATAGCGGAGGTATGAGTACAATCTGTAAGATTGTTTTTATTTTCTTAAATTTCGACTAAAACTAAAAAATTTCATTTTTCCCTTAAAAATTAAAAAATAAATGCTTCATAGGAGATCCTCTTAACTTAAATGAAATGTTCCACTTTTATTAGAGATTTTTTATTATTATTTTATGAGCCTTGTATAATCCCTTAATGTGTTTATTAGAGTCTAAAAACATAATTCCTGGAGATATCCATTTGGGCAACATTCGCCATAAGTACCAGCGTATCAGCAAGAAGAGCATTTGGACTTACGCTATAAAACGTGCTACGTTAACACTTTTACGGGCCTAGCCCGCACATGCATCTTACGCACAAACGCCGCAACTCAACGCAACTTCAAAAAAATGAAAGGAAAAAAAAGGAAAATGAAACCATTAGCCGCATTTAAGCATCTCTGCTCGCAGTTGTAAAACACTTCATTTTATTTACAAGCAAAACAACCTTTTTGTGCTGTAATGAGCACGAAATAATTAAAATAATGTCAACGCAACAATTTTAATGTCCGACAGACAGACAACATGACAAAAACATACATATGCCGGCAACAACAACAAATACAAAATACAAAATACAACTCTTAAGCCACATTCTTCTTAATCTCGCATAAAGCTGTGATTATCAACTTTAACGCCCACCTGCCTTAGTTACCGCCTACAAAATATTCACGTTGGTATGCTGCTCTGCTACGTCTCGCTCGCATGAGCGTTACAAGTTTTTTCACTTATATCTCCTACAAAAAAGGGAGTCAACTCCACAGCAGCCGCCTTCGTCCGGGCTCACATTTAAATGTGCCGTATTAAAGCTCATTTATGGTGACTGGCAACGGCGTGTGAGCAGAATGCGGTGGCATCACTTAATCCAAAAGGATTAAATGGATTTTTTTTAATTGAAAATATTAAAAGAAAGTTACTAAAAATTTTTTTTTTTAAATTTTAATAAATAACATTTTAAAGTAAATTTTTGCTTTAAGTTTGATTCCAGGAATTCCATAATTTTTATAAAATTCTATAATATCGTATATTTTGATTATTTTCAGAAGTCGTCAATCTGACTAAAAACTGGAATCTATCTAAAGAATTGAATTTTAGATTAATTTTGGGATTTTGTCATTTGGAGTTTTTCAAACACACCGGAGAAGAGATGTAAATGTATGTAGGTACATTTGCTGTTGAAAAAAATTATTGGACCCTTCGGATGCGGTAAGCCACATACAAGAGCGGCATCCGGAAGAAGCGCAACAAGAGCCACGATAACCACAATCCACAAAAGCATGTCGTAAAAATGCTAATGTCGCATTCAGTTGGTACCGCCACCGCCAACTACCCTCCCCATTTCGCTATACGAGTACATCGGGCACATGCCCGCCCATTGAAATTCGGTAAAAACACGCTGCAAATGTGGAAACAACTTTTATGATTATGAAAAATTACGGCGGATACTGAAATAGGTCCATACAATAACGAAAAAGTGAAAAAGAAAAAAAAGAGAAGACCAAAATGAAAATGAAAATGAAATACGCTCGCTTGTTACATGAGCACTTTGTGCGAGGGGAATTACAATAAAAGCGCAGCAATTTCGATTTTTAATGTGTCACCGTAGACGACACACAGCGAGTAAGTCCATTAAAACCCCTGCCTCGCATCTACAGAGACCACGACGAATGTATGCAGTGCGCCGAAGTACCGTACCGTACCGTACCTACTCCCGTCCGTCTATAGCACCTAAGTCCATCTGTCAAAAAACGACAGATTTGATGATGATGACTATGATACCTCTTGGAAATGACACACATGTGCTATTAAAAATCCACAACATCCGAAATAGTTAGTACACAAAAAACCACCAAAAAGAGAACCTACTAAAAGTATCTCATGGATATTTCGTTGCGTTGTTTCCGCCACCCTCCCTCCCTGCCTCTCTGCCTGCCTGCCACCCTGTTGTGTATATACACGAGCACATTGTGTGGTTTTGAATAATTTCATACACTTAATGTAATTTAATATTTTCTTTTATTTGCTTATTGTACGCGGCGATTCAAAAGTTTTTTTCAAGTTTCAACAACTAAAGTGGGCGAGCGTGTTTGTTGTTGTTGTGGTGTTGTAAAAATAATTCAAATTATTATATACATTTACTTTTATTACATTACTTTCAAATACATTAGCCTGTCTACAATAATGTAATGTAAATATTTAAATTTAGATTTCTAAATAAAAGAGTAACTATTATTTTGACTGCTACTGTTCATAACGTCAAATGGTTATAACGCCGCATAATCGCGCCGCTCATTAAACATTAGCGCCGGTTTTTTTTTTGGCAATTCATCTTCAAGTAAAGCGGCACTAAGATGGCTTGCGAGCCATTTGGATGACTCCAATATCGAAGCCCTAAGGGCAGTTCTTTCGGCGCACGTGAAATACTTTCTTTCTTTCTTTGATTAAGTTCAAGTGGCGCACGGATTTCAGATTTCAGATGTCAGCGATTCAATTAACATTTGCAATTTCACTTACGGCGGCGTCGGTCAGTAATTGTAAAAGTAAAACGAAATTTCGGATTTCGGTTTTGAATAAAATTTGCATATCATTTTCCGCCAAAGATCGGGTGAAATTTTTTAAGAATCGGTATAAAAGCGTTTGGCATTTAGTGGAACCGCACAAATCATCGACGACAGTTCTTTTGGTATCATTGAGCATACAGATTTGGATTGATTGCTCGGTAGTTGGAGAATACTTTGTTGTATCTTTAAAATGGTTTTTAGATTTTTGTGCGTTCTGGTGTGCATCTCCTTGGCGTTGGGTGAGTTTGGAACAAGTAGAAGACACAAATAATACGAGCACAGCAACAACGACAAAGCGTCATTTAACTATTTTTGTTGTGTTGAGTTAACGACTTCTCGGTTATTTAAAAAATAAAAAAGGTGATTTGTTTTAGTGACTCGAAATAAACTGAATTTTTTTAATTTTTAGCTGCACCCAAGAGATCCACCGGTTCTATACCGGAAGACCGGATTGCGGCATACTATGTCAAGGACAATGATAACGGCGAACTGCGCTTTTTGGCTAGCGGTCTAACAGGCACCGGAACGAATGGAAATGGTCTCAATAACGCACTGAATCAATATATCACACAAAAACAGGATTTGCTAGAGCAACTGCGTCCGACCAACAACAACAACATTGGTACTACCTTCGGCACGGGCACCGGCACCGGATTAACTGGTTTCACTGGTACTGGTTCCACAGGCGGTATTACGCCCATTGTTGTGAATTTGGGCAATACTGGCAATACAGCCAACAATAATGCTGCCATTACTGGCGCCTCACCCATCACTGATCTGTTGCCGCAAATTATCGCACAGGCCGCTTTAGGCGGTAATAATAATAGAAGGCGTGTCGTAGCGCCAAATCGCCGCCGTGTTGTCGCCGCACAGAATCAACGTCGTCGTCGTCCCAATCGCGGTGGTAACAAGAAGAACCCGGTCTATGTTATTAGGCCAAGAGATTTGGAATAAATATTTAAATTACAATTTTGCAAAACAATAAAAAATATTTAAAATATTTCCATTTTTTTCCTAATCTTTTATAGCGAATAGTTTTTAAATTCTTTCAATGACACCAACAACAAAAACCTCTTTCATTCACTAACTACATTTTTGTCACCTTTGTCATATATGCCACTGTCCGCCGTCATTACAACGAGTCGAATGTGTCGGTGGCGATATTGCAGTTGGCAAATCCATAACTGGCATCACTCGTTCTTCTCGCTTGCTGTGGCCACAACTCAACTATTGGAACTGAATGTCCACACGAGTACTGTCTCGTATCTCCTTAGACTTAGACACGCCGATAACAGAGGAATGTAGTTTGCAATGTCGTCGTTGTCGTCGTATTCGCCGCTAGTCGACAGCCGCGGTGGGCCACATGCCATATTGGGCAAGGTGTGCGTGGTAGGCGCCAGCGAGCCAACCAGACAGCGTAGCAGTCAGCCATCATCGCCACCGCATAAGGTGTCTCTAAGCACAGTGTTGTAGTTGTTTAGTAAGTTGGTTGTTCACGTGGTCCGTTTGTTCGCTGGTTGGCGCGTTTGTGTTGGCTTGGCATGCGGACGCTCTTAATACACATGCCGGCAGCTGTTGGCTGCTAATAATAAACTGTTGTTGTAATAATAAGCGTAATGAGTGTACAATAATAATAATCAAAATCGACAACTTCTTTTCGGCCAGCAGCAGTTCGCCTTAGACCAGCCACACACAGCTCAGCGAGGTAGTTTAACGGCATGCGCCTGTGGTAACAACGTTTCGACGTTTATTTTTATTTGAGAAACAAGTTGGCTGAAATCGCATACAATTCGAAAGAGCTGTTCAAGCCTCTGATTATTTCTCGACAGCTTCCGGTGTCGTTGGGAATTTTGCATCCACATACGTAGTGTAATCCTTCTGGTGTGGTGTTTCATTAATTTTTTTGTGTGGTTTTTTGACAGCAAATACTTTGGCCATTAAAAGTTTTCAAGTTTAAAAACTTACGTCCAAGCAGAGATGTTTCATGTCCAACTGTGCCTGAATGCGGCGATGGCCTCAGTTCGGTTGTTTGACTTTTCGTTTGTCCGTCTGCATATTTTGTACATTTCTGTAATGATTTGATTTGAAATTTATGTGAATTATTGCTCGCTTCCGGTTTCCGGTGTTTCGAAATTTTCAAAGTTCGTTCATTCATTTGCAACGTTCCGTTCATTCCTTCAGTCAAGTCAAGTCAGTTAGTCAGTTAGTCAGTTGCGTCCCTACTCGGAACTTTGGTAATTTGGTAATACGTTAGTGAACGGACATTTCCGGTGGCGGTGGTTGGTCCTGGCCACTCCCAACTCTGGACAACATGTTCGAGTGCTTATCTCTGTCTGCATGTCTGACTGTCCGACTGTCCGTCTTTTGGTCGGTGTGTCGCACTTCATGTGTATTTTTCAATTTAAATGTTTTTAAGAATTTCATTTCGGTTTAGTTGGCTTTGGTTCGGTTCGGTTTGGTTTTAGTCGAAAGCCGAAAATACTTTTGGAGAATTCATAAATCATTCAAAAAGTTTCGTTTCACTTTGCAATACTTTAAGTGGAAAAGTTTGTTTCTTTGTTTTCGATAGCACTATTCATGGTAGTATTGTGAAATTTTAATGGATTTCTAATACTAAATGAAGTTAATTTGCAGAGCCAACCAAGGAGATTATTGCAAAGTTTTATTTATTAAAAGAATCTCTAAAAAATATTCAATGATTATGGATAATCTGTATACAACTTTTCGTTGCAGATAAATTTCAAAAAAATGTTTTGAAGGTTAAATAATGCCTTAAATATTTGAAGTAGGTAGTAAGAAGTAAACGTATCTTATATTTATTCCCTTCCTTAAAATGCCAAGAGCTTACAAAATATTTTTTGTTATTCAACATATTCGTTATAAAAATGTTATTTAACATTTAATAACAGTTATAAATAACAAGTGTAAATGATACATTGCACACGAGCATCACATCAGATCGCATCAATTTAACAACCGCCCACACAGCAGCTGCGAAGAATTAATTTTTTAACTGCTGTATTTAATTTTCTTTTAGCACAAATTAAAAATCAACTCTGGCCACATGTGTACGTATGTAACTACCTGCCTGTTACCTAACTACCAACCTACATACATACCTAGCAACTTTAGGTGACAAACAGTGACCGACATGTCAAGATAATAAAATTGATTTTTTATTTGCTCAAGCAACAAGTTTGCAATAATCTATGCAAAAATATTTATTTCAGCGCCGCAATGGCGACCGCAGTGGCGCCGCTACCGCAGACTCCGCTGCCGCTGTCGCTGTTCGTTGAAGTTGATTTAAACGCATGTTGTTGGTCACAAGTTAATAAAATTTATTTTTTGTTAAATGACGTTTAAATTATTTTCGAAATGTAAATTCGCCGGGTTTTGGCCCACTTGCAAAGTTGTTAACATGTCTACGCAGTTTTTTAGTGGCTTGTACCGAAATGTGTAAAATGTCATGTTCGCACAGGAGTGAACATCAATTAACGGTTTTTGCGACCATTTTATTTATAAAATATTTTTACAACAAACATGCATATGTATGTATGTATGTAATCAAAATTAAAAACATCAAAATTAACCAAGCCCATTTTTTTATGTTTTCAAATATGTCAACACAATTTCAGCATTAGTCGCTTAAGTCTTGTACTCATCCTCGCCATTTGCCAGTTGGCAGTTGGCAACATTTGGAGTGACAACTGTTTAATTGCCAACCCGATTTTTCGCATAAAAACAAAGCAAGAAAAATCAAGTCAGTATCAGAACGAATTAGTGAAACTAATTAACACAGTTACCGAAGTCATTGAAAGTTGGAATTGAAATGTCATTGTTGCCAAAGGCGAAGGCGAAGGCAAAGCCAAAGAAATTGAGTGACTGACTGACTGCCACCGCAATTCAATTCAATTCGGTTCAGTTTAGTCCATCCAGCGAAATGGAAGAAGTGACGTATTGGTAGCTGATTAGTGGCAATTCGGAGCACGAAAAATCTCAACGTAAACTACTGAAGCTACTCAGTCGAAAGAATCGACTGACAGACATACAAACCAAAACAATGTAGCCAACAGTTTCAATTAGGGTTCCGAACCGACCGAAAAAGAACAGGAAGCAAGAAAGTGTTGAGTTGTCAACAACAATAACAATAACAACAAACAAATGAAACATCACTATGAACTACGATAACAATTTCTTGTACATCCAAATCAAATTAACCCTTTTTTGTTGCACACCAACACACTTAACTAAAAGGTGTTCCAAATTAAATATAAATTTTAATGTATCTGTGTAAAGGTAAAAGTTCGAATACATGTTAGAATTCCTAATGAGACTTAAGACGAAGATATTATTCAATGATATTTTGAAGTTCAGATGACTTTCGAAGTCTGAATATTCGAGAAGTTCTTGTTGAAAGCTCTCATGAGTTTTATTATATAAGGTTTATTTAGAAATCAAATTACAGAACCGAGCGTTCAATTTGAAATATCCTAAAAATTCGAAAACACAATCATCGCTTCACAATTAAGAGAAGAACCCTTGATTTAGCTGTGGTTTTCGAAACAGCAAGAGGAAAGCATCGAGGTAAGATCCAACGTCGTCCACAAAAGCCATTCAGCGCCACAGCGACTGAACAACAGAACGACGAACCGACCGCGCTGCATCTGAAGTTGCGTTCCATTGCGTTGCGCACTTCGACAGCTTACGAGAAACACATCAAAAATCCATCTTCATCCTCATCAGAAGCAGAAGTGACATAGCACAAAATTTTCTGTGCGAAAAATGGTCAAAAGGAATGAAACGACGAATGGAATGACAGGGGAAAAAATTGCGTGATGTTAAAACAAAACAACGACCGAAATCACCGAAACGGGAAAGGTGGACGGATGTGGGACAAACCTGAAGACGGACGAGGCGAGACGAAACGAGTCGGGACGGAACGGGACGGGTGAGAACCGAATCGTATTGAATAGAAGCGTATCGAATCGAATCGTTTCGTATCGTAACACATCGATTGGATTGAGTTATTGAGAGGTGTGGTGGACCAGAAGAACACACCAGAACTGGGCAGACCAGACCAGACCAAGACCAGCACGTAACGAACGTAACGAAGAGTTGTGGCAGATGAATGTCGGACGTCGAAACAAGTGAGCAGCAGCAGCAGTAGCAGCAATCAGCAAATATCGTTGATTTGGCATCACTCGAGATATCGTTCGTCCGTCGATTCGTGTCCGTCCGTTCATCTGTCAGAATGTCTGTCCACCTATCCGTCTGTTCATACGTTAAGCATCGTCATTTCGGCTATGACTGTGGGTATGCGTGTCTGTACGTTTTTGTTGTTAACCAAAGTTGAGAATTTGGTCAAGCGTTTGTGGGTCAAGTGCTGATGTTGGCATTAGAGCTTTTGACGTTTTTTCTCTCGTTGCTGTTGTTTTTGTTGTTGCTGAGTTTTGGAGATTTTTGCGTTGAGGTTGCAGATGATGTTGTTGTTTTTGTTGTTGGCTGTAAGATGATATTCAGCATCAGAATCAAGTGGTTTATGAAACTAAAAAATAAACAACAGCGCAGGAGAAAAGTGAGTAATATTGGATAATAATGGCGATAAAAAATAGTGCTGGAAGCCTAAAGAAGTGAATAAGCTCGATGAATAGAGTCTGACAATTTATGAAAGAACAGGAAAATTATGTGAAAAAATAATTCTGTTATGAGACTTAATTTATATACGCTTTTCTTTGGCTGTAAGCAACACTTCACGCGTAATCACAAAAAGCTCAGCGAATTTGTTTAGTTTTTTAAAAGCGCTTTTAAGCTGTTCTTGAAGCTTGTAACTTTATACAGTTTGGGTGTAGAAATCTAACCAGAGCGTTGGATTCACGCTTCCAACAACCTTTTTGCAGTCGAAAACATTTGCATGGGAAAAGAAAACTCGGTATACTGAAAGAAGAACTTAATCACGTTGTTGGCTTTGTTAATAAATCATATTTGGAAAGAATTTGCGAATATTGAAAATAACTGTGATTTCACTAACAAATAGTGTTGGATACATATTTCAAGAACTCTTACTACCTCAGCTTAACCCTCGAACTCTATCTGCCACATCATGATGATACTGAACAAAAAATGGGTTACACATGCGACGACACAGACGCCATTTGTATTTAAACGGATCCTGTTTTTTTTTTTGCTTCAACACGCAACGTGGCCCTTTAACCAGATTCCAATTGAAATGTTTTCTGGTGAAATGATGCTGTAGTTTAGGTTGAGTTAAGTTGATTTTTGAGGAAGCACACCTGCTCAAAGAAATCGTCGAACAATTGTGAACAGTGAAAAGTCATTGACCCAAAAATAAGACAGAATGATAAAAATGTAAAATGTAAAATGTATCAAGAAGAATATAAACCTTTTTTGTTGTTGTTATTATTGTGCAGCGACAGTTAAATTTGAAATATTTAAACAGTAATTAAATAATATTTTTAAAAGGAACTCAATGTCAATTTTTACTTAAACTCTTGGTAAAATACTTCAGTTGCGAACAGTTGTGAACATATTTCGTTATTTTAGTTATTAATTTACCAGTTAAATAACCTATAAGTCTTTATAATAAAAATTAAAATATCATATTAAGGGCCATGCCACTTTATATCTTTTCCATAACCTCAACACAGTTTTCTGGTTAAAGTTGACTAAACTGACCTTCACTTAATATTAGCGATTTCTTCGTGTGCTGTTGTTGTTGTGGTTAAGTAGTACTAATCTCAGGTAGATCAATGCACTCTTTAACAAGTCAAAGACATCAATAGCAAACAGATAAAGGCAAAAAAAAAAAAATAAAATTTAAATACCCTCAAGCGGTCTTCGAAGAAATCGTTCACTCAAATTCTGTGAGCGTCCACAGTAACGAATGGCCGGCGGCGGCAGATGCTGCACATTGCATTGGATTGGATTGGATTGCTGTCGCACGCATATTTATCAATGCCGCACCGTGTTCACGTTAATGTAATACGAAAAAAAGATTTGATAATTAAAAGCGCACACAATGTTTCAAGTTGGAAACAACAACAACAACAACAACAACAGTCGCCAGGGGAACCAGTGAACCAGCGAAGCAAAAGCGAGAACCTAAAAACAACACCAGCCAGCAAGCAGTGTCCAGCACAATTCGTTTCACTATTCAAGCGGCGTTGTCCACTGCCGCCGCTTAATCCATGAATAAATCAATTAGAGCAGAAGTATCAACCGCAGCGACAGCTTCGGTATTGGTCGCTGCTTCACATCTCTCGAAATATTGATGACTTCATTAGTCGTCAACAGCTGAAGACCTCTGCATCGGTATACGAGTGAATCCACTTACCAGCAGAAGACGCCGTGACGGCTTTGCACCTGAGGCTTTCACCGCACAATTAGTCTTTCGTATTGTTTACGACCGATATGGCTAACTTTTTTATATATTTTAAATTTTTCGAAAATAAAGTTCTGGATTATGAATGCAGCCGGTGCAGCGCTGTGCCGACTAGACCTCCCGCCGTAGGCGATTCGGTGTCTTCGTTCGGCAATATAAAATTATATTATTAGTAAAAATGACTTAAAATCCCATTTGCGTTAAGATGACCCTCAAAGCTTAAGTTTTATAGTGAGCTTCATAATTATAAGTCCACAGTTTGAACGCGGATAAAAATATTCAAGTAGACTTTATTCTAAAAGTTGTTTTAAGATCTAAATTATAGATAACTGGAGTTATAATATGAAAGCGCATTTTAGTGTGGTACTTCTATGTCTACTCGCAGCGTCTCTGACAACTAATTAAGTCTTCCTTGTGGCCTAAACTTTTTCTCGAAATGTTAATGTAAAGCAATGAATTTCAAATGGGACTGAAATGAAAATTTCGGTAGAACTCTAAACGGCGGGTGAATTATCATTTAGGCCACTGTGCGTGATAATAAAGATTTATGAAGTTTATTGGGTTTGGAGCAAGATGGAACCGAAAAAACGAGACTCGTCTCTTGCCACAGACTCGGTATATGGAAGACGAATGCATTTTTAATTAACGGCTTGGTTTAGTTAATTGCAACTCACTGCGGCTATTGTAGTCTTCCCGCGTAGTCAAAAGCTAGAGTAGCAGTCAAGTGGCAGAAGAAGTTCAGAGATTGTGGCTCCGAGCAGTTGTATGTTAATTCATGTTTCCTGTTCTCTGGCTTAATTTTAATAAGTGATACCTTTTTGGTTTTTTTTTTGTGAAGGTTTCTTTATGGGATTCGAAATCATAAATATTTATTTATTTTAAGTAGCTTGAGAAGCAGAAATCTAAAATGAAATGTTGATTTTGTATAAGTTTTATTATGTAATCTAATAAAGAACACATAATTTGGAAATATAATATTTGGAAAATAATATATAATATATATTATAAATCTTGTTCTTAAGGTACTTATGTGGGATAACATTTAAAACCTCATTCAGTTATTTTTACTCGAAAACTAATTTCTGTAATTTTGAAAGGATTCTTGAATCGAGAAAACGTTCCACTCTTCTATCTTAGTTTAAATTTAATGACTAGCACAGCAATATTCCGACCGAGGCGGTGTTTGATCAAAGTAAGGTCAGAAGCTGCTGTAATTATGCCTACCGGAAACACAAAATTTAGAAGGATGACGTGGCTGCATATGAAGTCAGTTTACAAGATTAAAACTGGATTCAGAAGCAATTCAGTAGGCAATTCTAGTTAAGAGTGATTAATTAAGAAAACATTCCACAATTTCTTATGAAGTGAATGTGACCACAAACTGGACACACATACGAATTTGGATTTGGTTTTATTTTCGGGACAGAGCATAGAAAACCTCACCTGACCACATTCAAAAATCTTTTAGATTGTAACCCAATCGAAATATCAAAGAACCTCTCACTTGCTGCTGCAGTTAATTTTTGTCACTTCAAATAAATCACAGCGATAATGTTGTCGATGCAAAAAATGACTTGATTGCAATAAAATGACACACGAATAATTTACACGTTGCAACAAAACATTTGCAGCAGCAGTAGCAGCAGGCGCAGACTCATGCGCAGTCAGGGGCAGCGGCAGGAAAAGCAATTGCAGTGCAATCATGGCAAATTGTTGTAAAAACCAATTTCAATTGCAAACACACAGAAAAAGACATTAGACTGGCTTTTAAATAAACGCAGGTTCTTAACAAGAAATTGCCACAATTGTTTTTTTTTTTAATTTAAAGAAGATTGTAAAATTAACTTTTCAAGTCATCGAGAGATCTTCTTCGATATCTTCGATATATGTTTTAATATTGGCAAATATTTTCTTCTTAGATTTGCATTTTATGATCTTTGATTTTATCTCATTGTATACCAGGAGAATATACAAAAGTATTTGAAGTATATGTATTTTAAATTCATTTATTACATAACAAAAAAAGGGCAAGATAAACTAATGAACTATTTTAATGTGAAAACCAGTCTGAAGGATATACGAATATACATGGTCATACATATTTACATAAACAAACACAAAAATAACAACAGTACCAGCAAACAAATGCCAAATATTCGTATGAGACACAAAAGACTACATACGTTCTTATACTCGTACATATGTTAGTAGTTTGTTACGTTGAAGAGATATTCATATGTATGTTTGCATTTTTGTATGTATGTATGTTTGTGTATTTGTTTATATTTATTTATGTTTGTATGTTTGTACGAATGTATCAAGTCGACAAATTTAAAAACTGCATTTTTGGAAAATTCTCAAAATAGCCGAGGACAGAAATAGAAATATGCAAAATTGATAAGCAGAACTGCGCAAAAATGTTGAATGGCAACAACAATAACAAAAACTACAATAACTGTAAGACCCACCGACCATACAGAAAATTTGAAAAGTGTAGATAAAAAAAAACAAATTTGTCACATGCAGCAAATACTGCAGTGACTGATACCGAACTGCGTGGCAGAGGAACGAAGGAGGTGCGACGGGACGGGACATGAGCTCGTGTTGCCCCAAAAAAAAAGCAACGAACAACGCACAGCGGGGCAAAAGTAATTAATTTCAATTTTCAAATCAATGCTCGATGTCGATGCGGTGCTTTGTGTAATGCATGAACAAGTGCACAGTACTCTCGCTTTCTGCAATAATTGACGAGATTCGAATGAGTGCACGGATGCACTTGCTCGAATGTTGGAGTTCTTTGTTTTTGTTCAGCTGTATTGGGGCATCAAAGCACTCTGCCGTTGGGTGGCCAAAAGGGAGTCTACTTTGGTTTTAGGCGAAAATTGTGTCGCATGCAGATAATGGTGCAAACGACACACACAAACACAGACAGGCACACAGACACACACATGGACTTAATTCACACACTTGGATTCAATTTACATTCCTAGAACGAGAACAAAAATAAAATTAAGTTTCACTTTGCACGCAGTGTTGCAAAAACAACAAAAGCAACAACAACAACAACAACAAAAGATACAATAAATTGCAACAAATTTACAACATAGAGCAAATGCATCAGCAGCAGCAGAAGCAGCGACAATAGAACATGTGTTGCACGCTTTCCATGCCACACGACGACGACTTGGAGCATTTGCAATTGTATCTAATGCCGCCTGCACTTGTTGCATACCACATGCCGCACACAACCAGCAAATGTAGCAGTCAGAGGTGC
Source organism: Suillia variegata (assembly GCA_949127995.1). NCBI lineage: Eukaryota > Metazoa > Arthropoda > Insecta > Diptera > Heleomyzidae > Suillia > Suillia variegata. The sequence continues at coordinate 42,770,234 of OX421846.1, read as the reverse complement.
GAGCAAACAATTTTAATTCCAAATGAAATTCAAATATTGTAAAAATGCTTAATCAATTTTGTAAGCGAATCCATCACATTTTTATGAACGTTGGTAATTGGCTAATCGTGCTGGCCACAAATTGTTTACATGTATTAAGATTTGTTCGATACCTTCCTTATGCATTGGATGCATAGTTTTATAAAAGTTCTTCGATGTATTTTTTATTATTATTAAAATTAACCCTTTTAAAGCTGGTTGAAAGAAGGTTTTAAATGGATGTAGAGTCCAATGACCATACAATTTTTTTTAAATTAAACAAAGAAGTATATTGTAAAATTTAATAGTTTTACTCATTTTAGTCAAATCAATCTTTGCAATACTTTTCATTCCTTCGCAAACCTTTTCCGGCTACGCCACTGGCAGCGTTCAGCGATAAAGTTGTCTCTTTCTGGCAGCGAAAATAATTCACATTGAGCCACCTTGATTCTTTGCGCGTCGGATAATGGAGTGAAATTGCAATCAGAGCCAAATCAGTTTAGAATCCGTGCGGCGTGTTTGATGCGCGGCAGAGCGGGAGTAGCGGGTGCAACAAAACGATGTGATGAGGTAGAAGTTGTTGTTGTTTTGTTGGTGGCGATAATGGCGGTGGTGGTGGCTTGTTTGCAGCAGGTGTCAGTCACTCATTTACTGACACAATTCCCAGCCTGGCAGCGTTCACCTAGTTTGTTGTTGTGTTTTTTTCTTTCTTGTGTTGCTCATCATTCAACAGAAGAAAAAAAGAAAAAATTGTTTCAAGTATTCTTTTCGATTTGATGCGATGCGCGGATTTTGTTTGCAATTTGCATAAATTAAGAGCGACGAAAGAGCTGCGCATGCGCCTCGTTTAGCACAAAGCATAATCATAAGAATATAATACGAAAACGATTTGAGAAATAAATTTAATTTTAAATTAAAAATATTATAAAAATTTATTTAATTAAAAATCAAACTGGTTACGTCATCTCTTTGGAGGACAACTAAGTGAATTAATTTCAGATGACATCGAAACAATTAACAAATTAATTTAATTAAACTAATTGTGTATTGGCACATGGGTCGCTGACATTTTTTTTCCTAGTAGTTTGCTAAATTCCGGTCGTGAGTTGCATTCATCATGGTTGTACGACAACAGCTGCTGTTGCAGTGTTGCAGCAGTTCATTGCGCATGCGCTGCTGCTTTAACCCACTTCGCTGTGATTGAGCTAATTGAGTGTTGTACTTTCCGCAGCAGCTCACAACAATGCGCAGTAAATAAGTATGCAGATTTCCGCAGCGAAATTTCAACATAGCCACCACATGTCGTCCGTTCAGAGTTTTGTGTTGTTGTTGCTGTTGTTGTTGATTTGGTTCGGCTTGAGGACCGACAATGCCGTGTCTTTGGCATCATTCTACTACTACGCTTACGAGTACACAGTAAGCTAGATAAATGCGACTTACAGCTCAAGCTGTGCTGGGAAAGTTCCACTTAATTTCGCTGCGGTATGAAAATTTCAAAACCTGTACCGCTGTCTGTGGCCGCCGCCGCTAGTTGTGCAGAAAAAAAGTGCAGTAGTCAGTAGTCAAGGGTATGCACAGTAAGCATCTAGCACCACCTGCCGCTGCGCTGATTACATCAATCACAAAGATTTGCATACTTTAAGGCGTCTTAGAGTTGCGCTTACGCGACAAGTTTCTCTTTTTTTTTGTTTTTGTTTTTTCAATTTATGCGTTTAGGTTTGCGCTTGCGCATGAATTACAAGTGACGGACGTAATTGTTCCAACGTACGGCGACGGTGCCAGTGAATTGAGTTGCCACTTTGAAGAATGGGCGAACAAAGCAGAAGACCAGCTCGAGTACGTCAAAGCCAAATAACAGCTCACCTCAAGTTGGTCAAGTTAATTTACAAGAAGAATGTGGAAAATAGTTGCAAGTGTAGAAGTTGTTGCATTGTAATTGTTGTGCCTACTAACGTTGAGCAAAACGTACGTTAGACTGGTTTTGGGTTTTCGTAAACAAACTCTCAAAATATGTCTGCCATTTTAGAAATAATAATAAATTCTCAACTCTTAATTATTTTTTTTATGAATTTTTCAAACCAGTCTAATGAAGTTATGTGGCTTTTAATGTTATCCGTTGTTTTCGGAATATCAATTATAAGTCAGTTAAGTTACTTAGGCGCAATTGTCGGGTTGCTTAGTTGGATTGTTACTTTGACTTTGGCTTTGTCCATAAGACGCGTCTTCACTTAGCATTTTAATGGCGGTATTTGTTTGGAATTTTTTTTATCTTTAGATTTTCATTGCTTGATAAGTTGGAAATTGTTCTTCGCTTAGTTTTGTTTTTTCTAAGCTAAAGATGTGTGAAACTGTAAAATTCATTTAAAATTGAGTTAATTTGGGAATCGTGGGAAATGCGTGTGAATGGTTTTAACTCATGCAGTGGCTCATCAAAAGCTCTTTTCAGTCCGTATTTTTATTTAAAGTAGTTGTTAGCGAGATTATACACGGTATCGCCAAGATATCATTTAATTGATCCTCGCTTGCTTCCGGCCAATTTCAGCGGACAACACCCAGTAGCAATAATGATTTTTTTTATATATCAACATTTGATTCAATAGTTAATTCAGAAACGTTTTGCAAATATAGAAAGTAAAATTTATAAAAAAAAAATCTAAGTGAAAAATCCACGCTGAGCTGGCTTAGAAATACTTCAGATTCATACTTGCATTCTCGTGGTTAAAGTTCTACAATCCGAAGTATGAAGTAGAATAAAAGATTTAACAAAAAATCAATCAGCTGCATTTAAAAGCAACAAAAACCAAGAGACTGGCAGCCAAACAAAAAGTAGTAACAAATTGAAAACTGGTGCGACAGACGAGAAGTCGAAAACGATCGCTGCAAATCTTACTGAAAAACAAGTGATCGCGCTGATGAAGTGCACTGATAATACTCATGTTGTTGTTGTTGCTGTTGTTATTGTCGATTGAACGGCAGCCGCAGCATAAATGAAACGTGGAATTATTTGTGGCCTTGCTGTAGCTGCCTGGTTTTTGTGTTCCAATTGATCCACACTGCACTGGCGCAGCACTTTGCTTTTATGGAGTATTTTACGCGTTGATTTGGTGCTTGCTGGTTTGTCCATTCGTTCGTTCGTTTGGTTATTTTTTTTCGCTTTTTTAGTCAGATGGCACAGTGGGAAAAATCAACAAACAAAATGAATTGCCTTAAGAGAATTCGAAACAAATCATTTTTGAAAAATACTTTTCGAGTCGTTCTGACTATCAATTAAAAATTGTTTTCTATCTCGTCGACTTTTGAAATTTTAGTATCTTTTAAGTGAAATCGAATCAAAATTTCTAATCCAACAAATTTACGAAAAATTTTACTTAAATCGATTACTCGAAATGTTGACATTTTCGCCCACTGTGGCTAGGTTCGTTCGCATCGTTGAGGCTGTTTTTTTTTGTTGTAATTTTATTGTTTTTTGTGGTTGTTTTCCCAGCTAGTTGTGAGTAGAATATCAATTACTTATGCTAAACACCTGCTGCATAGGAATGTCTTACAAAACTCGACTTGGACTGTGACTCCAAGTGGGCTCGGGTTGTGTGGTTCTTGCGTCTTTTGCGCTGATTCGAGTTGAGTTGAGTTGCGTTGCGTTGCGCGTAGACGTTGTTTCGATCATTGATCGTTTTTATTGCGTCAAGAGCCAACCACGGCGAGTAAGCTGTCCGTCGTTACGGTTGCTTCCTTTAAGCAGTGCCACTGCCTCATCGGATGCTGTTGCTGCTTCAACTGTTGTTGCTGCTGCTGTTGCTTATGATGATGCTGCTGATGATGACGATCGTTGACGTTTGTTCTTTCGCTCTACTTTTTTTATCGCTGTCTACTTGCTGCGTGTATCCTATCGATCGCTCATTTCGTATTTGCTCTGCTTGGCAGCATCCTGACCAGCATGTGGATGAGTTGTTTTTGTTTCTTTAGATAGATTACTCGTACTCGTACTTAACTTGTCTGCTTGTTTTATTTCTTTTTTTTTATCAAAAGAACAATAAGTTTAAGTTTTTTTCCATAAAATGAACGCAACAAAAAAATACAAATACAATTTTGTAGAAGAGTAAATATTACAAAACAGATACGTTTGCAATTATTTCATTATTTAGCATTACCTTGCATACTTTGTTTTTCATTAAAAGTTTCACATATAGTGTCTATATCCTCTTTATAATTTTAACCCTTTTCTAGTTATACATTTTACTAATTTCTCTATTTGTAATGTTGATTAGTTTTGAAAATCATCGAACGACAGCCAATCGATTGATTAACCTGACACTAACAAATACTTCTGTGTATCTTTTTAATTACCAACCAACTTCACAACGTGATATCTTTGGCTAGCCATCGTTTCGGTTCGATGAACGTCCTCATCCTAAACTCAACTCTCAGCTCGACTCAACTCGACCCATCATTACGATGATGGCCGATGTGATGTATTGCCTCGCAATAAATCTCAGACAAATTTATTGGTTAATTGTTTAGATTTCACAAACGTTAAATGCGATATATAATTTTTTTACGTTTATTTTTTTCGACTATTCATCAGTTTCGCCCCAAAGCGAAATTGTGTCGTTTGTATCTATTTAAAAGTTTGTTGCTGTTGTTGATTTTTTAATAGCCAAGAGCATTCAACGCTAGCGCTAACCTACACTAGGAATATTTTAAGCTTTGACATGTAGTTAATGCCTGCTTCGTTTTGTGTTTTTGGACCAATCGACATTAGCATAGTTTTTTCTTTTTAGCAGATAAACAATAAACAAGTTGTTGTTGCTTTTGTTGTCGTTGCTCCAACGAGCGGCAGTGCACGCGGTTAAAGCGCGCGCTCAGTAATTTTGCTTGTCAATTAAATTTGACTGATAGCACGTGCGATATGCCAGTTCCCACATCAAAGTGATGTGCTGGATTCACGGTGATTTTTTTGGGCGTTTGTGGTTTTTTTCGTTTTGCATCGACAAGCTTGCTTGCTTGTCATTGACATGTCAGCGCAGTTGGCGCTTCCTGCAGCTGTGCCGGCAAATATCGGTGAATTTATTATTATATTTTCAGCAGTAAATATTTTCGTAACCACTTTTTTTTTGCTGCATTGTAATAAGCTGCACAAAGTGTATAAAAAATACGATTTTTTTAATATAAAATTAATTTTGTAATAAGTATCACAAGCCGGCAATAAAGTTTTGATATCTATATAATGTATTTATAGACAAGACTTTTTTGAAAAGCTGCTATAAATGAGAAGTAATAATTCTAAAAAAAAAACATTTTTGTATCAGATTAACAACATTATGTAAAATTTAAAAAATTGTTTTTAACATAAGTTTATTTAACAAAAACAAAATTTAAAAAAATATTTTGAACATAAAGTAAATTCCTTTATTTTTGTAACTATACCCGGTGTAATATACCCGGTGAACTGAAACACAATATCACAATTTAATTTTTCATTTAACCGTGTTTTATATTTGAAATGAAAGCAACCGCTGCGGAATAAAGTTTCTTAATAAGCGGGTCCGAATGTATCATGACATAAAGAGAGGCTACCTCTTATGAGTAACTTTATTTACAACATAACATTTGTTGTAAAATTGTATCGATGCGATCGAATTAAAGATATTCTTTTTATGGTGAATGAAAAAATCTAGCTCTATAAAATGACTTTTTCATGACTGATAAAAACCTGTGATAGTGCACATTAAAATAAAAAAAGTCACTCATTTAGTGCACTTAAGTCACAACTGATTAACATATCAACGATTGAGCTAAAAGGTCAAATACAAATACAAATCAAATCGTCTAATGCGAAACATGTGCCCGAAAGTGCGTGTCAAAGTGATGGGCCGGAGTTTTATTGATGTAGAGCATATGCGCTCGCGCTCGCCTCAGAGTTGAATGAATGAATCCGGTGTCGCCATTGTGCCAAAGCGTAATCAAACCTAAAATGCAACAAAGCCTCAGCCGATGCCGCCAGTCAATCGGCTACACTACAACTACACTATAACGCTCTAATACCTTAATTGATTGGGATCATAAAAATTTCAATACAAAAGATAAACAAGTCCCACAAACTTTGACTCGGGCACAAATGCACACAAATTTTAAAAATACAAAAGCAATTTTCGGATTTTATTAGGGCACACACACACAAACACACATACAAACACGAACACGTATACATGCGTGCATTTATCACAAGCGGCTTTAATGCAGGAAATGCGGAAAACGGCCTCACAATGGGACATTTGGGCAAATGACCAGCACCAGCACCACAGCACCACAACGCTTCGGCACAGCGGAAGTCCTCTGAACTCTGAATTATACTCGGCCAGCGGCTGCGGCTGTGGCAGCGACAGCATTTTAGAACGCTAATGAAACTCAGCGCGAAGTTGTTGACTCATCATCAACAATCGGCAACAATCGCACACATTTTCCCATTTCCATTTGCCATTTCCCAGTTTTGAATTTTGACTTTTTCACCGTCCAAAGTGATTCATATGCCGCACATTGGGCAGGATATTCAATAAAATTGACAAATTTTAAAAACTCCGCATAAAGTAAGAAAATTTATTAGACATGACCTGAAAAGGGAAAAACAGAAATGATTGTTTTTTTTTGAATAATAATAAAAATTTAAAAAAATTTTGTTTAGTTTCCTCAATAAATTGTTGTAAGCTTGTTTGCTCCGTAAATTATTTCTAGTTTTAATTTATTTTTGCTGCTCCAAAAGTTTGACTAAAGTTCTTATTTATATTTAATAATTTTTTTCATATCGTATGTTATATATTTTGTTGTTGTTGCAATAATGTGTTCGAATGTGTGCGATATTTTGAATTTTGTTTGGTAACATTTGAACCAGTTTGCATTAAAGTCGGTCGGAACAGTCGGTGCCGCCATATGGCTTTGGCAATATGTAACAAAAACACATTTTTCAACGGAAAAGGGATACACCATTGTGCGCAATAAATGATGAAAAAGGACGACAAGGACGACGATGACTGCGAAAAAGGTCAATTGGTGCATACAGATACAGTAACACACACACATACACAGATACAAATACAAATACCAAGCACGAGTATCTGCAAAAATAAGTCGAGTAAAGTAAGTGTGTCATCAGGTCGGGACATTGGATGAGTCGGAATGGGCCTCGATCGAATACAATCGAATCGCATCGTTTCGTTTCGTATCGACTCTCAACTATAAATAGACATGGTATTTTTTGGGCCTGGGCCTGCGTCTGCTTCGCCGTTGCCGTCGCCGATAATGATAAGCCAAATAATGGACAATGAGTACGGATTTGTATTCAAGTTGAAAAGGACTGCAGGATATAAAAAGTACAAAAATAAACGGGAGAAGTAGTCGGATTTATTCGACTTATACGGGTTGATATGTTGGCGTAAAAAATTCAGCTGGCAAATGGCCAAATCAAGTTAATAAATAACATATTTAAGTGGAATGGCATGACATGACGAGGCGGTGCGAGACGAGGTGGGGCAAGGCGAGACAAGACAAGACAAGGCAAGACAAGACCTGGAAATGTCTTAAAATGCAAATACTTGAAAAATTTTTAGAGAAGCAGAATTGAAGTAGGCCTCTATTAACAAGCTAATGAGAGACATATCTCAGGAAATCAGAGGAACTTATGCTCGTGAATTCATTATTTAAGAAGCACCGATTGAAATTTTTATTTTTAAAAATCATGTTTGGACTATGAATTTGTAACAGCGATACTTAAATAAAATATTTATCTTTCACACATATGAGAAATGAAATAATCCAATAAAATATTAGATCGATTAATAATTGCGAAAGAGCCAATCTTAAAAGTCGTTAAGCACCAAAGTGGAAAATAAGCAGATACGGCCTTCCTTTTTTCATAATCATCGCTAAAATTACTATCATGTAATAACAAAAGTAATTATGAATTCAATTAATGCAGAAACATGTTATTAATTCCAAACTAATTTCTTAATTAACAGCCGCTCACTTGTCCACAAAACGAGCGCGAGCGACTCATGTTGTGCGCAATTTGAATAAAATCTTAATGCCATTTAGTAACTACTGTTTCTGCTGTTGTTTTTGTTTTTGTTTTTGTATTTGTTGTTAAATTTGTTGTTGGCAAAGACCACCGCCGTGTCGTGTCGCGTCCGTCGTCTGTAGCAAGTATTTCGACTTGGCCCATTGTAATTAATTGTTTGTATGCATTGTTGCGCCATGGCTGCGACACAAAACCGCTTCAACTGCTGCTTAAAAATAACCAAAGTCTTATAATTTTTTCGTTACATTTTTGTAGCTGCAGGCGCACAACTTCTTAACACAGAAAAACAACAGCAAACACAACAGCGAAAACAACAAGAAAGCCCCTCATAGCCAAAGTGACCTTTGAGTTAATTGTTTGCAACAGCACCAACAACAGCAACAGAAAAACAAAAACAACAACAAAAAACTGGCAATAAATTGTTTACTTGCAGCGCGCCAGATTATCCGAAACCTCGTGGGCGTTTTAGTGGCTCCAGTTTCCAGTGCCATAATAATTGAAAGCAGCACTCGCCGGCACAGAAAAGTGTGACCCAAGTTTGAAGCACTGCGGCGAGACGACAGCGAGCGGCGCACACACACACATTTGCATCATTTGAATTTGAATTTGAATAAAAGCGCCCAACAAAAAGCGAGCAACATAATTCGCGGCGCATTTCGAACTGGTTGTACTGGCGTCAATATGAATACAAAAAACAACAACAAAAAAGTGCGAACGATCTATAAAATAAATCATTTTTTTTCACTTGACGTCTTTTGTGTTGAAAAAAGGTGAAAAGTTTTATAAGATTTAAGATAAAGTTACCTAGAGATCAGGTCAATGAAATTTAAAGATTATCAATTCATATGAAATTATTAAATTTTTTTAAAGATTAGTTAAAAGCATTTGGAAGTCAACACCCTCACTTGAAGGAACGCTGCAATTGTGTTAAACCCAACTACAAGAAACCATCATTTCCTGTTGCTATTTTAATTTGAAAATTAAAACTGATGGAGAGCAGAAAATGGCCAATGATGAACTTCAATGAAAATGAATCATCAAACTTAATTAAATGCATAAAAAGAAAAATCCATTGACGCATAAAATGCTTCCTTAATTCTAAGCTATGGCGCGCAATATTTCCCACACACTTGCTCGTGCACACACATGCATGTGCATGTCTTACCCGAAGTAGCCCTTAAATGGCTAAGAGTGCAGACTAACACCACATAAACGCCTGGTCGGGCTGCATAAAAATGTTGTAAATTGATATTACGAAAAAGTTTAGCAACAAACGCGAAAACAATTTCGCGATTAATGCAAACATCAGCATCAATAGTTGCTGAACGGCAGCAACAGCAGCAGCAACATCAGCAGCAAATATGATGCAGGTGAAAATTCAGTGGCCCAAAGGGTCGCTCCCAACTCAAAGGCCTCTTGATCATTTCAATCAAAGCCAAATGTGAATTGGCGAAATAGGCGAAAAATTACAATGTGAGCAACACCTTTGCAATGAAACCGGTCCGCAACAACAAACACCAACAAACATCATCATCGAATGATTCTAATCAGCGCACTTGCAATTATAGCAACATCAGCAGCAACAGCAACATCAACAGCAGCAACAAATTTGCGCCAAATGCCGCCTGCGAAACTGCAAATTTACTTAACTGTCGCATATAAACATTGCACGAAATTGCATTGCAGCATCAGCATCATCCCAGCGTCGTCATCCTAAATGCAGAAGCAACAGTCGCTACATAAATGCCATTGCAACAACTACAACAACATCCCATTATTGAGACTCAGCAGCGGCAGCAGCAGGAGCAGTAGCAGCTGCAAGCGGCACATCGGCACGCCCAGTTATTTTCTTTGTTAAATAACCTGCGAAATCAAATGGAAAACTAAGCGCAGCTCTCACTGCCACCATCAGCAGCAGCAGCAATATCAACAAAATCATGGGAGCAACATTTGCGCTTCAGCAGCAAGATGTGCTAAAAATAACGCAAGTACACACACAAACAAAAGAATTGAACAATCTTTTAAATGAGAACGTCTTTGCAAACGTTTAGAATTTGATCAGCTGAAATTAAAAAATTCTTTAACCTAAAAACTGGAAAGCGTTAAGAGATTTACAAGAAATGTTGGCATAATTCATTTTGAGGTTTTCCTAAACAACCAATATATATGTCGGCGAGTGTATGGGAACGCATAGATGCACCAATTTAAATGGACGCCAATCGGTGGCGGCGGCGGCAACGCCACTTGCCACTTACCACAATCAGTTTATGTCTGCATCTGTATGTGTCTTAGTGCGTTTAAGTGTTTATGTTTGTGTCTGCGTCTGTGTGTGTGTGCAAAGTGCGAGGCAAACGCCCGGTGGCAGTTGAAGTTGCATTTGCTGTGCATGGCTTCGCAGCGACTGGCGGCAGCAGCTGTTAGCTGTTTTGCAAATATCCAAGCCGAAAGACAGATCGGGCCACAGGCTGCAACCCCCCATGGATTTTGCTACTTAGCTAAAACAGTAAAGGAAGAAGGAGCAGAAGAAGAGGAAGGGGCAAAAGTGATTGCTCGAAATCCGCACCCAAACGCGTATATTTCCCATCTGATAGTCTGGCATATCTGATTCTGACCGGTGGCGTCCCACCTTGTCCCTGCAGACTCCGCACACAAATTATGTGAAATATCTGCGCGCGCCTCTACTAAATGCCTCGCATTGATCGAGAAGCAATTCGAACGTTCGTGCGATCTACGCGCTGCACTTGCGCTGGACACGCACCGCAGATCCATTCGCTGGAATCGCATTTTACGGCGCGATGCGTTCGCAAAGTTACGCCGAATTAATTGAGTTTTTATTTCACGTGATCGTCTGCGTTGCTGCTTCTCCTTCTTCTCTCGTCTACTCATTCTTGGGTTGGTGATCTTGCAGTTTGATCTAATTTAAAGTTGCTTCAGTTCAGCAGATTATTCTAAAGTGGATTTTAGGGATTGCGTTCGTTCGTTCGTTCGTACATTCGGCTGCTGCGGCAGCTTGGCCTGGCACCATGGTATGTTCTAAAAATGATCGGATCTGGTTTTGATTGGCGTTTCGCTGCGGATTTTGTATGGTGCGGCATGATTGTTGCGCCGCAGAATCGATTTAATGCATTTGCGTGAAGCAGCGCGCCGCACATTTCTTAACAGGATGCTAAAAAGCAATATTGCGAATTTGAATTATATGGTGGTATATATTTCAGATATGATACGGTTGCTCTTCTATTCTACTTGCGAGTATATAAGCGACACCTTCTTTAGCTACGCGCTAAAGAGTAAAAATTTGCTAGAGATTATGAAAACTGTTAATGAGTGTTTGGTCGTAAGCAAGTCAACTCGGTATAAGGCAAATCTTTATTTAGATTAACGTTCTTTAATCTCAAGTAAACTTTCGGTTATATTCCGTAAATGTAGTTAGTATGACCCGAAATCTTTGTCTGTAGCAGCCCACAAATAATTTAAAAATGTGTATAAATTTATCAATTACCAAAATTTGAAATGAAGTATTTATATGATGTACAAATTTTACAATGGCACCCAATTAATCCGCCCAAGAAAAACCCAAGAAGTACATTACTGAAGGTTGACTGCAAGATCTCGACAACAGCGACAAGTAGAAACCAGGAAAAGCCAAACAACATCGTCGCAAAAATAATCCGAGCAATGTTAATGATGAAATGAAGATGCCACCACAAACCACCACACATAACTGATCGCGTCATCTGCCATGTTCGTCGGCACACACGCGAAAGGCGTCAATCGTCTTTTGTAAGCGACGATGCCACAAAAATGCTTTTTCGATTCACAACTTCGGCTTGTAAAAGCAGTTTATGGGCATCACCACCAAAGTGGATGTGAATGTTTCTTCTCGAAGTTGTACGATTTCCCTTTTCGCAAAAAGTTGCGCGTGCGGCGGCAACATCGTAAATGGCAACTCAGCGTGTTGTACGCGTGCCGCCTCACGATCACATACGATCGAAAAGAAACCACCTTCTTCTTTTCGAGGAGGAAACAGCAGCAGCAACAGCAGCAGACGATCAGGCAAAATAAGTGTGGCACTTATGGATGTGGAGGAGCGAGTAACAAAAGCATAAAAGAAAACAGAAAAAGTAAAATAAATACAAAAAAAAAAAAAAAACGAAAACAGTAACGAAACGTTTTCGCTACGCTTCTGTGAGATTTTGGCCATAATAAAGACGTGAGTGAGTGAGTCGTAGTCGTTGTCTGTGGAAGAGGTGATCGCCGCAGTGGTCCATTGTGTCGATGTGCGGCTGGAGATAGTGTTGAAAGCGTGTAGCAGATAACTTTGGCATGTAACAGATTAGGCGGAACGAGACACTGCTTTGATTACTTGCGGGCAGCACACACACACACACACACACACACATACATACACACACGTTTGGAGCCATGTTAGGTTATGTTAGGTTATGGCCAAACAAGCTGTTTGAAATGTTGCCGATGCCGTTTTGATGATGAACAAGTTGCTTGCGCTGCAACTGACAGTAGTCGCTTTGGGTGGCATTTTCAATTAAAAATGTTCAGCCAACGTAATAGCTACGATTATTACAGACATACATACATACATACATTGTAGCATTTATTAGATACATTCTTATCCAGTCATGCGATGAGCTGTAAAATTCCAATCAAATGTTTATGCCGGAAGCACATGCATTAGATAAATAAAAGCAAACTCTCTTGAGTTTAAATAAACAAATTTAAAGGAATAAACCACTATTATAATCCGAATACATACATACATACATATATGATAGATACACAATTAACGTATGTATCTGAGGTAAAGTTTCGTTTTTAATTTAAGCTTAACTTAGTGTGGCATGTGGCATACTAGCGCTGTTAATTGAATTTAAGGGCGTAATCAATCATTTTGTACAACTATTTTTAATACCAACAGTTGTCGTATGATTTAGGCGTTATTTTTAGACGAAACTTTTCATTTCATCTTTCGCTAATGAAAACACTTTTTCTGCTTTTTCTTCTCTCTCTCTCTCTCTCGTTACTTTGGTAATAAAAATAAATCACTTTAAATGCTGTCGTCTTATTTTAGAACGCGATCCTCCAAGTTCAATTCGTCGATTTTCTCATTACATGAAATGACAAGCGCATTTAATATACGCCACAACAACAACAGCAACAATAGCAACATCATACAGACATCCAAGTATCTGAAAGATACCAAAGCAAAGTGTTCATTTCTTGTTTCTACTTGCTGCACTGCAACCAACGGCTCAGGTTGAGTTGAATGCAGGCTTCTGAGGCGGCCGGCTTCTATAGCTGCCGCTGCGAATAATGATGACTCCAACAGGCGCAACTAAGCCGCATGATCACCATTGAGGTTGGCTTGGCATGGCATGGCGTGGCGTGTTGCAGCATCATTATGTTTGTACCGTGAACGGGTATTCTTAAGGAGCAGATGTGCGCAATCTCATTCACATCAGTTGCAGACCATGGCAAGCATCAAATCACAAAAACAACAACAACAACTACTTTGAAGAACATAAAACAACAACAGCCAAACCTGCGAACGATACAAATCACACATTTCGCACTGGCGATACACTGCGAAAATTATTCAAACCATTTCGTTAAAATACATTTTTGATCTTACTTACTCCAAATTATGCTAAAAGCTCAATAATCGCTCAAATAGATTATTTAAAAAAAAAAAAGCTCGAAATGGCCAAAAATGAATTTCTGTGTAAAAGAAGGCTCGAAGCATCGCAGACCGATCAAACCTGGTTTTGGCTTGTATGGCTTGCAGCAAAAATGTTTGCAAAATATTGTCGGCTCAAACCGGTTGCGGCCCGGTGTAGCTACCCTAACCGTGTGTATCGGTAATATAGTCCGATCGTGGCTCTAGGATGATAAGTGATTTCGTTGCACAAATCTGGTTCGGTTTCTGTTGATGATTGGGGATAATGGGTTTTGTTTGGTGTGGTTCTTGTTTTTGTTCTTGGCGTTGTTGTTGCTGTTGTTGCTTGGGAGCAGCTGCTTGCTACATTCATTTGTTGTTGTTATTGCTGCTGATATTGCCAAGTTAAAGGGGCGATGGGCTCACACCTGTGCCGCGTTTGACATTTTGAAATATCGCTTTGAATTTTTAGCAGCATCATTTCGAATTTAATAAATTCACGACGGGCTTTTAAATTTTATAATATTGTTGTTGTTTTGTTTGTTGTGGACATTTTTTTTATTGGGTAAGTACATGCGTTAAGTAAACAATACACGCACAATGAATTTTATGATGCCATTCCTATTTGACAAAGAAAATTCTTACATAACATTTGTGATTTTTAATTTTGTAATCTAGTTAATCGAACTGACGCTTAGTAAGATATAAAAAATCTTATTTAAAATAAACTTCTTAACATCAGTTTTTAGTTTCTAATAACGTGTCCGACAAAAGCGATTGTTCTCAATCGAATTTTAATTAAACCGGTTCTCACTCAATAGCTTAGCTAAACTTCTAAGCAAACGAAATGTGCTCTTAATTTTTTTTTGATTTTTTTTAGAGAACATTAAATTTCTTGTATCTCTTTTCTATACATTCGCTCTTTTTCCGAGCTGATCTCTTAATTTTCACTCTTCTTTTTATTTAGCCGCAAGACCTTCGCCGCATCTTAAATTGCATGGGCGCCTTCGCCGTCGCCCGTCGTCGCCTTTGTTGCGACGTTTCGAGCGCAGTCCTTATGTTGTTTGTCTAGTTTCAACTGGCTTAAAACTGAATTTGTTTAGCATGTAACTGTGATGTTTATGAATAAAATTTGCATACGTTTTGTGGAGCGAGGGGGGGCAGCGCCTCATGCCGCGTGGTCGCTTGCGTTTGGTAATTCACCTGAAAGAAATTGTTTTGTGCGTGAAGTGGGAAAGCAGTAGTGGCAGAAGTAGAAACCAAAGCAAAGCAGAAGTGTAAAAGGCAGGGTGTGTGTATGTGTTTGTGTCTGTGTGTTTTTTTGGTGTAGCTGCATTAATGCACATTTAAACTTTCAAAAGTGTTTTTGTAGCTGTTTTTGTTGTTGTTTTTGTAGTTGTTTTTCTTGAGTGCAGTCGCGAGTGGAAGTTGCGATGCATTGAGTTTGGAAGCTGATTAGGCCAATTGTGGTACATGCTAATTAGAAATATTACTTCGCTTAGCTGGGAAAAAGGTGTGAATTGTATGTCTTCACTATATAAAAACAAACTAATCTACATATGTACATAAACGTATATACATACATATGTGAATAAAGGCTTTATTGTAATGTTTATTTTATATGTATCATGTATCTTTGTATGTGTAATGACCTAATGTGAATTTAGCTCTAATTCAATTCGTTATTTATAAATCTTCTTTTTTTTCAATTAATTTACTTTTGATTAAAACTTAACTTTGACTTAAAATAATTAAACTAAACAATTAAATCTAATCAATTGATTATGTTGAAAGTTTCTAACTCTTAAACTGCATATTATGCTCTCTTACTCTCGAAAATGCTCTCGAAAATTTGTTGTGATTAACTTCCTCTCCGAATTGTTTCCAATGAGTGCACAACGTGGCTCACGCAAACACCGACGCTCTTCAACAGACCTAAACCAAATTTCGCTCTTTGGTATTCACCTATGAACTCAGTTTCTCACTATCACGAAAAGCAGCGCCATCAGAGGAGAGACATCAATAGTGGCAAATGTTGTTGTGACACTCGCTGCTTCGGTCTTCTTCGTTTTTGCATGTTGCACTCTCTCTCAACATTTGCAGTGCAGTTTTCGGCCTCTTGCCCTCCCACTTAAACGGCTGTTGTTGTATTTTCAATCATAAACAGAAATTGTTATAAAAAAAAATCGAAAATTGTTGTTGCTGTTGACGCTGTTAATGTTCGTTCGTTCGTTCACTCGCCTGACCATCGAGAGAGGTGGCGCGGGGGTCGTTGCTGCCGCCGCACGCAAATGTAAACACTTTAGCGGTGCAGTCCTAGTCTGTTCGCAACAGTCGTCAATGTCTGTCGCGACCATCACTAATTTCTTTATTTTCGGTTTTTGTTTTTGTGGTGTACAGAAAGAAAAAGAAAGGCAAAAACACAAACAAAAGCAAAGCCAAAAGACTCACGCGTATCTAAAAACGAAAGAAACTGTTTTGCGTAAACGGTGTAAATCATCGAGTCAGTCGAGTGGCGGCGGCATAAATTAATAACTTTTATGTGCCAGTAAAAAATTAACGAAAGCAAACGAAAACCTAAACAACAACAATAACACAATAAACATTTTAGCGTCAATTAACGCGGAAATTGTTTTAAATTTTTGGTAATTATTTTTGAATTGAAAGCAAAATTTAATAGAAAAAGTGTGACTATCGCCCGCAGCTTGTGTCGCAGCCTCCCCACCCTTTCCTTTTTATTAATTTTCAAAACGCAAATGACTTTTAGCGCAACGCTTTGACATTAATTATGCGCAAGCGTTATTTGGGCTGGTTTAATTGTTTTTAAATGGCGCGTTGAATTAGCGCAGAATGAGTTTTTTTTAATGGCACGCGCGCGCGCAGTTGGAATGACTTCATTTGGTAAGCACCAAAAATAAAACTAATTGAGCGGAATTTTAAATAAGCGCTTTTAAACAATTTAAACGACTGAATTATGTAAGAGAAAAGCGCCCGCAAAACTTGTGCTTAATTGAAGCGACAAATAACAAATAACAAAGCGACTACAAATCTATTAAAAACGCTTTAAAGCCGTTATTAATACTTCAGTCATGTGAGTAGATAATTTTAATTTTAAAAGCTTAGAGCTCGTTGACAATTAAAACACAAGCAGCGTTTTATATACAATATTATAGCATAAAACTAATATAGAATAAGATTATATGCATTTATAAAATTCAATCTGAAAAGCTGAAAGCTTTTAAAAAATTTTAGTTAAAATAGATTTATTTATTTGTACTTAAGCTTAAATTTAAAGCTCTTACAGAATTTATGATCCAAACTATTGCAATATTTTTTTGTTCATAATTTAATCTCTCCAAAAGTATGCTTTACCCTTTAAAAACCTTTTTTGTCTCTCTTTAAAAAAAATGTTTTTCTCCTAAACTAAAATGGTCAATTTTAATTTCATAAAATTAATAAAAATAAAATTACGCGTTAAACTTTAAGTACTTGAAAAAGTAAAAGCTTTAACAATAATTCAATATTTTACTGTTCGAGTTCAAAGGAATCTTTAAGACTTGATAAATTCCCTTCAACTTTTAAAATTTTCTTGAATAATTATCTGTCGCACAAAGCTTAATTTTTTTTTAGAAAGTTACAAAAGCCTTCGTTAAATTTCCGCAAATACTTTAAAAACGTTGTGTGCCTAAAACTAAACAGTCGCAAATAAAAGCTTTAAGCTTTTCAAGCAGTAAAGCTTTGGTCGTTCATAAAGCGTCTTTATTCTGCGTCTCTTGTCCGCTCGCACGTAGATAACGGCATTTGCGGCTTAATAAGGATAAATCGCTCTCCTGAGACTCAACGACTGACCCAGCCAGCGCCAGAGCCACCCACTTCAGCCTTCAGAGAACGTCTGAAAGTGAAAAATACATTCGACTAAAGTCGTAAAGAATCTGGACAGAACAGAAGCACCACCAAAAAGGAGACTAAAACAAGGCGGACAGTAGAAAAGTGAAAAAGTAGTCGCCGCCGCCGCCGCGTTCTTAGCATATTTTATGCAACTTTTTAATTAAACCGTTACCGCGTTTCGCAGCCCACTCCGGAGTTAACTCACAACTCCTCAATTAAGCTTTGCTCTTTTTTTTCTTTTTCTTTTGTCTTAATTTCTGTTTTGTTCGTTTGTTTGTTGGTGGATTTACTCTCGTTTGTTATTTCTGCCACATAATTTTTGTTTACAATTTACACGCCACTGCCTACGCGTGTATGTGTTTGTATATCTGTGGCGGTGTCGGTGGCGGTGTGAGTGTGTGTATGTGTTTTGACTACGAGTGGCCGGGACAGACTTGAGCTGTTAATCTGCCGTGAAGCAGTGAAAGCATCCATCTCGTCCTTCGGCCATCCTAATTTCATTTCGTTACGTTTTTATTAAATAAAATAAAAGTTATTATGCGGTGATTTCTTTCCTCCTTTTGTCCTTCGACGAATGTGAATGTGGTTAGAATGTTTTCGTTCTTGTCCTCTTGCTCCTGCTCTTCTTCTTGTACTTTCATATGTTTGCAATTGATATCTGAGCTTAAGAATAATTCTGCTAAATTTCACATATTAATCGTTATTTATACATTTCATATATTTATTCATACAACATAATTGCGAGCCTTAAGTGGCATTCATTCATTTCTATTCTTTTCGAGTTGGGAATTTTGATTTGATAGTCTTAATGTTATATTTAATAATACTAGATTCCATGTTATAAATTTTCAAATTTAAATAAATCAATGTGAACGTTAAATTTCGCCTACATCTTATAAAGGACTTGATATCTTCAAACGAATCTCATTTTCGATTTTTGCCTTTAACTGCCTGCACAAAAATAATTTAATCCTTAAATCCGATTGCATTTATTGGATTTACCTACAACAAAAGCATTTTAAATTCCAATAAATCTGCCGGCATCAATAAATTTTCCAGTAAAATAGCACGAAACTCGTAAAAATTTTCGAAAAAAAAACCGCAAAAATGAAAACACACACTTTTCTTACTCTTGCGACGTCGTCTCCGCTTTCTTTCCATTATCTGCGGGGAAATACCATAAAAATGGAACCATAAAAACCATGCCGCCGCCGACGCCACTGCCCCCTCCTCACCCGCTCCCTCTCGCCCACGACACGGTCGTTGGTCTTTGTGTAATTGTGGCAGTTAACAATGTTTTCCATACAAAAAGAAATGCCACAGCAAAAGAATTAAAGATTTAAACGAATTGCGCTGCTCGGAATAAAGATATTTTACACTCGAACGCCGCGTTTAACGAAAGCAAAGAAAATACAATTAAGGCGCGCGCTCTATGGAACAACCCTTCACAGGGGTGGAACGTTTTATTACGTTTATGGGCGAATTTTTTGCCCTATCATAAAAAAGTTTTTCATATACTTGACAAGTGGGCTAGAGTTATGGGCAATCAAATGGAATAAGGAAGTGCACTACTACACGTGGAACAGTTCATTAAGTAATTCCGCAGATTGCTGTAATTGGTTACTGAAGCGATATTCTCACATTATAATAAATTTAAACTAAAATATTAATAATTTTTTTAAAACTTCTTCACATCTTCAAAGTAGTTTATAAATTAACAAAAATAATCCAAGAAAGTCCAAAAAATAAGAAATAAAATAGAGTCTCAGATTTGGAATATCTTTGTTGTTTTTGTGAAAATATAACTCTGTTATAAACACTATTTTCCTTTGGTTAAACTTTTTAATCTCCAAACGTCAAGACCACTAAACTATTACAACGATTTTCTGTATCGTATCAAATTATATTTCGGCGGAACTTCAACACGCTAAACTTTAAATAAAGGCTGACTTCCTTGAAGCCGTTAACCATTTAATGATACCTTGACTCAATTACTGATTTGAGAGTATAATTCCACCATAAATTCCACAATAGTTGCTTGTCCTTTCATGGAATCTTGTCGATATTTGAACTAGTGTCCGTTGGAAAATCCGTCACAAGGATACACTCCTGTCCATCATATTTTCCACTTATTTCAACTTATTAGCCTGCATTTGTCCACTTAGTCTTCTCCGTATCCTTTGCTGGACTATACAATTTTCTTGTTACTTTTCTGTGTGTGTAGTTGTCGGTCTTAACGCACACAATAACAAATGTCCTGCTTAGTATTAAAAATGCACAATGACTAATGCCATCCCACTATCCACCATGGTTCGTTTCTTCTATCGTTGCATAACATTTTATTAGATCTGCTCTATTTTCGTTTATTTATTTCGTCGTTTAGTAGTGTGCGTCTCTGTATGTGTGTGCGTGAGTTTGGATGTCCTTAAATTTTCATCACGTTATTATCCGACCACACTCAAAACGGTCGTAGGAAATATATTAGTAGAGCTTAGCATATTCGTTGAGAAATGAGCAAGTATGGAAGGAAATAACCCATCGTCATACTTAGGGCTACCAACTGTACTTCTTTAAGCTGCTTCCAATTAAATAAAACTGTACTTAGATAATAAAGTTGATAAAGGTGTTATTGAAAAAAAAATACGAATAATTTTCAAAATCAGCTTGATGAAATTGATTTAAATCGATTGATAAACAAAAATGAGAGAAATCGATGTACAGATCGTATTTTTTTTTATTACGATATTTTAAAATTTAGATATAGACCTTTTTTAACTTATAGTTGGTAGCTTTAGTCCTACTCATCCATTAAGTGAAATAAAATAGAAACAGAGGAGTATTGCGAATAAAAGGAAAAATTATATACACGTTGACAGAGCGCAACAAACGCCAAAAGCCCCAACGAAAAAAATATACAAAAAAACAGAACCGAGATGAAGAAAAAAAATAGAAAAATAAAAAAATTATTCTATTGAAATTTCTGTTGACACAGCTCATGGCTGCGGCGCCGAAAATACTGCTACGTTTTTATTTTCCTCATTCTTCTTTCGACATGTTCGGAATTGTGTGACTCTAGATTGTGCGTCGACTGACGGTGTGTTTGTGTGCATCAGTGAGCGAGTGAAACTCTTCCCCTTGCCAAAAGCTTCGCTGTCACCGTTCGCAACTTGGACCATTCTTACCTTAAACCATACGGTCATCTAATCTCTGTCCTCTTGGCCATATGAAGCAGGTTTTACAGCCTGGCTCAGAGGCGTATCCATAGAAAAACAGACACCAATAACGATAATTCTTTGAATTTATCAGCCTTAAATTAAAACTACAAAAACATTTCCTATACAAAAATTCTTGCTTAAATTCTACTTTATATTTTTTAAATGATTGTTTAGATGAAAATTCTCAAGCCTCCACTTTTAAGTTCTCAAATATAAGTTTTTCCTTTCTGGATACACCCTTGTTGTGTTTGCTGTGTCCTTCATACCATATCGCGCACTCTGGTACCTATTTTTCATTTCCACATTTTTATTTTGTATTATTATTTTTTATTTTTATTTTCCTTCTTTTTTGTTGTTGTTGTTGTTGTTGTTGGTCTGACATGGCATATTTATGAGTGGTTGTGTGCTTGTGCCCTCTTCTTGTCATAATTGTCAACGTCGCAAGTCTGTCCAACCATCCAAAGGTTCTCCTTATTTGGTTCCATGTTGTTGTCATCATTTTCGCCAATGTATGTGTGTGTGTGTGTGTGTGTGCAGTTGTCCTTCCGGCGGAACTCATCATGGCCGACCTAACCCAAACATTTTATATCGCTTCGTGTATATGTTCATTCTGTTGTTTGTAGTCTTTCTTCGTCTATGCCAGTTACTACCCACCTCCAAACAGACACAGACCGCACTCTGGTACAACGTACTCATTTCATTAGCAAATATTTTGTATTAACAAGAAATCTCTTTTTGTATAAATACATTATATTATTTATAAATGAATTTTAGTTAAAGATTTATTTTTATGCTCGAAATATCTTCATACATACGGTTTCGAAATAATTTTTGTTTTTCGATTTATAACAAAAGTGTGAGGCACTGTACTTTCGAAGATATTGTGCGTATAGAATCTGAGTTTTATTTAAAACGCAATTACGAAAAATAAAGGGGCTGGTTCGGTATTTGTTAATATTTAGTAACAAATTAACCGAAGTAAAACTATCCTATAATTTGTTGTAATATTTCGCGGATTGAATGTATCTACATTAAAATACAAAAAATACACTTATAAATACTATAAATTTAATATCCTTTTAAAAAAATTTTAAAAATAGTTTAGTTCAAGTTCCGTGTTTGTCTCTAAGGGCATAAACAACTTTCTGTTTATTTTATTGATTTGATTAAGTTGAAAGAAGGGATTTTTCGGTTTATTGTGTTCAAATTAAATTTAAAATTATTCTGTTTATCCTTTAATGAACATTCTCTGGCACCACAGTAGAACGTACTGTCGTGCCCTTCTATCGGGGAAATCGTCGTTGTCGTACGGTTGGGTTGCTGTTCCTTTTCCTCTTGCCGCAGCCGTTGTTGCTGTTGTGAACATATTTTGTAGCATATTAAAAATTTGCTATCGGGTTAAATAATTCTTTTTCTTGGGCATGGCTCGTGCATGAGGTTAGGTGTATTCTTTCTTCAAAAGTTTTAAAAACTTTTGTCGCCGGTGCTCGTATTTCAGTTATTATCGTGTGACTGACTCACTGCCGCCTCGACAAGGATATGCCACGGTGGCAACCTTACACTTGACGGCGGCGCTGGTTGCGGCGGCGATGGTAGTCCTCGTACGACATCGTCCTTTATACATTTTAAGTATTTTCTTTTTGAATTTATGGGGTTGGCCGGGCCGAGTCATGTGGGGGCGGCATAAACAATTGCAGCAAACTTTAACAAACTGTGCTGAAATCAAGCAAGCGTTTGTGTTGTCAAAGTGGTTCCATGTTTTCCCTGTGGTTGTTGTTGTTGCAGTGAAGCTGAACTGTTCCGCAAAGTAGCTGAAAAAGTTTTTCCTCAGTTTGGCAGCAAACTTCGCTTTGAAACCTGAGATAAAAGTTAACGCTTTTTTGCATCGCATATCTCGTCAGACGAAATAGCTTCTTTTGCCGGAGCATGAAGAAAAACTTATCGATTGTAAGGGAATTATTGATAAGTTCAAGGCGAAATCTAAAACAATTTCGTAAAGTACTTAGCGACCAAGTGACAGGCACTTTAAAGTATCGCAGCACAATGCATCTGGGTAAATCGAATAAAATGGCTTTTAATTTCAAATTGAGCTTTGAAGTTTTCGTCAAACAGCGATTTCAGCTCCATGGAAGGGAACACCGCTTCAGATTCAGCTTGAAATTCTAAGTAAGCGTTAAATGTAATCGTTTGCTATGAGTACAATATTTATTCCTCCTCGGCGAATCAGCGTTCAAGTTAATCTTCTAATTAAATTTTAAATCACTTATTGCGTACTTTTTACATTTCCCGCCGCGGCTTTTTCAGCCAGCAATATTTGTCGTTGTTTTTAAGTTTTCCTGTTGTCATCATTGTTGTTGTTGCTGCTTTCTTTTTTTTCCGACACTCGGACTTGGTGGCTGTTTGTCGCTTAATATTGCACCACGGAGCGGTAACGCAGACAGAGAACTCTTTTTTGTTTCATTTCATTTCGTTTAGTTTGTTCTGTTCTGTTCTGTTCAGGTGCTTTTGGTGGTTTTTTGTGGCATGTGCTTCGTCGCTGTTATTGCAAGTAATTTCTACTAATTACGCCTGAATGAGCTGGCAAAAGCCTCATCGGCCGCTTTCATAACTTACAGATACAAAGCAAAACAAAACAAAAAAAAGTACAATAAAAAAGAAAAAAGAGAAAAATAAAACGTTTGTGTGTTTTTACCAGCTTTAAGAAGTTTAAGCGCATGATTTGCAACTTACAAGCGTTAAGTTAAGCAAATAAAAGTTGCAAATTCAATTTCCACTTTGCCCAGCGGTGCGTCGCCTCGCGACGGCAGTCGGCGGTGGCAGTCCGGCACATTGGTCCGAATCAAAGCGTAATTATACGCTATGCTTCTTAACACAGAAGCGACAAAGAAGTGGCTTGACACCGAATGCGATTTGGCCAGTGTTGCCAGAAGTTTATTAAAAAAAAAAACAAAAAACTAAATGCGCAAATGGAAAAAGTTGTTCGAGTATTTATTTCGAAATAGTTTCGCCAACATTTTGTCAAAACTAAATTTTTTTAAAACTTTTTGAATTGTTGCTTGTGGAGCAACTTCACAGACAATAATAAGTCCATCGAACTAAATCATTGGAAAAATGTTAAAGTTTTTTTACCACAATCTGAGGGGATTGTTTAATGTATCAAAATTATTTTGTTAGTTCAAGGTGACGGTTTGCGTTTAATTATTCACATTAAGCGTTTACTGTTTAATAAAATGGAAATACTCACTTTTCTTTGTATGTTAATTTAGTAATATGATTGAGTATTATTAAATTATGACATTTTTAAAAACATTTAAGCTGGCAACTCTGAATGCGCGGCACTGTACCCGAGGCCTGAACTGTCGCGCAGCTCAAGCTGAAGCCGCAAATCGATGGAGGTCTAGTCCAGCACTTGCTGCTGGCATTATTTTTGTTGTTCTTGTTGTTGATGTTGTGTCGGCTGCTGTTGTTGTTGATCATTCGATATTTTAGCAAACGTCATGTTGCTGCGGTGATTAAAGGTTTTGACGTGTTTTTGTGCTGCCGTTCGCAGTACTTCTTCTTCTTCTCCTTGGGTTGTTTCTTCAGTCCACTGTAGGTCGTATCCCAATAGAAACAGTGTTTTATGTGTTTGTGTGTGTGTTTGTGGAGAAATCAACACCTGTTGCCACCTGTTTGTGCTGCCGTTCTGCTCGCCCATTTAGCCATTAGTCGCAGTGAAGGGTTTTGACATGCTGATCAGCAGCATCCATCCATTTAACCGGCGTGTGTAGGGCTAGCTTGTCAGTACGATTATGTGTGTGTGTAAAGCGATCATTTGAAAAATGACTAGAATAAGGATTTTTGCATCGTTCAGGGCTTGAAAACACTTAGAACGGCCTAATGAAGCAGTAGCCAGCGCCTTAGAAAATCTTTCCTTTAAACATTGTTATTAACATAATGACTCATTTGTCATATGAAGCAGCTTCTATTCTGTCTATTCTGCGCTTAGCTATTTCTTCTATCCTTGTAGTTTAATGTTTCTAAACGAAACTAGTTTTCATAAAATTGTGTCTCATTAAAGGGGCACAAATTATCTTCTTTGTGTGCATTTTTCAATACATCGGACACCTTTTAAACTATCTAAGTCGATTTTGCTATATTTAATGCTCTAAAGAAAATTAATAAAATCCTTTGGGGTTAAGAGTGCATTGGTGCAGAAGTTCGTTTCTCATTAATTTATCGACTTAAAAATATGTTTTCGATATACATATATAAATTAAATGTTCTTCATATTAATAATAATTAACGCAATTATTTATTTTTTCATTTAAAAATATTGCAATAGGGTTGAAGTGAAACTACGTGAATTTTAAATATTTTAAAGATTGTATTTTAACTACAAAACAACCGCAGTCGATGACTGCAGGGTGCTTACTTACGTTTTCAATTTGATTTGATCAGCAAAAATGCAGCGAATAGCGGTGGCAGTTCATTATCGTGGCTCATGAAAACCTGAAGTTGTCCTGTCCTGTTCTGTTCTGTGCTGCGCAGTCCTGTCCTCCCTACAGCGCCAAAGCATTCAAAATGCCTCCTGCTCCACTTGAGCATACAATCAACACAACACAAAAACTCGTCTTAATATCCTCAGACACACACACTGACAAACACGCACCAGGCAGGCGGCAAGCAGACAGGTATGCAGGTAGTCAGGCAGGCAGGCAGGCAAAGTTCGTTCGTTGTTGTTGTTGCTTTTCGAAAAGAGTTTTTTAATGTCAGATTTTTTATGCGTAGCACTTGTATAAAAGTGCAACATTTAAGTCCTCATCATCAACATTATCCTCGAAGTAGTCGTCCTGGTTGTCCATCGTCGAGTCAGCAAATCGTATTGGCGCAGGCAAGGCACAGTGAGACGAAACTGAAAAAAATAAGAACATTTAAATTAAAAAATGTAATACATAAAATATTAAAAATAAGCCAGACACGTTTTAAAAAGTTGATGAAGTTATTAAATTTAAAAACTCAAGACTTTTTCTCATTTATTTATGTATAATTATGTGTCTTTTAAATTTTGAGATACACATCTCGCAAATTTGTGTACAAATTTGATACTCGAAATCAAAGTTATGAAAGGATCAACTGGTTTAAACGTGTCCTCTGATTGATGATTTTTACCATTGCAAAAGACAAATTGACGATATCTGTAACTGACAACTTCTTTGAAAAAATTAAATGAGATATTTTTAATAATTTTGTTGGCATATCCGCTACTAAAATTTAAGCTTTATGAGTTTTTGAAACGCAAAAACTGTGTGTTCCACAGTTTGAACTGTCTAAGTAATGGAACAGCATGCAACAAAGTACTGTGCGACGGACAGGTACGAGGTATAGTGAAGTCACTATTCTAGTATATTAAAAAATTCTGCATGTTTTTTAGTATTCGGATTCGGCCAAAACAAGAGCAAAACGCAACAGTTTCGGGTTTCGGTTTTCGGATTTTATTTTTTATCTGCGTGTAGCATAGCAAATCTGTAAGGAGCGAGAGCTGAAAATCTGCTTCGGTTCATATTTTTTTTTACCCTTTTGACGTTTTTTTCAGTTTTTTTTGTAAAATAATATTTTACTCTGCCTTTGCGGTCCAAGTGAAGGTAACGGCAGTCACGCAAACGAAAAAAAAATAGAATAGCATCCTTTTTTCGAATGCAAAACACGCTCAAGGAGATCAAGGAGAAGGGTTGCCACTGCCACTGCTGATGCTTCTGCTTCAGCTCCTGCTGCGGCTGCTGTTGCGGTGATACGGATTATGTTTATGTGTCAAAGCAGGTCTCCCTCTTGCGGGCAGAGAATGTTAAAGTCGAAAGGGAGACTTTTTTCATATACATTTTTTTTGTTGCGCAAATCACTTAAGGTTGCAGTTAGTTTAGTTTTTTAATATTGACCTTTTAAAGTATTAACCTCTTTTCTGATGTGTTCGCTTTTTTTTGCGTTTCGTCGAAATTAAGCTGAACAAATTCATTTAAAGTTTAAATGAATTTGAAGGGTGCTCTGTGAAAAATGTGGCAACTACAAAAGCGATTAAAATGCGTTTGCATTTGCGTTGTTCGATATTCTTGGAATTCGTTGATGTAATGTTTAAATAAAAAATAAATATGTATGGACATCATTATAAATACAGCTGAAAAAATTGAAAAATGATTTAAATACTCGTACATACACAAATGGAAGTCGTTTGGTTCGCGCGATTTCAATCAAACCGTATTTTCAATTATATGGATTAAAGTACGATTTTCATTTGGTATTTTTATAGGGGGCGAAGTTTGACCTTTTAGGCGACTTTTTATTTTTTTTAAATAATTAATCGCCATTTATTTTCGTTTAATTTGGAAAAATCAACAAGAGATTAAAATCCGACACGCAATTCAATTTTAAATCAACATTTAGAATCGAAAGTAATCGCGTTTCTATTGAACTTTTATCGTATTCTCAATTATCTTTTTGTTCTAGGCTATCAATATCGATCGGAATGTATGTAAACTATTTAAACCATCCGTCCGACCAAGCTGACTGGACTGTCTTCTTGTGCTTGCGTCTTTCGAAAAAACCGAATCACGCCGAAGAGTGACAGCCACAGAACTGCTTGCTTGGATTAAAGTATCCATTCACGTCGAAATTTAAAACCCCGCCGAGACCGCAACAAAAAAAAAAAAAGAAACAAAATAATAATAAATAAAGCATAAAACTACTTTTAACATAACCAAAAATAACCAAAGTGAAAAGGATAATATTCCGGTTCCATTTTTAACATTTTACCACTTCTTGCCGGGCGTCCATTATTTTATTTCTCTTATGGCTTATTTGCTCTGCATGGAATTCCTTGCGGTTTCCTTGTCATCTTTCGTTCAGTCGCCCGCCCGCTCGCTCGTTCGGTTGTTTGTTCCTTCGTCTGTTGGAAGTGCAGGATTTCGAGTTTTTTGTTTTGTTCTTTCGTTTTTATGAATTCATTTTGTCATCGGATTGAAGCGGAGCTTTCTGCTCCAAACGCAGCAACGTCCCCAAGTGTCCACACAACTACTTCAGGGTCTGCACACATGATGATGACTTTTTTGCATAAAAATATTTTTCAATAAAAGTCTTCGTCGTTGTCGTTGTCGTCGGTGCCGCACTATGTACCTTCCTGACAAAATAAGTGATTACAAATATACAAGTTTTACTTACCTGTATGAGTTATATTAGTGCCATTAATTGACCAATATCCCTTCTCTTGATTTCTTAAAAATTTAGTCCAACCAAAATCCTCAAGTGGAAAACTATCGAGTTCCATAAAATGTATTTAATTGGCCGTTTAAAATGATTTATTTTAATTTTAGTTATAGAAAAGAGTTCTGGAAAAGCATCCAAATTATTATATTAAAAGAGATTCGGACAAAGTCCCAATAAATTTCTATACATGAAACGTTCTACAGGCCTTTCAAGAAATGTTTAAATTTTGATCAGGAAACTTTTAAACAATGGTTAGTTAATAGTTATTGAAATAATTCCTGTATATTTGATAGTTCTCCATTCTCCAATTAATGATTTCTTCAACGAAATTAGTTAAATTGTGATTAATTTTTAATCCGCAAAATGTATGAAAATGTTACAAAGTTTATCGTCGTTGGTGTGCGCAGAGCAGCCAGGAGTGATATTTTCCATCCTCCTTTTGTGTTTCTTGTGTGATTTTTTTTGCGCGCTATAAATGCGAATATCCTTGATGAGGCGGCGATGATAATGACAACACGAGAGCGCGCGCAGCTCAGCGCAGTGTTGCAACAAAAAATTATACTCTTAAAAAATTTATGAAAAATCATAAAAATTGCACAAAAGGACACAACGACGAGCAGAGTAAAACAAAAATTGCATAAAAATGTCTGCGCTGGATATCCGCAGCCGCGCGCCGAGCGCCGTTCTGCCTTTTAATATTTTTTTATGGCAAGTCATGGCCCCACCGCTCTGAATATGCCGTCAGGAGGGTGAGGGTTAAGCTTATTGCGGCCGTAACACTTTTAATAATTTTGCACGAAATGAGCAAAAGTGCGCGCATATATTCTTCTTTATGGCCGATTGTCTGCGTCGATATACGCTGGAAGGTTTTCAAATCCAAACGGAACAATTTCACTTGTAAATTTTCACATAAACTAAACTAAAGATTTTTATTCCATGTCTTTTATAAGTTTTAAGATTTGTTTAAACATACTAAAATAGTTTTTTATTTCGGAATAGTAATAAAAAAAACAATTGAAGGAGGCGTGCCTTTGTGTATGGAACCTGGTTGAATTCCAAATATTCGTTTGTTTTTATGAGATATTTTGTTTATTTTTGATTTGCAAATCTTGTTTTTTAATTTGTATGCATGTGTGTGAGTGTAAAAGCGTGTGTGTGTGTGTGCGTCAAGTGTCTGTATGAGTGTTAACGTGCACTTGTATGCTTGTTTTACCGCGCTTTAAATTCATTTCGAGAGCGCTTCGTTGGCAACATTTCATTGCACTGAAATGAAAATATGTATGAAAATTGTAAATATTAAGTATCCGTAAATAAATTGTAAGCAAGAGAATTTCGCATGTGTGTGTGCTCAATGTATATGTGTGCGTGTGTGTGTAGCAATTAAAACGCTAGTTGCGCTTTCAATTATTGGTATCGACTTGCAGTTAATTGGTATAAACGATAACTGTAAATACACGAAGCAATCATATCGGATAAAAATCGATACTGAAACGTATTTGCTTTTAATTATTGCATTTAAAATATTTCGGGAGGATTCTTAAAACTATGAGGCTGAAGAGTAGCGATTGTCTAGCTTAAGCCAAAAATATAAAATTTATAATACAAAATGGAATTAAATTTCACTGGATCGTTTAGAAAAATAAAATATTGTTTCTATAATTTGGCTTCTTTTTGTCCATATAAAAATACATTTATTGCCTTTGTTTGTTTGTTACCTGAGGGTAACAGCAAAACGAATAACTCAACACTTTCAATTGCGGCCAACACAGCTGGTGGCCACATCAAATGGCGTTGACGCATGCACCTGCAAGCGTTCAAGTCAAAGACGCCAAGAAAACATTATCACAAGCAAAATGGTAAAACCAACAATTTTTCTTTCTATGCTGTAAACTGTAAACTGTAAACACCAAACTGACCACTTGAAAAGTTGCTGTTGCCACAATTATTCAAAGCAATTACACAATTTGCCCACGTCTGAAATTGCGCATAAATATTTTTATGAACTTTCGCTTTAATTTGATATTTTCACCGAAAAGCATTTAACACAATTTCCACATAGACACACACACATCAACACACACGTAGACACGCACGTATGTGCTCGTATGTATGCAATCTAGACTGATAATTATTTTCATGGGGATATTTAACCCATATGCTACCGTGGGATAATCTAATGAAAAACAAAATTAAGGTATTTAAAAAAGTTAATCTAAACTTAAGTGATTCAAGTTCTTATATTAGGAAATTTTAATGTTTAATATTTTCACACCATCGATCTAAAAGGATGCAATAAATTTAGATACATATGTATATCACAAAGTTTAACCAAAGATAATATTAAAACGATGCTGAAATCTGTAATAAAAATAAAATAAATTGTCAGTCGAATGTGCGCTTGTGTATTTGAAACTTTTGTCTTAATTTACTCAAGCGTCATAAAAATAAACACGGTCTTGTCGAGAAAACTATTTAATTTAATAGTTAATATTTATTTAAAACCAGTTGAGGTTATACTCTAAAATGAAGAGTTGCCATGTGGTGGCATCAGCACCAATAGCAGCAAAGAAAAAAGGAAAAAGCTTAGCCAAACTAAAAATAATGTAGCAATTTGGCGAAAACTTTCCGACACGAGAGCATGAAAACCGAAAAGACCAAAAAGTGAGTGGCCACATTTGAAACGCATGCAAATTTAATAAACTCAAGTGCAACTGCGGCTGAAGTGCAATGGTTGGTCGTAGTGGCATGAAGGCGCTTGCAAGCCACACTACCGCACACGCACACACACATACACACTCGTAGACTCGAGCGTACGCGTCATCATGCCAGTACAAAAGTCTTCGTCGTTTAAATTGGAAGTTGCTGTAGGAACACATTCGCATTTAGAGCAACTTGACAGGCCGCCGCAATCTGGCAGCGGGCACAGGCACAATCAAAGTCGCATTTGTCGTTACTTCAGTGTTAATTCATGCTCGCTGCCGTTATGCCCAACTCCACACATGAAGGAGCCAGTCAGCTATCCAGCATCTTTTTCCGACATGTTTGGCGTAGGTAAGTGAGCTTGGCTCTTAGCTTCCGTTGGAATAGGGAGGCGATTGTTGTGGCAAACTTTATCATATCAAAATGAGTTTTGTGGCTTTTTCATCAAGTGTGAGAAGAAGGTGGAAGTGGCGGGAAGAGCGGGAGTTGCCAGATAACTTTGTTGAAGATTTCACTACAGTCACAGTCTCAGTCTCTCGACTCTCAGCAAGGGGCTGTAGTCATATTTAGATATGTCCCTGTTTTACCGCAAAAGTTCTTCTGTTTGAATTAGTTCGTAGGGCTGCTGGATGAGCTGCCTGGCTGTCGTCCAAGGTGGTTTACATCAACTTGAGCTGCTGTCGCTTGCAAAAGTATGAAACAAAAGATGAAAAAAAAACAAACAATTTGTTTGCTGTAACTCTGTTTTGTATTTTGATAAGCGAGAATTATTAGGAAGCAGTTGTAGGTCTTTCGTTTTAATAATACATAAAAAATATGTTGTGTCAAATGTTGGTAATCATACAAATCATATCGTATTTTTATTAAAATTTAATGCTTATAAATATTCCTAAGCATTTTTTTTGTTTATTAAATGTGGCACATAACAACTCTAAGTAGAAATAAAGGAAAAAGTGTTGGTTAGGACACAAACATTACGAAACCGTTTAATAACTAAATTGAGAATAGTCTTAAATATTCTACAATTCGAACCTTATACGACCACAAACACACTATTTTCAGACTATGTATGTATGTATGTATGTATGTATGTATGTATGTATGTATGTATGTATGTATGTATGTATGTATGTATGTATGTATGTATGTATGTATGTATGTATGTATGTATGTATGTATGTATGTATGTGCCCATAACCAAATATGTGTAACTATATATTTCATATCGCATCTCATCAGTCACTCATCTTTCACCACGTATTAGAACAACAATGCGATTCCAAACGAGAAGGCGAGAAATTCATACATCAAGCGATATCGCTTTGCTGCATGCAACGCCATCTACATCTACATACAAGACCACAGAGCGTGCTGTTGCTGCTTCAGCGATGTTGTTGGCGTTCTACTAAATACTTCATTTATTTTATGAATAAAGCTAACATCAGCACAAACTTTCTAGAATTCGAGCATTCATTCACACACTGTCGTTCGTCCGTCCGTCTGTCCATTCGTCTCGTCTTGTCTCGACATAAGCCTCCGACGATGTTGAAGGACATCTTGGCGCATAACAAGAGTGTCCGTGATGCTGGTGTTAGGATGGGTGCTGGCAGTGTTGGATTTCTTTTTCCGTCTTCGTCTTCATCTTCATCATGCTCATCATTTACTTGGCACCCAACAACACTAAAGTATCGGCTGTGCATGCTAAAGGATCCGCTTTCAATTCAGGCGCACACATGAGACTATTGTGGCTAAGAATCTTGTACGACAAGGCGGTCGAGATGATGAGAAGGAGCCATAGTAGAGCTACTGCCGACCGCTGCCGGTGTTGATGTTGGAGCAATGTGGATGTATGGAGGATTCTGGAAACTGCAACTGCGGTTAAGAGTTTCAAATTCTCCAGCAGAAAGATTGCGGTTTTCATCTTGAATGGAAATATATACGCCTAGGGTGTTTCATAAATTCATCACACAAAGTGTTGACGGCGCTTAGTATAGACGCGCTTGTGTTTTGTAAGCGTTAACTAAAATCTAAACATATACTCGTATGTTCACTAACATATCCATATTTTTTTATAAATGAATGTAAGAGTGCGAAACACTCTAATATTCAGCAAGCATGTAATTCTTTCTTATTGTCCCTAACCAACCCTTCTATTATTTCTGTGGTATAAATTCTTTTGTGTAACTTTTATCATAATAAATTTTGATATAGCGCACAACTTAAGGCTTAAGTCTGAGTTTAAGTGTAGAGGTATGCTTGGGTCAGATAAGATGGATTTCCTTACAGCCGAAGGCAGTTCAAGGCATCTGGTTAAGATGAGTTAGGACAACGAAATTTAAGATTCTCTCCTGTCTCTCAAAGCAACCAATTTAAAATTTAATTGTGGTATTACAACATTTTTGCGTGTTCCAAAATGTACGAAATTTCTTCTTCTTCTTTGCTTTTCACTTGCCTGTCAATAATCGTCAATATTAACCTAAATGCACGACAAGCAAGCATTTCGGTTTTGTTTTGTTTTCTTTTGCTTTTTGCTGTTATTGTTATTAAAATTGTTTGGGAGGAAACTGGTATACGCACTCAACACCTCATGTCGTGCTAATAAGCCATCAATAATGGCCAACTGCTCAAGCGGCTCGCAAACATTTCGACATTCGACTGTGGTCCAAATTACCCACCAAACAACCCGCCAGCCAAAGCCAGACAGACAGCCAGCGAGCCAGCTAGCGAACAGCAGCAAACGCAACATTTACTAAATGAAGCGTAAATGCGACCGACGAAACATTTGGCCCAGCAAGAAGCCGCTGCTGTTCCATCGAAGACAACTTCTTGGAATTGATTTCTTGCGGTTTGTAACCGCACGGTTATAATTTTCATGCTGGTTACCATACAACTTCGAGTTAAGGTAGGAAATTTTCATATACCGCAAAAGCAACAAAAAATGAAAAACGAGTTGCTTAAGAGGCGTTGGTATCTTTTGCTGACAAGGATTTTTAAGGTTTCCTGTTCTGCCTTCAGCACTTGCGGCTAGAAGAAATTGCCACGGAAGCTTAAACCTTTCGGACCATTGGATCGCTTATCAACTTAACTTAAGTAGTACGTTGATAAGAATTCGAGCTTAATTCGAAACTCTATTTATAAATAATTAATTACATGTGAAATTAATATTGCAAGGTTCACAATAATCTCTCAAGAATTTTAATAATCCGCCAATAAAGTTGTGTGCTCGGTACTGAAAGGATTAAGACGAAACAAAGAAAAACCCTGAGGTTACATTGTGAACGTGTTTTGTAATTTATGCGTGGAAACTTTTCTCACACTAATTTGTAACTGTGTTTTGTGCGGCGAACAGTTTTGGTCAATGTGTGTTCCAAATAACACCTCCGACGAGCGCGTCTCGCCCGCCCAATATGGCAGCGACTGACTTACTCACTCACTGACTGACTGACTGCCTGACTGACCAAACGATCAAACAATCTTTCGATCGCAGCTGCCGAGATTCTTGCAACTTAATGCAGCAAATTACTTGAGAGCACAGCCGTATACCAACACGTCGTTGCAGAAAACAGTTGCCGTCGACATAAATCTTCGACAAATACGTCAAGTGCGGCATTTATAGTATATTGGCAATGTTGAGCAAACGGCGGCCGCACCTGATCGTGCGATCATAATCGCATGAGCAGCCAAATTACCTACACACATGATCACTCTCCACTGATCTCCTCCGCTAGCAGTGCGCATTGTTGACGACATACACCTATTGGCCATGGGAAACACCAGCTAATCAGCAGTGCGCCAAGTGTACGCCTCTTGGCCAATACTGCGGTTCTGGTTCACTCACTCACTCGCTCAACAGTTAACCATAAAACCAATGAGGGGATTTGTTATAGAAATTTGTTTAAAAAATTTGGTTATGGAAATAAGACAGAAAATGGAAATGTCGATATCTTGTGAACCTTATAAAGATTTATAATTTTAAAATATATTTTTAAAAATGTTCTCAAGTTTAAAATTGGTATATAAAAATCTTCCACAGTGCAGTTCAGTTAACAAAAAAAAAGCGATCTACGATGATTGCGTCTAATGAAAAATAAACTTAAAAAACACCTTGCGTCCAGTGCGCAGTAATCTCGTAGCAACAAGTCGAGCGAGCGCCAGCGACATGTAATAATTTTATTATTAGTTGCCAGTAGTGTCCACTTGAGTGTATGTGTGTGTGTGTGTGTGAATGTATTCCACTGACTGATCGCTTCTAGCTTGGCTAATGCCATGAGACAATTTAGCATGGAAGCAACATTTTTCTTCAGTCGTTTTTTGCTTGCTTGCTTCCTTCTCGTGAGACTGATCTGAGACCGCGCGCAGTAACAATTTATGGCCTGAATAGGTTTGTGCGCGCTGGCGCCGTATTATTGCCTAACTTGGCTTACAACTATGTCGCTCGATTGCTTTTTTTTGCCAGCGTTTGTGTTTGGTTTTTTTTTCGCATGGCTTTTAAACTTAATCGAACGATTAGCACAGAAACTGGTCTTAACTGAAGCCCACTTGTTTTGTTTGTTTGTGTGTATTCTATTTCGAGTTGATCGCCAACAGCGCAGCGCGTTTTTATGTTTTTATGTTTTTATGTCTTGACGTTTTTACGTTTTTACGTTCTATCGTTTGTAATTTTGTTTAGCTTTGTCAAGCGCTTACTAAGTGATCGTCGCAGCAAGATCTTCGCTGTTGATTTTGAGTACGCTGCGGCGCGTTGGCACTTGGAGACGACATGTGTGCGCTGCCGTTGCTTATTTGGTGCTTTTGGGAATTTGCACGCAACTAATTGAGTTTATGATGACGCTTTTCTTTTCTTTTTTTGCAATAGAGGATTGTATGTTCGAAAACTAAGTTAAGCGAGAAATTAAATATCTCGACACGTTCTTCAAGATAATGTGCCTAATCAAGGCTAACGTTTAAGGAGGCCAGAAGCTAAGAAGCACATGTCTAGCACTTGACATCCCGGTTACCAAATATAAAAGCAAACTTGTTTTAGAATTATATATTTTAGATTTTTGGAATTTGGATCGCAATTTTTATTACAACGTCAAAATTTTAATTACTTAATCTATTAAGCTATAAAATTAAAAGTTGCCCATAAAGGCTTCAGGTACAATATTAATGCGAGCGCTTTAAATAACTGTGAGCGTTTTTTTTTTAGTGACTTCAAGTCGTTAAAGATCATTGCTTATTTTTCCATCCAGTTTGTGGAGTATTTGCATAATTGCTTCGTTCTATTTAGCCCGTCCGACTATAAAAACGTTTTTCACTAATTTCAAACAACTCGAATCCAGGGAGAGGAAAAAAAACAAACAAACAAAAAAAAACATGTGCTTCAACTTAATTTAAGCCGAAACATAAATATTGCAAAAGACCCACTTTTAATGTGTGTTTTGCAACCAATTAATACCCGCCTGGACACACCTTTGTTGCTGCTTTCAATTTCAATCGTAATTTCAATTTATTTTTATGGGTATATTCCGCGTTCGAGTGGCAAAGCACCAAGCCAGCTTGGCAGAGTGGCATATGTAAGCTGTGCCTGCCTGCCTGCATGTATGCATGCAAGCAAGCAGTGCTTGCCGCACACACATCCCACCCCATAACCAGCTACCGTACAAGCGAAGAGTTTCGACGACGACGACCAGTTACTTGGCTGTGCCCGTGTCATGGCACACAAAGGCTCGTTTGGAACAAGTAAGAAACAAAAAAAATTAAATAAAATAAAATATGTTTTTATGCATACACAAACACAAACGAACGCTTTTGTGCATTTGCAATTCTTTTTTTTTTTTTGTTTTTGCAGAGCTGTGCAAGTGGCTTCGCCTTTTCATTGCGCATTCATCTGCTCACATTTAACCTTTAAAAACTGCTTCGAATCTGCCGTTGCTGCTGCTGTGGCTGCTGATGCTGGGGCATTCAAAAACGAAAACGAAACCGAAAGTGTAGCCAAGCAAAAGACTTTTTTGTGCATTTTTTTCCTCAACGGAATTGTCGCTCGCAGAACGAGTTTCCGATTCAAGATTCGAGACTACTCTTTGGCGAAATTCGGGGCTTTTGTTGTTGTTTTTGTTATTTGGTTTCGTTTTGTTGAGGTTTGGCCCAACCTTAGTTTCTGTTTCAGATTTGGCACTAATTTTTCTTCACCTCCTCCAAGCCATGTCGTCGACGTCGCGCCGTCTGATTTTCAGTCGTTGTTGTTGTTGTTGTTATTGTGATAGTTGTTGTCGTGGGGGCTCTCCCTCCTTTTTCAAGGAGTTCACTTTGATATTTTCTCGAGACTTCAACTCAACTCAAGTCAATAACAAGTTGCGACTTTATCGCTCTATACAGCAGGTTCCATAATTTTATCGGGCATCTTTGGCGATGCCAATATTCGCGTACTAAGCTGGCGTCTTGTTGTTGTTTTTGTTGTTTTGTTGTTGCTTGCTGTACTGTGCTGTGCTGTATTGTTGCTGCAACAATAAAGTGCTGCAGCAGCAACATGGTTCATTGCCGTTAGGTTGCTTGCTGTTTGCTGTTGTTGCACTCACAAAGGTGCTGGACACAAACACATTTTGGCATTTTACCGCATGAGCATGACGCATACAATTATTGTTGTTTTTTCATAGCTCGTTGTGGGTTTGGGTTGGGGTTTGGGAGGGTTTTGTCTAGTGGAGCATATTTTTGATTTATTTCTCTGTTGCTTTTGCTTGAGAGATGCTGGTATTACCTAATAACGTTTTGTGAAAGGATTTCGAAAAGGAAATCGTTTTCCAAAGCTTAGACTTGTGTTGCAACGATGTTACAACACCTCAACTGTGATAATAAAGACTAAAAAAATACAAAATTTTATCTGGAATCTCTTTCGATGATGGTGATGGTCAACAAGCCGAAGGTGTTCAGATGCCAAACAAAATGCATTCATTAGGAAACTGTTTAGAGTTCAAAGAACAATTGTCGTTGCGTTCCATCTGAATGCAACACCTTTTTCTGCAATATAAAATTTAAAAGATTAATTATGATCGAGTCTGAAGTTGACTTTTTTCAAAAATTAAATTACATTAAAATAAAATATGAAGTGATCCATTTAAAAAACGTCAAGTCCATATTTTAAATTATTGATTTTTGTTTTGCATTAATTTGAGGAATGCGGCTTTCGACGTATTTCCATTTGCATAAAAAGGTGGAGATACTGTCAAAGAAATTAATAGTAATAATAAATCTCGGTTCACTTAAATTTCGCTATTGACAAATTAATATTTGCAATTCAGAAACGAAACCAGACAACTTCTTTTTTATATTTTTTTGTTATTTTCGTTGCAAGAGTTTTTGCGCGAATTCATGCGAAATTGTGAACTTCTTTGGGACGAAAAGTGTGTGTGAATCGAGTGACACCTTCACAGAGAGTTCCGTCCGTCCATCCGTCCGTCGGTCCGTCGGTCCATTCATTTTGCAAAGTTTTGCTAATTTATTTGTGCGCTCTGAAATTAAGACAGAAATTTGTTTTTAGCCTTGTTAGCTCGTTTTTCAAAAGGTTTGTTGTTGTTGTTGTTGTTGTTGTTGTTGTTATCAACTCATGCCACTGTAATAAATTATGTCTAAATTGTGCGGCCTTTGAGTTTTCGCTAGGGTTGGTGTTTTGTTGTTGTTGTTGTTTAACTTGAGTTTTAACTAAAAGCATTTTTAAAGTTCATCGAATTGCAAATTGATTAATTTTTATTGGATTGGTAAATTAAAAGTTTAGCCTTAATTTAGCATGTTTGTTGTTGTTAGTGTTTTATTACTGTTTTGTAGTGGATAGTTGTATGTGTAATTGCGCACTAGAGGCGGATTATTAAATGAGCTCTATTGCGTAATAAGAAGCAATACCATAAAAGAATAATTTGAAATAATGTTGAAATCATTTTAATTAATCTGAAAAAATTGATTATTTAAGCATTTAGAGAGTTTTTTTTTTATTTTGTTGCAATTTTGAGAAAGCGCAAAAATCAAATTTTGTTGTATTGTTATGATTTAAAAATGTCTTTTGTGCGGCTGACTTCTGTTTAAGGAATTTCGAACTTCACCCAAAAACGAAACCACATCCACACGAAAGTTATCATCGTCATCGTTGTCAAAGTCTTAGTCCGCGACAGCCGTCAGCAGAAATACCTCAAAAGCTCACAAACTCATTCACTCGCTCGCTCACTCAAAATACGGGAATAAATAAAGCCATTGAAGAGATGAAATATTTAGCAGCCAAACAAAATAACTTAAAAGGAAAAAAAAAATAAACTATTTGCGACAATCATCGAAGCATCTTCAGCGACTGATGCCGCTGCTTCTTCTTGTTATTATTGTATTTCCAGCAATTTCGTTAAAAAAACGCCACTTTATTTGCTTCAGTGGCGTTTGACGCGCGCGGCTATAACTTGTTTTTTTTTTTTTTTTTCATTTAAGCTGTTTATTTCTTGTTGGCCATAAAAACACGACAACGAAAAAAAATAAATAACTTGTTTGCGTGTTTTTTTTTTTCGTAGTTGTTATTGTTATTGTTCTATTATTTATGTTATTTCGACAACAACGCAACTTGCTCAACTGAACTCAACTCAAAAATGATTTGACGCGTCTAGTGAACGCCCGTCTCGTCCGCCCACGCGACCAACATTTTTGAGCGTCGACACGGCGCGCGCTCCTCTTGCCCACAAAACATTCAAGTCAAGCATAAAACTGCAAAAATACGAAAAAAGTTAACAAAACTACTTTGGCAACTGTGATTTCGATTTTGAATGCTTGCGTATTTAAATTCACTGAAAATTATGTTTACGAAATTTGTTGTTGTTGTTCGCGCTGCTGAATGCGTTTTAAATGTCATTTTGAGGCTAAGACGGCGCCATGTCAAATTAAGTCGCAAATGAGGCGTAAATGCGTGTAGCAAGGTGGCGCACAAAAACAACAAAACAAAGAAATACATTTTTAAAACGAGAAAAAAACCAGCAATAGCAATTGTTGCTTATGGTTCGCATTGACAGCGTTGCCAGAGGTTTTTTTATTAAAACAATTAAGATTACTTTGAAATTTGTTTTTATTTCTTTAAGATTATTGAATTTTTCACTTGTGAAAAAACATTCAATCTTATTGAAATTATTTTGTTTAGATCTGGCAACGCCAAACGATGTTGTAACATGTCCATCAAATTACAGCAGCGCCAACAGCTAGAAGCGGTCGACAAACAGCAACAAATGCTGCTTACACAAATCACAGCAGCATCAGCCGGAAAATCGTCTCCTTCACGGCGCTTTAATGGCAGCTCGATGCAATTACTTGACATTTAGTTTTGCCCACTTTTCGCTTATTTTTTTTTTTTGTAAATAATTTTTAATGCAAAATTAATGACAATTCCCGTCGGAAGGCAGAGCTTCAAATTTGGTTCCAAAACTGAGTGGCAAGAGCGGCCGGCCAAATAACTCAAAGTAAAATATACAAATTATTATTTTTATTTTTAACTACCTGCCGAATGCGATAACAAGCATAACACTTTATTAAAAAGTCATTAAAACACGCTCCCGCCGTCGCCGCCGCCGTCGCTGTCTACATCCGATGCTGAATTAGCGGCGACGCGCTGATGGTCAAGTGCCGCTACTCAACAACGGCGACGTGCGGCACTCTTGAGCGCAGAGTTGAGGCCGCTCGGTGATTTGTTTAACACGATTTTGAAGATGTTTAGTTATGAATTTGTAATTGTTTATGTTGGCTGGTAATCATTCGTTGTAATTAATTCGACATTGTGCGGCTCAGAACTGTGGCTAATTTATATTTTGATGTCAAAACAAAAATTAAATTTTTACATAAGGTGTTTAAAATTTCTATAATAATATAAGTTAAAAGCTTCTGAAAGTTGAAAGGTAGAAAAACTTAAAGCATCTTGAATCCTTTAAGCTTAACTTAACTTTGAACTCCACATCTCAAAATAAATTTTATAATTTTAAATTCAAATAGAATATTTAAATATTGAGTACCACTCAATTTGTTCTTTTAAAAATGCTCTTATACATTGATATATATACATATCAACATACATACATTCCTACATACATAATACAGAGTCATTAGTTGACTTTCCTTCGGTAAGCCTTGACAAGAGCATTTGTATTCCCGCCTGACTTTCTCCAGTTCCATTTAAGCCACGTAAACTTCCTGTGCTCCAGCTTGCCCTACTATTAGATACCAATAACAGCGACAGCAACAACAACAATAACTTAAAACAACAACAACAATTACTGTCAGTCAATAAATTTGCAATTCGCAATGAACGCCACTGTGGAAGCTGCTTAAAATATCTGCTACGACGAACAACAAGTTCTAGCTCAAAGGCACAATTTGCAAACCGACAGACAGGCAGGCAGGCAAACAGACAGACAGACAGACAGACACATACACGCTCCCGCCTTAAATGCACACTAGGCTGGCTGGGCTGGTCTGGGCTGGTTGGATGATTGGTTAAGTTGGTTGGGTTGATAGGTTGGCGTAAAGTGGAGCAGCTTCCTTGGCAGTTGTTGTTGTTGCAACTTTCTCAACTGGAATTGCTGCTGTCAACAGCGTACGCCGCAGCAAATGCATTTCCTGTGCGGTCGGTAGGTTGCCGCAACTGCCGCGCGCGAGTCTCCCTACCATTCCATTCCCAACAATTTACCACACCACACAGCGCCAAGCCGCTCCACCAAACCCAAGCCCACTTCACCTCACCCCAGCTCGTCTCTCTCTTGTTTCTTGTAGTTCAATTTGCATACAATAATGCGAACAAAATTGATTTTCCACTCACAAAGCGTTGCCACATTTACAAATTGATATTGTCACTTGCGTCGTGCGTCGCCGATGTTAGCAGCGTGCGTGGGAGAGGGGCGCGGTTCGCCTGCGTGCACCTATTAATTTTCACTAGTCGACTCGACTATGGTTCAAAATGATGTTTTTTTTTCTGGAAATAAAAATTGAAATACTTAACTTTAAAAAAAAATCTTATTAGCCTCTTCTTGGAAACATGGAAACCGAATATAAAAGCTTATTTAAAAAGTGTTTTTGTACTGTGGTATTCTAAAAATTTTGTTAACAACAACAGATTTCATTTAGACCACTTTGCGTCCACAGCCCAGCGAGCGCATTTCTTGCGTGCTGGCAAACTTGTCAACATGAAAAATGATTTTCTCCAAACGCCTGGCACAGAAAAAACGCCTGGCGAAAAAAAGGGTTGTTTACTTTACAACTTCGGCGCGTATTAATTATTGACAAGACAGACAGACAGCTAAAGCTAATGTCTTGCTGCGTGCAAAATAAAAGCGCTCCAAAGAAGAATGCCAGTACAAAAATCTCGTGATATGTTATTGACTTCTTTTCTTATAGAGTTCATAATAATGTTAGTGATATTTTCCAAGTTATTAATTTCCGTTAGTAAAAGTGACACGTTAAATTTATAATGCCGCAGTAGCTAAGAATATCTCGAAATGTACGGCGCAAGTTCCGCCGCGCCGCGCCGTTTCGTCAATCGAGCAAATCGCTACAAAATTTATACGATTGCTACTTAAATATTATTTTTTATTATTTTGCTCGGCAATAAACTCCGCTAAATAAACTTCACATTTATGACCTCAGACGCTCGGCGGCAAGTAAACGGAACATCGTCGTCGGTGGTTATAGCAAAACGCGAGCGAAAACTACTTTCGAACTGTCGTCGCTTAAAAACTGCAATTCAATGTGGCTATAAAAAATCGAATTGACGCCTGGAAATGTCGTTCGCTCAATGCCTTTGCATCCACCTTCGCCACCTGCTGCAATGGTGCAATCTCATAACATCTCCTCGCGCAGTTTAGCGGAACTTTTGCGGTGGCGGCTGGGAATTTTCATACGAAAGTTGAAAGCCACTCGATGACAGTCCGCTGAAGCAGAGGAAGATGCCTTCGGAATTTACCGAAATGGCAGCGCATTGCATTAGCGAGAAAAGTTTATAGGTGTGTGCATATGTTCTTTTTTGCTTGTTTTTTTTTTTTTGGAAAAAAGTGGGCCAAAAGAAGAGATGCCACTTGCAGCTGATATTGGCCGAAATTTATATTGCAACGTTTTAATATTTTAAATAAATCCCGATCTTTATTGCTCGCGAAAATATAAGAGCACTTTTAGTTTTGAAAGTAATGGAGACTCACGAAAGCTCCGAACTCTAACAGGATAATTAGCGACCTAACCAGAGTGTTATGCCACTCTAACGGAAATGAATCCAACTTTTCATTGATACTAATTTTAAATTTAAAAAAATAATCGCGTCGTCAAATAAGAATTAAAAACATAAACTTTGTTTTATTGATTTATGAATCAATTTTGTGGGCCAAAGTATATTAACGCTTTAGCTCTATTATAGCTGATGCTTTTGTTGTTATTGCAAATAACTGTCCAATTTGCAGTATAGCGACAAAATAACGGCGTGACGGAAATTATCGCAATAAATGCAATTTTTCGGATTGGTTTAATTTCAAATGCGTGTTGCACGTTGTTGTTGTTGGTGGTGGTATGTGGCAGCCTCTTGGCATCATCGTCTTGTGGATTCGATATACATATATGGCGGTATGTATCTACTCGTACATACGTATACATACATATGTACAATTACAACATTTAAAATGGTGCATGAATATTTATTTCAATAAAATGAATTTTCATTTGAGCGCGCGCGCTCGCTCGTCCAGCCCCGAGCGAGAGCGCTTTAATATACCAAATGGAAAACACGTTTTCCTTTTCGCTAAATATTTTGTTTTTCTTCTTGGTTTATTCAATTTTTTTTTTCATGTTTCGAGTACACCGAAAAGCAAAACATTTTCCAAATACAACTACAGAAAGTTTTTTTTTTTAAGGATAAAAAAAAATAAATAAAATTAAACAAGTTGAAAAACAAAAGAAAAAACGAATGAAAAAAGCAGCATTAAAAAAATTACAACAAAAATTGTGCCAAATTGGCAAGCAAAGCACGCCAAAGGCTGTTTTCGGTTTTCGTGGCGTGGCGTGGCGTAAACTGGTAATATCGGGGAAAAAGGCAAAAACAAAAGGAAAAACACGCACAATTGAAAATTTCAAGAAAAACATCAGCACCAAAAACAAAAAAAAAAAAAGGAAAGAAAACAAAGTAAAATAAAAAAGCAAAGCACAAACAAACGAAAGAACGAATAAACAAACGCACAAACGAACGAACGAATGAATGAAAGATAAAAAGGTCGAGTGGGTGCAGATCAAAAACCCAAAAAAGCAGCAGCTCTGCTCTGCTCTGCTGGATGCTTTGATGGTGGTAGCGGTGGCGACGTCAACAACGACGTCGTCGCTGGCGTCGGCAGCGCAGTGTCCCGTTAGCGGGACACAGAGGCAGCATTAAACTTGCACAAATTGGCGGTAACATTTCGAAACTTGAATATGAACTAATTTCGAGTTTGGTCGTCGGCGGCGGCTGTGTGCGCACTTTCCGCAGGAGCTCCATCTCTCGCTCTATCTCTCTCGCTATCTCTCTCTCTCTCTCTCTCTCTCGTAAATCGAAATGAAAAAGGTGCGCTGAGGTGAAATGCTTTTAAAATAAATTATAACTAATGACGAAATTGAGTTAAATTCTGCGCGAAATTGTGTAATAAATGACTGAAGATGCGAAAATGCTGATGAAAATATTTTCGAAATTTCAGTTGTACTTACATACATATATAAAAAACTGTAAATTAATTGAAGTTTTCACAAGTGTTGTGAATTGTTTAAAATTCAAAATATTTCCTTTAAAAAGTAAAATATTTTTGCATTTGTTGTTTTTGATTTTTACTCAATTTAGTGAGTTAAATTCAATCGAACGAAATTAGCAATTATCTGTCATTTAGCAGACTATACATGAATACTCTATATGCAGAATACTCTGGTACTCCGTCATCAGCGGTCTTCGGTGAAACTTTCTGATCTCATTATCCTCAAAAAGCTTCGATCGTTTTAGAAAAAATGTGAAAATTCTAAAAGTAATCCGCATTTTTTGT
Organism: Suillia variegata; assembly: GCA_949127995.1. Taxonomy (NCBI): domain Eukaryota; kingdom Metazoa; phylum Arthropoda; class Insecta; order Diptera; family Heleomyzidae; genus Suillia; species Suillia variegata. Next base: position 42,725,411 of record OX421846.1, on the reverse strand, counting down.
TCAAACACCGCTAAACTGTACCGGATATATTACCTGTAATTTAATAAGTAGTGCTACTGAACTCTTTAATTACCCATTACCTCAGAAAAAATATAAGGTAACTTCATTATCATACAGTTTAGAAACTGTCGACTCTATTAGACACACTAAACACATTTTAGTGAATTTTCCCTTAGGATTAATATGAAGGTAACGTCAGATATTCACCAATATTTTAAAGAAACATTTAATATATAAAATTATAACGTTAAACTAACACAAAAAACTGTTGACGAAATTTTACGTTGATACTCTCTCATAATGCCCAAATTGAGGCAGAAAACTTTTCGCCAGACACGATCGTTCAATCTAATATTTTGGCTTAGGTTTGAGATGCTTCTACAAATACGCTTTGTTTTTCGACTATTTCTGGAGCAAATGAAAATTCCATTAGGCACGTGCACACGGGCAGAGCAGACAATCCAGGGGACAGCTTTTACCATTTAAAAATTTCATTGCTGCCATTTCTTGGCTTTTTCAAAAACAATTATTTCGGAATTCCTATGCTTAGTTAACAAAAGTTCACAGTAGTATTCCCTGCAAGTGTGTGTCTGTGTGTGTGTGTGTGTTTGTTGAGGGTGTAAATTCGTTGTGTGTGAGTGCGAATGTGCGTATGCGTGTACGTGCGTGCGTGCGTGTTGTTTTGAATGTAATTTTTCGGTCTACTCGAAATGGAAGTGTTTGAATGTTTTTATTTTGTATCTTACTTTGCGGCGTTTTGTTTCAAATTAAAATTTAGTCCCGCACGATAAGTTGCCACCATGCACAGATAATTAAAATTGAAAATTTATTGCCTTTTGCGGCTATTTCGGTTTTCTTCGATACTGTTTCTTTTACTTCTTCCTCTTGTTCTCATTCACTTCTTACTGATTTGTTGCGTTCTATGGCGGCGTTTTGATATTTTTCATGTTTTCGATGGTTGAATCACATTAAAAATATTTTCTTTTTTTTTAACTACTAAATTAAGTACTTTTTTCTGCTTCCAATTTGGCGTTTGAGTGATTGTGCGCTTAAGGCAAACGCTCTCATAACTCTGGTGATTGTGGGGATTTATTTGATTTAAATGGTTTTGTTCTATTCTTGTATGAGGAACATTCGATAAGATATAATTCTTGAAAAATATTCGTTAAAGTCATTTTAACGATTTATTTATTAAATAGTTTTTTTAGTTTAAAGTTTGTAATTTTATTGAAAATTAGTTTTTCTAATATGATCGATTTTTAACTAATTTTCTTTTACGAATTTTAATGTGTCTGAATAAAATCTTAATAAAGGGTTTTTTATAATTCTTTCTTACCTTAAATAAATAAATTCTGTTAATCTTTTGATTACCTTATCAAAACAGAAATTTTATCACGATATCATGATGATATCTGAACTTTAATAAAACCAAAACCTTAACAACAAACTTCTTTCTGTGCTGTTCTCTTGCTTCTCTGATTAACAATTAAAGTTGCCAAATTCGCCAATTCGCAGTCAACGAAAAACTGGAATAAGGTGGAAAACCGCCAATTTACCGCCTAAAGTAAATTGAATATGCGGCACTGATGGATGCATTACCACACATACACAACAACAACAACAACAACGCAAACAACATGAACAACTGCGAAGTAAATAGTAGCGCGCAGTAGTCGCAGTCGGTAGTTTTGTAACGTAAGTAATAGCGTAGTAAAATCGTAAAATGGTGGCAGCACAGCAACTATTGCAAGTCAATTAATCAATCATTCCGAAAATTGTTTTACATTTAAAGCGGCAGCCCATACTAAATCAAGTCGCGGCGCCTTGTGCTCGAGCTGTGCAACCATCTGGCAGCGCTGCACACGCCGACCCCGAAGACCTTAACTCATGCGCTGCCGCATGCATGAAAGGCGATTTGGTCTGGTAAGATGCCATCATGGCATGTCATTTGCAAGCCAAAGCAAACCATACAAAACACTAAAAATAACAAAACGAAACAAATCATTTTCGTACTTTGAAAAGTAACAATCAACCTTCACCTCTCGCCTGACACCACACGGAGGAGGCGTACCGCATCGCACCGAACACCACACAGTGTTGCATAGTCATAGATCGGTGAAGGCGGAGGCGCAGGGCGAAGAGTCTCATGCTGTTCTTCTGTCCAAACTGTGTGAGACCGACAGTCGGTCGTCTCTTCAACTGGCAGCGTACACTTTGAGAAAAACCTTTTGGAAAATATTTTGTATTTCAAAATTTCAAATAAATATTTCACGGATTATTAAAAAAAGAAGCAACTTTGTAGATCTTTAAAATAACATCGCATAAGTTGTTAAAGGAGAACGTTTACGGATAACTGGAATTTTTTAGATACATATATGCGGTTATGATAAAAATTTAAGTTGATAAAGTCTTTATTTGAAAAAAACATAAAAAATATTCGCAAATTTTTTGATAAGTGTAGATTTGTCTTTTTTGTGGTCATTTCGAAATGGAAATCTATGCCAAAAATATGAAAGACGAACTTACTCGGACTAACAAAGCGAACGAACATTCTCAAGAAATTACGCACGTAGACACGAAGCGACTTGCGTTACATTTATTACACAAACGCAGTTGAGCGTCGACATGACGTCGACATGGTCAGGGGGCGCTGGTGTGAACGGCGACTGCAGTTGCTGGCGAATATTTGGATACGAAATGAATTGCAAACAAAATACGGAAGAAGCAGCCAACTGGGCCAACTTGGCCCAGCGGTCTGTCCCGGCTGCAATTGTACAACGAAGACAAACGCACAATGGCGAGCGGAAGCAGCAGGAGAAGAAGGCGGGCGTAGGCGGCGACGAAGAAGGCGAAAAGAAGGAGCAGACAAAGTTGGTACAATAATAAATTTGTTAAGGTTAATAACTAAATTTTAATTTATGTGATATCATGCGGAGTTCCACAGTTCGTTCGTTCTATGAAAAACGACCAAAAGAATCTCGAAATTGTTTTATTTGTTTTTGTAGAAGAAGAAGGAGAAGAACCTCACAGTGTGGGAATTTGTTCTTGGTTTTGATTGATTTATTCGTTTTGAGTTCTGTATGAAAAGTAAAACCGAAAATGAAATCGAAATTGTAATTTTACGAACAAATAATTGATAATTGCCGTAGTAATTGAAACAATTCAAAGAAATTCTATTGAATATTTGGAATTTTGCAATGACAGAATTCTTAATATTTGACCTAAATAAAAGCAACCGACCGAACGACCGACCGGCCGGCAGGCAGGCAAACCGCAAAGTACAGTTCAACGGTCGCTCGCTCCGTCGCTGATTAATTTGAATTGAAATCTTCCGGCGTTCATATCCAGCAGATACGCAGCAGCAACGCGTTGTCTCTAAAAAAAAAACAGAAATATAAAACTATAAAACCTACGAAATGCCGCTATTCTTTGCAATTAAATCCGAAGAATTCATCAGAAGACGAACTCACACTAATGCAAAGAACAAAACGAACAAGCAACTTAACACAACTTAACAGCAAATTACAATAAAAACATCTATAATGAAAACCTAACAGATACATTCGTAGCGCAAAGTAGCGACGAACGCTTTTAATTAAGTTGAATTAAGCAAAATCATTTCGATTAGGAAAGACGCTTTCTCACACAGCAACTGTTTCTTTTTTGTTGTTGTTGTTGTTGTTGTTGTTGTTGTTTATTTATTTGTTTGTATTTTCTTTGTTCTTGTCAAGTTTTAAGTCGTCGAAGATGTCTTTGCCTAATCCCAGCTCTGTCCCAGACCATGATGATTCTTTAGGATGTTTTTTTTATTTAAAAATGTACAGCTAACGGAAAACGATATAAGTTTGCCTTTGGAGTGTTTATATATATATAATTTACATACATTACATACATACTTATTATATAATACTATGTTCAAATGTTTAAAATTTAAAGTTAATGCAAACAAAATTTTAAGTATTTTTCCTTCAATTAAAAAAATTTGAACAAATAAAAAAAAATGTATGACTAGATAACATTTTTAATAAAAACATTGTTTTTTTCAGCTCCAAAAAAAGTTGAACCCTTTGGAAGATTTACCGTTTTGGATTTTCAACTGGTAAGTTAAGATAAAAAATTTAACAAATATTGATATTAATTATATGCGTAATTCTCAACTTAATCGTATCAACTTAATAAATATTATATTATATTATAACAACAAAAATAGAATAAATGAATGAACGAGTAAATAAAGTGAACTTATATAAACTTCGGGCAGTGTGAAATGCGAAAACAATAGAATAAAATTTAAACGACAGAGAAGAGCAAAGCAAGTCGTTGTTGTTGTCGTCCTCAGACTTTTTTTTAATTAATTAAGATTTATAAGCTGAATTGGACTGTGTCGCCATTTTAATAAAACGGAAAAAGAACAACAACAACAAGAACAACAACTTTTCTTCAATATAAAATTTTCGAAATTTAAATGCAGAAAGCGCTCGCAATCGCACAGCAGCGCATAAAAATCGCTTGTTTAGCTTAGCTTAACAACTTCTGCGCTTCTGTACTTTATTTTTGTAATTATAAGAGTTGCTTTCCTCCGCTATCTTCCAGCAGCAGTAGCAGCAGCAGCAGCAGCAGCAACAAACTTTATGCAATATTTTTTGGCAAATAAAAAACTCAAGTATTTCGCTTTTCTTTGCTTTTGTTGTTGTTGTTGTTTTAATGAAACTATTTCAAGTTTACGGAATTTTTCCATTTCTACTGAATTGTTGTTTTTTTTTTGTTTTTTTGTGACGCCTCAGAAAACCGCAACTCCTAAAGAAGAAGAAGAAGAAGCCGAAAAAAAACAACAACTTTTCTATGCCGAAAAATATTTTCACACCAAAAACTTATGCGAAAAATGATGATGGAAATTTATGACTTTTGTTGTGGTCTTTTATGCTACTTGTTGTTGTTTTTTTGTATTTTTTTTTGCAAGGTCTTTGTTTTTGTTTTTTTATGTATCATATTTTAACAAAGGCATTTTTTGTTGCGCCTTTCTTTGGGTCAAGTGATTTATAATGGGCCGGACAAAGTTTTTATGTTTTTTTGTTGTTGCTGTTGTTGTGTTGTATCTTGGCAAATAATTAAATTAAACTAAATGACATCGAAACAATGTTCAAAGTGTCACAAACGGAGTTTTGCAAAAGTTATGCGAAAAGCATAAAAACTCGAACTTTAAACGCTTGAAGTGTTGGAGCTGGAATTGGAGTTGGAGTTGGAAAGTGGCTGCAATAAAACAGTTAATGGTGTTATAAAATTATTTAAATGCCAACAAAAAATGTTATGCTTTCTCTGATTTTTCAGTGGCTATCTTAGGAGTTTTTTTGCACCTCCAGCTGACAAACTATCGCTCACAAAACGTATTCCACAATTTTGGTAAATCATTTCGAAAGTTTTCTACTATGTCGCATTATTTTGATATTTAAAAAAAAAGTTTGCAAAACAATTTTTTTTATTATTATTGGTGTATAAATTTGCTTTTAACAAGTGAAAACTCATCAATCGAAGTGCTCTGCTCACATGTGCTACCTTGCGCCGTGTGGTCCCTCGGTCCTCATTAACGTTTGTCGTCAGCGCGAAATCCGCTTAACTCATTAGGCAAATATCACATCCGATAGTCGATGCTGCCGCCACAAACTAACAATGACAGCAAAAGCAACAACAGTGGTCATAAATCACGCCCCCAAAACAGGCTTAAACTATCAAAGTCACCTGTTCGTTGTCTTAGTCGAGTCGAGTCAAGTCGAATCGTATCGGATCGCATGCTTGGGCGACTTTTCCCACTATCAATTGTGGCAAAAATTCCACTCAAAGAAAATGAAAACGCTTCTCGTGTATGGAAGAAGAAAAAACGACAAAGGAGAACGCTTACGGAATAAAAACAAACAAAGCAGGCATTAAACGGAGCAGCCGAACGAACCACTTTGAGAAATGTCAGCGTGTCAGCTTAAAAAAGTTTGACAGTGGCACGGGCGGGCGGCTTCGGGCCATAATTAATGTAAAACGTTCATTCGTTCGCTTTCATTTAACCATTTCAGCTAGTTTGCATAAATTCGTCGTTAAACTAATAAATTTTCAGTTCAAAGAGCCCACAGTAATCACAACAACAAAAAACAACAACAAGCTTCCAGCTATATTTTGGGGTAAAACGAAAAAGTTAATTTTTAAATAGATGCAGACTACCGATACAAAAACATAAGTTGCATTTCGCAATTATATCTCCACGTGTAATATTTAGTTCATCTGAATATTGGTATCATACGAAAGGTGAATTAAACCACTCTTAAATGACACCACGCCCATATAAATTCCATTCAGGAGTAATCGAGTAATTTGAGATTTTAAAAGCGTGTAATTCTGCTACAAAATTGTTTTACAAACTGTTGTATTGAAAATAATAAATTGAAAGATGGCGTTATAATTGTGAAACGTAACACATATCATCGATACAATGTTTAATGTGTTAAAGTCGTTGATTTGAAATTAAAATATTGCTTTGTATCTTCAGAAATTTAGCAAAATTAGCGCGTGTGTTTTTTTGTTTTTGTCTTAAGCTGAAATCGATTTACCGGCTAAATATTATTTAAGCTTAGGGCCTACAAAAACAATTCGAATGAATTTTATTAAAAGTTGTTGTAGATTTGGTGTGTAAAATTTTAATGTTGCTCGAAAATTAACATTACAAAAGCACAAAATATTCTGTGGTTGTTCGGTGTTGTGACGCGTTGGCGCTCAGGTTGTTGTTTTTCGGTTTTTGCTCTAAATTTTGTGTTAATTTTCGATGCAATGATTTTCTGTCGCTTTGTTTTATTTTGACATTTTTGAAGTAGTTAACACACGAAATTAATTGAGCGCAATGGGAAAATTATACGCCAGGCCCGCAGTAAATAAGTGATGAGGTGGATACGGATACGCATACGAATCTATGATGAATATAAAAGCACCTTTGTTTAAATATTGTTGACATTTGTATATAAAATTATTAACTGAATTTAAGTTCGAATTTAAATTTGAAGTTTTGTGTCCAGTTTTGTAAGCGGAGGCAATGAATCCAGTCTGACCGCAAAAGTGAGTGCATAAATCATTTTGCAATTCGCATTAACCGGTTTAATAAAAATTTACTAAACAAATATGCTTAAATTCATTAAATTAACTTTTTTTTTGTCATATTTTAATGTCACTTTTGTATGGGACAGAAATCGATTTTGTTAGTGTATTTTAAGGCACTAATCAAAAGTGGCATTATTCCGAGCAAGCGTTGATTTTGATTTATGTTTCAAAACATATTTAAAGCATATTATCTTGGCTCCATTTATTTGCAATAAATTATTTTAAATACATATAATACACACGCACACGCACACTTTCACAGAGATACGCATTTAAATACAGTTTCAAAAAAGAAGAGTTTATGCAATGACCGCCATAATCCCGGAGACCGAAAACCAAACTCACAAATCAAGTGTTTAACAGCTCATAAATTTAAACTCAAATAAAATACAAAATGATAAATACTACACTACAACATCAACAACAACACAACATCAACAATAATAATAACAACAACAATTTGAATCTATTCACATACAAACAAACACACATACACAAACAAACAAACTAAATAAATGCAAAACAATAAAAATTTGGGTAAATTTAACAAAAACATACAAGAAGAACACTCACACTCATGCACGCACATTCATACACGTGCAAATAACTCACACTCACACAGAAGCACACGCACACTTAAATGCACAAACACATTTAAACAATTTGGTGCAGCTGTCACCTGTTTGCATCGTATTTGTTTATCTATCAATGTGTGTGTACGTCTGTTAGTGCATGTGTGTATGTGCTTACTCAAACTCACACACACACACACACAAGTATCTAGTATTAACAAAAACAACAACAACAACTTTTGTTAGCATTCAACCAAAAATTGTCATAAAATATTCAAATTCACTTTCGTTTCAACATTTTCGAAATACATTTGTATCTGCCGCACAGTACATTCAAGCACTTCTGTGAACAACTTTTAAAATCCAATTCTACTTTGGATTTAAAATTTTTTTTTTTAGATTTTATATCTTCTGATTTAACAAAATATTAAATATTTTTAATAATTTATGTAGTTAAAAAAATTTTAGGGCAATAAAAAAATTATTTTTTAGTATGAAACTTTTTCTGTTAAATTTGTGTATAACTTCAAAGTACTGTGCGCCACAAATTAAAATGCCAAAATGCACGTGCGTTTATGTGTGCTTGTTTGTGGGTGTTCGTGTGCGTGTTTATGTCTATCTGAGTGTGCGTGTGTATGTATTTTTGGTTAGATTCTTAGAGGTAAGCTTTGCAACAACAAAAATATCAACTGCCATAAAATCCACACTCACCAACAAAGAACGACAACAACAGCAACAACAGCAGCAACTGCAATAATATTAAAATGAAATTTTATTTAAATTTTTAGTTTCCAAGGGAGAGAAAATATGTTGACTTGTTTTGTTTTGTATCGGCGCCTTTCCATTTACAATTTCGTATTTTCGTTGTTTTGTTTCGGTATTTGTTGTTTTTGATTTTGTTTAAGGAAAATTAAGTTCGCAACGACAGCAGAGCGGCAGCAGCAGCAGCAGCGGCGGCGACGGCAGTTACGATGCATATCAAAAACTTAATATGGAAAATCATCATCATTATTTTTTTCTTTCTTTTGAATCGAATCGAATCGAATCGATCGATCGAATTGATTGGAAATTATTTCTTTGAGTATTTTATTTTTACATTCACGGCATGTCCGAATCGTACAAAAATATCCCAATCCAAAACTGAATTCGAATTCTTAATGCGTGAAGGCGTGCAAGTAGGTTCTAAGGTGGGGTCGTCTGTCTTTCTGTCCATCTGTCTGTTGGAGTTGTGGGTCGATTGGTTGCTGTTGTCATGTTGTAATTTTAGTTTGCGTTGCACAGCAAAAATAATTTTATACAAATATTTTTTTTAACTCTATTTTTTTTTTAATTTTGTCTGTTTTCAATTTTTCCATAAATTAAACTTTCAGTAAAGTCCGATGAAGAATTAAAAAACTTTCTTATCAACGATAGTATCAGAAAAGTATTCCAGCACTCATGGTATCAACAAAGTCCAGTATAGATTTTTCATATCAAAATCCAATTGTACTTAGACGAGTAGATTTCTATCATATCAGTTATCATAAAAGCTTATCCATATATGTATATATATGTATAGCTTCTAAATCTTTAAAGGGTATTAATAGAAAAATCGTCCATGAATTTGTGTTCTATATGTGTGACACTAATACATATGTAGTAGTTGATATGACCTTCTTCAATTATTGCAACAAAAGGAAAACCTTACTTTCGTCTCGCCTCTTCTAAAATTAACTTCCATATGTGTGTATTTATGTATGTATAAGTGAATACAATTTTATCGAAATTTAATATTAATAGACAGCTCAAGTTTACCGACATTTATTGTTACAAATAGACACGAATGAAATTAGACATTCAAGAAAATTTTCGTATTTTTAGCACAGTTGTGAGCAATTATTTTCGTACGTACGTACGTATGCAATTTGTAACGCAAATACCGTCCATATTGCCCACATTTGTATCTACATTCATTTACAGTGTAGTCTTAGCCGTATGCAGTGCAAACATTCCCATACGCTCTTTAATAATTTATATTTTGATAACATAAAACCCAACGACAATTCTGTAAACGATACGAGAAAAAATACAATACAATACGGCGTGGAGAAGGGCAAGAAGACCTACAGCAGATAAAATATTTATGCACAGTGATGGTCAAAATTAAAGAGAATTATTAAAAAAGAAAATGTGCTTTTACATTTGGAGTACTCCTTGCAAACATGTTCCGGAAGAAACCCTCCAAAGGTTTTACTGCTGGCGTAAGCACCGAAAAAAATGGTCAGAAGAGCTTTTAAAAGCACATTTTTTTTCTAAGTTTATGTTAAATTTCGATAGACTTTGAAAAGTTTAAAAGTTTCTCTCATCACTGTATGTTGCAATATATAAAAAAATATACCGGAAAACTTAAAAAGAAAAGAAAACAAGAAACCGGCATGAAAAAACAAAACAAAACGTAACACACACGTAACGTTAAGCACGGCAAACAGAAAAAGCAGTAGCTGGAGCAGTCGTCGTAGCCGTCGTCGCCGGTGGCAATAAGCACCGAACAGCACAAATAGCAAGTAGCAAAAGTAGCGGCGGTAGTGGCGGCAGTAGCAGTGGCAGTGGCAACAGCGCAATTTAGACCACATTTTCAATAGATTTCAGTAACAAGATAAATAGTTTGAGATACTTAAAGCAGAACATGTATTTCGATGGCATAAAGCACGAAAGATATTGCCTTGCCGCATACGAGATACGAGAGCTGTGCGAGACACCGGCACAATCCCTTGGCCCACCCCTAACTCACACACACACACACTCACACACACACACTTTTCGCCATTGGTACACGTTTGGGCCATTCCATGTTCAAATGACTGGATGTTGTTATTATACCCAACACAAACGCACTCACGCACGCACGCTCGAACTGTGGGGTATATTAAGTGAGTATGGCCTTCTGTTTGAAAAAGACATTAGAAGAACTTTCTTGATACTGACGTTAAAGCTGACAAGCGAGCGTTTCGTTTATCCTCCTACAGAATAGTGAAATTGTATAATGGCAAAGTTCCTTCCATTAAGCCAATTATTTTTTCATTTATTCAATGCGGATTTTTTTTTAAATGTTGACTTTAAATAAATTGACATGGATTCACCCTCGGAATCGAGTACGTCGTCGTCGTCGTCGAGTTTGAGGAGAACGTGTGCGCTGCTTTTGGATATTATTGATTTCTAATTGAAAATGGCTTAAGTGGGCATTGGACGGCCACAACGGCACGGCATACGTTCGCAAGACATTACAGCCCTGGCAGTCGTCGTCGTCGTCTCTCGTCTGTCTTTTGGATGGTCACAGTTGCGGTTGCGGTGGCCCACCGCCTACGCTAAAGCAAAAGTTGATTCAAAGTCATTTGGAAAATATGTTTATGGTTTGATGGGCGTCTGCCTTCGGGGAGAGGACGGCGATTCGGTGCGGGCGGACGTCCGTCCGTCCGTTCGTCCGTCGGAGAACTGGTGCGGTAAAATATAATTTTTATGGCATTTCCAGCACAAGCGAAGCAAAGCTAAAGGGAAAAGTAGCGCAAGAGAAAGAAGCATCGTCCACCTATCGAAGCGTTCGGTTGGTTATTAAGGCCAATATTGGCATTGGTCGCCATTGCTGATGTATCGAGGAGCAACTTTTTGGCACATTCTCAATGTTGCTTCTTCAATAATTTAGATTCTTTTTCAGATTCCTACTACCAACCACCCAACATCCGCCCACATGTTGTGATGTTGTTTTTATTTTGTTTTATATTTTTCCTTTGAAAACTTTGACAGTTTAAATTGCTGCCGCCTTGAGTCTTCACCGCTCGACGCTAAGCTGTGCGTCGTCCTCGTCCTCGTCGTCGTCATATTAAATATCCTTTTTGAGTTTCCTTCGATTTCAATTTGTATTTTATTTCATTTTATATTTTTAAAAGCAATAATTTTGAGGACGCTGTGTTTTTTTTTAATTCTTTTTTTTTTTGCCACGACCTACACAAGAAGAAGAATTTTCATTTCCTGTTGCAATGATTTTCTTTTTCCCGGCTATTTACTTTTCTACATTTTCCGTTGCCATTTCGCTGTTCTATGGTTTTTCTTCGCCGGCTTCTTTCGCATATCTTTCACATGTTGTTGGTTGGATTTTTCTTCGACTCTTCATCTGCGTCGTCACTATTCCTCTTGAGTGCCTCTGCCTCATAGTCTCATATTTATATTCGTAGTCGTCGTAGCTACATAGATACACATGTAGCTGTAGATACGTGGAGGTACCACTGCCTCTCCCGCTGCTCCTGCTGCTGCTGTCTTTCGATATTCCTGTCCAAAAATAAAGACGATAGGAAAAAAAGCACAGCCAAGTTTTTCATCATGGAAAAATTTGTAATAAAAATTCAGCAGCAAATGAGAAAAGCACACACGCACACTCTTACGTGCAAAACTATTTTCCTAGTGCATGTGTGTGCTTGCAAACGGGAACGTAGCCTGGTTTAGGTGAAGTCTTCCCCTTTATACAAAGTTGGAATTTAATTGTTTATACTATTATTTATTAAACAATTTTATAGACGTCAAAACAATCAATAAAAATGTCGAATGTTAAAATGACGTTTCCAAGGATAATTTCAGATAATAATTTAGAATAATTTCTTTAATTGTTAAAAGAAACAAGAAATGGATTCATTCGTATTTAGTTTTGTTTGTTCATTAACTTTTTGAATGTTTTAAACTTGTAGTAAAAACGTTAAATTTGATCCTTATGGATTTAGTAATCACTACGCCCGTTCGTATTTCGTGTTAGTGTCGTTTCGTAAGTGTATTCGTATTTAATACCTTTTGTTCTTTATTCGATGTCCTTTTCCTGCGTTGTGACAGCAAGAAGGACAATCACGCACACACACATGCACACTAAGAAAACAACTCAAACAAAAACAGAAACAGAAACAAAACCAAGAAAAGTTCCCCCGAAATGATGACGCTTGAGCGAATTATACTTAAATTAAGGATTCTTACAATAATTTAATACGAGGGACGAAGATGCTCTGAGGCCGCTGATAGATTTATTGGAAATTCTTTTGAAATGCGTTTGGAATGGAATTCGAAATTCGATTCGATTTCATTTATTGTGGGTAGTTGGATGAATGGATACTCTTCTTCTTTTATTTTTTTTGTTTTGTTTGCTGTCTTGTTTTTTTTTTGGTAATTCAATTAAAATGTCCGACATTTTTGTTGGTTACCTTTGAGAAGCTGCCGGAGCAAAGTAAAAGAAAAAGGTAAAACTACAAAAAAGTAATAAAAATGTATGCAAGTTTTTTGTTTGTTTTGTTTTTGTGGATATATCTTGAGATAAAAACAGGCAAAGTAATTCCAAAAGTATCGAGAGGATTTCATAATTTTGTTTCCATAAATAAATTGAAAGTAGAATTTGTGCAATAACCTTGAACAAATTGAGAGGAGCTCATCTCCCAATTAGAAACGGAAACAGTGGTCGATGTACTGATAAAGATATCAATTTGCAATCTTGAGATATCACATAACTGGTAATAGTTGATGTAATTTTTTAGGCTTAAACTTTTGTGAATGTTTACTTAAAATGACATCATCAACGAACTTTCGGATTCTTTATTCGTTGGAGAGCATGTCCAATATATCCGCTTTAGTATAATGAAGACAAGCTAAACACTTGATCCGGATCTGACGTTTACAAATAACAAGAGCAACAACAATAACAAAACATTTTGAAACGCACAATAGTATTGAATGGCGAACAGCGAATAGTCGAAGAAAAGAAAAGAAGAAGAAGGAGGAGGCTATCTGCTTTTGTTTGTTTTTCCACCTGAGCGAAGAAAATTAGATACAATACAAACCAGAGCAGACCAAACCATACCAAGACCACAAACAGCGCCACTGAAGCAGTAGCAATAGCACTTGACGCCACAGTACAGTACTGTGCCTACATTAAAAACGAGACAGAAACAGATAATATTTTTAAATAGGATATTTGAGTAAAATGGCGCTTGAATGCATTTGTTATAAAATGAGCAAAGAGTCTTATCATATATTTTCTGTATTTGTTGTTGAAAAACAAATAACCAAACTTAAATCATACATTATTTATATTTAAAATATTAAGAAAATAAATTCTGCAGTACGAAATTTTCAACTCTTTGCCTGAGTTGTTTTATCAGTTTGAGAAGTACTTCAAAGTACTGTGCGCGAAATTCGAATCTCAGCAGCAAATGAAGCGGCGCAAATGACGCAACGCCAAAGTCAACGTCAAGTACGCGCGCTGCCGCCGAAGGCCCTTTCGTCATTGTCTGTCCCTGGCCCTGCCCTGCCACTGCCTCCCACCTGCCGCCCCCCAACCGAACGCAATTCAATCTGTTGTTGGGCTGTGGTCATGCTTCGATACGAATCATCATCATCTTTGATTGTTTGTCCATAATAAGTTGCAGCAGTTCGATTTGACAAGAGAGCAACAGCAGCAGCCACAGCAACAATAACAACAACAGCGACAGCAAATAGCAAATATGTTGCTTATATCTTGCAGATGCCAGCCATAATTGCGTTATTTTGTGTTGTGCGTTTTTTTTTTTGTTCGCATTTGATTGTTTTTGTTGCTGGGCTTTGTTTGGTGTATTGTAACAACATTTTGACACATGTTGGTGGTGTTGGCAATTTTTCGTCATTGCTGCTGTTGCTGTCGGATTTGTTCTGGTCGTTGTTGTCGTTGTTTTCGTTGTTATTGTTGTTGTTGGTTTGCGGATATCTGCTTTTTGGGTAAATTTGCCTTTACAGATTTAATTACATTCTACAGAGTGATTGTTTGTTATTGTTGTTGCTGCTGTTGTTGCTGTTGACTACAGATTTGTACGTACACTTGTACAACGACATGTTTATTATTTTATTTTTTTCCGCTGTTGTTTTTGTTGTTGTTGTTGTTATTATTTTTTTTATTGTTGCTTTTGGCTTTTATTTGTACAACCGTGAATCGGGCTTAAAGTGGCTCTCCGCTGTTGCCGTTTTGTTGTTGTGTTGTTGTTGTTGTCTACCTTTGTGTTGCCTATTTTTGGCTACCTCTGCACAATTTTTATTATTTTAATTTTGGTTGGCCCTGTCAGAGAAGCATTTTAAGCTGGCCATTGCCGCAATTAATTTTTTGTTTTCCTTTTTTGATTGCTATTAACAAGCGGAACAGCTTAACTTTAGTTTCAAAAACACTTTTTTTTTTCTTAATATAAAAATAGAAATGTTCGATAAAGTTTTAAATATTTTTGTTTATTTTTTTTTTATTTTTGACGATATTCGCTTCTGTTTGCCAATTTCACGCTCTATTTGCATTGTTTGTTGGCCGCGTGCTGTTTTTCGTATATGTTATGTTTTGGCCAATTAGTAAAATTGGTAGCAGTGTATGGACAGTGCGCATACACGTACGTACGAACATTTACGGGAACCGTCAACAATGATTGACAGTTTGAACACTTTTCGCGCTAATTGAGTTTTTTATTGTTCTTGACTTGTTTAAAATTAAACTGGCATATCTGCATTTCAGTCGATCGATTTATTTATGTGTTTGTTGCCGTTTCGTAATGAGGTTAATAATATTTATTTCTTTAATTGCTTGTAAGTTGCTGTCTTAATTTCAGATAAATCTAGTTGATTAACCAAGAGTCAGATTGACTGTCAGGAACAAAGATTAGTTAAAAATATAAAAGATTTTTAACAATATGAGGTACAAAATATAATGGCAATTTTTGAAAACTTAATCAGTTTGTATTCAATACATTAGTAATACTATTTTCTAAATAGAGCTGTGAGAATAATAAAATAATTTCTTCAATGATTTCAATTGTTTCTTAAATTCTTAAATTTAATATTAAAAATGTTGTACACAGAACACGATACTATTTAAATTCGATAAACTTCGACAGATGTACATCAAACATCGTTAAGTATTAAACAAATAAGTGCTCGTATATTGTAATTTCTATGTACTATATAATGACAATTGTTTGCTTCACTCTGATATCTGAATATCTGAATGTATGTATGTATGTATCAACCTCGCTATACATTTACTTTCGACTGCTGCACAAACAATCGCATTTGTAAAATCAATAATATCTTTTGTAAAATTGGAATTTGTCTTGTGTCGCTTGCCTCGAGTGTTGCGCTTTTTCTGCGCGTTTGTCTGCTCTTTTTTCTGCGAGGCATAAAAAGTCTCCTATCCTCCCCACCCACCTATCGACCCCTATCACTATCTATCAACAACACCATTCAAACATAAAACTAAAGTTTTCCTTCATACCCAGCAGCCCTGCCCGCCCGCCCGCCTGCCTGCCTGCCGCCCATCTCAATAAGAACATATTGACAAATGCCTCGCTAAATAAAGTAGTAACAACTTTGACATTATTTTCTGCTCTGCTTTTGTCATGCCGCCAACATGTCTCCCCTGCCCGGCCTTAGAACACTGCCGCCGTCATTTTTGCCAACGCTTCATAGAAGACATTTGCAATTTCTATTAAATAAGTTGCCGGCGGAAGTAGCGGAAGCGGAAGATGAAGGTTTCTTTTTGCTATGCGTCGTATACATTCATAAGTATACGAGTAAATATAACGAAAACATCAAGTCTATTCAGACCAAATATATTTCTATCGGGTTCGGGTAGTGGCGGGGGAAGGAAATGGTTAAATTCTCTTCTGTTTCGAGCGTTGGCACTTTTGCAGCAATTGCGATTAAGTCTGACTAAAACTAATGACATTTATTTTGTTTTTCAGTTCGTGTTGCTCTTTTCAAATTAATACCCTACATTATAAGTATACATGGTATTGCAGGTCTTCTTAATATACGAGTAAATGAAAATTGTGTGGTTGGTTGTAAAAGACAAAAATTAAAATGTTAGAACTGAATAGTTTATCCATTTCATCCAAATATGGATTAGAAGTCATATGAAGAAATTGAAAGATTGTTCCAGCTTGTTTATAATCAATAACTTTTTCTTGACCTACGAAGCAATTCTTAGTATTAAGTTTACTCGAAGTAATTTAAGCTTAAATGTTGTTTGTAGAAAAAAATTATCAAAATAAAAATGTCAATTAAATTGGGAATTATTTTTGAATGCTATAAAAAATGTCTGCTTCATATTTTAATCACATCAATAATTTAACATCTTCTTTGAATGAAGTTGAAACATTAAGTTATGCCTTCATGTCATATAATATATTTTTAATTTAAGACTTTTGAAATTTGAAAACTTAATACCTTATAAATCCAAATGGATTAATTTATTTTGAACTATTATTAAACTCACGCTAAGATTTAGCATACAAAATAGAAGCTTAGTAGAGAATAAGTTTATCAAATCTTTTGAAAAGCGATGAAGTGAATTTTTGTGTTGGCAAAGCCGAGAACAAATCTGTTGGTAGTTTTGGATTATTTCTTTGTGAAACAAGTGTCACACGATAGCAACGAACTGCATATAGTCACAGCTGCATTGACAACCTTCTCTCTCACCTCGAGAGAGCATCGTCGTCGTCGTCATCACCATCGATGTCAACTGGCAGATAAATCTGATTGTTTCCTGCTTAACTGCAACAGCAGAAGCAGAAGCACCCATTCAACTCAATTCAATCCATTCCAAGACAAGCCGACGCCACTCGATATTGGCCTTTCGCTTGCTTCTTAAACTGTCGCGTCGAAGAGTGACGTTTGGGGGCGAGTTCGTATGCCGCCGTCGATGACGTCGACAACGTCGTTACTCGCGTACTTCCAGCGGATGCCTTCTTAATATATTCATTTCATTCCGATCGAATTGCTTGTTTATATTTATGACATCCTTTGGAACACAACCAACTACGACGACGAAACGCAAATTGTTGTATCGTATCTGAGCGATAGCACACCATAGATGCTATACTAGAGACATCTATGTAAAGCTGACAAAGCAGAGAGAGGAGCGCGGACGACACTAGCAACAATTTCGTATATGAATTGCTCCGAAAAGTTTAATGGAATGAGAGCTGATTGATGCCGCTCACAACTTAATTATGTCGAGATAAAGATGAAGCGACGAGATGGAAACTATTTGAATAGTTGCTACTTGCAAGTACGTTCGTTCGTACGTACGTACCTAACTGCTGCACTCTTCTCGTATGTAACAGGAAATTGTAATCAAATGAATCCGGAACGGAAAAAGTTGTTGGCGTTGTAAAGTTGTTGTTAACAAATTCTTGTTGCTGCACGACAAAGGTGCCTGGTGGGAGGGGGCACACGACAAAGGTGTGTTCGTAAGTAGTTGCCCGAGTGTACTCTGCATTATTCGAATTTGAGCTTCATTTAAATGCGAAACTTTTGCGCTTTTAATTTTCCAACTGTTCTCAGAGTTTAGTGTTATAAGCATTGATTTTATAATTTAATTGTTGTTCGTGTATTTGTGGAAATTTGGCCTTGTTTCAACTAACAAATTGAAGTAACTAGTTAGTTGAAATAACTTGCATTTTTAATAAAGCTAAAAATTAAAATTCTATTTAATTTAATGGAGATTTAGAGGCTCTTTTTCAGTTCGGAATTTGGGCTCTGATATTTTGTATTTGTATTCACTTAATTTAATATAATATTTCGGCATACTTTTTTTTACAACATTCCGAGTACAATTAATGTTGGTTTGATGTTATCCAATGGTAAATATCTACAATTATTACTCAATTTCGGTGAAAGCAAGCGTAAAGTTGAGCCAATTAAGCAAATTATGCACTAAATTACACCATTATACAAACGCAGACACATCGAGTACAACAATGTAAACTTCAACAATATTTACTTCGTCCATTGATTCGTTTGTGATACAAAATAAATTGCACTATCGATAAAATACTTCCAACAAACGTTATATAGATACATACGTACATGCATAGATACATTTTGCAACGAACGATTGACATAATGGCAGCTATTACAAGAATACAAAACAACACACAAAAAACACAAGATATAACAAAACAACAATAACAATAACAAAAACAAAAGTAGTGGAACAACAGCGTAGACCTCGGTTCTCGTAAGAAAATTGAATGTCATTTATTGATTTTCCTCGCAAAAACGGTTTCGTAATAATCCGAATTATTCTTGCCGCATCAAAAGTGTCAATTTATGAATTGTGTGTCGCACCACCGCCGAAGGCTATCAATACCCAAGGAATAAAAGTTATGTAATAGATACATGTGTACTTATACGAGTACATACATATGTAGTTGTGTTAGTTTCGATATTTTGTTAATTTTATGAGTGTTCGTAAATTTCATAAACATTTGTCTAAAATTATTTTTTGTAATTTGCAATTCTTTGATTTTATGTGTGATAAGATGAAATCTTATGGTGAAGGACATCATATGTGAACAAGCATTTGGGTTACCCACTACTCAATTGAAAATATTTTCCGCATAAGAAACTATTTCTCAATTTAAAATAGGCAAACAATTTCAGAGAATTTCTTATCGATTATATTTTGCAGTTGAGTTGCCTTTCAGTTGAGTTGAGTTGCCTTTCATTTAAATAACATTTTCCCATTTCACTTTCTGTCTTCACATTTTCATCCGGCAACGTTTTGATTCACATGCGTCAAAGTTGTCATTTTAATGACAGCTGAGATTCTAAGCGTTTTTTATCGACCGGTTTTATTTTATTTTATTTTATTTCATTTTTTTATTTTTTTGTAAGCCATTTAATTTCATTTGATGCCAACCCACAGCATTTGCGCTTCACATCATTTGTGCCGTCAAACATTTTGCGCAGCAATTTTAAAGTGACGCTTTTCTATCACTCCCTTCGAGAAACATTGCAGGCTCGAAAACTGTTCAGGAATGTTGACGAACTGCCCTTGTCGCTGCGCAGTCAGGCAGCTAGGCAGGCTGGCTGGCAGTCGAAAGCAAATGTTGACGGAATGTTGTTGCGTTGGTCTGGTCTGGTCTCGTCTGTTCGGTGCGGTGCGGTGCGTATGCAGTGACGTCTGTAGACCATCCTCACTTTGTACCGCCTATATTTTTTTTCTGTATTTATAGCTCCTAAATTTGCTGCTCTTTTTAGCCAAGAAGGGGACATGTTGGCCCTGACTTGAAGTATGCGTCGCGTACTTGCTTCAGTAGTCGCGACTGCTGATTGTCGTCAATGCTTCTTGCGCAAAAACGCATCTTCTTCAATATAATAAATGTACATATTTGTATGTATGTATGTCTGTATGTGTTTTTTGCATACGATTTTTTTAAATGTTTATAAAAAGTGTAATTTATACGTCAGTCGTGCGCTTAGTCACCGTAAATGCAGTCAGTCATCTGTTGCCCCCCTCAGTCGATTTAGCGCAACTTTTCTTGGTGGCACGACGCGTTCAGCAGTGTGTGCGTTTTACTCACCTGAATGTTGGTAGTTAATTTACTAGCACTTTGAAAAAATTTACGCACACACGAATAACAATTTAATTGACTCACTATAGTAAAAAAATCTAACAAAAAATCTTAAAGAAAAAATGGTTTTTAAGTTATTTTGTTTGCTTTCGAATTCTTATATTTAAACACATTAATAGATATTAACAAAATACTCTTGTGCCATGCAAAAGCCATTGAAAAGCCATTAGATACAATAGTTTTTTTGATTGCATATACTCACATTAAATCGCTTGGACGACAGCATTTGAATTTTTCTTAAATGCAACCTTTATAATTGATAAATTTTGTTAAGTAAATTGAATTTATTGAACCAACCAGACCTGTTTAAAAATATAAAGAAATTTCCAATAACAAGTTGTTATTGTTTTTGTTTCTGTTCTTCCAAAACTGTAATGAAATATTTAAATAATTGATTTCGTTTACTTAAATTCTTATAAACATTTCACACCAATTTCGAATCGTGGGTATGTGTTTCTAATGAACTTATGTACCTATTAACAATAAAAATAAAAACAACAGAAACAACAAAAACGACAACAAATGTAAAAAATTCACATCAACACGAAAAAGTGTCAATCAAAATTACAACTTGACGCGCACATCCAAGAGATTATCAGACGTTCCAAACGCTTTAAACGCCCAATTTTAGACAAGCAACTACTAAATTACACGTTTAATCAACGACACATTACAACAACAACAACAGCAACAGCAACAAAAACAAACGAGAAAATTCGAAAACATTTCGAAGGTTGGGCTACCAAAGTTACGCACGGCCTGTCTCCACAAAACATAAACGCATAAATTAGCCAAAGGCAACACCATCAACAACAACAAAAACAACAACTACAAACAAAGTGAAGAAGACCCGTTGGCCATAAAAATCAAAAATCAAAAGTTAAAATAAAAAAAGTTAACAAACAAAATGTAACTGACATAAATGACACAATGTCACAAAACGACAAGAGTAGCAGAAGACGACTGCGAGTCAAGTCGCGTCGCTTCGATGTCATTCCGGGAGAAAGAGCTGTCAACTGACAACGATGGAGCAGAAGCAATAGCAGTTAAAGAAGACGACGAAGAAGAAGATGAAGAAGTCAACTGGAGAAGAAGACAAAAAATTCGTTAAGCAAGTCGCGACACGGCCGGGGCCTGCCCACACGCACCGAAAGTTCAAATAGAATCTCAAATGACGATGGAATTCAACAACAAAAACGTTAACAATAACAACAGCAACAACAAAAGTTTAAAACTTAATTTAAATGCAGGAAATTTAAAAGTCGAACAAAAGCAAGAAAAAAAATTATTATATATAATAAAATTTAACATTAAATTTACATATTTTTTGTTATAAGCATAAGACATGAGCTTAAGGCTTTTCCAACACGCCACAGTGGAGCGAAGTTCAAAAAAATTTGACAAAAAATATTGAGAAAAAAATAACTTATTTAAAGCATCATTTGATCATCTGATAACTAGTATCAGACAATTTTTTTTATATAAGTAATTGGGGAATTAAGCTTTAAGAGGCAATTTCAATGATTTTTTGGACGCTTTAGAATGAGTTGAAGTTTTAAAGTATCGAAATATGTTTAAAACATTCCAGTGTACTACAGAAAAAAAAAACACCGAAAATATGGTTACACCATCACCAAAAAAGAAAGAGATACATACGCTTTATCCGCCGGATTTGCTTTTGTTCCAGATCCCGAGCCACAGTAGAAGCATTTTTAAAAGCACACATTTAAATGCTAATGACGCATGTTGGGCTTAAGAAGCAGACAACTCCAACTTGCTCTGCTCTGTTCGGCACAACACAAACACACAAGAGCTGCAAACACTCAACTTTGGCGCGTCTTCTGCGTCGAAGCCACAAAAGAAGAACAAAGATGCTGAAGCATAAGATACACGTACGCACCTTTTCAGTTTCGGTTACTGCTAAATACCACCGGGAGTATCTTATATCTTGTATCTTATGAATCTTGAGCATCTGATAACTATGCACAGATGCGCGCAAAACACACACACACAACTACACACATAAACATAAACATGAACACATTCACTAACAATTTAGGAAGCATTCAAAAGATACTTAAAGCTCAAATAACAGCCAAAACGACTGCTTCAATTCTTTGTGTCGTGAGTGTGTTTGTATTTGTTTTTGTTTTGTACTGTGAATTGTGATTTTATTGAAAACTCATCATCCATTCGGCCTAATCACATATGCATATATAAATGATTTAGTGACCGGCCGATAGCGTTTAGCGGGCAAAGCTTCGTACAAAACAAAAATGAAATAGTAATAAAAATATCTTCCAAGAACTTTACACTGCTTCGTATTCATTCGGTTGATGGCTATTTGCTATTCCAACTTTATTGTACTAAAATGTCATATAACTTACAGTGACGAGCAAAACATGCTATATGCCATATTAATCAGTATAAAGTCAGATGTCGAGTGACCATTTAGACCCATTAGACATGAGGGGACACCTCTGAAAGTTTTCTTTTGAATTAAATGCAATTCTTCCAAAATAAAAATATATTGAAATATTTTCATTTATTTGTCTAAAATAATTATGCTACTTGTACTGGTGGAGTTCCACTAGTTTTCTCGCCACTTATACTACTACTAAAATAATTCTTTGACTTGGAAGAGTTTCACTCGCCAATGTGCTAAAGAACACGCTACAAATTTCGGCCTTATGTCGTTCTGTCGTTCTGGGTTTCTTTATTTTTCATATTCTAATTTTTTACTTTATTAATTCAAATTGAAACGTTCTCTTTTCAAATCGGTTATTTATTAAGTTTTTTGTTTATTTTGTTGTTGTGATCGCTGTTGTTGTTGTTGTAGCTGGCATGTTTTTGACTTGTTAATGTGTCTAACATGCGTTGTGCTGGGCTTACAAATATGACTAGGAAATAGACACGAACACGCACACGCACACAGGGTAGAAAGTTAGATCCAAGTTGCACTCGAATAAAATAATAAAGCAGCATAAACAGAAGCGAGCAGCGAGCGGCGGCAACAGTAGCAGCATACAGTAATCAGCAACGTTCACGTGCAGCATAATCAATTTGTGTGGATTATGTTCCTCGCTTACCTCATCTCATCTCATCACAACTTACCACAAACACGAACACACACATACAAGTTAAGCTTCGAGTTGACATTTCATTTGTACCTCACACGTTGATTTTCGGGTTGAAGTTGAATCCGAATATAGCAAATGACGGTTTGAGGTTATTTTTGGATCAACGTAAAACAAAGTATTCGAATATTTTAATTCATTAGTTCCACAGTTTTGACTTTTGAAATTTTTATCGCTTGCAGAAATGATTTATGAATGCATCATCTTAATTAGAAATGTCATATGAATGTCAGTTGAAGTGACATGGTAAGCTATGCTTCAGCTTAAAGAGATTACCTTGCACTTTTGCATTGAGCATATGGAAATAGTAAAACAATTCTTGACACTAATTTTAGTTAAGTTAAGTGCTTCTAAATCTTGCGAAATAAATAAAAAAATAAAACCGTTAATTTAAAATAAGTATAAAGAAAATTTGTGATTTTTGACTTCCTCGGTATATAAAAGAAGATAGAAGAAACAATGGGAAATTTCCTAATAACTGCGTCGGCATTTGGCTTTGATTGTTTCAACTAAAAACAAACATAATTACAACAAGGTCGCACTTTTCACAAACACACACACACACATACACAAACAGATATACACATTCATTTGCACCACAAAGCAGCGGGCATGAATGAATGGCAAACAAGATGCTGGACAAATTATGATTTTCTACAGGCGTTACGTGTGGGAATTTTCCAATAACACGCAGCGTAAGTGTCTCACTCGCCGCTTGTACATACACACGAACTCATTTTCTGATAATTACAAGCTGTGGCGAGTGTAATTTTCACAGTTTTCACAGGATAAGCTGCAGGAACCTGTAACCAGCCGGTCGGTCGGTCGATCGTTCGATCGTTAGGCTAGACTGCCTGCCAGTCAGTCACAATAGGATCGGGTCTCAAGGGGTGCACAGCGCAGGTACAAAGTGACTTTACACAACACTCTCCCCGGGCGCATTTCAGAGAAATCAATTGGAAAGGATAGTTCAACTACACTGGAAGAAATATTATAATAAAATAATAATACATCTTATATTTACATAAATCGAGTCAAGGTTTAATTTTGTTTATTTAACACCTTCAGCAGGTTATTTCTTATTTTGATCTTCAGCATTTGCTAGTAATCATACTGAAATTTAATTGCTACGTACTTTTTTCATGTGTATAACTCAAACTACGACTGCGCATCTTCTAGATGCAAAGGCTCCAGAGTAAATACGAATACGCAGTCGCACGCACGCATTGAGCGAGCGCTACCGGAAATGCATGGCATAGTAAATGCCGAAGCACTGTCATTAAATTCGAGGCAGGCAGTCAGGCAGTCAATACGACAGACATAGACGCCGACTCAGACTCAGACTCAGTCTGAGAGACCAGAAGCAGCCAGCGAAGGTATTTACGAAAATAGCGCAACGATAATTATTTGAGAATAAACGAAAATGTTGAGTGCCAGCCACAATAGTTTAGATCTATAATTATGCTCACAATGTAATCCTTCGATGATGATGACGACGGCGACGACGACGCCATGGAGCACTGCTGCGGTCTCCATTCATGCATCCATCCATCCATCTATCTTGCAATTGCACTTCGTTTCAACTCATCGCTGAGCGACATGATTGACATTTCTTTGGAAAAATTTCTTAAATTGTCGATTTAGTGTCACACGCACAAGTGTAGATACAAACGACAGTCTAGTCCGTATGCTTCTGCGTATCTGAGAATCACGCACATTCAGGCGACGGAGCAGCCTCCAAAAACGCCAACAGAACAGCGCACTATGGACAAAAAAAAACTCTTTACTTGACAATCAGAAATGAAAAGATCGCAACTGAAGTTCGATGTTGTTTTCGGTATTACAATTTTAAAATTATTTTTGAAAACCCGATTAAATATCTTGTCGACTTATACAAATCACCTTTTTCCTCAAAAATATTTAATTGATGCTAGTTTTTTATAGATCAAAAAATTCACTCGTATTAAAAATGTTGTTCATCAGTTTTATTTAACAAAGAAAATTTTCTTTATTATCGCATTACTTATATAAGATCTTATTTGATGTATAAATCTATTTTTGGTATAGAAACATCATCGAATTGATTTCCGAACTCTATTCGTTTATTTTTATGCACTCTTCATGCCATCGATTACCATAGTGCAGCAATGAGTCTAGTATGAGCCCCTTTGCAAGTCTTTACTAAATCCAAAACGATAATTCGTGTTACAAATTGTCGTTTTAACACATACGAGTACAACGCTCGACGCTCGCAAGCGAGTGTGTGACGATAATAATTCCACTTTTTGTTAATGAAATATTTGCCGCACAACTATTTTCCCATAGCCGCAAAAAAAAAAACAAACAAACAACAAAAAACATTTTAAATTTATTTAAAAGAATTTACTGAGACTCGGTACAGACTCAAAAGTACTCACAGCGAACGTTTTGAAGTAATTCGAGTAGCAATGAATTCCTCTTCCATTACGCATCGGCGTAATCACAGTCAGAGTCTGACCTCCAAAGACAGCCGGACAGACTGATAGACAGACAGATAGACAACTAACAGAGAGAAACAAAGAATTTGCTCCTTCTGCTTCTGCATTTAATACTTTTGCTTAATGGAATTGTACGCTGTTGAGGAATCGCATCTGCGGCACATGTGGCAAGTCTGGGCACGGCAAGTGTTGCAGGAATTTATAAAAAACATCTTCGAAAAAAATAAGTCGACTAGTCTAGTTTCGAGAATTCAATTTCAATGAATTTAAATAATATTTTATAGCAGCGGGTATGTCGAAATTTAAGTCTGAATGTGAGTGTGAATGTAAATGTGAATGTGATGAAACAATTGCTGATATAATGATATAATGATAATGGCTAGTAAATAATCCGGCCGACGCTAATCCTGGCTAAGTGCAGGTATTTACAGCTTTTGATTAATGACAAAAACAAAAACAAATAAATTACTAATGTTTGCGAACAAAACAAAAACAAAAAAATGAAACGAGTTTATGCGAAATTTGCATTTATATAAATTAATAATGATGACCAGTGGCGGATTAAAAATTAATGATGATATTTAGTTTTTGTTAATTGCAATTCAGGCTTTAAGTTATTTTTTAATGCTATTAACTTGTCTCAAAATTTGCGTTAAGTTTTAATGGAAAACATTTTGATTAATAATCCCGACGTTTGTTTTGACAAAATCATTAATCCGCCACTGGATTGGCAATGCTCTGACTGCAATTTTGCAAATTATCATTTATTTTTAAATTACATAATTTTTTTTTCCTGGTATTTACGTGTGTTTGAGTGTGTGTGATGATGCGCAGTTGCATAAATTACAACACAAAATAAATGTTGTGTATAAAGTATTGAATTGTGCACTAATTAATAGTAAACACACACATATACTCACACAAATACACTCACACACGCATTAATCGCACAATTTTAATGAATGCTATTTTGTTACAATGTTTGTAATAAATTTACATTTCACATGTGATTAAGCAAAAAGAAAAACTTAACGTAATTAAAACCCCAAAACCCAAAATATTCTTTTTATATAAATGCACGATAGTAGTAGTAGATATGTATTTTGAAGATAAATATATTATGTCTCATGTTTTATTGTGTTCTTTTTGTCATACGGAACACACCATATACAGAAAAATTCAGCCTCACATTCTCAGACGTGAAGTTATTGAAGAGAGTGTATAAGTATTCGTGTAAAATTCATATATTTACTTTGGATACCAATTCGTTATATGTATTTGTGATTGCCAAAATGCATCTGTATTCATGCTGTATTATTTTCCTTATGCTTGTATTTATTTATTTTCAAAGGTGTGTGCAAATAGGAAAATCAACTTAACTCGGAATATATGCTAAATAAGCTCACAATGTGCTTAAAAGCTTTAAAATTTATTTATTTTAATTACTTCACTCAGATCACAATTTGCGATGCTCTACTGTAAAAAAATGTGTGACTTATGTCCTTTTTCCCTTTTATAAATACATACATACATACATACATACATACATACATACATACATACATACATACATACACAAAAATGTTTCCATTAGAGGAAATCCGTTCAACGATGCGGTTCGTGCTGAACTAAAAAAATAACTAAAATGAAAAAGTACATCTGAAAGAGCTGGAATTTTTTTCTGTACTTTTTTATATTATAATTCCCTTTGCAAAAACGTTAACAACAAAAGTCGTCAGAATAATATTTTTGCCAAATTGTTTTTGTTATTTATGGAAATTTTGTTTTGACTTTTTTTCGGTAATTTTATAAACTTTTGTTGTTTCTTCCGAGCGATGCGCTTTTTACTGTACCCTGTGCTCATCCTCACGTGGAATGGGATTACCAATCAAATCAAAAACAACTACAACAAAGTAAAACAAAAATAATACAAGTGTTCTTGGAATGATAATTATTTGTTTAAATATTGTAAATGTTCTTCCAACTTGATTGGGAGTAAGTCAAAAATCAATCGAACTTAAATTGAGTCGATTTGCTGAATTTTAAGTGAGGCCAAAAAGTTGAAAATTGAAAAGCTAAATTTCAAAATGGTTAAACCGCAAAAGAGTTCACAGCATTTACGGATTAGTTTACTTGGAAAGCGTTCTCCAATTGAATAGCTCTAAAGAACAAAAACAACTTATATTCGTTTTCATTAAAATTAGATATAAAATATTTAAAATCGATTTAATTGTAATTAACTTTCAAACGATTCAGCTTGAACACTTGGGGTATTATAATCATAATAATAAAAAGTACATATATAAAACTCGGTTTTGGAAGGGCAAAGTTTTCCACTTGATATATTTAAAAATTTTAAAAGGTTTTAACCAATATCATTTTTACATTAAGAGGATATCAAATTAAGTTTGGTTTTTTTAAGATTGTGTATTTGTGAAGTTATTTGCCTCCTAAAGTAAGTTAAGCGAATGAATTTGAATAAAAGTATCGATTTCGCATATTTCATTCTTAATATAAAAATTAAAATTTAATCTATGCCCCGAAGGGGATGGCTTAACAAAATATGTCAAACAACCTCCCCCAGCTCAATGCCAATAAAAAAAATTCGATTGCATGTTTGTGCATAAAATTATAATAAAAATAACAACAACAACAACAAGAACAACAACAACAACAAAGAGGCAAAAATAACGACTTTTCTGCGGCAAATAAAAAAATTGTTTCGTATTTGTATTTATAAAATAAAAAAATAAAAAATAAAAATCACATTTTAGCCATAAACGAAATAAATTTACAAACCAACTGCAATCATGGCGTTACAACAACAATAACAATATACAAAATAAATCTACCAAAAAGAAGGGAATGACAAACAAAAAATTTATATACATATATATAGAATAGCATAGAATAATAATAAAAACCATTTGAATTGGAATTTGAATTTATTGTCAAACATTTGAAAATGTTGCGTTATTTACGCTCGCTGCTGTGGCGGCGGCTATGCTAAAGTGCAACAACAACAAAAACTACAACAATAACATCAATAGAACCACAATACACTCGAAAAAATGTGAACCTACTATAAAAGCACAGCAAAAACAACAAATAATATATCTAAATTATCGATTTACTCTAGGATGGATCAAGAAGGCTTATAAGAAAATCGGGAGTTACACACTTCCGTAATAAAGTTAAACTGTCCTCTTTGTTGTATACGAGTAGTTTCGTGCTAAGCGATGATTTTGTAAATTAAAGAGTGCTCCAGAGTACTTTGGAGTACTTCGAATTAAAAATGGTTTCATCTGGAGATTTTCCAATGGATCGTCAATTTCCGGAGTAAACATTACAGTATTGCTCTGTAGAAAACGTTTATTGTGGTAAACTCCTGAAGTACTTATTCGGAATTAAAGAATAATTCCTGTAAAGTATACGAAAATATTGTTTATTAAAATTTTTTTAATTCACAATATAATCGGGCTCAAAAAAAGTGTTACACTCTTACTCCACAATTATTTAAATAATTTCATCATTGGAAACTAAAATATAATAACTGTTTACTACTGTGGTACTAAATCAAGCCAAAATAACAAAAGATATTTTTTTTAATTTTTTAGATTAACTTTTTTTTATACCATTTCAACAACATTTCTCAACCGCTGTGTTTATAAAAAGAAAATAACAACAGCAACAACACATCGAGAATGCGTCAACAAAATACATAAATAAAAAAATTGTTATCTAAATAAATCTGGGAATAAAATAAATTTTCAATTTAGTGAACAGATTTCGTGCAGGGCGAGCGAACGAGCGAGTAAGCGAGCGAGCAGCGAAATTGAAAACGTTTACTTTTACTAATTCTCCGAAATCCAGATTGTAATATTGAGCGACATTTTTACTTAATCCTTTTTTCCAATTTCCAAACGGTTTCTTTTTATGCCAAAACAACCGGAGAGCAGCTTTAAAAATAAATCGTCCATCCGTTGGCCCTCCCACTTTTTTTGCAGCACCGAAAATGCCAAGTCAAACACTTTAGTCAGTTTACCCAGTCCGTCCCATCGTTGACTAACGCTGCGCCGCTGCTACATTTCAGCTAACAACATCAAAATGTCGACTAAATGTCGGATTTATTGCAGCAAGCGTCTCGATTGGTGCGATTTGGCAATGTCGGGATACGAAAGCGTCAAATCAGTGTGACCGTATATAGATAAATAAAACAACAATAAAGTTGGATTCGCTGCAAAGAAGGTCTTGAGCAAGAACAATTATTTCGAATCATTTGAAAACAAAAAAAAATTTATATTTAACAGGGAAGAATTCATTTTACCGAGTCGATTCATCTCGTTAAAAATTAAGATTTGCTTTTCCAGATATGGTCACACTGGTTCCCAATGACCAATGTTACCCTGCACCCAGTTTTGAACTTATATTTCGTTATTTGCAGTATCGGCTTAAGCTGTCTGTAATGACAACAACAACAACACCAACAACACCAAGTACAATAACTACACTATGCATCCATGCATTGCAACGAGAGGAGTTCCACTCGAAAATGAAAATCTAAAAAGAGGAATTTTGTTATAAATAAATAAAGTGCGAAAGTAACTTTTTACCCGGAACGAAACGAAACGGAGCGTATTTAGAACAAATTCGCAACACTTTTTTTTTGCACTGGATTTGCAGGATAGTTATTTGTTTTTGTAGATTTATATTTTTGAAATTCTTGTTGTTGTTGCACATATTTTGTAAGTTTGTATTGCATTTATACAATGACAGGATGTTGCCACAGATACGCGCCAACTACTTGATGTGATTTTTGTAGTTTTTCTGATGTCCAAGCTTTGGCGTTAATAAAGCTTTAAGCTCTTGCTTTGGCATTAAGAAAGCTTTAAGCTGTGCGGTTCTAATTGACTTGTAACTCAACTCAATTTTGAGAATAATATTGTATACCAATTAACTTCAATTTCGAAATACAAAAGAGCAACTTTTAAAAATTTTACAGTGAATTTGTTTAAAAGCTCAAAAATATTTTCTAAATTTTCATAATCGTCAAAATTTCAATTTACAAAAAAAATTTGACTTCGAAATTCACCCCAAAACGATTCGAAAGACAGCAACACTGACTGTTCCTGCTGGTGGTGCTGCTGCTGTTGGATGGCTAAATGCCGGAGCTTTCATGAATTACAAAACCACTTCATTCATTCATTCATTCATTCGTTCGTTCGTTTAAGTAAAGCCCATCAAAAGTGCGACTCAATTGAGCATGAATTTCAGCACAATTACAACGGAATCAACTTAATTACGCCCAATAATTACATTCGACATTTATCAAAAAAATAACGAACAACCAAAAGCGAAAAATACGCTTCATAAATAGCGCATAAAAAATACAAAAACAAAAAGTTGAAAATAAAATTACCAAATAATAAAATGTTTATGAATGAATTGAAATATTCATAATTTATAAGGCACAAAAGCGAAGGGTGCCTGCCCATCAGCTCAGCTCAGCAAAGCCCAGACGAGGCGAAGCGAGCGGAGGCGATTGGTTGATTCGCGCTGCACCAAAAAAAAGTCACACAATTTTTTCATTTATTTATTTGTTGTTGGGTTTTTTTATTTATAGTGGTTTTTAAGTGGGCATGTGGTAGAAAAGAGTCTTTTAAGACTTCAACACGTTCTTAAATACCAAAATTTAAGGAGAATTAAATTTTTTAAGATATTTTTTTAAAATAATTTGAAAGTATTTATGAACTATTTTCTATTTGAAATTGTTGTTTAGTATGTAAATTAATCCTCAAAAATGTTCGTATATAATATGAAATTTTTCTTTGTGCTTGAATGCCGCGTGTAGCGTGTAGTGTACCAATGATATAACAATACGTCGAGGGAGTCTGTCTGAATAAAACATTTATGCATGTTAATTGAAATGAACTGATTAAACAATTGGCTGGCTTTAGAGCACAATGTTCTTGTTCATGTTTCACGTTTGTTGTTGTTGCTGTTGTTGTTGCGTTTGTTGTTGTGGTTGTTAAATTAATAAGCATGTAAATGTTGTATAAACTTTTGTACAAAGTTTTTCCTTTTTTATTCTTGCCCTGACTTTTTTTCGTACTTTCGTACATTTTTGTATTTATTTGTAGGATATGCTCGGCATTTAATTGTGGTTTAATCGGAGCGCTCTGGTGGTCTTCTATTTGGATTGTTTTGTTTTGTATACAAACGTGCGGGACAAATGATTGTACTGTACGACGAAAGGGTGATTCTCAATTAATCTTTATAAAATGAAAATTCATTCTAATTCCTTTAAATAACAGACTTTTCGAGGAGTGGTAAGTCACTACTTTGAGGGAAAGTAAGTCTTGGTTTGAGTATAATTTGTTGGAATATGTTATTTTTCAAAATAAATACCTCTACCAAAATGTGGTTTTGCTCGTAAGAATGATAAAATATTGAATTCTTTATTGTACAGATTGATCTTTTTCCTAACGCTCAAATCGAAACGGTTTAGCCAGAAATCATTGTAGATCAAAATTTTAAATAGTAAAAATAATAATTTGATTGCTTAAGAATTTCTTAAAATACTAAATGTTGAAATAGAAAATTAAGTCAAACAATTCCTTAACCCATTATTTGATTATTTTGTCTTAAGCTATTTGATGAACCTAATTGATATCTCATCAACTTTTGCAGTTATTTCATCAATTTGGTTTTACAAATTGTTTTCGTCATGTACATATTTGGTACAACAGTTGCTATAGCGAAATGTTTTCATATACTCGTACTTGCACTCATGGTATCTCTGTGGTTGTGTACAAACCTTTGTGAATGTAGTGAATTTCCAGTCGAATGCATGGAAAATCACGGAAATCTGTTGACGACAGTTGATGACAGTAAAGTGCTGTCAATACCCTTTCAAAAGCTGTTAATGAGGCACGCGGCAGCATCAACAGCAGCAGCAGCAACAGCAATGATAGCAACATATGCCACGACTAGACCGACAGTGTGGTTGCTGTTGGTTGCACCTGCCTGTGGTGTTGCAGTGGAGAATTTTTTCTTTGCCGCTAAATAATGGCCGATATGTCACGCGGTGCTGAACATTTTGTCTCCTTCTATTTGAATACGCTTTTTGCTGTCCTCTTTCTTAGCGTGCACATGCGACTTTAGTGCGCGTTGTACATAGACAGGGGTGAGTTAAGGTGGCAACCCTATAATCCGCTCATTCATGCAGTGATTCATTCATGAAGTCAGCTTCCATTCATATTCAGCAAAAGGCGACAACGACAAAAGCGACCAAACTGAAAGTCAACACACGAGAAGGTATTTCAGTACATTTCTTTATGACTAAAGCAATTTTAAACTCGTGCACACAAGTATGCAGCTCCGTCGTAAATTATTTCAGCTATGACATTTATCTTTGAAAATTTTATGTTTCTTAATTTTCTGTCAAAATTATTATTCCACCAATTTTTTTGGTTCAAAGAAAATTATCAGGAAACGATTATTTTCCAGCTTAAGTTCAAATAAATTTTAAAAACTATGGCGGCAACTTTATTTGACATCCAAGTGTACGCCAATGCACTACACCTAATGGTATATATGTACATATGTATGCTAAATACTATGCACACAGACGTACAAAATAAATAAATCCACAAGCATGCGTTGTGCTTGTGTTTGTTTCATGTGTTCCCCTGTGTGCAAATGTGCGAATATTCGATTGTGTGTGTTTGTGTGTGTGTGTGTGTGCGTTTGAGGAGGGTGGCTTCACTTTTTCTTGTTATTCGCAAATAAGTAAAAATGAGTCCCTTTTAAACATTTTGTTTATTTTTATTTTGTAAATTTCCCAATAAAAATTGGTCCTTTTTTTTTGCTCGCTCCGTTCCCCATTTTGCTTGTATGGATTTACAAGTTTTTGTTTGTTTACTGAACAAAAAAAAACTTTTTTTGGCATTGTTTTTTTCAGCTTTCGGTTTTTCGATTTTTATTTGCATAAACATTAGCGGATATTGTGGGCGGTCTTGAAAGGAAGTGAAATATTAAAGAAAACATATGGCGTCATAAGTCAGCCAGCAATAATAAGTATAAAAAAATAAAAGTGGAAACCACACAAAAGGTGCCTCATTCGGATGAACTGGAGTGACTGGAGTGACTAAAGTGAGTGAAGTGAGTGACGTGTGTGACTCATAAAAATCAGCGCAAATTGTTTGGAGCCTTTGAAGGAAGAGGAATGCGACTTTTTAGCGAAATTAACCATCCACCCTGCCTACGAAGAACCTTTGCGAACAACCCCTCCTCAACCCACGCTAACCCCTTTAATATTTTTGTAAACATTTTTTATTTTGTATTTTTTATTTGTACATTTGCTTGAATTGTGTTGCGTTGCCAATTAAAATGCGTCCGCGGGCGTATACCGTATGTGGGTGTGTACTCTGTCTCTGTTCCATTTTATTCCGGTTGCCGCAGCTCCTGACTCAGCAACGCGGCATTCCTCCCCCGCATAGTATTTTTATGTGAACCTAAATTAAGACAAAATGCGATCGGGTTGCAAATTAATTTTATGGAAGGGGACATTTAAAAAGTTGTGCAGGGTGTATGCCAAGATTCACAAGTTGAGGAAAGCATAAATATTATATAAAAAATAATAATATAAGAATAGGATTCCTCCTAGTCCAAACATATTTTGTGCGAATTTAATACAAATTTATTAACAACCCGAGTTTTTGAAGGTTATGAAGTAATCCTTTTTCAGTCCTTACCCTGGTTTGATGATAAAGAGGACGTTTAATGTGACGGAAAGCCAAAGAAGTACACCTGCTCTACGAAGGTGTCTTTGCGATAACTTATAATGAATGATTAGAATTATATATAAATATATTAATTTGTTGATTCGTTAGTCATGCTACTTGAGTACTGTGCTCTGTCTGTCGTCAGGTCGTAATGTTGTATTTGCACTTTGTCTGCCGTAATTTGCTGCAATTTCTTTCAGCAAGTGAGTTCGTGCCACCACTTCGCCCTTTTCCGCCTCTTATTCCACCATGTAGCCCCCCTTCAATCACCGCCGAGAACGTAGCATGGAGCACTGTCACCGATGCCATTTCAAATGCCAATTGGCATCACTGGCATTGTTAGAGCGCGCGCGCGCTCCTCTTTTTAATGACAGTAAATCAAGCGTTGTGAAATGCAAGTGGAATTCTTTTTCTTTAGCGTTTTCCTTTTTTTCTCATTTTTATTTCTATTTCTATTCTTATTCTTATTTTTTCTTCATTTCATTTCATGCTTTGCTTAGTTGCGCTCCTTCGCTTCCTTGTGATTATGTGAATTACGGAACAAAACGTGTCCTTTTACGTATTTCTTGAAAGGGTTTTTTACTGCTGTCTTTGTTATTGTTGTTGTTCTTCGAAACAGGGGGAAGAAAGTTCTTGTATTAGTCAACGAATGTGATGAGCAGTGCCGTACGTACGATTTCGTATAGAGGGATATTAATTGATTTTCTGATAAGAGCATGATTCAATTTACTTTATTAATAAAATAATTGTTGTAGTAATTTATTTTAAATCTTTAACTAAGTTTTTATTCGGCATGTTTCAACATCTAAATTCGAAGACATATTTTGATTAAGATTCTTCCCAATAAGACAAAGCCCAATGCCACTGTCTAAGGAAACGTTGGAGATATTGCAGCAGACAGACGACTTGCCCCATTCCAGCTGAAACTCCTGAAGGGGTTTCATGCGAAATGAGTCACGTTTAATGCTAACGTGTATGACATTATAAAGACACTGTGACTGTAACTGTAACTGTGACTGCGTGCAAGACATACTCGCATGTATAAAATGGCAAATACAGAAATGATATGAAAAAGGATATTCCTATACACCTACACACTGACATACGCACACAATCAAACTGACAAAATGGGCGACAGGCTGAAGGGTTTATTTTCGGCATATACCTGCAGGCATGGCATTCCTTCATTTGTATTTTAGTAATACTTTTTACTTAATTTTGTTAACATGGAATTTGTATTTAAATTTATAAAAATAGGTTAAAATGTAGAACTAATTTTTTAATAAATAAAAATCAATAAAAAAAAATTTATTTTAGAATGTGTCTTCCTGGTTTAAAAGAAAATACTTATCCAAAGAATACGCCAATCAGAGTAATAAAAGCTGCTTAGGCAACCCTCTTTTCATACCTATCGTGCCGCCGCTAATGCGACATAAAAGTCAACCTGTCACTGAAGAGTTTTGTCAATTGAAAAAGGGTTGAAATGCCAACAACAACATTGACAGATCGAGTCACAATTGCTAAGCAAAGGGGCGGAGGAGGAGGGTGTGAGGCTAAGGTTGTGGGGGCGGGTAGGGGTTTGTTGCGCGCTTGTGTGTCAACATTGACAAATCGGTGGTCGAGACAATCGCTTGAGTCAGCATACAAAATTGCGAAAGCATATTGTCAGGAGGCGATTTTAAAGGAACTTTATTTGAGTCATGCAGCTTAAGCATGAAAATTAACTTGAACCCCCACACGCCTAAGCTCGCATGTCAATATCAGGAGCGTGTTGTGTGTATATGCGTTAATGCAAGTTCAAGTGACTCTGCTGAAGTATTAAAAAATTGCACCCCCTTGTCGGCAATCTGTCCGTCCATCTGTCTGTCTGTCTTAATTAAAGCAAGCGGCACATACGACGAACGCTATTTGTAACCTTATCGCCCGGCGGCGAGTTCGGACCAAAAAAAAAACCAAAAACAGCAACAAAAACCTAAACACAACAATACAAAACCTGATAAACATCGAACTTGGGTCACTTGAAGCGTGACTTTAAGGATTTGTAGAATAATTTGTGCATTAAAAAAAATGTGTATATAAATGTATATGTATATAATTTCAAGCAAAGGGGTTGCCAGTCAATTAACGCTCAGACGTGTTTTTTATGTCCATTTTTTAATTTAAGATATTATAAAAAAGCAAAATACCTGAACGAAGCCCCACAATCGAAACGCCTCGACACAAGCCCCAAAAAGTAATTTAATGCTGGCTTACAATAAACATAAAAAAATCGCATATTTTCAGTTTAAAATTAACAACAACAACAACAAAACTCATCATCAAGAATAATTTTCGCAACTTAAAAATGCGAAATTAAGAACGCATAACAACAACAAAAAAACTCTCTTAAAAAAACTAACTGCCAAAAATGCTGTTTTCACTTTTGACAACTACAACATAACTGTCAGTTAGTCACAACAACAACAAAAACAGCAAAGATGCAACAGTGAAAAGTCGTCGTTGCCACAACAACTTGCGACAACCAACGAAAAAAACTCAAACAAGATTAAAAGCAATAACGAAAAAAAAAACAAATCAGCCACAGCACACGAGCAGCGTAGCGTCAGTGATGCGACAACATTGGAAGCAGCACAAACACCAACAATAGCAACAACAATGCTGTTGTGTCATCAGCAACAGCAGCCGGTGGCAATGCCGCAACAACATCGGCGTCGTCGTTCATCGTCGGTCGTCGGTCGTTGTCAACATCATGAGCAGCTCCTGGCAGCATCACCGCCTCGTCAAAACGTCACTTGACGTAATCAAGCGTTAAGTGATTCTGTGGAAGCCCTGCTTCATAGCGTTGTTATTGATGTTTTTGTTGTCTTTGTCATTTAATCGCGCACCGTTGACTGCCTCTTATTTTTAACGTTTTTATTTTTAATCAAAACCTTTAAACACAATTCAAAAAATATTCATTTAAAAAAAAACAACAAATTGTATATTTCGGGTTGAGGATCCTTTTTAATATCTCGCAGCAAATCCAACATTTGTTGGTGTGTTGCAACACAAACAAAGACATAACAAATGCATCATCATCATCCGCATATTTTCCACAACAAATAAAAAAATTGTATCTAAGAAATACATATCTATGTATAGTACTTACGACAACAATGCAACGAAGAATTCAATACAATTAATTATTTTATTATAATATTTCAGAGCAATTAAAATTTTTGATACGTAATAACTTTAAGAAATTCGCAGAAGATTACCTCCAATTCGAAAAAAATGTAACATGTGGCATAACACAAGAATTTCATCTTAACAACTTTTAATATGACTACAACTTTTTTCTAACTCCTTTGGACCACATTTAAAAAAAATGATATTATGTGCAGAAAAAAAAACAGAAAAGAAATGCTAAACCACATTTTCCCATCGTTGTGGTGCGTCTGATCTGGCATGGCATGGCATGGCGTGGCGCACTTATGTGCCATCGCAAATCAATGCTCGAGCTGCGCGTAGTAATTAGACGAGCAAGCACCGCCGCACAATGGCAACGGCTTGACCAACGACCAGTGTGTGCACCTGTTTGCGTCAGAGCAAAGTCATAAAAAAATATCTCGCAGAAATTACAGAACACATTGCGGCCTGATAGCGCAACTGCAGCAGGAGAGGGGCATGGCATCTATTTTTCAAACGATCTTGTGCAGCTTGAACTGAACTGCAGCAGCCAACGCAGTGCTTGACCACTTAAAGTCTTGAATTATGCGCTGCGCATGTGCATTCGCGCAAATAAATGATTTCCATCATAATCGAAGCTGACAGGGCATGATGCGTATTGAGCGCCGCAGGCAGAAAGACAGGCGGCAGGCGTAGGGCCAGTCAGCATAATTGCAGCCAGTCTGCACTATATACTTTTTTCCAAACGAAATCGTTAAAAATTTCAAAAAAATTCCTTTAAGTTCAGATTGGTACTATGTGGAAATTATATTTGCATTCCCAATGTGCTTAACCAATAAAACTTTTGTTTCGTTAATGATTTTTTAAATAAATAAAAAAGATTAAAAATATCCTTTAAACTTCAATAAGTTCTTATGAGAAATGAATTGGAAAATGAATTGTATTAATGAATGAAAACTTAATGAAGAGGACATAGTGCATGATGCATGATGCACAACGTTGATTGACAGAGACGTGCGCGCTGTTGCATTCGGATGCGCCTATTAAGCAATGGCGGTGCTTAAGGCGCAGCCAGCCAGAGTGTCCATTCTTTGCGTCTTAATACTTTTCTCCTTCATCTTGATCCTCATCGGGTAGCTGGTGCTGCCTTGGCTACTTGTTTTCCTTTCCAAGCTGCTTTTCAGTGCTTTAATTGTGCAATTTCTTTGTCAATTGACTGTGTGGCAATTATTGACAGTTGCTCAGGCTGAAGACTAAGTATCTGTGGTGTTTGTTATTGTCGTTGTTGTTGCTCTTGCAGTTGAAAGCAATTGCAGCAATTTTTATTGCTGCGCCGTTAGGCATGCTTGCGAAATTATTGTTCACAAGTTTTTCATTGTTGAAAAACACAAATACAAAAACAAAATCATAACTTCAAACGCTGCTAAACTAACTGCTTATTATCGCATATTAAATGGTTTTTATTGAGGTTTGAATAAAACGAGATGCTAGCGGTGCATTGATAAATGCTCTAACGAGATACTAAATTCAAAGATTTAATGATGAAAATCTTTAAATGTTTGCGATAAAAATAAAAGTTGATGTTGTAGTTTCCATCACAAGCTTGTCAAATTAATACAACGCCCAAAGATGCGAAACGCTTATTGAAATTAATCGGAAAATAAAAATGTCATAAATTCAAATCGCTCGCAATTATTTAAGTTTTTTGGAATGTATTATTATTATTGCCTGCTGGAAAGTTGAGCCAAAGCATATTTAACATGATTGAACTTACAAAAGGCTTCTTCCGTGAAAGTATACTAAATCAATATAACTGATTGCTAACTTCAAGATACAGCTACGAATTGGCTCCGGTTCCGAAAAATATTTCAATGTGGAAATCGCTGTTTAAAAAGAAAAAAAAAAATTTCAAATAATTGTTGAATGCAAATTTTTTTGCTTTATATATGTAAATTAAGTTTTTGATACTGCGTTGTAGGATTCTTTTTTATAATGAAATTGAGTGAGAAAAAGGAGAAATTTATTTTTGGTTGTTGGGCTCTGCTAACCGAAAGTGAATTCATGGCTGCATTTTAATATGTTAAAATGCTTTTTATTTACTTGTGTATATATTTATTTATTTATGTATTTATTTATGATTAAATAGAGCACATTCATATTGCATTCTCACCCATAGAGCATTAAATGTGAGGCTGTATCTCAGCTTTCGGTTGTGGCACCGCCCGCTGTTGCATGCTGCATGCTGCAGTTGAGTGACATTTCAATTAACCGCCATAAAAAGGCTTTTAGCATACCACACAGCATTAACTCTGTGCGTTTTCTTGTTGTTGTTGTTCTTGTTGCTGTTGTTGTTAAATTAATAAAACACGCTGCTAAAAGTAGCAAAACCAAAAAAAATTAAAAAAAAGACATTAAAAAAACGAATTGGCGCTCCACATACGAGTACAACACTTGCTGCTGCTTTTGTTGCTGTGGTTGCAACTGTTGCATGCCCAACTTATCTGCGGCCGATAAAAAAATTTTCAAAAACAATTTGTAATCGCGGCAAATGCTGCTACGAACTGTTTTCTAGCAAAAAGCTGCACATAAAAAGGCGTCCAATAAAAGCAAACAGATGCAACACACACATGCACACACACACACACACTCACACACATACTAATGCTACTAAAGCAGTAAATGCGGCAAAGTAAGTTCGTGTGTGTACATGTTGCACATCCGTTGTGGCATGCGAAATGACACAAGGCACTATTTACAACACCAACAACAAAACTTACAATACCAACAACAATAACAAAGACAAGAAGAAAAGTGACCACTGCTCCGACAAAAAAGAAACGCTGCAAAAGAAATCAATTTGATTAATCTGGCTGGAAATGAGCAAATCGCTGCAGCAACAGCGGCAGCAGTGGCCGCAAATAGGGTAGACCAGTAACGCACAGTACTTCCGTGTACTACACAAAAGCGAACAAGGGTTAGATAAATTAAAAAAAATACTTTTTAAGGAGTAACTACAGTGGATAAAAGAATCGGGGGTTTCATCAGTGGTTTCGTCCAAAGTTTTTCTTTGTTATTTTTAAGGATTACTCCGCAGTAAGAGAATATTTATGAGTACTAAATGAAAACTACTGTGAGACAGCGGCAACGACTCATTTGCGGTTTATTGCGCAGGCGCGACCGATCAAAACGACTATTTGCAGCATCCGCAGCACCGCGCTTCGCAGTTGCTGGCGAAATTTCCTGCCTGCGCGAAAATTGCTGCTGCGCAAAAGCACCTGGCCATGCAGCATGCCGCGCACAAACACATTCAGCTAAAATGGTTAAGATGATGTTTCTATTTTTGTTGTCTTCTTTTTTTTTGTTGCTGCAGTCTAAAGCAGCGTCATGTCAGCGCATTTTACGCCAGCGATTCTTCGCCGTATTTTGCCGCTAATGCGTTATGAGCGCACAGAATGCGAAAAAAATGAGGGAAGCAAAACTGCCAGAAATGTTTACAAAATTGAAGAGAACAATTTAAATAAATTATGCGGCGCAACGAAATTGACATTTGGGGCGCGTTCTTTGGCGAAATGTGGAAATTATGTATTGGAAATTAAATGTTCTGCTGCAGTATTGAAAAAGTGTGTCGAATGCATTAAACGGTCGGCCCAAACCGCAAACGGCAAGAATAAAGGCGGGCGCCGAAAAATTAATTTCAATAATTTTCCACCAGAACAGTTCCGATATTTTTCACTTTACCAGAAGGGATAATAACAATGAAAAATGGTAAACATATTCGTGTAACGCTGCGAATACTTGCCGCAACAAGTGTTCTTATCGCTGCGTTGCGATCTTCGACAGCAAACAGCATCCTTGCAGCATGCAACATTTTACCCCTTGACAAAAATAAAAATTCTGAAAAAGAAGCAAAATTGCAGAACGAAAAAATAAAAAGTGGTAAAACGTCAACGCTGCAACATGGGGAGCAAAGTCGCTTTGAAACATCCGCCAGAGCAACAACACAAACAGACGGACACAAGCCCAAACAGACAGACGGACGGACGGACACATCCAGAAGGCGCGCACAGAAATCAGAGATCATCAACATCAGCAGCCACAGTCGTCCAGTTGCAGTCCACTCCGGTTTCGTCCGCCGTACAGCAACGCATCAACAGGCAACAACTTGCCTTGGCTTGGCTTGGCTAGGCGCTGGGGTCCGAAGTCTCCTCTAAAACAAGTCATAAAAGTTGGAAAACAAGCGTGTGACCACCTGGACCATCTGCACCAATCAGCGCACAGCAGAACAAATTAATTTCGGTTTTGTTTTTTATTTTTTGTTTTCGTTTCGGTTTTTTTGTGTGCTTGTCGGGTAGCGCAGAATTTATGGATGCGGTTGGAGTTGTTGCTGAAATGGTCATTGGACACTGACCGTGTGGACCACACTTATTATTAGTGATTTCGGTGGGTAGGCAATCAGGCAGCCGGCCAGGTAGATGCTTGGGTTATCGGCGTGAGACAAGTATTTTGTGGATTGGTCAAATTTGTTTTCAGGCAAAACGCTTGAATGAAATTAAGATTTGTTTTTTTTTTATCTATTTAAAATATATATAAAAATTGTATATCATAAAGATCTAGTTGGAAACGATTATCTCAACCAAAAGGCAATGATTCTGAGAATGAATTTGTATGCTACCGTTTGATGGCATTACTGATGAAATAATCCAACGAACTAGTTTTAAATAATGCTCCTAATTTGAAGGATTTAAGGTGATAGGATGAACAACAACAATTTTATTTATTTAGCCTGAAATTTTCGGAGCAGTTTAGTCTTCCTTCTGTCTTTATCATAATATAAAATCATTAAAAAAAAAATAAATTATTTTAAGTGTTCCATTTTAGAAGTGATTTGCTAAAGTAAAGCAAATAAATGCAAAACTTCTGTCCACTGCAAACATATCTACATTACGAAAAAAAAAGTTCTCAACAAAGAGTGCAAATATTTACAATTTAAATATTCATAACACAAATTCTTTGCTATGATCCACTTTGGAAGACCTAATCTTGCAAATGGGCGTGAAGAAAATTCTAAGCAAATTAATTTGTTGTGCCAGTTAAGCCTGCTTCTGTACCAATTCTCACACTTCGTAGTAAAAATAACAAACCACAACAACAACACCGGCAAAAGGTAGCTTAAATCATTTTTTTTTTCATAAAGCATGGAATATGCATAATTATAGTGACAACAACAAAAACAACAGAAACGAGACAAGTGTAATCAGACCTTAATTGTTAGCAAGTATTGTAATGAGTTGTGAAAATGAAATTGCCACCATGAGTAATTCATCCGTTCATCCGTCTGTCGGTCGGTCTGTCTGTCAGTTCGTTTGAAGGTTATGCTGCACGCAATACCGACAATAACTGCCACAGCAACAACAATAACAACTAGGAAGGCAGTAAAGAAAAATGCTAACAACAAAAAACAAAACAACAACAACTCATTTAATGGTTACAATAAAAAGAAAGTAGGCAGGTTGTAAATTTATTTAGTTGGCTATAAAAGTCATAAATATTTCCTCAAACAGCATCCAACAAATACCTTTACACGTACATAGATACACACGCACTTGGTTGTCGGTTTACAAACAGTTGTTGTTGTGAGTTCTGGAAGTTGGAATTTACTCAAACTTCCTGGTGTCAAAAATCAGAAGAAAAAGATCAAAACTATTCTTGATTTACACTCTTCGATTTTTTGGATAATAATTTGAAGGTATCTGAAAGATTGCCGCAGAAGTAACTCATTCGTTTGTGTATTTTAATGGCAGTGGCGGATCGACCATAATTTTAACTTTTATAAAATAAATTTTTTTAATTTAATTCTTTCGAATTTCATTTATTACTATCCAAAAAAACACATTTAAAAAATTGCCGAATACAGAAAAGTAAGAAAATAAATAAGTTATGGATTCGCCACTGCTCAATGCTATTATAGCTCACTCAGTGATGCTGCAGTAGGATGTTCCTGGCATATCTTATGATGCTGTTGTTGCTCCTAATAAAAGTTAAGTCCGGAAGGTCAAAACTGCAGTTCCATCTAATCGTGATCGTTCTTTTCTTTATTACCATTTTTAGTTTTTTGTTTTGTTATTTTCCTCGGATTTTCCTATGCCCTGGATGCTCCCAAATTGTTAAGGCTTAAGCAGAAACAAAAAACAAACTGAAATAAAAAATAAACAGCGGCAAAAGTATCTATCTCAAGGGATTCATTGGCAGCTAAAGACAAGAAAAAGAAACGCCAAATAGGAAACTGGAAACTGAAAAAACGAAAGAAAGAAAAAAAAAATGAACTATGAAGTAGCTAAAAACACCATGAAGATAGCATTTATCGCCAAACAATCCATCCCAAAGCAACCAAAAAAAAAACAGAAAATAAATAAACATGAAAACAAAACAAAAATAAAAATAAAACGAAGAACAACAACATCCAAGCAAAG
The DNA here is from genome assembly GCA_949127995.1 of Suillia variegata. Taxonomy (NCBI): domain Eukaryota; kingdom Metazoa; phylum Arthropoda; class Insecta; order Diptera; family Heleomyzidae; genus Suillia; species Suillia variegata. The sequence goes on along the minus strand of OX421846.1, from coordinate 42,681,233 downwards.
ATAGACGAAATCTTTAAGAAAACTGTGAAAAATTCCCAGCATTTGACCCGTAAGCTATTTTCTTTCAGGCGGTCATTTCCATTTTGAGCTGAACCCCGGCTTTGCCAGTTGATAGACAGAGAGAGAGAGAGAGAGAGAGGGAGAGGCATCTGCTGCCGAGGAACCCTTCCTTCATTATGCGCACATTAAGCAGTGAATTAAGCGCCTACGATAGCAAAAGTGTTATGCGGTGTCTATGTGTGTGTGTGTGTGTGTTTTCCTCTATCTGTGTTGGTGTTGGATGAAATTCCAGATTTAAGGGCCAACTTTAAATAAGTTCAATTTTAATAATGCTGCTCATTAGGCATCATTAAGCCTTTTAAACGTGTTTGTGTGTGATTTCTGATTGGGAATTTCGATGATTTGTTCTTAAACGAACTGCGGTAGAGATACGAATACAGTGGATCGATCAGGTGTGCTAACAAAAAAAATATTTAAAACGATTCTCATTTTTCAGCTTTCATTGCTGGACAAAAGTTCTTCACTTTTTAGAAAGAAATATTTATTGCACAGAAGTACTGGATCATAAAATGACCTGAGAATATAATTTTTTAATTTACTGTTTTTTTTTATTTTTGGTAAATTTTTGACACACACAAACATAATTTCATTATTTTCAAATGAACACAAAATTTAAAAAATTTGACAATCAAAATTTTAAGATTGAAATTATCTCCTACCGCAAAACTTCAATAAGATATGGCCCAGTCCAAAGTGTACGTACTGGAGTTTGAACTGAAGGCGCCTGAAATACCAAAAGAAGTCTTTGAAATGTTTGCAGTTGCACAGGCGAAATTGTTGGGTCTACGCGGTTGGATTGAAGTCAAGGGTGAGAAGATACAAGGCGTATTCGAGGGTGAGAAGGCAAAGTTGGAGCAGGCCAAGAAAACCATCGAACAGGCTGAACAATTTAAAGCTCTAATACTGGAGGCAATCTTTGCGCAATTGAAAGAGGTGGAAAACTTTACGTGCCAAAGTTTTGAAGTAAAGAAGTAAACTCCTTTGGCCATGGCAAAATACTCAAAAAACGAAAATCGAAAAAAAAAATAAAATTTCAGCCTCAAATAAATTCTCGCTTTTAGTCAACATTTGGAACTAAATTATTCGATATAAACTAAAAAAAATGGCTGAGAATAAAATATTTGTCCTGGAGTTTGAAATTAAAGCACCCGGAATCCCAAAGCAAGTCTTTGAAATGTTCGCAACTACACAGGCGAAGTTGCTGGGCTTACGCGGTTGGATCGAAGCCAAAGGTGAACTAATTCAAGGTGTGCTTGAAGGCGAAAAGGCCAAGTTAGAAGAGATCAAGATGGCCATCGAACAGGCCGAAAAATTCAAAGCACTCATACAGGAGGCAATCTTTGCGCAATTAAAAGAAATCGAACAATTCACGTGCGAAAATTTCGAAGTCCATCCGGATCCGTCAGAATTAAACCCACCGAAAAGCTGTCAAGAATTCGAAGAATAGATCAAAGTCAAACGAAAAAAAAAATAAAACCGTAAAATATTTCCACTTGTTTGAAGATTGATTTTTTCGAACACTAAACACAGTCGGTTCAAATCAAATAAACTGTCAAATTCAGTTTAGAAGGAAAAAAATTAAAAACTACAAAGAATATCCAGATAACAAAATCCATTAGCTGAAAAATTAATAAAATCCGGGGAATCATGGCCAAACTTGAACTGCACCAACTGAATTTCGAAATCACACACAAAAAAATGCCACGCGAGTTATTCGAAAAGGTCATCAATACGCAAGCGAATATCTTGGGTCTACGCGGTTGGATCCATTTCATTGGCAATCGCGTCAAAGGCCAAATCGAAGGAGAAAAGAAGAATCTTCATGCCATCAAAGACGTCATACAGAATACGGACAAATTCAAAGCGGCCGCGGTCAAAACCCAATTTGAGCGTTTGAAGAGCATCGACAAGTTTACTTTTAAACGTTTCAAAGTACGTTTCGCCAGCAATCAACTCTACCAGATGAGCTTCGAAATCATACACAAGCAAATGCCAAAGGATCTATTCGAGAAAGCCTCCGATGCATACGCGAATATGCTGGGCCTACGCGGGTGGCTGCAGTTCGTCGGCAATCGCATTAAGGGACAGTTCGAGGGCGAAATGGAGGCCCTCTTCAAGATGCAGCAACTCATCGAAACAAATAAGAAATTCAAGGATCCGATGGTGAAATTGATCTTCAAGACCTTAAAGGACATCGATGATTATTCGGCGCGCGAGTTCAAAGTTCGCAGCCAAATATGTACCGAATATCCACCAAAGTGTAAAGCCGTCGGACAAGGTTGTTGCAGCAGCATCAGCAAATAATGTTGTTGCTGTTACAGGACACTTGTGCAGGCACAAGCACCAAGAAACATCAACAAATTAAACCACCAAAAGGGTGAGAAATCCCGAAACGAAAATCTCAAAAAACAAAAACAAAAGATGATAGAAGAAAGCAAAACAACAGGAAGAAAGATGAAGATGCTTTTAAATGAAAAGTGAATTTGAATTCGAATGAAAATAAATAAAAACGAAATAGAGGCAGGCAAAGTGGCACTACGTGCCGCTGAGCCGCACTCTGGCCATGATCCCCCTACTCGCTTGTTATTCTTCTTATTCGACACTGTTGTTTGTTATTTGTTGTTTTTGTTATTTCTGGGTTTGGGTTTTTGTTCATTTTTTATGCTTTCGATAATTCCCCGCTTCGATTTTGATTTTAATGTTGATTATTTATTTCGTTTGAGATTTAAGCGGACGGACGGACGGATGGACACCGCCCAAGCATGGTAACATCGGAAAAAGCACGTAATGCTCCAAAATGGCAGGGCGGCGCACTGCTTGCGTTGCAGTTGAATGTGAGATTTTTGTAGTTGTTGTTTTATTTTTTGTTGTTGAATTTCTGAGTGATAATAATCACCGCACTTGGGCATGAATTTCTGTGAGCGGGTTAAATCACCATTCAACGCAATCGCAACCCAATCGAGCGTGTCATGTCGCGTCTCCACGCTGTGTCAGTGGCGGTTAGAGTGACTACAGCAGAGACTGTGAGCTGTATGCTGCATTGTTACATTGACTAGTGTAAAAAATCATACACATAATAGAATAAACAAGAGAGTTAGAATATTGTATTTGTTTATCTTTTACCACTGATAAGTTTGAATTTCTCTCTTAAGGTAAAAAGCGGAAAATAATTTAAAAAAAAATCAATTAAAAAATTCAAATTACTTTTGGGTACTAAATAAATAAATTTGCATTTTCTACTTGAGTAACGGTCAAACATTAAATCTCAATTTGTTACGTCAGACTAAAAATATGAAATCGCTGTAAGCGGAAAAATAAAAAAATTTTAACACTTGGGGTTCATGACTTTTTTGATGTGTTGTACGATTTTCGCTTTGCGTCAGTGTGTGCACTACACTGTCGCAAATAAAACTGTCACTGTCTTACTTAAAAAGTTTTTCTTTGCTTTATCGTTATCGTGTTGTTTTTTCTTCTTCTGCCTTTGTTGCTCTATGCCAAAAACAACAGCAACAACAACAACGACAGCGACAACGACCAGTGATAATGTTATCATTAATGTCCGCCGATGGAAAATGTCATTGAGTCAATTTGAATTATTGTTATTGTTGTACTGCGTAAAAAGTGATTTTAATAAATTTTCGGTTTTATTTCGAAATTTATGTGAAATGTTTTTGATTTTTATTTTTTTCACTTAATTGGATTACGGTATCTTAAGTTGGCATGTTGGGTAAAGTAGCTTTTGTCATCAGCTTAGAGGGGGTCGGCCGATCGTTCGCTTGTGTCTCTCGCTGGGTTTGTTGTTTGTTATTTTACGGAGTGACAATGAACTTGAAAATATGTCTTAAATTTTTTTAAATGTCAAAATAATTTCGAAAGCAATTTTTTTAATTGATTTAATTTGCTTTTTCTTTCGGCATTTTTAAAATAAAAATTAATTTGAAGTGCACACACCCAACTGCGCCGATTGCACGCGACGAGTGCGCCGCACTTTCCTCGCAAGTGCGGCCCAAGTTGTCACCCGAGACCATGACAAATCTGTGCGATGCTTTCAAAACTTGTTAACGAAAAATTGAAGCGTGCAATTCCTGTGCGGAAAAATGCGCGATTGTGCGCAGGCGCGAGTGTCCTCACTTTCTGTGATTGCGGCGGCGCACGCGTTGCTTGTGTCTCGCTCGCTGTGAATATTTCGAGCGTGTGATAAATGAATGATACGCGCAGATACGGCCGCATGATTGCATTGGCACACACACACAGACATGCATACGTTCGTATAAATAAATGCATATGTATGTATGTATGTATGTATGTATGTATGTATGTATGTATGTATGTATGTATGTATGTATGTGTCGGCGCTTATTTGGAGTTAAAAAAAAATTCATTGCCACTTTTGCCCGCTAGTAAAACAAATTATGAGCGCATAAATTTACTATCAACCAGCTATTAAAAATTTAAATACAAATAAAATAACAACAACAACAAGTGCACATTCGATGCTTAAGCGCTTCAAAAGTTGTTGTTGTATTTTAAATTTGTAGTTGCACGGTTTTATTGCCTCAAAAAAAAAAAAATTTTTTATATGTTTTTTTTTTTTTAATTTTAAAGTTAAATTAAAATTAAAACAAAACAAAAATATTTTTGTTAATTTAGAATTTAATAAATTGTAAATGGATCGGAATTTTAAATATGCAAGACGTGATGCGAGAATTAAGGCGTGCAAATCAGAAATCAACAATAGCAAAAAATAAAAATAAATAAAAAATTCATCACAGAAAACTAGTCCAAACGCTCCCAAAAGCCAAACGCTAATTTCCTTGCTAAACTGCGGCCTAAAGAATAACAACAACAGCAACAACAACAGCAACAACAACAACAAATTTATATGCTACAAGCAATTATAAAAATATGTTTGGATTTTATTGGCGCGGCAATTAAATAATAATCATAATTAAGATTTACGCACACACACACACACTTTTTGCATGTATTTGTTTGCCCTGCATATTTTATTTTATTGTATTTTTTATTTCACTTTAGCCGCCGCCCGCCCAAAATTAAATTTGAAGCCTCGCCTTGCCTCGCCTCTTGCAAATTGCTCGTCTGGTGAAAAATGCAATCGTTGCTGCAGTTGCAGTTGCAATCAATTTGATGTGACGACTGACGACTGACGACGCATGCTTCTATGGCAAATTGCGGCATTTTCGCCACGTTTTTACTTTTATGCATTTCAACTTTGCTGCGTGCGTCACAAATTGTTAGCAAATGTTTTTTTTTTGTTGTTATTGTTTTAATATTTATCCGCATGGCTCTTGTTGTTGTGGGAACTTGTTTTCGTTTGGTTAGTCTGTCGGATGGTGGGATTGGTGGAGGGGAGGAAGAGGTGGATGACGCCTGAATTAAGAAATCAGCTCAATTGTGGAAAATGCGTTAATTTTCCCAAACAAATTGCGTCGATTATGCAATTCGAAAATTATAGTTAAAAACGCCGTTTAAGCCAATATCAAAGTTGACAGTTGCGTGCTGCGCTGCGCTGTCAGTGCGACCGCAGCGCAGCACAGCGATCCGCGTCGCATTAAGCAAATGACTTTTGGCAGCAGATTTTTTGTTAGTTTGTTTTTTTCGTTGTGGTTTGCTGTGTTGTTTTGCGTTGTTTCTTTTGTTGTTTTAATATTCATAATATGAAATTAAATTGTTATTAAAAATTTTATAAATATGTTTAAATTCCACATAAAAACTTCCAAAATTATCAAATCATTTGATATTTGATAATAGTTCTTTTAGGATAATTAAATTTTATAAATAGTTGCAATCACGCTTCTGAGGGCAGTAAAATATTGCTTTGGATTTAAAGTTTTTATTACTACGTAAGCAAGAAATACAACAAAAGCAAATAAAATTTACAATTTTAAGAAAACATTTTCTCAACTTTCTTTGCTCGTCGCAGAGTTTGGCTCTAAAAGTATTTTGCTTTAAAAATCTTTAAGATATCTTCCGATAAATTTTCCGATGTTCAGACAATTTGTGGTACGTTGAGTTGTTGCTGTCGCATTAAAATGCGTCTGTCACACTTTCCCCCCTTTCGAATTCTAAGCATAAACATGCGTAACGCTTAGCGAGCGCATTGACTGAGCGCAGCGTAAAAAGTGTTTTCTTTGCTTAAGTGAGATTTTAAAATAGAATGGAAACTTCTTTCGTATTGAAATGAAATCTTGACATGCTGCGGTCGTGTTTCATTTAATCAACACTTTTGCCAATACCCTGCATCATTGGTTTACAGAGGCTTGTTATAGGGTCATCCCGATTGACTATTGGTTCGCATATGAAGTTGATGACACTTTTAAAAATGGACTTTTAGTTTTTAAACTAAAATTTTATACATTTTGCATATGTATATATAATTCAAGATTGACTGTTTCTAACACTAGAATCAGGTTACTATTTGAATTGGATTCTCTTTGCTTGGAATTACCCGAAATCAACACCCTGTTTGCACTTGGGCTCAGATTTATCAATTTACCAAATAAATCGGAATACAGCCCCCAACCGCTAAATACGCCTAAACTCAAACTCAAACCCATACAGAGCAAAGACAAACCGTATGAAACCACAGTACCAAACTAACACAAACATACATAAATTTACATATCTACAAAATAAACAACAACAAGAACGAAAATCGAAAATTTACAACTTTAAATTTACTAACTTAGACGAGAAGATACCACAAACATACTCGAACAACAACAACAAGAACAACAACAGCAAAACCAACACATGTAACTGTGTTAGCAATTGTAGCATAATTTATTGCCAGCGAATGGGATTTCCTTCTTTCTATTCATTCCTATTTGGCGTTTCGAATTGAGCTGAGAAGATTTAAAATAACATCACAGCGAATTGTCAACGCCTTAACGCAAGCGGCAAGCGACTCCTTGGTGCGCTCCTATGCACACCCTCGACCCGAACACGCTGAAGCAGACTACTTTCCACTGGCACTTTCTTCTGTCTTCGGCGTTGCGACGCAGGCAGGCAGGCGGGTAGGCAGGCATATTTGGATTATCTCCCGCACATTCTTCGTTTGAATTGTTATTTCAAGATTAGAGTATTTGAAAAATACGAGCGCGCCCGGTAATTGGAAAGCAAAGCGTTTGCGTATGTTTCAAGCGATACAGCGGAGCGCGTAAATGGGTTTTCTAACCCCAAGGATTTAAATTTAAAATATCTACGATAGAGTAAAGCGGCGTTTCTGTGAAAGAGTGCCAAGCCCCGAACGCACTAAACCGAACGAGTATATTTCATTTTGAGTTATGTTAAGTCTCGGAATTAGATGGGCCCCCTCCATCGACGCATTTGCACCAAATTACAACAACAAGAAAAAAGAAACAGGCAGAAGCTCAAATTATGCACATTAGTGGCAAAATACAAAACAACAAAAATAGGCACTGCCATAAACTTGGCAAACATTTGCCGCACACGATAAGGAGCCTAAAACTACAGCGCCAGTCAGTGCCTCAGCTTCATACTATGCGATGCGATACGTTACCCTTGAGACAGACGAGAAGTGCAATTATTTCAGCACTTTTGTATTTTTGGCATTGCTGCTTCCAGTGAAGTGAAGTGCGACATGCGTTGTGCCCGTCTAGCTGCAAAAGTACCCAACTCGACACACACACACGCACTCCACTCATCACACACTCAAAAGAGCTGCATTGCAATTGAACTGCAACTGCAACTGCCTCTCCTCTCCTCGTCGCTTCAGCTTCAGCTGCTGCCGCTCGCAACCGGATGCGGTGCTACTCATTTTACTTTATTTTCCGTTTTTATGCTTTGTTCCCCAAATTCCATGCTGCATGGTTATTTTTAGTATACCACAAAAGTCGTCTCAGCCGCCGCCGTCGTTTTCGTATTTATACGATTTAATGCCGTGAAATGCAGCAAACATCCCCTTCTGCTGACTGCCTGCCAACTGGCTGCGTAAACGGATATATGCAACAGCAGCAGCAACATCGTCCCTGCCTTTTTGCTGTCTGTTGCATGACGATAATGCAGCATGATACGCTTAAGTCGACGCGTTAAATAAAACACGACTTTTATTTCAGTGATTTTTGAAACATTCTCTTTTGAAATTTTCATTAAAATTCTCACTTTTTGTTGTTTTGTACACGTTCTTAAATATATAAAAAATTAAACTAACCACGTTAAAATTTCAATTATTTAATAACTATTAAAGCGGGAGATAAATGAGCCTTTATTCGATAATCGAAGACGGTCTAAGAAGTAAGTCTGAACCGAACATCACATCAAATAATTCCCAATGTCTGGAATCCTTCGAAAATTGCTGATAAAAATCTCAGATTGAAAAATGAGAAAATAAACAAATTTTCCAATAAAAAAACAACAAAAAAAAAAACGAAAGCGAAAAGTCGCAAACTCAAGGCCAAAAAATAAATAAACAGCATTTTCACATTTTCAGACTGACAGCGGCACAAAGAATGCGCCAAACCACAAAAGAGTAAAAATAAGTCGCAGCAAAAACCGATAAAGGCACACGTTGCAGACTTTTTGCGCGCAATAAGGAGGGGAGCAGCAGCTCACTTTCATTTACCATTAGCGGCGGTGCGGCGTGGAGACGTGGCGCACTGGCAGGCAGCAATTGCTGTTGAGGTCGTCGCTGCGTGGCGAAACTATTTCCAAAAATAATATTGCAACGACGTCTCATACCAGCCGCAGAGGCGTTACCAGCAGCAAAAGCGGCGGCAGCAGCAGCAGCTACCAAAAATCCTCGACATGAGCTCCCCAGAGCCATTAGTGTTGCTAGGCAGAACCAGCGCCGGAGATAGCAACCAGAATGCTACATGCATACATGCATGCATGCACAACAGCGCAGACAAAAACAAATAACAACAAAAAACAAAAACCAACTGAAAACAAAAATGCTGCATGCAGTAAAACTGTGCGTCTGGATATTAGCTTTTCTAATTTTTTATGAAGTTTTTCTTTTCTTTCCTTTTCTTTTATTAATTTTTGTTGTTCCTTTTGAAAATTCTGTTTTCGGTGCGCTGCATTAAAATTTAAGAATTTAATTCGCAGACATTGAAATCAGCAAATTACGACGCGCAGCTGATGTCTGACACCGAAGCTGACATTGCGAAAGTACATGGCAGAAACAAAGCGAAAAATTAAACTAGTCAGAGATGGTTTCTTCTATTCCTCAAGGATAGGCCGAATTTTGATTACCATGCACCACAATGCATTCGTAAGGGAAAAGTGGCATCGTTTCAAAGGAGATTACATTAAAAGATACGACAAAATAAATTTGTGAGAAGCTTGTGCAGGTTGTTTTTATCAAGACGGATACTTAAAGAAGCAAACCTCTTGAATATATATAGTATACATACATACGAGTACATACATATGTTATCTATGTGATTAATATACGAATGTACTTAAACAATATGACAATTATTTTTATTTGAATAAATGTTTTCTTATAAAAAATCGGATGTTGCTTCCGCAAATATTCTACAGTTTCTGTTGTTTTTACAGTATTTCGCAGTTATTTTCATATGGCATAAAACAACTGCAGAAAATTATATATTATTTAAATTGAGTTACTACACTTAAAATTTTATTCAAATGTTTATTGAAATTATTGGAAAAGACATCTGCTAACTGTCGTAAGAATAACTGCAGTTTTCAGTTAATTTTATCAAAGAAATTATTTGTAGTAAAGTAAGTACTTAGCGGCATGTCTCGCTGCAGGGTATAACAATTCACAAAAAAGGAAGTGTCTAAAATAGCGGAGCTGCCTCGTTGCAGAAAACGCGAAAATTAAGGCGACATTTTGGACTCGGTGCGCTAAAAATGGCGCCTTTTCGTGGACTTTGCTCCGTCGCTCTGGATGTCTGTGTTTGTGTGTGTGTATGTATGTATATATTTAGTTGGCATGTCTGCCAGAGTATATGCCGGGTGCTGCTGCTGCTGCCGCTTGTCTTCTGTCGCAGTCTGTCGGTATGTCTGTCCGACTGTCGGTCTATTAAGGCGACATGTAATTATCGTTGCTCGGGCTAAAAGAGTGAAATTTGCCAAAAGGGAATTTGCATCGTTATTTTTAGGCGAATGCGGCTTTGGCTTTTGTGTGGCGTTAAACTGACTTTGAAAAGGTTAATAAGCTGCTGTGTGCTAGGGGGGTGGTGGGTGGGTGGGTGGTTGTTTGGTTGGGTACTTTGGGGTCTGTTTTCCAAAGTCAATAAGCGCTGCTGTCTGCCTCGCTGGCAGTTGTTGGGCTGGTTGGTGGGCTACCGTAGCAACATCTACTTTGGGGTTGCTATTTAATTTGTAAGCTTCGCTGTTGTCGCCGAAATCGAATACGATGGGCGCATATCGATTGCATCCGGAAGAGTTTTTTTCTTTTTATAAATTGAAATAAGCAAGTTGTAAGCGTTTAAAGGACTCCAATGAAAATTAACAACAGCCGTAAATGACTAAAATGACAATTTGTGCGTGATATTGCATTTTCGTTTCTACAAGAAAATGCTAATTTCCAAATTAAGGAGAAGGGAGGGTGGGGGAGGCGCAGTATTTAAGGGTGGTTTGGCGCCATTTGTTAAAATGTGTAACAAACAATTTTTCAGCTCTTCTGACACAAGTGGGCAAAGTAATTCGAAATTTGAATTTGTTCTCGTATTTTTTTTGGAATACGTTTACAGCAAATTCAAAGTATCAAATTTAAACTGCGCTGAAGGCTAAAATTCCAAAATTTATATTCATAAATCATGTGTAAAATTCTCATGAGATATAGAATCTGTTTGTGCTTTATTAAAAAAAAAAGAAGAAGACAAATCCAAAGTTACGCCAGTCCGTTTAATCTCAATTTCAATCATTCCACATGACTGACTGCCTCTCAAACTGGCGGCAAAAGCCATTAAACAGTTTCCAGAAATTCCAATTAGAAAAAATTCCAAATCTGCGCCAAAGCTGAAAAGTATTTCACTTGCAGCAGCAAATGTTGCTTACAGTGAAGAATGCTTCGTGTGCTGCTCGTAGCGTTTGACGCAAGCGTCGCACGAACAAAGGCGACAAGCGGCGATGAAGACGAACACGAACATATGCGTCATTGGCAAATCCACAAAAACAACAACAACAAAAAATTCAAATAAAACCAACTTGAAATTCGTAAAGAAATTGCAAATTGGCAGCACTTTACTTCAAGCACGTAGCGCGACACACTGCAACATTAACTGCTGCAACAGCAACAGCAGCCAGCAGCAACTGCAACAGCTGTTACGGTTGCCAAAGTGTCATGCCACAGCATCGTGCCAGTATCAAAACGAAACAAAGCAAAACAACACAACTTAAAAAATTAAATTGACCTCAAGTTAACTCTTGCAGCAACTGTTGCTTGAGACACATTTTTCTTTGTCAAATGAACAAAAAACAAAAAAAATAAACGTTAAAGATAACAGTACTTAGATCTAACCGAACCTCGCAAATGCACTCCACAGCGGAATGCCTTCATAACGAAATCGTTTCCTGCTGGTTTAAGTCGCTTTAGCAATTTGTTTACTAACCAACAAAAAAATAACACATATATAAGTAAACTTAAGTTTTCTACAAGTTTCTGCGAAATTGAAAAGCTTATAAAAATCATTTTTAAATATAACAAAACTACCTCTACAATAAATGCTCAACATTCAGGCGAGCGTTTCCTTACTTGCTATTTAAAATCCTGTCTATATACTTAAAGATACACTTGAAGAATTTGACGGCTACATCGCAATCGGAATCACCGCCACTGGCGATGCAATCTTCCGTGATGTTTTGAAGATGTGCGGCATTAAATATTGCACCAAAGCGGGCGACAAAAGCATTGGCCCGCAATGCACCATCGCGCATGATGCCGTCTCTCTCCAAAATGCAGCGCAGGACGCACTTTTCGTTCTCGCTTAAATTGGAAAAGTCACCAGAATCGAATTGATGCAACAATCGCTGCGAAACACCGTCTTCACATTTTGCGACTGCCGCCACGAACTGAAATCGTAGAAAAAAAGAAATTAACAGTTTATATAAAGCTCCCAAATTTGCAGAATCGCTTCTCACATGAAAACCTGTGAAAAATGTTACCAGCAAAAATGAAATCAAGAACTTCATTGCAGCGACAAGGTTACTTAGCAACTGTCGCCGTTGCGACAGTTTTTCGCGTTTGTCTACAAATCGCAATTAAAATTTTACGACTTACTTAAACTATAATTAAGATAGAAATCTCTTCTGTTAATTAGTTTCGAATTAATGACACTTTTTTTGAATTGTTCTATGGCTGAAAGAAAATTTACCTAATCTGTTGTGAGAATTATTTTCAGCTTGCTCGAAGCTTTTAGTCAATATAGAAACTACAACTGCTTAAGGCACAAATGACATGATCAGTTTTTTTTTCTCAGCTCGCCGCTTACTGCGCCAATTACAATCTGCGCTCCTCGAAACCCTGAAAGATATTTCCATTCATTTTTCCGGTCGTAAATGTTCCCTTCTCTGTATTAGTTAAAAAAGCGATTTAAATAAATGAAATGTTAATGATTAAATAAATGTGTGCATTTACAAAAATATAAATATATGTGCTTGACCGAATGCTGCGTCGTCAAAGCACTTCGGTGGTCTCAATCGCATTCGGTAGCTGAATTGTTAATAAAGAGGCAAATAAACGAGAAAATAAATTTTGAATTTTTTCATAATTTACATTTAGTAAAAAATAATCGCAAATTAAATAAAGTCCGTGGAGCAAATGATTCAGATCGAATGCCTGCCTGCTGCAAACTGCCAACGCGGCTGCATTTGATGCATGCTGCATGCGGCATGCGTAATGCAGTGCGAACGTTGATCTCGGCTGCGAGTGCAGCAGCCGATCTCGATCTCAAACGATCTGCTTTGTTGCTCCATCAGCGAACGCAATTACACGTTTAAAAGCAGAGAAAACAAAAAATCGTTATAAAGTAATAATTTCCGAAACAAGACGACGACGACGACAGCAATAACAACAACAACATCAGCTGCTGCTGCAACAAACACAAACTCACAATAAAACAAAACAAACGCCGCCGCGCTTTGTAAAAATTTTGCTCTTTTCGATTCTTTGATTTTCTCTTATTGCCCGCTCAAAGGCGCTCTTACGCTCACGCAGCAACTTCGATGATTTCTCTCTCTTTTTTTGCTCGTTTTATTTTTGTTTGTACAAAACGGTTTCATTTGCTCTGGTCTCGACTCGACTCGACTTGGCTCGTCTCGTCTGTCCGTCTGTGTCTGGACGCTGTCTTCTTCTTTACTCAAATAATAAAAATTTACAATTGAACGACAAATGGCAAAAGAGGCAAAGAGGCAAGTGGTAAGTCGCAAGTGGCAAGAGCATGAAGTTTCTTATCGCCTGCTGCCTGCCTGCCTGCATGGCTGACTGACTGACTGCGTATGCTTATGCTTATGTGTGAGTGTGTTTGGTGAGATTTTGTTGGTTTTGTTTGCCGCTGTTGCTGTTGCTCATTCATGTTGCTCCTCGTCGTTGTCGTTGTCGTCGTAGTCGTAGTCGCGTCGTGTTGGTGTTGTTGTTTGGGTTTTTATGTTTGTCGACCGACAAGGCGAACCGACCTCGCGAGCACATGTGCTTGGTATGAGCGCTCATTACGTTTCGGGCAGTAGTGGCGTGCGTTTCGTTTCGTTTTTGGTTTATCTGGCAAAGCGTTTGCTTGCTTCGCTGTTCGCTGTTAACTGCGTAAGAAGTGTCGTTGTCGTCTCAAGCAAAACGCAAGCTGAAGCAGATACGAAGAAGAGGAAGACAGTGCGTGTGCCGCAGCATTAAAGATTTTATACGATGCGATGTTGTGATTATTTGCGCTTACGTGCGAGCGATCTTAAAAACGAAAGTGAAGTGCAGTAAATTAATAAATAAATTAATACAAAAACAACAACACACTCAAACAAATTGAATTTATCTCTAAACGTGCATGAGAATTGTAGAAATTTAGTGCGAAATGAAAATCAAATTTGTTGTAAATATTTGACAGGTATTTTGAAAATTTACACGCATTGTGGATTACCAGTGAAAAACCCAAATAAAAAAAACAAAGAGAAAGAAAATTTCTAAACAAAAAAAAAGTCATGAAATAAAAAAAACTGTTTTCGATTTTACAATTATTTAAACAATTGAATCTAAGGAAATGTGAATAAATCAATGGATTGTATTTGTATTTGTATAAAGGTGATTTTTTGCTTTCTCTTAACATTTATTTTTTAAACAAATATTTAAAAATAAACCAAGCTAAACATTTTCGAAAACTAATAAAAAAAAAAAATCAACAATTAGACAGAAAAAAAATTTAATTTTCTGTTTCTATTAAAAATATTCGAAATATTTAAGAACATAACGGCAGAAAAAAATTGCAGTGATAAGTTAAAAGAAAAAAATAAAAGCAAACTAACATAACATAAAAACAAAAAGTATCTAGCGGATAAATTAAACGCAAACTTTTGGAATATTTTCGGAGTCTTACAAAATGTTTGCAACTTGTGGATAACTGTTATTTGTTACGGTAAGTGCGAATGGCTTTCCGGCTGAAAGTGCCAACAACAATAAATATTAATCAACAGTTTTCGATAGTGTAAATGAGAATTTCAGACTGCGAATGTGAAACGTGTCTTCTAACCAATGCAAATTGTTGTATTTCATGTGTTTTTGTTGTTATCGCTTGTCAGGTTATTCAAATTATCAACTTGATTAAAATGAAAATGCTCAAAAAAAACCCTTTCTAGCAATTTGTTGCTCAAATGTTAATTACAATTTTATTTGTGGTTTAAATCTTCTTGCACTTGTCCAGCGGAGGCTAGACACAGACTTAACTACCTAGGCAGTGGGACTCCTGTTCCAAATCACACAGTCAAAATTCGGCTTGTAGGGCAACGAGGCTGCAGAATAGGTCCTTCAGGTCGCCATTTTTTATTCAAGTAATTAAGTCTTAACCTAAAAACTGAGTCGAAATTTTGATCGATTTAAATTTATACTTGAAATTGGTTAAACTAACATATTAACTAAAATTATAAATGGCTATCGTCTATTCAAAAAATACTCCTTCACTATTATTTTATTCAATGTTATCTATTACCAATTTGATAATAAAAGAAGTTTGCTTAAATAAATAAATATTATTAAATATATTTTTTATACTTCTTTCAACATTTTCCAAACATATTTTCATGTGCTTGCATTGGAAAATGCTTGCAAAACTATTCTTCATTAAACAAGACTAACAAAAGACATTCAAATCTTTACATACATCCATGTTATATATGTATGTGTAATAATCTGAATGATTCTCTATAGTTGCATGCGCCATAACGCGCACTGGTCACATGTCTAACCACGAAGCAATGCGCACTCAAAGCGCCGACTTCAGAATGCGTCAGTTTCCGTCTACGCATTTAAGAATGATGCAACAGTGGCAAGCAATTTTGCTGGTAATTTTACTGCAATGCCACAACAAGACAAATGCCCTTAAAGGCCACGAGGACACAAGCGCTCATGGCCCATGTAAATATTGAGACTGCAGTTATTGGCAGCACACAAACTGAATTGATTGGCCAAGTGGCGAAGTGGCGAAGTGGAGGTGTCCAAATGCACTCTGCAGTATAATGAGTTTGTGTCGCAATTACTGCCTTAGCTGGCACTAAAATGTGCAAATAGGTTTCGATCTGTGACAGCAGCAGCAGCAGAAGCACCAGCAATTGCTGCCAGAACGACATCGACATATGCAATAATCGCTGGTTGTCCTGTCATGAGGCACAAATTATATTTTCTGTATTTTGAAATTCGTACAAATTTGGTTCGTGTTCTACTTTTGCTTTTAACAAGAACACCAGTAGCAACAACAAAAAAGAAAAGAGTATGAAATTCGTCTTTGTGTTGCAACGAAGCAGCGCTGGTTGTAGCTGCCGCCACTGCTTGTCGTGTTTTAAGTCACTTTTGCTATTTGTCTTTTTTCGGTAGCAGCGCTGAGCATCCTTTGACTTTGAGCTGTATCAAATTCTTGTGAAATTTTTACATTCCTTTAATGACCTGTTATCGTTCTTGTTCTTGTTCCTCCCTTATTAAATATTTTCCTTTTATAAAGTTTACATTTTTTACTACAATTTCGTTTGTTCAAAGGTATTCAATTTCTTTTTATTAATGACTTTTTCAATACTATATTTTATTTTTGAATCTTTAAAATATTTTGTATTTTTAAATTCTCCATTTTAGTATAACTTTGGTATCGCTGATTCTTGTGATTCAAATTTAAAGTAAATATCTGTGAAATAAATCCATTTAATTCTGGTCATTAAAAAATGAAAACATTTGAGCATGTGAACGAACACTGAAAATAGTTCAATTAGAAAACTTCAGACTTGCGCTCTTCCATAGTTTCAGAACATGAAGAAAACTTAATTCCAACTCACGCTCACAATTAGTTTAAATATTTGCACTCTGCATCCATTTGTTATGCTGTCAAACAAATGCAGCATCTGTTCCAATAAATTCAATGAATGCCGCCGTCGAAATTGCCATTTTTACGACTTCCAATCCGCATCTAATTTATTTGTCAGAACTCCACTCAACGCCACGCCATGCCACTCCACTCCACGCTATGCTCTTCCATGGCCATGGCACGCCATGCCATGCGCCATCCGCGCGATTCACGCCACATGCCCCATTTTGTTTTTGGTTTTTTGTTTTGAATTATTCTTTTTTTTTGTTTTTTATTTATCAAATTGGTTCGTTCGGCTTGGTCATTTAACTAATGGTAAGTGTTGAAAGTCTTGTGGTTTTTTCGTTTCGCGTTTCCCGCTTCCCGCTACCCGCTACAAAAAGAAAATTAATCGAAGCATTAGAAAGTCCATTGTCCGCTTTTCCGGCGTTTAATAAGTTGGCACATGCAAGTGAATTGCTGTCATTTGACAAATGCTGCATCAAGGGTACTGTACGAACATTTCGAAAAGAGAACTCAATTGTGTTTAATTCTTGTTTCTCCAAGCAGTTACTATACTTAGAGTAAGAAATAGAAATGTTGTTTCCAAGCTCAATCTTGAATTGATGATGATCATCATCAACAATGCAGTGGAACTTTTCTAAGTAAGCTTTTTTAACAACTTTTCTTGCACCTTAGAACTTGAAATTTAAAAGTGTAGCACACCCATTCGGAGTGCTTTCAATATAATCATTCTGCTGTAAAATATCACTAGTAAAACTTTCTCAAAAACTCACCTAATTCATTTGGCCCTCAGTCGAGTATCCTGTATAAAACTTGGTAACTTTTCACAGAGGCTTCCGTTTACAGCTCGTATATCTTAAGCTAGTTCAAAGTGCCAGCGTTAAATTTTTGCACATAAAAATAAGTAACACATCCGCTTAAAAGAATCCCATTGATAAGGCTACCAACTGAATGTTTTAAAATAATATAAAAGTATCATATATTGTATTAGAGAAAAATATGTTTGTATAAAATATATTTTTATCTTCAATTAACGTCAAAATTATGTCGATTTAATATTTTTTCTAATAAACACATCGTTCTATTTAGTCTTTTACATTTTTATTAGATACTTTCATGTTATCTTTTTATGTTTTTAAAATGTTCGGCATCCTAAAGATGCAAAAGTGTTGATAACAGTTAAGTTAAAACGTTTGGTAGCCTAAAGCTTACCATACACATAAAGAAACTATTGAATGAATTTATGCAGAAAAATCTACAATACATACACACTTACAGACAGACAGAACTTTTATGCTCGACAACGACGACTCCATAATAATTTTATGCGCTTCAACTTCCGCTCGTTCATCCGTGCTATACTCGACGTATGACGGACATCCTCCCGGCAGCCAACGAGTATTTGCCACCCTCGATTTTCCTTCCGCTAAGAAAACTGCTGCTACTTCTTTTTACACTTTTTTGTTAGCTTTTTTTCTTTCTTTGTGTAAACTCTTCATATTTTTATAGTTAGATGATGTTTTGCTTTATCCGCGCGCAAGGCAAAAGTATTGAGGAAACTCGCTCCTACGGATAGAGTTTTGCAAGAGGGAGCAGACAGTTGGCGGAGATTTTCTTTAAAGACGCTGGTGCTGCAAGAAGGCGTTGAGACGACATTGTCGTATGTCATGATGGCATGGCATGGCAGCGCTTGGCGTGACATGGTATAGCGTCACCAGACATTGACAAAGCTGGCGACAAGGACATACTTGTTATAACATAAAAGGATATTGTAGAACACGCTCATAAGCAAGTTCTGTCATGTCGGGAGCGGCAATCGGAACACGACATGATGAACAAAATTTCTCGGTTTGTTTTCTGTTCGTTGTCGTTGTTGTTGTTGTTTCTCTTCTTCTGGTTTTTGTGTTTTGGTTAGTTTCCTTGTTTCTTTGGTAAGATAATAAATGAGTAACAAAAAAGATACCAAAAATAATAACTTTCTCGTCTAATTTCTTTGACAATTTTATAGTTTCTTTGTGGTTGTAATGAGCATGAATCGTGGGCAATGAACGAAAGTAATAGTAATAATTAAAAATGTTCGTTCTTAATTTGGCCAAGAGCCATTTTAATTTCATAAATGGAACACAGCTGTTGTTGTTGAATCAGCAGTAACAGCAGCTTTGAAACAACCACCACCCCATTAGTTGTACAACAGTACAACACCCCCCCAACAAACCAACAAATCAACAAAAAAATATCTAGTGAATACGAGAGTGTCCTGTGAAATGTGTTTTTCTGCGCGCCCCCGCTGTATATGTGTGCATAGCCCAAAATACAAATGAATGAGTCATACTTACTCGTTCACCGAGCACCAGTGCTGTCATTGCTTTGTGTTACCAACCCCACTTATTACACTCGGAGAATTCGAAAATGTCTAGAATTAATAAATGAGTTGTTCCACATCGCATGAATACTTTGAAAATAATGTATCTCAAACACTTTCAATATTTACTTCGGTTTCATTCTTAAGTTTTTAAATTAATTCACATTAGAACTATAAAATACATTATGAAAATTCTTAACCACAATATGTTTGAAAGAGTTATGTAAAAATAAATTATCGTTAATTTGGCAGAAATATTTTTCGAGTGTATCTCTTGCGAGGGTGGTTTGTCGCCACCCGTCGTCACAAACAGAGAAAACAAAACATTTTTCTATATTTTCCTTGTTATTCAATACAAGTACGGTATAACAATACGTTTATGTGTATGGGTATAAGTAGGAAAATAAATCGCCGGAATCATATGGTCGCGGGAAAATAGTAAAGTGTAGCACACCATAGTATACTTTAGTATAGTATAGTATATAGTATAGTATATCGTATCGTATATTGAAATGTTGTGCGTGTTGTTCTTGCGTTTCGATTCGAGCATGGAACATGGTAACAGCGTTTATGTTTGTTTGCCGCGAACAACAACACTAAATATGCCAATATTCATAAATTGTTCATACTACTCGATTTTCCGATAGTTTAGTTTTTTTTTCTTTCTCTCTCTTCTGCTGTTGTTGTTACTTTTACAATCTCACTTATTTGTGTTATTTATGCGTGGCTATATTATGCGTTTGCTCGCGTGAAAATCAATTTGAAAGAAAGAAAGAACGCTTAATGCGAATATTGCGTGATGCTGAGAAAATGCGTGGAATGCTTGGTGTGACCTTAAAGTAATATCTTTAAAACAACGCGTTGTTCGAACACAAGCAGGAACGGTTTATGAGAAAATTTAACTGGATTTTTAAATTAAACTATTATGGAATATGCCGAGATGCCAGATCTACCACAGTTGATTGTTTATATATGAAAACCACAGGCAGATAATGCAATAAACTCTTTTATTTACTTGTACAAACTTAAATTAACTTCAAAATATTTTATACTAATGGATTTTTCTTCTCTTTGCAGCCTACTGATAACTAAACAAGACACAAACTGAAGGTAAGTTCGCAGCAAACTCCTCAAATAACTCATTCGATCAGCATTGCTGATTGTCGCAATATGGTTAAAATAACAATTTCATACTTGCACAACAGTAAATTGTCATTTCCAACCCGCAACAAGAAACTGGTGTCACCATGTCACCCTTTAACAAGCCAAAAATAAAATCGGATTTTGTAGTTTCGCCTATTGTCGTTGTTGTTGTTGTTGTTGTTATTGTTGGTATTGTTTTGTTGAAGTACCTAACTTAATACTTATAAACGCGCACACAAAACAGACATTCTATACATTTAACAGCTTGTTACAACACACGAACACCTGTCAAAGAAAAATAAAAAAACAACAACAAGCAAAACATAAACTGGTTGGGCAAAGACAAATCCTGTAAATTAAAAAAAAAAAAAAAATGATTCCAAAAAGTATCAAATAACGAAGTTGAAAATATAAAATTTAAACAATACGTGCGAAAATGCATGAAACAGTTAGACAGGTAAACAGACAGACAGACAAACAGCCATACAGACAGACGGATAGACAAACTTGCATACGTACAGTCAAAACATCAGAAAAGCATTTTGACGCAATGAGTTAAAAAATATATTTACAGTACAATACAATAACAGAAAAGAAAAGCCAGCAAACTACCTACCCACCCACCCACACCCAAAAGCCATACGTACCACTTTGAAACGCTTCACAATACAATGGCAGAAGAAGGTCTCCATCTCACCTTTTGTGAAGGTGTTTGGTATAGAAAAAATAAAAAATAAAAGTAAGCACCGAAAGCGAGTTGAGAATGCATGCAACACTGTCTGGCAGTGCTGTCTGCCGTTCTACACATATTGACTGATTTTAAGGTGTTTATACTGCACACTAACACGACTATTTCGACTTTTACTGCTTCCACTACACACGGAGAATTTCTATAGAAAAATGAACGATTCAATTTTTTTGGAAATATTTGGCTTAATCTTTTGGGAAACCTTCGTTAAATTATTTCAATTGGGTTATCCAATAATTTTGACTTACTGTTAATATCTATACATTTTTTTTTCTTAGTGTACTTTTACTAATTCCTCGACTATAACATTCAAAAAAAAAAAATGAAGCAATATAGCGCAATAGCAGTAAAAATCCATAATAATTAGTAATAAGCGGATTTGGTGGCACTTTAGTAAAGTAAAGCTTTGAGAAAAAAATCTAACTTAAAATTTAAGAATTGTCGAGTTTTTTTTTTTTAGTATGGATTTACCTCTCGAAGTTGCATGCACAAAGAGTTTTTTATGTGAGTGGGCCTCCACTTTTGTTGGAGCTTTAGACTCGACTTGCCTGAATGTTGTTGTGCTTCTATGTCTGCCGAGTTAGGCATTGTATATCTGTTTGTCTGTCTCTCCGTTCGCCCGTCCGTCTGTCCGTCCGTCTGTGTGTCTGTCAAAATGTCGTACTCGTTTGTTGACAGTTATAAGGCAATAGCAACAATATTGGTTTTGTGTCAATTCGAATGCAGTTTATTTGAATATTTGAGTTTGATCTACGACATCGACTTGGGATTTGCACAAACTCACTTATGTCTATGTTTCTATGTTTGTCTGTATGTGTGGTGAGTGTGTGCTCTTGTGTGTATGCGTATAAAGAGACATGTGTATAAGTGCATTTGTACGAAGAAGTTGAACAACCCACATTGAGGTTTTGCTGTGCGGCAGCGCAGCGCAGCGCAGCGCCGTCTTGTGGGCAAATGTTCGAGGAATAGAAAAAGCTAGTAAAGTGACTTTGAAGATGACAGAACTTCGTGGCAGCGAACTTAAATTTAATATCATATAAGGATAGATTGGAGGCAACTTTAGGAAATCTTATTTTTCTGAGGACGAGTAGTGACGAAATATATCAAAGATATAAGGTATCAATCACACCTACTTTTTTGCATATGTACACTTAATCTTTATAATTATTTACTCCTGAAACCAAACAAAATCCTAGGGAAGATATAAATCCATGATAAAATAAGAAAGTTAAATGCAGTCCTTCCAGTGTTCGACTGTTTTGCTGCAATTAGAATACACTTGGAAAAGATGATTCGTATTTCAAAAACTACGTTTTTTTGGCATAATTTGAAACACAATTAAAAATTACTTATTTAGAAAATTCACTTTATAAATGAAATGAAAAAAGCTTTATTAATTTGATAAAAATGCAAAAAAAATATGCTAAAACTGTTTTCAGTGTGGTTTCTAGCTACCAGCGGCAATAAAATTTACACATTACCTACTTAAAGTGTAATTGTAACAAGATTTACGTGAGCTGTACATGTAAATGTTATGCCACGCCCACTTTAGTGCAACGCATGCATATTCAGCATAAGCTAAAGATGTGATATATTTTGTGGAAAACAGTGAAAACTTGCTTCAGCTTCGTGGAAATTCTTGCCAAACAATCGCGGCGGTAACGCTGAGGCAGTTAGTAATATGAATTACGACACCAAAGCGCTGCGCAATGCACAATTCAACAACCGAAAATGGTAATAAAAAACGCCCAACTAGGAAAGCAACCCGCTGCAATAACAACAACAAAAACAACTGCAACGACATTAGGATGGTTTTAAGAAATTAAAAAAAAGAAGAAAAACAAGATTTATTAAATCCAAACTTAAGTGATTAGGAAAATCATTCTTTAATGATATTAAAATATTTTTTTTTGTTTTGAGTTGCAAATAAACTTTTTTTGGAAAATATTTATACGACTTAAATGTATGTGCATCAACACCAGTCTGGACAGCATATGTCGGTGCGACCTTGCAGCTATTACAGCGCTTAATTTAATTTTCCGACGCAGCACTTGCAACATTTCAAGTTTTTCATTTGGCCTTGCAGAAGCCACGAAGTAATAAAAAATAAAAAATAAAAACTAGAAAATAAAAAGTGGAGACAGAAGAAGACCCAAAATGGAATTTAAGTCATGAATTGAAATTACATACCATTTCGGAATAAAGTTATTTATCATTAGTGGCGGCAGAGCGGAGCCCCAACTAACGCAAGTTGCGTGCGAGCGTGCGTCATGGAGAAGCACTTCACAGGTGCTTTTTCCTCAATTTTCTCACGCGTATTTTTACGACTTTTTTCGGAAGCTCTTCTTTCTTTTTTTGTTTTTTTTTTTAGCTCATTGCCGGCGGCGGCAACCTGTAGCTACCTGTAGCTATGTCTAAATGCCGGAGATACTTGATTTTTGGTTGATTCTTCCGCTCGTTCGCATTTCGATGTGATGTGATGATGAAAAGCGCCTGGGGTCATACTCAGTAAAAAATTAAATGAATGCATGCGAGAGAAAAAGCAAATGTTTGTTTTTAGTTTATTTTATTATATTATTTTTTCATTTTTTCTCTGTTGGTCTCTCAAAAGCCGAAAATAGTTTGCTTCCGCTGTAGCTCCATTTTTTACCTTAAATTTAATTTCTTTGGGTTTTTATTTTTTGGTTTCCTCATTTCGAAGATTTTTCAACGTTCGTCTTCCTCCTCAACACGCGCAAACATTCGTTTGGTCAGCTCTTGTGAGTTGGTTAGTGATTTTGGCTTTTGGTAATAAAATGTCATTACGGTTTTATGTTAATCTTAATTCGAGGAATTCACTTCGGTTTTTTTAGCTCAAGGAGAAGTGTTATCTGGGAGATATTAACTAATGGACCGTAGTCTACAGATTGTCTTCTGTATTAATTGTATCTAATGGAATCAAGTAATAATAATGTATAGATACAAATGTTAATATCTTATATGTATTAAGGCCTTTTTTTTAAATATTTTTTATAGTTTTAACGCTTAAAGCTATATTCTAGCTTACTAAGAACGAAGATGTGCTTAATTATACACTTACTGTATGAAGTGGCAGAAGAACACAAAAACGACAAGCACAACATCCGCCAATGTTTTCAACATGGCGCACACAAATTGGCATATTTGCTTAACATCCACTTCAGTCCAATCCAGTCCAGTCCATCTATTTCAGCATCTATTTCAATACTTTCAATGCCGAACGAACACTATCAAAGTCGCCTTCCTTTTTTGTGCAAATAATTAGTCTTGTCCCTAGTTGGAAATTTGTTGTCACTTTAGAAATTTTACACTTTATGGTCGGGCGCTCGCTCGACTGGCGTTAAATTCATCACAAAAATAACTTCATTCAAGCGGCAAGTTGTCTTCTTCTTCTTCTTTTTTCTTTTCTTCTTTTGCTTTTTATTTGTATTTCTTGTTGTTATTTTTTTAATCTTTCGAACCAGACCAGAAGCACCTGTTCTATCTCGACTATAAATATCCAAATACACACGCACACACATACAAGGCTTTTATCTTGTTCTTGGCTGTTTAATACTTGGCAAAAACATTGCAGCATCCAGCGGATTGGATCGGTTTCTCATTGTCATGTCCACTTTTGAGCCGGGGGCTTTTTGTGTTTTAACTGATCAATGTATGTTATTTTGCGTGTTTTTTTTTCTCTCTCTCTCTCGTTCTCTCGTTCTCTTTTATGCTTTTTGCTTAGTTTTGTGTGCTTTGTAGCAATCTACCTTTGTATTAGCTAACAGGCAGGCATAGGCCTGGGATTTTTATACTGGAATCTTGCAGAGCTTCTTGTTTATCAAATGCTACTTTTTTATTTCTTGTTTCGAGTTGCCGAGTTGCAAGCGGTTTACAAATAATGGTAAGGGGCTTTGGAGGAACAAATCCTTAAAGTGGCATAATCGTGCTCTTCCTTCTCATATGACATGAGGCTAGTTTTTCTGTATAGCTTGTAGATATGCTCGTAAAAAATAAACTAAAGAATACATCGATGTCATTGGAGATGCTAGTTGGCAAGGAGAGTTGCTTATGATGAGATACATGCAAACAATTATCTTTTGTAAGAAATTTTAATAATATATCTCAACGTTGTATGTGTGTACGTATACAAAATACCGATTGAATGAGTTGTTAATTATGAAAACATGACAATGGTTAAAAACTAGAAAACTCTTTCAAGAGTAAACAATCGATAAAATATGAGAAGAATATTGGTAGTTTTTATTTTACTTAAGTAACTCTTCTATGCGAAATCGACTTGATATAAAAGACTAATGACATGATTATGCAAATCAATAGTTTAATTTAATGATTGAAAAGCCTACGTAAATATGCGATTAACCACAGTGCGAGAGTACCATCGCATCGCATCGTTGTTTTTTTTACTGCGTCAGTCATCAATTGGTTAATTAAAAGCATAATACAAAATGGATTGAGACCATTTCTCAAAAGTCATCACATAAATCTAGCGAATGCATCTATTTTGGCAATTTAAGCCACTTAAGCACATAAATTTTAATTTTGACTCTGTGTGTGTATTGCAACCACACGTTTTTCAGCTGGTCGCGCAATCCCAGCCCAAGTAAAGCCATAAAAAAGGAAAAAATATTTATCGCACTTTTGGCGCCAATGAAATGCCAAAAATGATCAATACAAAATATGATAATAAACAAAAATTTACTTAATAAATTATCGACATAAGCCTACTTTGCATGCAAACTACTACGCGCGGCTTAAAATTGAAAATTTAACTTTTTGACGTATTATAATCAGGCTATAATAAAGTTGTTAACAGCCAAAATATGGCAAAACTAAACTGATTTGATTTGTCCACCAAACTTGGCAAAAAATAATCAAATCGCATTTAATTTTTTGTATATGAATTTTTTGTTTGGTTGTTTCTTTAAGTGAAGTTAAAATTAATTTTTCTTCAACAACGGTTTCAGGTTTCAGGTTTTTCATCAACACTTGCCACTATAAAACTTGGCTATTGTCGTTTTGTTTTTGTTTTTTCTTTTGTTTGGTAAGCCAGCCGAGACAGCAACCCACATGCACATACGAGTATTTCGTAAAGTAAATTTAAGTTAAGTTTGTGTTGCATAGTGTATTGTATTGTATTGTATTGTATATGTGGTAAAAGTGTGTGGGCGACACATCATAAATGTTGCCTGGCATGGTTGCTGTTGTTGCTGTTCGACTGCTTTGTGATATGAGCATAAAATATGCTAATAAGATTTAAAGACCACATAAACTAAAACAAACTGATTAATAAATATTTTCGTGTTGTCTGATCAACGACGCCGAAGGTGAGACGCTGCGCTAGTAAAAGTGGTATTTAAACATACACAAAATATATGTACAACAGTACAACAACAACATATACACACATATAAAAGCAGATAAAAAACATGACAATGTTGAAATCGTCGATGTAAGTAAGAGAAAATCGTCAGCTGTCACAACTGCTGGCAAAAAAAAAGTTAAGAAACACCAGAAAAAAAGAAAAGAAACTTGTTTTAAGCCGATTTACTCCTCATGTGTGACTGAAAGCAATCCTCAATCATATAAACAAAACAAAAACAAAAAAAAATTGCACAGTTTACAAACTGCTGCAATTTCCAAAGCATGTCATTAACAAGCGTCCTTACAGTTCCGGTACTGTGGAGTAAAGTTCTATTTTTAATAAAGCACATTTAAAGATTTCGATTATATTGAAGAGTTGTTGTTGTTGTTCGGCCACAATAAATAATGTTTGGTTTAATTTTAGTGACTATTTTTTACTTACTTTAGAGTGAATCTGTTTTAACTAGTATTAAAATTCTTAATTTTTTGTTGCATTTCTTTTGAAATCACAAGCGATTAATTTTATAAAAAGGAGCCAATTTATTTTGTGATCCATTCCACTGTGCTCAATGCAGCAATGACAAAAGACTTTTCCCAGTGTATGAATAAAATTTAAACATATGTTAGTATGCGTTTGTCCAGAGCATACGCATTCGATGATGCAAATGTAAAAGTCACTCGTTATTTTTTGAAGTTTTTTTTTTGTACATTTTAAGCTTTGAAATAACCCCAAATCAAAGCAAAAACAAAAAACGCACAAATTACGGCTTTCAAGCCCGGCTGCTGCTTATCTTCTTGTTGGCTTAATTTTGTTGTATCCCAGCTTGGCTTGTTTTTTTTTCTTTCGATAATTTCCGCTTTACACACAACTTCTCCCCAATTTTATTTGAGGCTTAAGAAGTTTATAGCTTAACTAACTAAAAAAAAGCAGACAAAAAAAAAAGACAGAAATAAAACCCAACACTGAATTCAGTTTTCGAGTTCAGGTGTTCAATTTACTGATTGGAAATCCCGTTTTCGAGGCATGTTTTTTGACTTTATTTCTGTTGCCAGTTTTTTTCATCTTCGTCTTCTGCTTTTGCTGCTGCTGCACAAAGAGCACAAGTGTTCCGAATTAAAAGGAAGAAGTGATAAAAGGGGGAAAAGACAAGCAATTTACAACGATGAGATTGCTTGGAAACAAACTAAATTTTAAAAGGGAATCAAGTCGAATCGAGTCGAATTGGCAGCGTGTATGATTAAATTGTATTGCTTAAATTAGGGCGACTGTTTTTTCTTTTTTGTTTCTTTTTTGTTCTTCATTATTCAGAGGAGGAAACTATCAAAGAAAAATTGCAAAATTATGTTAATGAGTGATACTTTTGGGTACATTGGAAAAAAAAATCAATGAAAATATGCCGAAGGGCTAAAAACAACACGAGGGTAACACTGCCTGGACTAAGTAAACTTAACAACAATTTTAGCTAAATTTAAACTCAAAATAAGTGTTTATTATAATATATTGATTGATTGAAAGAGAAATATATTTTAATAAATAGGTAAAAAAAAATACATACTATTTATGTATATACAAAAATTATAAGCGCCTAAATGCACCATAAATAAAACGTAAAATAGAAGAAAATCAGCAATCCACAAAAACAATGTCCAGATCAAACTTAAGTACACAAAAACAAAAAAATTAAAGGAATGGAATGGAAGGGAAATGAAGGGAAATGGTTCTGTTGAAGCTGCTTTATCGGGGATTTTGGCACACTTCAGCACCGAAAAGAAGTTTGACACTTTCGCCGCTCGCACTCAAGCGACAAAGTATTATCAGAGTTTTGCAAACGCTTTTGCAGTTGACGAATTTTTTGCTTACATTTTCATTTTGTTGTTGTTGTTGTTGTTATTATTTCTTATTTTTTTGTTGGCATAGCTGCTTATGTCAACTGAACAGCCAAAAGTTCTTCAATTTCCTACGCAATTTATGGTGGAAGTTGGAAAGCACTTCAGATATTATTTTCGCCCTCCTTAGCGGTGGCATGCGTTTGGGGGCAGGCGAAACAGGCCAAATCCACATCCACCCACCATGTCTGATCCTGATTAAATGTCAAAATGATAAGCAGCCTGCTGCTCAGTTCGCTGATTTTGAGTAGCATCCCTTTTTGTTATCTATCGCTCGTTTCGGCGCAGCGTTAGCCGAAAACAGAACAAGTTAAAAAGCTTGTCAAACAGAAAAACTTGAAATATTTTCTTCTCCGCAACAGCAGAGCAAAGCCGAGCAGAGCAGAGCATGGCACATCAGCCAGCGTCAAACAACTTTTGCTGACCTTAGCGTGTTTGTTGATTTTCATTTGCGAAAAGTTTCGGAGATAGCCCATCTTACGTTCAAATTAGATTTCTTCTCAAAAGTGGGCAACAACAAGCTGAAAATTGGAATTTCATTAGCTAAACCGAAGTAGAAATACTCCATACAATGCGAACACGCATATGTGATATATTCAACTTGTATTGATTTATAGATATAGAAATTGAGATTTTCTATATGCAGCTTTGATTCTTTATCTATAAATTTGTTAGTTCTGACAAAGGTTACGACGATATATGTAATGCAATATAAATTCAATTAAGACGTTTGACTCTATTCAATAACCCATCAACACAAGCTCAAATTGAATATACCTTTCGGATATTCAGTATAGTGTAGTGCCGTGTTCGAAAAAGGCAACAACTTGAATTACGTAAATGTTGTTAACAGGCGATTTATTTTTAAAGCAGATTTCGATACTTTTAGCTTAGGGATTTGATTAAGATGCAAAAAGAAAATATTTGAAGGGGTAATCACTTTGGCAACTTGCTTCTGAAAAAATAAAATCATAAGCAAAGCTATTTTCGGGGCAGCAGCAGTAGCAGCAAGTCATGTTGGTAGTAATAAGTTTTTTTCTTTGCTCAAGTTATGCACCGAAAATAGCTGACTTTAATTAAAATCGAAAAGTAAGCAAATTAGTTCCGTTTCATGGTCATTGATAAAATTTTCAAAAATAAACTCGCAATTTTTGTTAATAAATAAAACTTAAAAACAAAAGTCCTTAATTCAATAAATTTATTATTAAATTAAATTGAATTTCTTTTTGTATTGAACTTTGACTTCTTATATTTATTATAATGCTCAAATTGGCAGAGTTAGGACTACTCCAATGGTCTGAAAATGAAGGCTTTCTTCGACACAAACGAGCCAAATTATAAATTCATTACGTAAACAATGATTTATCTGTAGCAACGATTTTGGCCAATTTATGAAAACAATTTTTGTACGCTGCTTACAAGGCCTAATGTCACCATTTGATGATATGTTATTTGCTCATAAGCATTATCATTAAATTGATGGCTGTGCTGCTTGGTTCATTCTGGCGCCAAGGATGCGCCAAGTTGAGGCACGCCGGCTCTAATGTGCGCCAATGTGTTTACGATAATTTTGTTGTTTGCTGTTGGCGCTCGTGCTTCTGGCGCTGGCGCTGGTGCTGGCGATAATGATGTTGATGGCAAATTCATGCGAGTAATGTCTGGTTCTGAAGCTTCTTAATAAGTACCAACGGCGTTCAAGATGATTGGAACCTTATATTGGCACACATATTTGCCGCACGTGCATAATACCGAATACATATTTTTTACTTCAAGATTTTAGCGTTTCATTGCAGATGAAACTCCTAATGTAAACTTCTTTGGAACACGTTGTTTGAAAAGAAGTTAAAGTTCAAATGAAAAGAAAAGAAATAAAGTTGAAAATCAAATTACAGCACACATGATAGCTCCACATAGCGGCAGTTCCCTCAAATAATTGGTAACAATTTGCGGCAACGATAAACTTTGCGTTTCCCAGCAGTGGAAGCGGCAGCGCCAGCCGCACAGCGTGGCGTAATTGCCAAATTTATAGCAACACAAATTAAAAAATTAAAACAAACAAATCGGCGGTATGTGTGAGAAACAAAAAAAGAGAAAAACTTAATAACTGCCACATGATAGTAACTACCAACCAAACGTCCCAACAAAAACAAAACAAAAGTAGTTACCCTTCATTTTCACTTTGCGCCTGCTGTTGCACGCCCATTAAAAGAAATTATCAGCGCGCTATACGAAATTACAACAACAAATACACTAGAAGACAAAAAACATAAAAAAACAAAGCATTTAACTACCAAAATTCATAACAAAAACAAATTTAAATTTTTACTACGAGCCAAACCAAAAAAAAAAAAAAAAAAAAAAACACCACCAAAAAGTGAAACTAATTTGGAAATTTAGATCATTGCCGTGCGCAGTAATGCTGCGTAATTTAAGTTGGACTTAGGTACTCCTTTGACGCTCGAGGCTTCATTTCAATCACTGCCAAATAATAAAATCATGTGTAAGCCCAAAGTGTGCATCTCGTGCTGCCTGGACAGTGCATTGTAGCATTGGCGATGCATTAAAAATTATCGTTTGTGCATTTTGAAAATGCTTAAAAATATTATAATCAGGTTTTAAAAATATATACTGCGATATATTATGAACCACGAGAATCCAAAATATATATATTTATAATTTTTTATTCCAAAAAATTTGTAATTTGTCTTGTATTTTGTTGAATTTGATTACTCTGCTCTCGCACTGTGGCAATTATATGAAAATGAAATTAAAAAATCTGCATATGTAGCATGCATTTAGGCGATCAGCGTGCTGCATAACAGAATAACAAACACTTAATTTCCACAATCCGTGTCCGTGGAAGTTGAAGTGTAATTAAATGTAATGGTGTGCAAGTTTCTCTTGCTAATTCTTATTTTTTGAAAATGTTTTTTCGGTGCTCCGTCGTTGCCAGAGTGGCGCTACCGTATGTTTGGTAGTTCTAGTTTTTGTTGCTATTGTTGCAACTGTTTGTTGTTGGCATTGTCGCTCGCTCGCTGTATTGCGGTGTCAGTGGCGGTGGTGATGGTGGTGCAGGTTGTTGTTGTTGTCAGCGTATTCGTTGCAACATTAGTTTCGAAATTGCAGTACGCGCATGCGTTTATTTTCGGTTTAAGCGGTAAGGTCGTTTCGGTTAGATTTCGGGTTTTAACTGTTGTTCTCATTATTTTGTTGTTATGCGAGTATTCCTTTTTTGTTTTTGTTTTTGTTTTTGTTTATTTTTTTGAATACAACTATTTGCATTTGCAAACGTTGCTAATGTGCTCCAAAAGTGGAATTAATAAAATTTATTGCTTTGACAATAAATTTGCGTTGTTTATGCTTGGGCACAAGATTCATTATGGTAGATAGATAAATTTTTGTGGTCATTTAAAATAATAAATTATGACAAATACAATTTAGATATGGGTTAGCAAAATCTAAAAAAAAAGAAATAGCATAATTTTAGGGGGAAATAGCTTCCAACAAAATCAAATGATAGGCATGTAAAATCCATTTGTATAATTTTTATGTTGAGAAAATCCTCTACAGATGCCAGCCTTCTCCTATTCATACCAAAGTGTTACCAACCGTTCATTCCTATTTTTCTTTATTTCTCATTTCAGTGACGAAAAAATCACTCTGCACATTCAATTCATCATCCACTCAATTCAAATAAAAACGAAGGCACTGTTTACAAAAAAAAAGAAAAAGAAAATGGCGTCGTTTGCCATTGTTTTGAGGCGCGCAATGACAGACTCGGTCCGACTGATGCGACTGTACCCGTTACTGTCATTGCTTGTCATCGCGGCGTTTATCATCATCGTTCCAGCACAGGCGAAACACATTCAGCCGAGTTCATCCTCATCCGCCTTGTCATCATCGTCATCGTCATCGTCGTCGTCGTCGTCACTTTATACGAACTACCAAAATCAGCGATTCGCCATGGAGCCGCAAGATCAAACGGCTGTGGTGGGCGCACGCGTCACCCTTCCATGTCGTGTCATCAATAAACAAGGTGTGTTGCAATGGACCAAGGATGACTTTGGTTTGGGCACATCTCGCGAACTAAGCGGCTTCGAACGGTACTCAATGGTGGGTAGCGATGAAGAGGGCGACTATTCGTTGGATATATATCCGGTAATGTTGGATGACGATGCACGCTATCAGTGCCAAGTGAGTCCAGGACCGGAGGGTCAAGCTGCGGTACGTTCCACGTTTGCAACACTAACAGTGCTGGTGCCGCCGGAAGCACCCAAAATAACACAAGGCGAGGTGATTTATACCACCGAAGATCGAAAGGTGGAAATCGAATGTTTGTCGCTGGGTGGCAAGCCAGCGTCTGAGGTAAGTGCAAATAGAAACACATTTATTTTTTCAATATTTAAAACCACCCATAAAGCATGTGTGATAAATTCTAATATGCCCAGATTTGTACTAAAACAAAATCGATTTCAATGCTTTGGTTTATGTATAAGCATCCGGTTGGCTTTCCTTAATTTTGCTTTGATTTCCGTTAAATTGAAAGTTCTATCGAAATGA
This sequence comes from Suillia variegata, assembly GCA_949127995.1. Classification (NCBI taxonomy): domain Eukaryota; kingdom Metazoa; phylum Arthropoda; class Insecta; order Diptera; family Heleomyzidae; genus Suillia; species Suillia variegata. The sequence continues at coordinate 42,648,586 of OX421846.1, read as the reverse complement.
CCGTAGACAAAACTTTTCCAAATGGAAAACCCATCAAACACCAAAATTTCGTTTCACTTGTAACAAACTGAAATGTTGCACTTGTCAGTCAAACCGCAACGTTGAAAGAATCCTTTCAGCGGCGGCAGGCAACAAACAGACCGACCGACCTTCCATCCGTCCGTCCGTCCGACACTCCACACAACAACATGAACAACCCTAATTCAAAAAGCAAACAATGGCTTCTCTGCGGTCACACAGTTCCGCTTCTCGACTCTCGCAATCAATCCTGAATTCAGCGAACACCAAAGCATGGTCTCCCGTTTGTTCCCCCCTAACTTCTCCGGAACACATTCTCCCATTCCGGTCGTGTCTATGCAATTTTTGCTGTTTTAATCACACTCATACTTCGCATACATTCAACACTTTTCATACTCATACACTAAAAAAAAATTGTTTGTATGACCAACACATTTTCCAACAACAACAACAATTGCTACTGAAACCCCACAGAGTTAAGTGAACCATCTCGGAGTTTATATGAGAAATGAATGTTGAACTTCGGGAAGGTTTAAATTTGATATTTTGAAGTTTTGTAGTGTATTCACTCTTGCGCTTACTGCAATGTCTTTTCAGATTACATGGATTGATGGCCTCGGTAATGTTATAACGGATAACATCGACTACACCGTAATACCGCTGCCCGACCTGCGTCGCTACACGGCGAAATCGATACTACGACTCACACCGAAAAAGGAGCATCACAATACGAATTTCACGTGCCAGGCCCAGAACACCGCCGACCGTACATACCGTTCGGCGAAAATACGTGTTGAGGTACGTTGCAAATGTGTTGCACATGGGCTGACATGCCCGACTGGAGTGGTCCAAGATTCAGTTAAGAAAACTTAGTATGATGCTAAGCTTAATCAACGGACCACTCTAACTACATATTTGGTATATTTAAAAAATATTTTCTTATAGAAACTCTAGTATTCAGGATTTGGTTATTTAAAATATATCCAAAAGGTTAACTCAATATCTGTTTCATTGACATTAAATAATTTAGTCCTTCCTTTTGGAACACTTTAACATACGCTCATGCCCTTACCATACACAGGAGAGGTTGTATGCGCGCAAAATAGCTCCGCAACACAGTAACACAGTAGTGGTCGAGTACAGTGCAGAAACTGGCTAGTGTGGGTATTGGTGAAATTGTGCAAATTGCCAAGTGGTTGTCCTTTCGGTTGGGGAATTTTCGGTCTGTGTGCGCGCATACAAATACCGTCAAAGTGCACTGAGGTTTCCACGCTGCTGCTACCGCTTCCACGTCTGTGCGATATTTGACTGTGAACTGAATTGAAATGAAATGAAATGAAATGGAATGGCGTGGCTTGGCGTGGGACAGCAGTCCAGCAGCGCGGAAATATAAAAGATGTTTTAAGCTAAAATTAATTGTCCTTTTTGTCATTTAAAGGGATCAGTATTTATAAAGTAGATTAATTCAATAATTGGAAGATGTTATAAATTTGAGTATAGAAGTAAGAACTTCTAGATCAGCATTATTGAAGTCCTTTTTTGCCACCAGAATTGTTTTCCAAGATTCAAAATGCCAATTAGTAAACATTACCAAATTTAAATGAACTCAGACCTGGAACATTTTTTATTTTAGGAAAATATTACAGCTTAGTTATTTTACTTTTCAACATTTTTTGTTTGTATTTAATTCATAAAATAAAATTGTTTTCTTCCAAAATTGTAGGTTAAATACGCACCCAAAGTTAAGGTAACTGTTATTGGCGGTGCTTTGTCCGGCGGCCGTATTCCAGAATATGCGCAAGTGCGTTTGGAATGCAAAGCGGATGCCAATCCGAGCGATGTCCGTTATCGTTGGTATATCAACGATGAGCCAATTATCGGCGGTCAAAAAACTGAAATGGTAGGTACAACAAAACTAAACGATAGCAACAAGCCGCACACACACACGCACACACACAAGTAGCAACTGACTTGACTTGCAATCTTCGCAAGCTGCTTGTCACAGTCGGTCCAGTCACTCCAGTTAGGGTAGAATTGAAACAATTACACGTACGTAACAATTATTATGTGCTTGAGTTAGACAGAGAACTAGTCCAACTGGATTGTAATTAGATGGATGTGGCAACAACTTTGAGTTTCGCATTTCGATGTAGATACGCGATTGCTTCCAATGCTTCTTAACACTGTAAATACGTCGAAATTTATATTTCATATTTCCCCAAATAGTTTCTTGCAATATTCGAAAGATTTTATTATAGTTAGATTTACTTTTATTTGTAAAAAACTTTGGTTTCTCCAAAAAAAAAAGAAGAAGTTACTGAACTATGTGACCAGCCATGGTTTATTATTATTACTTTTCTCGGCTAATATCCACTTGATTTTTTTTGTATGGATATTTGCCAATAATGTTTCCTAAAGTTAAGTTTCCCTTCACACAATATGTAATCACATTTGTCACAGCGCAGGCACTTCCTCTATAGCAACATACACCTTGCGTCATCGGACGAATGCAATTTAACTGCTTAAGATGTACTCACACATGCAACACAACAAACACTTAGAAACGCAGTAGTAAACAAAAAATACCTGGAAGTATTTGTGTGGAGTCCATTGATTCATTCACGTTAAATGAAGCCCGGCAGCAGCTGCAGCAAATACTGAATATAAAGCGGAAAAGCCAGTCAAACAAGCTGCTATTTCCCATAACTTTTTAATAGCCAGATTGCGACTGAAACTTGTATTGACATTACAGTCTGCCTACCACAAAAAATGGCTAAGAACAGCAAAAAGAATATTTGCGAGAATACATTGGATACGAGTATTTAGGATTTTTATTAGATACTATTTACTGTACGAGTACACCTAATCTGAAACTTAAATTAATTAGATAATAAATGTTAGTATATTTATATTTATAAAGCAAAATAATTGTTAAAGTATTAACTCACATCCTGGGTGCGGAATAAGTTGCTATCATTCTGCTGCATTGTTATAAGACCTGTGTAATAATTTCTTCCTTCACTATCGTAGGTTATCCGCAATATTACACGCAAGTTCCACGACGCCATTGTCAAGTGCGAAGTACAGAATTCCGTTGGGAAGAGCGAGGATAGCGAAACGCTCGACATAAGTTGTGAGTATATATTTGCGTTGATTATAAACTGACAATTGTAGTAGTTGTTGTTGCGTTAGAGTTGTGTCAATTTTTTACTATCGCAACTAACAACTTCTCCGTTTGGTGTCAATTTAGCAAACTTTCAATTTGTGTTTACTAATTCGTGGGTTATTTCGTTCCTTTCACTTTCGTTGACTTCAACAGATGCTCCAACGTTTAGACAACGTCCCCAATCCGTTGAAGCTGACATTGGAAGTATTGTTTCACTTAGCTGTGAGGTTGATGGCAATCCCACAGCGGACATTGTGTGGATACAGCATCCCACTGATAGGGTAAGTTATTTTTTGGAATTATATGAAATAGCTTAGATTTAACTATTAAAATAAATATAAAAGCAAACAAAATGTCTGCTTCAAATCATTAAAGCCTCAAACAAAGTGTTTCTGTAGTAATGTGTATATTCTGTAATACAATATTAAACTGCAGCATGCAGTCACGATTACTTTATTAATAATTTAAATTGAATTCGAAATATTTGTTTTGTTCTCCAGGTCGTAGGCACAAGTTCGAATCTGACATTCAGTGTGAGTAATGAAACTGCCGGTCGGTATTATTGCAAGGCCAATGTGCCCGGCTATACGGAAATCTCAGCGGATGCATATGTCTATCTTAAAGGATCGCCAATCATCTCATCGGCGCGTTATCAATACGGCTTAATTGGTGATACAGCACGCATCGAATGTTTTGCTACTTCAGTGCCGCGGGCGCGTCATGTTTCATGGACATTCAACGGTCACGAAATTAGCTCCGAATCAGGACATGACTATTCGATTCTGGTCGATGCAGTGCCCGGCGGAGTGAAGTCAACACTCATTATCAGAGACAGCCAATCGTATCACTACGGAAAGTACAATTGCACTGTGGTCAATGACTATGGCAACGATGTTGCGGAAATTAACTTACAAGCGCAAAGTAAGTAATCCAAATGATGATAACTTCATCAGATTTATCACTTGCCTCATAGATTTCCTTATCAAGTGTAACAAAACAATAACAATGAAATTAATAATAATTATATTTAATTTAAAATATGTGTTTCATCATTGATATTTTATCATCAATAATCCAATTCAAAGAACACTTTTTGATTCATTTTTTGTTTCCTTTTTTGTTATTTCATCTTACAGAAAGTGTACCGCTACTCATGACAATTGTCGGTGGCATTTCGGCTGTTGCCATACTTATGATCCTTACCATTCTCATAATTGTTTATTTCAAGTGCAAGAAACGCACTAAACTCCCGCCCGCCGATGTCATTAGCGAACACCAGATAACCAAGAATGGCGGCGGTGTCGTTTGCAAAATGGAACCCGGCGATCGCACCTCCAATTATAGCGATCTTAAAGTTGACATATCCGGTGGCTATGTGCCATATGGCGATTATACAACACACTATAGTCCGCCGCCACAATACTTGACCACATGCTCGACAAAATCGAATGGCAGCTCTACAATACTGCAGAACAATCATCAAAATCACCTGCAGCAGCAGCAACAACATCAGCAACAACAACAACAGCAGCACCATCATCAGCAACAACAACAACAGCAACATCAGCAGAGTATACCAATGACGTTTCTCTCAAATGGTGGCGGCAGTCTGACCGGAAGCATTATCGGTTCTCGTGAAATACGCCAGGAAAACGGTCTGCCCAGTCTGCAGTCAACGACAGCGTCCGTGGTCAGTTCATCGCCAAACGGTAGTTGCAGCAATCAGAGCACTGCGACGCATTTAGTGCCCGCCGTGCCAGCGACCGTGGTCGGTACCACTGTGCCAATCAATGTAGATCCGCGCTTCAGTGCAATCTACGGAAATCCCTATTTAAGATCATCGAATTCATCGCTACTGCCGCCACCCACGGCGGTATAAGCGACGACAGGTAGTTCCAACCCTTGCGTACTAACTGATGTAGTTTTTATAGAATAGAAATCCTTTCGAGTATAAGTTTGCAAATCATTTACGAAAAACAACAACAACAAAAAACGAATTAAATATCGAATTGAAAATATTAGAGACTGATCTCACGCAAAGTAAACGATCTTTAAATTTTTGTGGAACAGCGACAAGAAGGGACATTTGATTTTTTTTATTTTTTGTAAGGGATATTCCAACCTGAACACCCAAAAAGCCAATAGTGAAAATAATGCTGCGAACTGGAAAAGCACACGGAGTTACTCAATCTAATTTACTAAAATATTGCAATAATAAACCCAGAAAATACACGAAGTTCCTCAATTTATGTAATGTGTGGAACATCTCCATCGAAATTAAAACAAATTTGCACTAGACTCTAAATACAATAAATTACTAGCAGAAGTCAGCTAAAATCATTCAACTAAATATGCCCTCCAACTACTCCACTTAGACTCATACTTCAAAATGTGGTATAAGCTCACAAAGCTTTGTTTTTTTTTTTGCCACAATACAGATTTGACAGAATTTAGTCCTGTTTTTTTTTTCTTCTTCAATTTTTTTTGCCATAACGAATGAATTTCAAAAATAGAGTGACAAATGACATATACAAATCTGTGCGCTCATTCCAAGCTCGCGCGGTATTTGTTGCAAGGCTTTTGTGTGGCTGTCTGTCAGTATACACAAATGTGTGTGTCTGTGTGTGATTATTTGTGTTGTATCGTGTCGGTGTGGTTGGGTTTCCGAGGCTTATCCCCCTCTGACATCAAATGTAACAAATCGCATAAAAGCTTTGGCAAAGTACTGCGCAGGAATTTCAGGAATTCCATTGAAACAAACAAACAAACAGACAGACAAAAAAAAAACGAAAAATTTAAAAAACAGTTTGGAGAAACATATTGAATGAAACAATTGACATGTACAAAATATTTGTCATAGTATCTTCCAATTTCTTTTCGTTTAGATGAACTACTTTTCCAGTTTAATGTAAGTTTTTTGTTGGAGGCAAGTGGTATCCAAACTTGAAGTTGTTTTGTCGAAAATGTTATCGTTTTAAAAATCCTTTCTAAATTGATTAAACCGAAATTTAATTGTAAAATTTACAATCGCTGAATTCGAGATCCATTTTACAAGAAGCTTATTCAAATGTCTTCACTTGTCGATGAGAAAATCGAATCATTTGAAATTCTGAATCTTTGTTTTTCATTTTGCCACTTAATATTGTATGACTATTCGAAATATTTCGATCCTTTGATATAAACACAAAGAAAATACGACGGAGCTAAATTAAACTAAAAGTTTTGAAACCAAAAAATATTATTAACACTTAAGAAGAGCGACTTATGACGTACATAGGTCGTGCTGTAAATGAGTAGGAGTAGGCTTAATCAAAAAAAACAAAACAAAAACAAAAACAAAACACGACAAGAAACCTTGAGAAACTAAGTTCAATTATATTTTTAGTGCAAAAGTTTGGGTCTTATTGAATCGTAGCTGTATTTTTTTTCTTTTTTCTTAGAAAGTAAAGACTAATATCGATTAATATTTGAGAGAAAAAAATTAAACACATACATACATACATAAAACTTTAACTAGTTTCTAGCGTACAGAATTTTCCATTCAAATCTAACAGTGAACTGCTTCTGCATAAATAGACTTGTGTGAAATCCTAGAAAAAAAGAAAAAGAATTAAACGAATCAAGTCTCTGTTATGAGCTGAACTATAGTCCAAATTGTTGCTATTATATATAACAAAAAAATTAAAATGCTAAACTACGCGTATATACATACATGCATACTTGCATACATAGATATGTACTTTCTAGATTAGGCTAGTTGTAATTTAGTCGTTAGTTGAGTTAAAAAGCCAAAGTACCTGATAGTTGTAAGCGCTAATTATTTTCTAAACCCGAAAAGATTAAACAAAACAAAACAAAAGCAACAACAACAAAAACATCGCATTTGCTAAGAAATTCAAAGCATTTATTGTAATTAACCGCATGTAAATATTCAGATCTAGATTTAGACTTAGAGTATAAAAGCTTCATTTTAGTGTCTTAAAGAAACAACAACTTCAAATCGTGCAGATTTTAAGCAGACCTTAGCATTTTCTATCAACTTATTTCGAATTGACCTTTGATTGAGTTGCCTTTCATTCTAGTTTGTATTAAAGCCACTTTTACATATTTACTTAATCGATACTCAGTAGCTCGATATATGTATCTATTTACCAACAATATAACCTAAGCTATATACTTACTCGTATATCAAATACTTTACATATATAAATTGTTCAATTTTTGTTTGTTCTTTCGTTCTTACTTTCTGTCTTTAATGCCTACGATTATCAATTGATTATGTTAAGTATTTAATGTTAATTTTAAGTTTATAAATGTTATTTATAAATTATAGCATAGTGATATATTTTTATAGTATTTTGATAGTGTGGCGAAATTGCGCAAACATTTCAATGCGAAAGTGTTTATGTACAAGTTTATGAGAAGAGCTTAAAACAATTTTTGAAGCCAGCGTCTTTATTTTAGAATGTTAAGCGAGAATTTATAAGAAAAATATAAAAATAAAAACAATGACGAGTGTTTTTTTCTTGTTGTTGTTCATGGTAAGCACGATTTCTAGGACTCGCCGCGACGGTCAGCCTGCGAGCTAATATGCACAAGCGGAGGGGACGCTTTGGCTGGCTCTGTTTACTACAATTATTCAGTTGACCCCCTTTGGATAGTAACTGTCGCAGTTGTCCTTGCTGTCGTCGCACGTTTACTGTCATCCCTCGGACAAAACTCAAAACACAAATTTCACAATTTCATTAAAATGAGTTATAAACACGTACCAGCCGAGATAATGGACGAAATGTCGCAAATGTCACTTGCGCTGATGCAAATAAAAATCCAAGGGTTTCTTTTTTATTATGTTTTCACATTAACTGACGAAGGTGTGGAGTGGAGTGGTGGTTTTTATACCCTTCGCCACGTGCAAGTCCACGTACCGAATGGTATATTGAGTTTGTTCTTCCGTTTGTAACGCCCAGAAGGGGGCGTGGTAGGTATGACAAAGTATATATATAAATGATCAGCGTCGGACTTTGAGTAGATTTAAAGATGTCCGGCTGTCTGTCCAAACGATATTAGCCGTAGTATGAGAGCTATCGAGCTGAAATTTGGAATGCGAGCTCCTATTCACTAAGTTCGAAGATGGGCAAGATCGGATCAATACTTCGGCCCCCTCCCATACAAACCACCCCTTTCAATACGAAAAAAAAATTATTTAAATAGTTCCAGTGCTGATATGCAGTTCTAATATGATATTTAGTAGTAACACGAAATTGCTCACAAAAAATGGGCGTGATCGGATAAGAAAACTAATTTTTTTCCAAAATTGGATTTATCGGTTTTTGCTCAGAGCAGGCGAAATAAGAGTTTGAGTTAAATTTTTAAACAATTTTTAATTTTTCTTCGTACTAGGCGCACATAAAAAGAAAGTAGCACGCTACCAAATTGAAATGCCGACAATTTAATTCGAACTCACAACAACAACAACTAGAAACATGTTTTACTCTACTTCTCCAGGAATTGAGTTCTTGTTGTTGTTTTCACTAACAAATTTATTCTCCGTTACAAGGAAGAGAGATCTCTCGCACAAGCATTGGCAAGAGAGGAAGGATCAAGCCGAACAAAAACAAAACCATTGAGTGTTAGTGAGATCTGAAGGAAAGAGAAAAAACCGAAATTAGCTTTTTTCGTTTTTGCTTACTTTATATTTTGTGCGCCTGGTGGAACACGGGTTGCAAATTAAATGAACAATTGAAGTTAACCCATTCAAATGTTCGAGATCCTTTCTGAAAATTAAATTTTTATAGGAATTCTCACTGAAATGGCGAAGGGTATATAAGCTTCGGCATAGCCGAAGTTATTTCTCTAACTAGTTTTATTTAATTTTTGTAGCCGTGTACACTGTGTAACATAATAATCTGTTGAAATGTTTAAACAAAAGGGAAGAAGTATTATATTTTTTTTTACATTTTGACATTTTATAGAAATATGTTCACTGTGATGAACATACTACTTTCGATGAACTTAAAAACTTACTTTCGATGAACTAAAAAACCTGAACGTCAATTATAATGAAAAGTTGAGTCTCCATTGCATTTTAATCCGATACTTAAAGCACTCTCGAAATACAAATATTTAAAAATATTTATCAGTTTATTGTAACTGTATATTTATAAAACAATATAAATGCAACAATTTTGTAAATAAATACGATCGCTTGGTATGACTTTAGTTGACTACTTCAGTCCGCCGGTCACCTCAATAGAGGCGCCATTCACATACGATGATTTTTGCGATGCCAAGAAAGCAATCACCTCGGCTATTTCCTCGGGATTACCCAAACGACCCAACGGGCACTTGGCAACCACTTGCTCCTTGATTTTGTCAGGAACCACCGACACCATTGGCGTTAGGATGTATCCCGGCAGGATGGCATTGACGCGTATGCCAAATTTGCCAAACTCCTTCGATGCTACCTCGGTAAACGAAATGACGCCTGCCTTAGTGGCGGCATAATTCGCCTGTCCGATGTTGTTCATTTTGGCCACGATGCTGGATAGGTTGACGATGCTGCCGACCGCCACCTTGTGTTCGATCATCGCTTTCGCGAATTGTTGTGTCACCATGAAGGTGCCCTTCAAATTGACGCTGTACACGTCGTCATAATCGCGTTCGGGCATTTTCAGCAGGTAGCCATCACGAGTGATACCCGCCGAATTCACCACGATCGATGGCGGCTGAGCGAATTGCGTCAGTGTTGCGGAGACGGCGCGCGTAATGCTATCGAAAGAGGCGACATCGACTTCTAAAGGTGTGACGCGTTCTATTGAATACAACAAATAAAAATGTTTAATTCAAAAATCTGTTGGCTGATCTAGGAAGTGAGGACACTTATTTTATTGCCAAGCATTGTTATGCATTAACTTTTTTTTGCTTACACCTACCGACTCCAATTTCGCTGGCGGTCTCCTCTGCCGCTTTCAGATTGCGATCGGCTGCAACAACTTTGGCCCCATCGCGTACCAGAAGACGGCATGTGGCGCGTCCAATACCAGAACCGGCACCTGCAGAAAAGAGAGCAAAATATTTACATAAAAAAACACATTTTCAATATATAAAGAGAGAGAGAGAGAGAGACAAAAATGAGAACAGTAATTGATAAGCAAAATTCAGAAATATTTCAATCACCTGTTACAAAAGCCAATTTGCCAGCGAGTGGACCCGACATTTTCAGTTAATTATTTCTGTACTAAATTTAATATTTAAAATAGTTATGCAATAAAATAGCAATAATTTAGTACTTAATGATAATAGTTCGCGAAGACGAAAAATAAATCCAGCACTACACACAACAGCAAAAGCAACAACACAAACACAACCAGACCACTCAAGATCGAGAGTTGCACTAACAGTTTAGTGAGCAGGGAGGATTGGTGTTGCCAGATGTGACTGACATTTAAAATTAAAAAATATTTAAGCCAGCATCAATAAATAACCTATAATTAAAACAACAACTATATTTCATTCAAATAAAATAAAAAAAACTCAATTCCAATTTTTTCAAATGCATAAAAAAAACAATTGCATTCTCTCATATAAACTCTACCGTTATTTTCCAAATAACTAGATATTATTTCTTTACTCTGAACTATTGATCTTCCCACACGGTCCAAACTGATTTCATAGTGGTAAAATACTTAAAAATTAATAGTTCAAAAACATTTTTTATTTTTCTTCACATACTTTAATGTTAATTTTGAAGAAAACATTTTTACACATAACATAATATTTTCAACTTCAGTTCTGTTTATTTATTTATAAGATCTGGCCACATTTAACCTAACATGATTTTATTGAAAAAGCACTCTCTTGAACTTGTTCCATAAAAGCTTTTTCGTTAAACAGTCAATTCATTTAAAGTTATAATGTATTTTTAAGATACATTAATGCACGAGTATATATGTACATATGTACATATGTTTATTCGAAGCTACATAATATTGAACGTTTGTTCTCTTATGCTGTTCCAGAAAATAATATTGATGAGACAATTTTTATCTCTACCGTCTCTCTCTAAATACAAAAATCTTGAATTTATTTATATCTATTAAATTTATTAATATCTCAAATGAAATTTGTTCGTTTAGTTTGCTATAATTTTATAGCGAGTTCCGAAGCAAAAAGATATTTGTGTATGCCTAAATGTAGGCAGCACGCGCTCTTCAAAACCGCAGTTATATTATTATTCTTACGATTTCTCCCTTCTACACTTACCCACTACGCAATATATATAGGTATTATAAATTTTGCGCTTTTGGAAAAGTTTATATAAAAAGAAAAAAATATTTTTATAATGTTTTGGACAGTTATGATATGGATCCGAAAGTATTCCAACAGTCAATTATGATGGCGTTTGTAAAATTTTCGTTTAAAAAATTCAACTAACTCGGAGCGTTCGTGAGTTAGATGAAAGAAAATACATACGCAAGGAAGCAAATACGTTGAATCTTCATGAAAAGTACTCAGCACTTATTAAATGTCAGTTTCATTCATTTATATTATTTTAATAATAGAAATATTTATTTTCGCCATTTTGACTTATTTGACTTTCGATCGATGGCAATGTCACAAATCCGGTCCGACTCGCACTGCGCGATGCGCGTAACTGACGTTTGAGTCCGATCTTGTGTATAAATTTTTTGAGATATCGTTTTGGCACTTTGATCAGCTGGCGACGCACGATTCGCTGCACTTTGCGCCACGGACGTTTCTTGGAACGTTCTGTGTCTTCATCGTTGACGTCATCCTCTTCTTTCTGCTCAAAAAATACTTCCAACTGTGCAACATACTCTGCGGCTTCCTGCTCCTCCGCGTAATTGCTTGCGACCAGTTGCAATTTTCCGGTTTTAAATAATTTAAGAAGTTCCCGTCGATTCATTGGACTTAACTGAATATGCTCCTCTGGCACTGTCTCTGTCTCTGCATCTGCATCTTCATCAACATCCATTGAAGCTTCTTCGTCCAGTTTGGTGAACCTCAGTAGTTTGTGTGTTTGAAATGGCGTTTGCACGTCCTTAAGTGCAAATCGCTGGCAATTGTTGGTGGCATAAGGTGAGTAAACCTGCCGTGCGCTTTCAACTAAAATAATCGATTCAAAAAGAAAAATTCACCGAAAATAAGTTATTCCGAATACAAACCACATACACATACGCATAAAGGATTTGTTAATTTTTTTAGTATATTCATAATAATTTTCATACCGCCGTTCTGATGTATTACTAACAATAGCAAGGTTATAGCCAATGTACAAGTTGCGAACTTAAGCGCCATCTGATGGATAAATATTGTAAATGAAATAAAAATTATTTTTGTCTGGACACGCACTGAACCTCACTGAACTTTGGCTTAAATAAACGACTTGCAAATGCCCAGCATCGGCTTATATATTTGGTAAGATTCGATTCAATTGTTTCGCCATTAAGTTTGTAGCCTTAGGCCCTTAACTGAATGAACGGTCGGTGAACGCTCAAGAGCAATCATTGTAAGTTGGGTTTTACAACACTTCGAATTTCTTTGAACTGAAATTGAAAAAGAGAAATAAATAGAATTTTACATATATGTATGTATATACAGAAATATAGGTCAATACATAAATTAATATGAAGAGCAGCAATCTTATGAGTTGCAAAAAATAAAAAAAAGGAATATCTAACAATGTTAAGACTTTATTTTGTTATTAGGCCAATGTTGCAGTAAATAAAGCAGAGAGCCTTCATAATGTAGTTCTGAAGAAGATTGTTCTTTAAACCCTTCTTAAACTCATAACATACAAATAAGAAGAGTGACTAAACCGGAAGCGGAAGGTATACTTACTGCTTTAATAAGACAAGCTTCTTTGAAAAGCGCTTCCAAAGAGCCCTCGAAGGAATCCAAAATAATCTGAAATGAAGGAAATTTGGTCTTACAGCTTCCAAAAAAGCCACAAATTTGCCGGTTGCATTTGCCAACTTGTAAGAAAACAAATGTGACGTACACTGAATTCAAAATGTTTTAATAAGAGATTTACTTGAGCTGAAAAATAGGAAAATAAAAGGAAAATCAATTTTGATAATACCTAAATATATATATATTATATTATATATATATTATATATATATATATCTTTATATATATATTGCAGAGACAACGAAATTGTTATAAATGGAATGTAAAATTACCCTTTAGGTAACCCTTGGTCACTTACTCCTGCGTGTATACAACATATCATGAAATTTAATTTAATTAAAAAAAAAAAAAAAATATGTATATATATATATATATATATATATAAATATATATATATATATATATATATATATATAGATATATATATATATATATATATATATATATATATATATATATATATATATATATATATATATATATATATATATATATATATATATATATATATATATATATATATATATATATATATATATATATATATAAAGATATATATATATATAAAGATATATATATATATATTTATATATATATATATATTTATATATATATATATATATATATATATATATATATATATATATATATATATATACATATTTTTTTTTTTTTTTTAATTAAATTAAATTTCATGATATGTTGTATACACGCAGGAGTAAGTGACCAAGGGTTACCTAAAGGGTAATTTTACATTCCATTTATAACAATTTCGTTGTCTCTGCAATTTCAAATATTTCTAAATAACTTTTAAAAACAAATTTGATTTTGCCAAAATACAAAAACAATTTCAAACGGATTTCTCGTATTTTTCACATTTTCATATTATCAAATGAAAATGCTGAGAACATGAGAACAAACGAAATGTTATTAATTTTAAGTCTTTTGCTTTTTAACCAAATTAAATTTTACTTTATGATACAAAGGAGGAAATCTGATTTGCAATATTCATTGGATTTTTCATATTTGATGATTTAATGATGGATTTAAAATGAAGTAAATCGATGATGTTCCAATTTATGACCTTTTAATCTGAAGGCGCGCCTAAGCATGGTCACCAGGTAAAATCTTTTTTTATGTTTTCTCAAATTCTTAAATTTATATTTAACAAAATATTCGGATATTTTCGTATAAATCCATCCGTTTCCCTATCCTTTCAATATAACTGATTAAATACTCGTACTTATATGTAGTATGTGTGTACACAAGGTTGTATTAGTTTCTAAATATTTTGTTTATTTTTATTTAAAATAAATAATTAAGTTAGAAATTTAAGAGTGATCGTTGCTTTTTGAATTTTCGTTGCGATTTTCAAGCGATTTAAGCGGCGACAATGCGGGTGCGCTTATTCTTGTTCCTGTTCTTGTTGACGCGTCTGCGGTTCTTGTTGTTGTTGACGCGCTTCTTGACAACGCGACGCTTGGCTGGGCGGTTGTCGCCGGCATTCAACATAACCTTTTGTCCTGGCTTGAAGTAGCGACGATACTGGGGAGGAATGCGTACACTGATTCTCTGGCCCTTCTTGCCTCCTTTACGTCTCAAGTTGATGCGGTTGGGCTGGGCCTTGCCGCCGTCAGCGGTTCCCTTGATTTCCTCGTCGGTGACGATATACTCTTGAGCGCCAGCGATCAGTGCCGATTGCAATGCCTGCTCGTCCATGGCAGCGACTTCTTCAGCGGCAGCGTCTTCTGCTTCTTCTTGTTCGACTTCTTCTTCGTCTTGGCTGTTGTAGCCTGGACCGGACCGAAGACGGCTGGTAGTGGTAGGGCTGAGAGGTGAAGTTGTGATTGTGCCAGTAGCTGTCGGAATTGTGCCGGTCGAGGTGATTGTTGTGGTAGGATTAGTAGGATTCGCTCCAGTTGGTCCGGTAATGATGATCGGAATGATTGGTTGCTGTTGGTTGCCGAAGATGTTCTTAAAGAGTAGGAACTTCTTCAAGAATAGGCGTCCGCTAGAGGCGTCAGGCTTTGCGGAAGTTTTGTCGTTGATAGCATCTTCAGCGTCATCATTGTCGTCGGCGACAACGTCGGCAACTTGGCGTAACTCAGCTGATCGGAATTTTGGATTGGCCACGAAACGAGCTAAAAATTACATTGAACAGTTTAGTCAAAATTATTTATAGCTTGTTAAGTTTGTTAATGTGTCATCCGACATGAAATCTCACCCTTTGCTGGCTCTGGTGCAGGCGCAGGCGCTGGTTCTGGTTCGGGTTCGGCTTGGGCGAGAAGCACCAACATGCCAAAAAGGACAAAACTCAATGCGAATATATTCGATTTCATATTGATTTGAAACTACTTTTTTCCAAACGAAAACGAAAAAAGAACTTTCCAAAGTGCGATCTCTTTGATAGGTAATTAAACTTTGATATCGCAATTGCCGTATGCGGCAGCTTTTATACTACCTGCATGAAAATTATTCTGCACAAAAGCGATTCAATCAGAAATCAATTGAAAATGTGGCACAGGTACATACATAGCATACGCAAACGGTACATGGCCGGAGAAATTTAAATAATACTTTTTTAATATAGATTTGCCTCAAAGAAATTGGCAAATAGCGCTGCCAGCTATTTGACCAAGATCCATGCGTTCAAGTGTTTGAATAACGCACGCTACGCTACGCTGAATAGTTGAATTCGTTGTCGTATTCAGCTTCATGACTTTGTGTTTCAGAGCTTCAAAGCCCGACAGCGAGAATCTATCGCCTCAGTGCATAAAGTACTTCAACTTATTTGCTTTACAATAAAGAAAAAACCGGCCAGGAGAAGACAAAAATAATAGTGTGAAAAGTGAAATTCATTTAAAATAATGTAAAGTTAATCTGTTGGATAAAGTTCTTTTATTTCAATAAATCAATTGCTTCATATATTCCCAAACGAGAAATGAGTATGTTAAGTGTATCCGATGGATAGAATAATTGCTTGCAACTTGCGAATTTTTCACCCTAACTGAATTTATACTAGATCAAAAATATTCAATGTCAATTTGTCAATTTGTTGCCACAATGTAAAACGTTTGCCACATTTAAAGGGCATTACATTCCCGAGTAAGGTTATGTTACTTAAATATTTCATCAAGAATAATATGCGGTAAATAAAAATTTTAAGTACAAAGGTGCCCAGGAATTTTTGGTTGCGTTAAGTGAATGGTTCCAATCCAGCAGACCTCATTACATGTTTATAGCAATAAAAACCGGGCATTATAAACCAATTGGTTTGTTTTTTTAAGGTACTCAATTTAATTGCATTGTTGGCTGAGAAGTGTTATCTGAGAAACTCCTTCCAGAAACATCAAGATTTAGTTTAACCTGAGAAGCACTAAGAATCACTATTCCTGCCAGGTTATAATCGTAATAATAAGAAGTGAAGTTTTTTTTTAATCTCATTCATTTATTCTTTGTTCAATAGTTTGTCATATCGGCAGAGATGCAGCGGCGCTTACCATCTTCTGCTGTTGGCGCGTTGCAGGCGAACGTTAAGTTGAGCCTGGCGGCGTTGCAGCTGACGAATTTCTTGGCGAAGTCTTACAATATTTTGGGCACGTTTACGGTTGACTTGCTTGCGACGGTTGTTCTTGTGCCTCTGGTTGCGACGACGGGACTTATTCAAGCGTTTGCGCAGGCGGCGATTTCTGTTGCGTTGTCTGTTGGAACGTTTACGGTTCTTAACGATACGACGACGGTGTTTGTTGCGGCGTTGGCGTTGGCGCTGCATTTGGCGACGACGCCTCAAACGTTGTTGCCTACGACGGCGACGCAGGCGAGCGGGACGGGCACGAGCGGCGCGACCGTATTCCTCAAAGTCGCTTTGTGGGCCATCGAATTTTTCAAGATCGCCGGCATTGTTGTTGACCAATTCGTAGACATCATCATCATCATCATCATCGGCAATAACATCCTCCTCAGCGTCATCATCAAAGTTGTTAGCGATAAAGTTGCGGGCATCATCATCATCGTCATCATCTCTGAAGAGTCCGGAATCTGGAGTGAGTGGTGGTTCTTCTGGTGGTGTAACTGGTGGTGTTGCGGGTGGTGTTGCAGGTGGTGTTGCTGGTGGTGTAGCTGGTGGTGTAGCTGGTGGTGTTGCGGGTGGTGTTGCAGGCGGTGTTGCTGGTGGTGTTGCAGGTGGTGTTGCAGTTGGCGTAGTTGGTGAAGTGGGTGATGTTGGTGAAGTAGGACTTGTGGGCGTTGTTGGTGTAGTGGGTGTTGTTGGTGTGGTGGGTGTTGTTGGTGTAGTGGGTGTTGTTGGTGTGGTGGGTGATGCAGTTGTCGTTGTAGTGCCATATTTCAAACTCCACTTATCCAAGAAGCGTCCTTCATTGCCGGAGTTTGTACGCTTGACATCTCGTGCAGCTGCAAAGTAAAAATTTCAAAGAGTAATGTTTTAACTGCCTTTTCATAACAACGCATAAGAATCATCGTCACTTACAAGTAGTTTCCAGTGCCACTGCTGCCACAAGCAGCAGGACTAAGCCCAAGCGTATCACGCTCATTTCAGATCGTAGATCGTAAAGCTTTCAAGGAATGCAGCTCAAAAAGATGAGAATTCGAATTATGAATGTGATGTTTGTGCGGTGAGCTGTGCTGGTTGATTCTACTCCAAGTTTGAGATACCGGGAGTGGACTGTCTTATCACCAAAATGCCAGCGACTTTTATACAGATCGAAACATCAGAAGAGCTCTCGATATCTATCGCATGCTTAGCATAAAACTAAATCATTTCACAGCTTTAATTAATGCCACATAATTTCCATAAAAATGTAGCATAAAGTTTAGAACAAAATGAATGAAATTATAAATTTGCATTAATTTCGCGATGTGATGCGATGCGGTGCCAGAAAATCGAGCAAAGAATATTTTCAACGCGGACAGATCATAAATTACCATAAATAACCCATTGACCCTTTGTGTGAACTTACGACTTTGTGTTGCCGATTTCGTGGATTTTGTTCTTGTTTAACTGGCCATTTCACACATGTCTAACATGTAAGTTAATTATCATATTAAGAGGTTAACAAGTTAGTAACAAATACAACAGTTAGTTCGATAAAAACTATGCTATCGTCAAGCGATCGTCAATGGGCGAATTCCAACACAATTTTTACCAACGCCGCGGAGGAGATTAATTCAGATAATTCATAAATAATGGAATTGTACTTTTTTAAACTTAAGTCGAATATTTATAAAGTACTTCTGTAAAACTTTTATGCTGAACAGTTTTGGAATACAATCTAAAAATTTTTGAAAAACTGCAAATAAAAAAAAATTTGATCTAACAATTTTCTTTCTATAAAAATCTTAGCTGAAAGTAGCAAAAATTTCAAATATGAAAAGCAATATTCTGTTATATGTTGAAAAACTTTGCCTAAGTTAAAATTCGAAATCATTTCATTGCATAACTACTTCAAACTGGAAGCTGTTAGTTAGATTAGACTATTCAGCTTTACTAGTCTTCAAAAACTTTTATCAAAGTAATGATTATGAGAAGTTTAAATGGATTATTGCATGTCTCACAACCTTAGCTGATACCTAAAGCAAGAAAGGTTTTAGCTGGTCAACCAGTCAACTTAATAAATTAGGCCATATTTTTTTTATTTTGTTCTTTATTCCTTTTTGTTTTAAATTTGTTGTTCGTTTTACAACTTTTGTGGGTCATCATACTTAAACATTCATCCTGATGGTTTTACGACCAGATCCACGTCTGAAGCGGCGAATTCTATTGTTGTTGCGAATGCGTTGGCGTCTGTGTTGCTTACGGATTTGCTTGCGGCGGCGGCGAAGTTGTTGGCTACGACGTTTGCTCTTCTGTTTGTTCATGCGACGGCGGCGATTGCGTTGACGTTTGCGCTGTTGCACTCTGCGTTTGTTTTGGCGACGACGGCGCTGACGCATTGCATTGCGGCGCACCTTCTTGTTGAAGCGTTTTTTCGTTTGGCGACGTTTCATACTCTGTTGACGGCGTTTTTGGGTTGCACGGCGGCGATGTTGTGCTTGCAATTGAGTCTGGCGTTGCAGACGTTGACGCAACAGTTGATTTTCACGCCGAGATCGTCGCATCAGGCTTTGTTCACGGCGCCACTGTGAAGGACTGGCGCGTGCGGCACGACCCAGTTCTGAACTATCAATTATGTCAGAAGCAGGCGCAACAAATGATTCATCATCGTCATCGTCGTTTTCAGGTTCTAGTAAATCGGAGTCGTCATCAGCTTCCTGCGAATCTGAATAAAGCTCCAAATCTTCGTCAACATCGTTATCTGCATCATCATCGAGGGATAAATCGTCGTCGTCATTGTCATCTATAACAGATCTCTCAAAACCTGAATCCGGTGTGTCTACTGGTGGGTCTACTGGAGGCGTCACTGGTGGCGTCGCTGGTGGTGTCGCAGGTGGCGTCGCTGGTGGTGTTGCGGTTGGCGATGTTGTTGGCGATGTTGTCGGCGATGTTGTCGGCGATGTTGTCGGTGATGTTGTGGGTGACGTTGTTGGTGACGTCGGTGATGTCGGTGTTGTTGGCGTAGTCGTGCCCGTTGTTGTTCCTGTTGTGGGTGTCGTAACAGTTGTTGTGGTAGGGGCAACTGTCGTAGTCGTAGTGGTAGTCTTGAATTTGTTTAAAAATCCAGAAGTGAAACGTCCCTCGGCGAAGACATTTTCGTGACGACCCACCGGACTTCGACGCTGCTGGCTAAATACCTTCTGAATATCCCGAGCGGCTGTATGACGAAATAAAATTGTTTTAATTATGATGCTCCTGTTTTAATAGCAATGTAGTAGGTCTTGTCTTACCGGTCACTTGAAGCGATACTGCCACGATAAGCAGAAACGCTAAACTCAACTGAAGGATCTGCATGTTGTTCTAAATTCACTTTGGATTCTTTCTAAGTTTTGTTCACAAATCTTAAAATTTTGCATTCATCCACTCCAAGACCGCAAGTCTGGACGATACTGACTTTAGATAGATTCTAGCCCATTATATATACCAAAAACTGATATTCAATAATCTGCCAAAATATTGTTCTCTCCGTTTGAACTAATGATGGATTCTTCTCTAATAACCCTGGGGCATGTCAAAGTTCCACGCAGCGAAGAAGAGCAACAAACACCAATCCGCTAATGGACCTTCCCATTCAACCTAAAAATACATTGAACAAAACCAAAACCCATTTGCAAAAAATACGAAAAAAAAAATTGACAAATAACATTAATTCTTCTTAACAAAAACCTTCAGGAGAACTAATTCTCAAAAGAAATTTCTTCCAACTTGCCAAAGCGTGTATCAAACTTAGTTAGTCTTTGTACCCCCCGGGTCAATTTGCTGTCACTTTTCTAGCCACATCAATGGAATAGTATGAAAGACTGTCTAAATCGTCTTCGCTTTGCTACTTTTCGTTGATTGATCACTTCCATTCGTCAGTGTCTGTTATTAACTTCGACACTAAAATCGTCTTCTAATCGCTAATCGCACACAAACACAAACATTTTCACAAAATAACTTCAGTTTTTTTTTACTATGTTTGAAATGTCGCCAAATTCTTTTCTAATCAAAATAATTGTAAAAATATAATTGAATTTTAATTTTTTTAAAATAAGTAATATTATTTAACTTTCAGGATAAGTACCTCGACTTGCCATGTGAATGTTTGTGGATACTTAAGCGTGTTGGGTGCTTACCTAACCCCGCTTAAGTAAACCGAGACACAAATATGTATCATCGTGATTAAAAAATATATATGCTTAATTATAACAACTACAATTTATTTGAAAATAAATATTTAAGTTTCTTTAAATAAATTTGATATTTAAAATTAATGCACAGTAAAGGAAATCGATATCAAATAAAAATAAATTGGCAGATATAGATATTATCAAAATCCTTCAACCTAAAATTAATAAAACTTGTTTTAGTAGTAATTTTCTGCCAGAGAATATAAAATTCTCATTAGTTTTATTAATATATTTACTTTTTAGGTTTCTCTTTTCATATTAATAGTTTGCTTTGGATTTATTTACTTTTTTTTTAATTCTACAAATAAATGTCTTCCTTGTTCTGAAATTTAATATTAGCCTAAAGAATAATCAAAAAATATCACACTTCTATATAATACTCCAATCTATAAATATAATTCATGGAATTCATATGACCTTTCGCATTTAATCAGTCTTCATAAAATTTGTCGCCAAATGAGTTTGGACCGCACTTAACAATTCCAATCGTTGCTTCACATAGAAGCCCAGTTAAAAGGATTTTGCAACTTTTACTCTTGAAAACCAACTTTTTTAAATTTCGGTGACGGTCGAACAGAAAAATCTTAATTTTATCTTCCCTGTAGTAAACGAATCTCTACAATTCTCAGCGAGCGGTTCAATTCGCTCGTTGGTTCTAAAGCATACAGACAAAAAAAAACAATAAAATGGGAATTGGGTTATAAACCAGAACGATCAAGAGGATAAGTAGTAATAAAAAAAAGAAAAATTTTTTTTATATTCTGATTTTGCAAATTCCGTTTTATCGATATTGCCTCAGTTGTAATTTTTTTATTTCATTCCCAAAGTGTTGTAAAATATAAACCAAACTTGTATAAAAATTAACAAAAGAAAAACTTTTTATTAAAAGGACTTGAGTTGGAATGATTTTTTATTTGATTTTTCATTAATTTTCCAAACGAAGTTTTATAACAAACTGACCAAAATTTCTTGTAATACATACATTATAAATATATATAAACATAAAAAATTGATTTTTTACATTTTGAAAACCTTTCAATTGATACCAAATTTAACATATTAAAAATGTTTTTTTTATCTACTCACAGATAATTATTGTTCCTTTAAGTTGATACTCGCAGAAAAAAAATTATATAATTGATTTTATTATATAGTAAGATTTGTTTTTGTTCATTATATTTTTAAGAAAGTATTATGAGGATTTTAAGCAATTTACTGTTGGTTATTCACTGCAGATAGTAACCGTTGTTTGTGCCGGAAGTCACTTTTCATATTATTTCCTACTTATATAAGCCAACTTGTGTTGTACTTTTCTTGTGAATCCACTTAAAGTGCGTTTAAATTGAGGTACTCGTATTCGATTTTCTGTAGATTTAAGTTAATCGAAATAATATAAATTTACGTTTCAGAAAATACATTGCGCCAACAATTTCTCTTTAAATTTGTGATCATTATGATCAGATCAGAATTGCATATGCATATATACGAGTACTTCACCACTCACACTATGGTATATTAAAAAGCGATACAACGTACAAATTGTATAAAAAAGATTTTATTTTTAAATTACAAGCGATATTACATTAACTAAAATTAAGAAATAAATATTTTACAGCGAGTGTTCTCGGCGTTTTATGCAGCTGGTGCGGCATCTTGCTCTTGATTTTGGTCGTCCCTGGCCATGTTATTTTCGTTCTCATTCTTGTTGACGCGCTTTTGATTTCTGTTCTTGTTCCTCCTGATTTTGTTGTTTCCCCTCAAAGATGAGGCCTTACGTTTTGAATTCTTAGCGCCCTGATTTCTGTTTGACTGACGCTTGCCAGACTTTCGAACACCATTTTTACCGTTATTGTTGTTACGACGTTTCAATGATGACGGCTTTCTGCTGTTCTTTCTATTGCTGTTTTGCAAATTCTTACGCTTAACGTTATTTCGGTTGGGAGACTGTCGGCGCGATGTATTGCGTCGTTTGACGGACTGATTGTTTTGTTGAGTGCGCCTCACCTTGTTGTTAGAATTTCGCCGACGGACGCGCTTACGACGACGTATAGCGCGCTCTTCAGCAACGGCTTCTTGCTCATCCTCTTCGTCCTCGTTCAACTGTTTTAAACCAACTGCCTGACGCCCGCGTTGAACCTTTTGGCGCTCATGGAAATAATTGAGTTCACGTGCCAGACGTTGCTAAAGTGAAATTAAAATGTAAACGCCAATTGGCCAATTGTTGGTTGCTGCAACAAAAAACTTACCATGCCTGGCTGATTCATCAGTTCAGCGTCTTTTCCCGAAAGATCTTTGATAGCTTCCATGACTTCATATTTTGCGCCAGGAACTTGCTTATCATTGAATTCATCAATTTTGTCCTTGATTTTTTCTGCATCCATATCATCTTCAGTATTATCGACCATCAAGGCAGGCACAACATTAATTTGTTCCTTATTTTCACTGGCAGACACATTGTTCACTTCAATGTCTGCATCTAAAATTTACAAGAAGCAGTAAATATATATTTTTAAATTAATTATTTTCTTAGTTGTTTTAGAATAAAACAACTTTGTGATCTAATCGATAGTCATATTTTTCGAGAGTTTATGAGTATCTACCTGCGAATACGTCGCCAGCTGTAAGCAAAGCAAACAGCGCCACAAGTAGCCAATTGCATTTCATTTTGGTGGTTAATCGGTCCTTCACTAAACCTTAGCACACGTTTACCTATCAAAACGATATGCGAACCGATGTCAGGTATGTTATGCTCTTATATAGACTCGGATAGTCTAGTTAATTTCTCGCGCATAATTAATGCCGTTGCTTTTGTCATTAAATGTGAGGAGAAAATATCTTTAAGATTTGGCATGCTGAATTGTTCAAAGAAAGTGGGAATCTTGTGCAGACGCGATGAGAGAGGTCGTGAGGTCAACATCAAAACGGAAAGAATAGCTACTCAAAATTTCACCTATACACTAAACCGGCTTGATTAATGGCCCACATACAAATATATGCAAATATGTCGAGATCCGATGTAAGCTTTCACCTAAAGTATTGTGCTTAGGATTGGTTGGCTCCGTTATACTCATAATATCGCCGTAGTTTCCCAATGAATCAGTTCATTTCAAGAAATTGTTATTTACTTATAGTTAATAGAACTTGAAAATAAGTAACTTGAACAAAATATAAGTTATAACCTTAAACTGATTGACTTTCGATACCTTCAAGTGGTGTAGTGGACAAAAATAAAACTCCAAATGAAATGTTGTTTTTTCTTTTATATCACATTTATTTCAGCATTATCATGGTCGTTCAAATTTTCACTAATCTCTATAATACTAATGTACAGACAGGTTGTGTGAAGGTATCCTGCTTAACCTTGGATTCTTACAGGGCGGCTTGTGCGCTTGACGCCACGACGACGGTTGTTCACATTTCCCGGTCGAACGACGCGCACATTTTGACGTCTGTTGACTCCACGGCGGCGATTGTTGACCACACGACGATTGTTGACCACGCGACGAGTTTTGTTGTTACTGACACGACGTTTCTTATTGACACCACGACGGCGGACATTGCGACGCGAGCCCTTGCGGCGGCGACGCACAATCACACGATTGGCGCGCTCCTCTGGCGTTTCATCGACTGAACGCTCCATCAGTGCTACCACACTGCCATCGGGGATGGCATCCAATGCGGCACGGGGCACCAAAAGCGCTGTCTTTCCAGTCTTTTCGTCGACAACGCTTTGACCTTCGATTTCGATGATGCCATCGGGTACCATAATAGCGCCAGCATGTTCACGTGGGACCATCATTTGGGTGGGCTTAGCATTCTTCAGGATCATTTGCAAATTGGTTGGTCGCTTGTTCGTTGTCATCATTTGTTGGTTTTGGACAGAGATGTTGAAATGCTCTTCACTATCTTCGTCGTCATCTTCGATTTCTTGATCATCATTCTCGATGTCATCGTCGTCGTCGTCATCGTCATTAGCATCAGCAATGGAGAATAGGGGAGTGTTTCTCTGGCGCATGTGCTTTAATTTAGGGGCCAACTGCTCCTCATCATCATCGTCATTGGCTTGTTCATTATCTTCATCATCATTATCATCATCATCATCGGCGGCACTGTTATTATTCGAATTATCATACTCATCGTCATCGTCGGCGTCGATTACCTCGAAACCTTGCACCAACGCTCCGCCAGAACGACCGTGTGGTACACTCAAGAAGAGGTAAGGATGTTTCTCCGAAACCAAGCCATTATTGCCGGCAGCAAGGCCACGTCTTTGTTGAACACGTGGTTCTAGAAATTAGCAAAGACATAGACAATTTAAAATAATTTTATATTCAGTTTTTCCAAAACATCCCCTATTTTAGATTTTTAATTTAATTTAATTTTTAAAATCAATACGAAAGAAGCTATTTTTATTGTTCTCAACTTTATCTTTCAATGACAAATGAACTTTTAAAAATCTTCTAAGCTGAAGATCCCTTAATACGAATGTCAGGGTTCCTGTTTGAACTCTTCATAAGTATTTCGTAAAATATTGCCAACCCACCTGCACATGCCAAGGCCACGCATAATAGCAGCACTACACCTGCAAACTTAAACATCGCGGACTTCTTAAATGCTTACAATGATTGATCTATTTACGAGCTATGAAATTGCCAACGAAACTGTGCGAGTCAAAAGTCCTAATTGTACGCAGAGTCTCACCGAACTGTAAAGCTGCCTCAGAATGTTTTTCGTTTTTATGCAAAATCTACCAAGAAACCAAGAACTAAGCTAACAAAGAACAAATACTTTGACAGCGCTAACAATATCTTCCGTTTCTGCAATTTCATCTGTGCTCTTTTCTTCCACTCATCTCATCCCATCTTAGTTCGTTGAAATTATATTCTAACGGGTCAGCACAAATTTTATTCTAGCTTGACATATCTGCCGTCGGGGTATTGAGGCCGACGAAGCATTGAAATTTTTGTTTTTGCTGTTGATCTGATCTCTGGTCAAGTTCACTGACCGCCCCTAAACCTAAATACAAATCAAATAAGCAAAAATATTCTGAATACATCAGAACTATTGGATGACTTTTGCTACCTATGGCCTATCATGGCTGATGGCAAAAAAAAGGTGCTGAAACGCTTGTGTGACCGCAATGACTTTTTGCTCGGCTCTAGCCATTCTTGTTCTAGCGCTTGTTCATGCCTATCGCTCGGAAACACTTGTTATGGCTGAGTTGGACGCTGTCAATAATGCCCACGGCAAGCAGCAAACGCCGACAACAACACAAACAATTTCATATTTGGCAAGAAAATAGAAATGCTGATACCCAAGTGGAAGCTTGTTGGTTAGCAGAGGATCGTCATTGGGTATGTTAACCTTTTGGCGTTTATTTGCATACTGTGCTACGTGAATGGATTCAGCCTGTTCTTAAGTGTTGTTTTGGTTCAAATCATTTTGGAGGTTTATTCAAATAAAGGCTGATTTTTTACCGAGTCAAAATTGCTCCATTGTTGATGTGTTATTTTAACTTCAATTAGAAATAAGTACATACTTATACATATGTATAATTCAATTAATATATTGTATTAATGCTGTGGTTGATACCTCTCAATATTAATTTGTTAGTTATGATTTTAAAAGTCTCCCGAAATTTAACATTTTGTTGCTTATTTAAAGATCAGAACAGTTACATACTAAATACCTTATTTTACGGATACAAAAATTATTTTAATTTAAATTGGATTGAAAGTATTTTGCATCTTCTTTAAATATATGATCGGAACTTTTGTTTTACACAATTTTAAGCCAAAATTGTGTATTGTTTCATTTCAAAAGTTCTAAAATCATGCGTAGAAGAAGATTCTACATGATTAGTTTTTCGGCATGCCAAAGTTGTTGTTGACCCCTTTGAAATAGCGGCTTTTAGTATTTTTAGCCGCGCCTTACTTTCTGCTAACCATTTTAGGTCAAATGGCTGTGGTGAATTAATCGCACAATTCTATTTATGAATGCTGCTTCAAGTTTTAATGAATATGCAAATAGACATAAAAATTAAACAGCGGCTAGTTTTTGGAATAATGTATGAGGAGGATTTAGGAATGTCGGAGAAATCGCAGCGTGAGTTTAAAGTTCACTGAACGAAGAAATTAAAGAAATTTCGAAAATCTCTGCTTTTATGATATGTAGTAATGTTGCTACTTTATTGCGCAGATTAAATTTCAATTTTTAATGAAGAATTAGTTTACAGTAACTAATACGTCTGGAACTGCGATTTGTTTTTGTTGGCTGCCAGTTTCATTTGCAGGGCTTCATTAATTTTTATTTGCGGCTTAATTGATCATTCACCTCAATAATGGCAACTCACAACTGAATAATTAATTTGAACTCAAATGAACCAGCATTACCTCTTCCAACCTATTCAGCGTTAAATACACACCTTCGGGCTATTATTATTATTCAATAAGAAAATAAAGGAAAATAAAAAAAGATCAAGTAGCGTTAATGACAATTTTCAAACATAAAATACGCGCGGGCATTGAATTTTTTTTCACTCTTATCAAAACTTTACTTTTGGCAATACGAATATTGCCAGTAATCATGCTTCGGTATTGATTCTTCTAAAACCGGGAACACTTCTAATTCACATGTCTGTGGGTAAAGTTGTTAAGATTATGAACAATATTTGGTATTCAAAGTCACTTTTAAAAAACTTTTTGAATAAATCTCTTATCAGTGAAGTAAAAAAATATTCAATTCCTCTTGTGGAAAATAGTTTATAAAATCCTTCTTACCAAAAAGGATTGCATTAAAGCGGAATTACACTTTCATTATTATTTGTGAACGAGTAACTGGAGTTATCAAAATCAATGTAAAGCGGGTAACCCAGCTTTTGATTAACTTTATATAACTTGCTAATGTTCAGAGTTATTACAAATAAACACAAGATATTTCTTCTTTAATTTTATTTAACAAAACTAATTATTTTCTACTATCCGTATAAGTTTTCAAAAATATAGTTCAACCTCAAAAAGTATCGCATGGATGTTAATGAGACTAACCAAAACGTAACTCAGTAATATTGATAAATGAAAACATTTTCTATTATCCTGTTGTTTAAAAGTTTAATAATAATTTTATAAATTATTTGCTTTATGGGTAGGTACAACTTTATAGTATAAACAAATCAGATGTAAAGTTATTAAACGGGAGTTTCTTGCCAGCTGTTTTTTCTGCATGGACAATTCAACGTCACGTATTCAATTTTAATATTCTTTCAAATTTAATAACCAGTTAAACTCAGCGGAATTTAAAGTTCAATAAGCCAATTTGACAGGTAAAATATTTTTGATAATTAAAAATATAACGGTACATAAGAGGCCTATTGTCATTAATATGTTTTAACAACAACAACAAGCCATTAGGTGCCATTGAACCTAACATAGCTACTTTTCGTTGAACTTTTTGACCGACCTAATGAACGATCGCTTCCAAAACGCTCAAAACGGGTTTTCGATATAAATCCGAAAAAGAAGCGTTAAATCTGTTGAATTCATTAGAATATGTGAATATCTACAAAAAAAAAAGAAAAAAATTGATAAATTTAAATGAAATTTTTTGAACGTGGGGTCAAATCGCTAAATTCGAATTGATTGTATTGTTTTTGTTTGTTTCATAGCGTAAATAACAACAACAAAAATTAATGTGCAAAAACGCTCACAAAATATTTGTGTTAGTGGGTTAAGAACAAAAACAAGTTTTCGCAACTTTAGATAATTTAAAATATTCTTAACGAAATACTAATATGTATGTAGACTGTGTGACTTGCTCCTTTCGAGCTTGACACTCACCTCCTCCAAGTAAGAAAAATACTTCGATAAACATCAACAAGAAAACAATCAATTACACAATTTATTTAAATTATTTTATTTAAAACTACAAGTTCTTAACATATGTCATCAGTGCCTACGCGTCTACTTTAGCCTCAGCTTCAGAGACCACATCTTCTTGGATCACAGCTTGTTCTACCACTGGAGCTGGAACGACTTCAGCAACAGCAGGCTCAACCATTTTGGTGGCTTCTGTTGGTTGAGGAACAGCTGGCATGGCCTGTTCGGGATTTGATGATTGTGGCTCATTTGCATCGTTGATAATTTCAACTGGTATGAGTTGCTCACCATTAATAGATTTTTGCTGTTCCAAACTTACTGTATCAACACTTTCGGGCTGTTCTAGAGAACGTCCACTCTTTCGCAGAGCAAAGCGTCCACGGTTTAACAGCTCAAAGATCGGTTGACGACCGCTGATCTGCACATAGCGCGCATCGCCGTAAACTGGTTTCACATGGCGCGTCAAACCAGGCTCATTGTCCTCGCCGACGATAATGTATTCGTTATCGGTTGTATGCATTTCGTTAGTGTTTGTCGAAGTAGCACTAGATTGCATTGATTCCATTGCGGCTTCATCGGATTCGTTGGGTGTATCTATGGACTCTGTCATGGCAGGTGCTTTCTCGACAATTGTGGCTGGACGTATACGTTGTGTCTGACCGCCTTTGGATGCTATGAAAACCGGTGTACCAGCGGGAACTTTATTTGCTGTGGTTGAAGTACGCGATGGCGGTATTCTGGGTGGTTTGAAAATGTCCATGAGAGAAGCATCGGCCAGCAGAGGTACAGCATCAGCAGTTATCGCAGGACGATTCTTACGGCGATTGGGATTCTGCATTGTATTGATGGCGTTCTGGGGTATGTTCAAAATCAGCGGTTTCGATTGAACTCCTTCGGTGATCGAAACAAGCTCATTTGGCGGTGAAATGCCCAATTGGGACCATGGAATAGTTATATACTGTGTTGGACGTCCCTTACGCTTGAGCGGTACGG
Organism: Suillia variegata; assembly: GCA_949127995.1. NCBI lineage: Eukaryota > Metazoa > Arthropoda > Insecta > Diptera > Heleomyzidae > Suillia > Suillia variegata. The sequence goes on along the minus strand of OX421846.1, from coordinate 42,618,823 downwards.
TTAATGGTGGCTGTGGAAAAGCACCAAGCTTGCTTGGCTTCTTTACGACTTTCTTAACGTATTGATATTGTTGGGCATTGTTTTGCAGTGGAATGGCTGAGTTAAAAACTTCGGGTGCTACGTAGAAAGTCTGTCCATTACGGTTGATCAAAACTGCAGCTTGCTGGCGTTGGCGCTTAGTGGTTTGCTGTGGCCGACGTTGGCCAGTTGCAACGACATCTGATGGCGAAAGACCCTGTGCCAATTGACGTATCTGATTAATGATACTTTGCTGACCACGCTGTATGAAGCCCGACTGAGTCTGGGAACGTTTCGTTGAAGGACGTACTTCTTCGTAGTAAAAATGTTCAACATCCTCTGCGTTTTCATCATCGTCGGATTCGGGCTCACTGTTGTCCTCATCATCAATGAAACCATACTTCTGGGTAGCAGTTAGACGACGTTTAGGTTGTGATTTACGTGTGTTCTGTGGACGTTTTCGTTGTTGATTGCCCTGAGCTGGACGACGCTTGTTATTGACTGGCTTTCGTACTGGCTTTTCTTCCACCTCTGTGTCATCATCTTCCTCCTCTTCGCCTGACTGATCATTTGCATTATTATTTGAGTCATCATCGCTTTCTTCTACACTATTACTCTCGTTATTAGAGGTGTCATCATCTTCATGCTCGTAATCATCGCGATTATTGTTGTTATTATAGAAGAAGTCATCATCCTCCTCCTGTTCATCTTCCTCTTGAGAATCAAATCCAAAATTGTTATTATTGTTGTAGTTGTTGTTGTTATTGAAGCGATTTGGACGGTTTTGATTACGACGATTTGGACGATTGTTGTTAAAATTGTTTGGACGATTGTTAATTCGAATGATGGGTCTTCTTGTAGTTCTTCTATTGTGCTGGACTTGCACCACAACGTCTGGACGTATCGTGGTAGTTGTCGATGTAGTCGACGAAGTACGGACTGGTGTGTCCACCAAGCCGGGCAACTGATTGTTAAGCCAGCCAGTTACTGAACCAGCCAGCGAAGACACGGAACTGGACACTTGAGAACCTAAACCTTGACCTGTATTGAAACCAAACAATTGCCATGGCGAGGGTGTGGTTGAAGTACTCGCAGCTTGTCTACCAGCTGGTGCATCCTCTTCGGTTTCAGTGACCCTAGGCTTGAAAGCAATCAATGGGTGGATAATAAAGTCGGCAACTGTGTGACGTTGCGCAGCGGGTTTATCTGCTGATTTCATTTCTTCGGGATCCTTTTTAGCGACTGGTGGTTTCTCAGTAGAGCTACTCACTTCAGCATCTAGAAATGTGTGTGTATTAAATTGGTGTCAATGAGTAACTCTAAACTTAAAAATTTCAACACTCACCAATCATTGCTAGATCAGCAATTGGGGACTGCGTTGATTCCTCCACATGCTCCAACTCCATGTCACCTGACGCGACATGCGTCGCAAGGATTGCGACGCATATGCACAGTAAATATTTAACATTCATTGCTGCTTAGTCAGTCAGAACTCAGAACATAATCCACTGGTTCCCGGAGTAATATATCAAATTATTGCGACAAGTCGGTGCCGCCCTCGGAATAGTCAAAGGTACCTAATTAGAAAATTGTCGTAGCTGCTGAAAAATTACCCTGCCTGACACTTCTTTTGACACGCAAAACTTTAGATCAACTGGTCGAGCGTGCGCATGAACAAGAGCTTTTTATCTGGCGTACAATTTTGTTGTTGGATTTCTGTATTTCAAACAAGCCAATATCTACCACTTATCGCTCCGTATGTTTTGACGTTCTGAACCATGCTTTGAGTTTGATTCGGGTCAGAGGCAGCGGTTGTTGCGGTCTTGCTTATAGCGTTTTAATGATTTTGTTGTTGCGCCGCCATTTTTCTATATGCTCTTTGGCGTTAGCTGTTCTTGTTGTTTTAGACATAAGCCACAGTAGCTTTGTATTAGAGAACAGCTAACAAAATATAATAAGTCTCATAAATAAATATTTCGAATGCTCACTAATTGACTAGCGAAGCGGTTAGTCTTCCGACAACTTTTTTCTGTATCTTAATGTTATTGGATTAAATTTAAATAGTTTGAAAAGGTCACTATTTGTATTTCAATTTCTTTAGATTGTTCCAAATTATTTCAATACACTTTTTATTAATTACAACTCTTTTAATTCAGAGAACATCCTTTAACGTTAAGCTTTTCTAAAAATTACTTTCAACATCAATTCGTAAGAAAGCAAAATAATAAAAATATTTACTTAATACTAACGGGTACATCAAAAAAACTTTATTGAAAACTTATTTAAAAAGTATTTATTTCAAATACAAATTTTGTAGTTGAGAATCTTCGAAATTACAGCTTGAAAAATTTTCTGTAAAAGAAAAATGTTTTTCCTCTCTTCGTTTTTTAAATACTTTAGTTTAGTAAAAAAGAGTTTTTACTAAAATTGGTTTATGAATAATGGCGAATCGTGCTTTGTTGGCTTTGTATTTCTCCCGATAATAATTTTTCGAACTATTTTTTTAATTGGTGACCACAATTTTTAATTACAAATGTGTATTCCACCAAATCGTTATAATTTAAACGTACTGTGCATCACTTGGTAAGCTGTGGCGAAATCCTACGAATTCTTGTCATAAATTTTCAAAAGTTGACCCAAAAACTTTCAACTTTGACATGTGTATTAGAGTGGATCAATTTCTCAAACTAGTGTTTCACATTAATTAATTAGTTAACAAATTATGGTAAATAAAAAAATTAATAATAACTAATATTGAGAATTATTATTCGAACTCAAGATCCTTTAAGTAAAACTTTTCCGCTGATCGGAAAGCTGTTTAGGAAGCTGCTACTCTTTCATCTTCGGCGACCGAAATTGCAGTTCAAAATTTTCGATCCTTCTTAAGTTAAATTTTCATTTAGAATGTAAAGGAAATATTCACTACTAAAACAATTATTTCCACAAAAGAAAATCTGCAATCTTTAATATTTTTATTGTTGTTTTTACTGCTTGATCTCGAACAACAATTTTCATTAAAACAACTTTTAAGATCTAAAAAACTTAATTTTTTAAATAGTAATAAATTCCACAAATAGAACAATTTTTATCAAGAATTTCTCATTTTTAATTTTGGTTTTTCAAATTTAAAACTGGAATTCGTTCACACATATCGATCGTCTCTAGTGATGATTTGTCTCAGTAAGCATGATGATTTGTTTGGAAAGTGTTCCTTCCATGCTCTGTGGTCGATTATCAGACTCAACGCTTTTTCTAATGAAAAATACTAATCGACCAAATATTGCAATTTTTTTTCCATATTTAAAGTTCATCCGAAGAACTTTCTAATTTTATTATTATTATTTCTAAGTTAAATTCTTGATCTAGAGGATTTACTTCAACTTGAATGAAAGAAAAAATGTTATGCAACAAATTAGTCCAACATGACTTCGAAATTAAAAAAAAATCCCGTGGTGCGCCCTACTTGGTGCTAAGCACTAACATAAGTTTCTAATTGCCAGCAATTCGACTTTTGATTTTTATCTAGTGCCGCCAAATGTTAAGATGATGAGTTTTTTGGTGTTTATTTTTGAATTTCTATTTCTACTAACTTATACGAGATAATTGAAAGTGATGAAATCAAATGAAAGTATTCCCAATGGGCAGAAATTAAGTTTGAAGTTTTCCATCGTGTCGTCAATAAATCTCATTCGCATATTCTTAATTAGCAAAGTTAAGATGAAAGTTGACATTTTGTTTATAAATTTAAAAATTTGACCTTTTACTCTCGAAAGTACAAAATTAGCTTTCAAAAATGTTTTCACTTGGACCGTGTCCTAATTAGCAGCTACTCGTGGGCTTCTGTTTGACCTCATGATATAAAAATTTTGCATATTACTGAGGATATCATCACCAACCAATGCTGATTAAAATATGTTTTTTTAATTAAGAAGCGATAAATATTTCAAACATTTCACTATTTATAATCCTAACAAACTTTCTAAATCGGTCCAATCAGATCAATAAATTAATTACCAGAGTTGGGAACAATTAATCACTGATAGAACATGACAATTTTGTTAATTACAATTGAAAAAATCCAAATGAAATGATTACTGAGTATCATTTTTTTATTTGAGTAATAAAAATATTATCAATGAAAACTTAATTTCATTCGCATTATAATGTTTGTATATGCTTAAATCGATAAGAAATTAATTTTCAACTAAGGGGACTCCCTCTGTGGGCGCTCTAAAAGGGATTACTTTCACTCTTTAAATATATTGCATTTATGAATCATTTCATTACTTTTGAATTTTTCTATAATAATTACAAAAATTCGATTTTTTAATAATGTTTTCAATTCTAATGAAATCTGCGTTTCATTACAAGAATATCATTAATTAGTAATGATATTCATACCAGATAGATGGAATGACTAACATCCGGACAGACATTAAATATTATATAATTTGAGTAATATTGCATTCATGTGCTTCTATGATCTTCGGTTTGAGCTGTAATTAAACTTGCAAAATGACTTGCCGCGAGCTAAAGCGCAATAACAATTAATATTCTATAGCACAGTGGACAAAGCATCCAAACTGACCCCGATGAACTCTGCAAAAATGTATCCCAAAAGGCAATGTTGTCTTCGCATGATATTAGTTTGTGAATCTTGATTTCCGTTGCTCTTGGCCAGAATTTATTCACTTCTAAGCCATTGTGTAAAATTAATTTTTGATTCTTATTAACTTTTGACCTAAATGCAAATTTCTTTTTGTCTGATTAACGGCTGAATGCCATGTATATAAATATGTTTATACATATGAATGGTTCCAAACTAAACCAGCATAAGTCTAAAAACTCCGTGTAAAAATTCTCAAAGTACTTCCATTATTAATTTTGTTAGTACTATATTTTTATTTCAGACTTTTTCGCGTTCTAAGCTGTAACATATGCAAAGCATCAACATGAAAAATTGTTTTACTTGACTTAGACAAGTTTGTGTAGAGTGGAGGTGTTATTATTGGCAACATCTAAACGTTTTAGCGGAAACTCAATAACCTGGTCAACGACTCTTTTTCACAGATTGAGAGTTGGCGTGGCTCTGTTTGGTGGGTTGAATTTTCTTAATTCCCAACAATAGTTTTGTTCGAAAAAAAAAACACACACGCACACACGAAAGTCACTCGGATTAGCATAATTAAAGATATGATAGTCTTCTTTAAAATATTGTTGTGGTTTCTTTTTGTTGTTATTTTTGTGTGTGTTTTTTATTTCATTTTGGGTAAGTAATTTCTCACCGTTTGACGTCGCTTTGCGTGCATTCTGCTTTGGTGTTTTTGCGATGTTTTGCACTCCAGTTCCACAATATAAAGTCATTGACTATTCCGCTGTTAGAACATTTAATAATCGCGCTTTAGCTGAGACACATAAACACGGCTGGCTCGTAGTGTCATTAGTTTGTTAAACGAATCGTGTTAGTAACTGTTGGAAATAGAAGAAATTAGCTGAAATGGGTGTTAAGTTTGTTGTTGGTATTGCGGCAGTCATCTTGGTTTTGGCGTGTGCCATTGAAGGTGAGTTTGAAGAAATGAAGTATAAACAATTAAATATATAATATTTGTTTTTGTTTAATAACATTTCCGATTAAACATTTGCGTATTATTTTTCAGCTCGCCACGTCGCTTATCGCACCCATCATGATAATGAGGATGAAGTTTCAGCTGCTGGTCGACGTCCTCATCCAGCATCCGTACGTAGCGGACTTGCGAAATCGCACAAACAAGCGCGCGTATTTCCCGGTGCTGTGGCCATCAAGAAGCTCGTCTTGCTCAAATTCAAGAAGATCATTCCAATTTCATTGATCGTACTGAAGTCGAGCAACGAGAACGAAGCTGAACTGGTGCCCGTCTATCCAACCTCAGAAATACCAGCCGACGTCCAGTTTATTCCAACTCCAAATGGTATTTCCGGACACAAGGATGTTCAGGCTATTGCCATACCAAATGATTTGCATCAACAACTGGAGTTGAACGGTTTGGCTAATGTCGAGAACATTCAAGCATTGTTGAATCACGCCGTCGAGGAGGAACAAGCAACCAACGTCGCAGCCGAGCAGGCTAACTCAATTGCCGTCATCGAACAGGTTAACAAGGATGATGATGAGTTGCTCAATCAAAAAGATGATGATGAGGATCAACTTTTGGAGGGTGTTGCCATGGAAAAGCCAGCAGCACCTGTTAGTGCTGCAACGCAGCTTAGGCGTCTGGCCGCCGAAGATACCGGTCGCGTTGGCCTGAAGACCTCACCTCAAACCACCGTCGAGGAGATTCCATTGTATTTGTATTCGGCTAAAGATGCGCCACAGTGGATCCACCGGGGCAGACAAACCGGTCGTCGCTATCACGCTTAAGCACACATTTTTGGGTATTTAATGGGCTATCTTATTTTACTATTAGACTGAATGTTACACTACGATAATAAATTTAACAATATTTAAACACTTTAATATTTTTTTTTAACTTATGAATTGTTAATAATTTTTTCTTTGAGCTAGAAGATTTACATTTCATGTTGTTTGTATGCTTAAAAATTGGCCAACTGTTGTTCCATGGGAATAGAATAATTGGTATATAACTACCAATAATAGCACTTAATAAAAACCAAAATGGTTTAAAAAAATTAATTTTATTATTATTATTAAGCTAATATTGCTCTTAAAATTTCTGGATAAATTTAACTCAGAAACAATACAACGGGGAGTAACGGGAATTTCCGTTAACTAATTACCTGACACATTTTTCTATTCAAAGCAGAACCCGGGCATCGCCGAGTACTACAAGCTTGTTGTTTTTAATAAAATTACAAATATTTGTTATATATAAAATGTAGTGTATATTTTATATTATATCTTAACAATATTTTATAACCTAAAGGACAACATAAAGTTGCTCCTCACAATGTCACAATAGAGCTACATCTATCAATCATCTTATCTTAAAACAAGTGCAGCGAGCGACACCTTCCGACCAATAGCTTGGTTCAAATAGATGCCGAGCAGCTACGCTACAATATTTACAAAATGTCCAGTCAAAAGTTTTCAGTTCAGGTATTAATAATAATTATAATAATAACAACAACAACAATATTCAACCTAATCCGAATACCGACGTTGGCACATAAATTGCTGAACGTCCAGCATTTCCCAATGTTGTGCCGACGCTGTTAAATATTCCGCCTACACCGCCATATCCAAAATTACCGTAACCTCCATATCCGCCATATCCACCATTTCCGCCATATCCGCCATATCCTCCATATCCGCCATAACCTCCATATCGCACACAAGGTGGAGGACCGTAATAGCCATAGTTGGTGCAAGAAGTGCAACAGTTAATGGGCGGAATTGGACGTGGTGGAAGCGGTGGTGGTGGCCTAACTGGTGGTGGTCTAATGGGCGGCGGCGGGTACGGGTATTGCGGTTGGCAGCAGGTCCCGATCTGAGGTTGTGGAACAATGACACAGCAGCGATTCTGCTGATAGGCTTCTAGAGTACAGGGCTGTACGCAACCCGACAAACTGTTGATAAAGTCGGTGATGAAGCTAAAGGTACGGCCTTGCCGTTGATTTTCGTCGATAGCATCAAATTGTTCCGTTATTGATGTTGTTGTTATGTTGTAGTTTGGTCGCCTGAGATCGGTTAGTTCGATGTCGACTGGTTGTTGTTGATGCATTTCCATATTACGAGATGATCTGTTGTGGGCGGTTAGTAATATTATGGGTGGTCCGTCAGCTGCAGACTTACGCTGCGCAAAGTAAGAATGCTGTATATGTCGATGATGTGCTAAAAAATTAAGAACAAATTCAACTTTGTAAGTGTAGTGCGGATAATGTGAATTTTACCGAAAGCCTAAAAGTATACTTCAATTGTCAAACGTGACTTTTGAGTCGTACACTTGGATTAGAATAAATCGTGGTGAAATTCATTTGCAATAATGAAAAATTATAATCCACTTTAGAGTAACTTTTCGAATTTAAAATACTTTCAATTTACACAATTTAATATTGTTAAAAATGGTTACAGTATAAAAAAGCGGTTCAAATTCGGTATTTAACACTTTGGTAGTAACATAAAACTTCTAACCAAAAAGGAGCGTGATCCGATGGGAACAACGCACACTTCTAATAGAGTCATGTAGCACTTATGTGATACAATAAGCACATTTTTCGGTGTCACTGAAATGGCGAAGGGTATATGACCTTCGGTATAGCCTAAGATAATTCTCTTATCAGTTTTTTATTATTTTACTGGAAGTATCTTTTCTTAGCTTTTTCTAATTCGAAAAACCTCAACCTTGACCAAACAATTGCCATAGCGAGGGTGTTGTTGAAGTACCAAAATCAGGTTGGTAGCTCTGAACCACGTCCAACGAACAGAATATAATCGCTTCAAGATTCTACGCAGCTTATTGACGTAAATTTATTGTGAAATCTACTATACCTCCTTAACTTAAGGTGTTGCATAAATTTGGAAACAAGTTCTCCAGATAATTACTTCTTCATCCCGAAGAAGTCAATAACCAATTCAATACAAGGAAAACTAGTGACAGTTTTTGTGTATTGACTTACTATACTTATACTCATACGTAATGCTGTGTACTATTTTTTGTAAAAGTGGATAAGTTGTGCCCAATTAAAACATAAAAATAAATTGTGTGCCAGAACAAGTGCCGTTAAAAATTTTATTGTGCTTTAAACAAAAAATGGTAACATTGAGTTTTGGTTATCTAACCTCCACGTCTGCGGTTACCGCCGGCGGCTTGACCATTGGCAAAACCAGTTGCTCCGCCCAAGTTGCCAGAAGCGCCACTGTTGGCCTGAGCACCACCACCAAGACCAAATCCGCCAGCGCCGGCATTGGCATTAGTAAACGACTCATTTCCATTACTGCTCGACGAAGAAGAAGCAACTGCTACAGCATTGGCATTGCCACCATTACTAGTAGCTGAAGCATTGCTGGATGCAGAATTGGTTACGGCACCATTTGGACCACGCATCGAACTTGTATTGGAGCCAGTGAGTGCGGCTGCATTCTGTCCATTGTTTCCCTGGAAGATTGACTGACTGCTGGCGTCTGATTTCGAGCCTTGCGTATCACCATCGCGAAAAACGGCGCTGTTCGTATTTGCAATATTAGACGAACTTCCAAACTGATTGTTGTTAGTGACCTGTGAGCCGCCGACTGCCTCTAGACGTTCAGAGTTCTCGCTCTGCGTGTGAGTTGTTCCAGCATTCGAAGAGGCGGCCTGTTGTTGATTGGGATCAAAGTTAAGCGATTGACTCTGGGCGTTGTTTGTGCTCTGTGAACCTCCTGCGGTCTGTGAATTCATTTGTGCCACATTTGCTGAGCTGACTTGACCGCTCGAACCATCGTTGGCGAGGTTTGATCCGATGCTGGAGGCACCATTATCCTGAAAGCTGCCAGTTTCATCTTGCTTATTATTGGAGTGAGTATTGGCGCCTGCCTGTTGGTTGGAAGGTTTACGTTTGTTTTTGTTCTGACGCTGAGGTCGCACCTGTTGCTGGAATCCATCGTCGAAATTACCGAATCCAGGTTGTTGGTAACCAAAACCGGGTTGTTGGAAACCACCACCGAATCCGCCGAAACCACCAAATTGACGACGTTGACGATTATGCGATTCAAATGATTTCTCGGGATAAGCAAATGGAATATATTGAGCACGACGTTTCGGACGTCTCAATTGACGTATGGGTGCTACCCCGTATGAAGCAACTGGAGCTCTGAACTGCTGGGTATAAGCAGCTGAAGGCGAAGGTGTGCGACGAGGACGATAATAGTTTTGACCGCTGTTAAGAGAGTTTGTTGCTGCACCACCAGCATTGGCCGTAGTCTGTCCTACCTTTGTGCGTCCCACAGCAGAGGATTGTGAACGTGTCTCCGTTACGCCCACTCGACCGTATTGCTGCTGTTGGGTCTGAGTATTGCTGTTGGCCTTAACGCGAGCATTCTTGCCCTGCGCATTCACCTGCGCCTGTGTAAGCGCTTGGTTATTCTGTTGCGCATTGCGTGAGAGATCGACATTAAGCAGACCGAGGCCCAGTGAGACGCCACCACCAGCCGAACGCTGCAGTCCAAAGCCGTTGCGAAGATTGTCGCGCGACAATGACGTGCCAATACCAAGGTTGCCAACGTTCAGATCGTGTGCGACGCCTTGTGATACCTGTCCGTTCGTGCGAGTTTTAGTGCGAGTCAGTGTCGAACCGATGTCCAGACCACCCAAATTAACTTCGCGCGATTGTGCATTCGACTGCGTAACGGATGTGGTACCACCGTTGCGAGCGCCTCCATTATTTTTGGTTACGGCACGTGAGTTGGTAACGCCCTGGGTGAATTCAACAGGCCCATAGTTGACCTCACGCTCGTAAGCATTGCTGTTTGCTCTGGAGACAGAACCTTGTCGTGGCACTTGACGAATGCCACCGCCGCCAAACTGCTGCTGCTGTTGTTGCTGTGGATAGAAAAATTGTGCATCGGATCCTGAAAAACCACAACAAAATGATATAAAAACAAAAAGTTCGAAAAAAAAATTATTTCGAAATTATAAATGTTTTAAAATTAATCCTATCACAATCCTATCACTTTAAAGAGCATCGTAGATATCCTTCAAGTTTAAAATTTAATCCCGTCAGAAGAAATTCACAGAGCAGTCTTAGTGAAACCAGTCTTATAGAAGCAGATTTTTTTCCGAAATCGATAAATCCAATTAGTACTAAAGAATAAACAAAGTCGTAAATGCTTTAATTTAACCAGAAGCACGGTTTAAACCAGTTAAGCACACTTTTTTGTATCCGGAATATACTTTAATAAAACTTATCTTAAAGACCGAACTTTAGACTGACGTTTTATTTGTTTATATTAACATATCTTAAATTGTAGCACAAAGTTTTTTTAAGTTTCTTTATTTAAATGGTCTATCGATATTTCGGTTAAGCCAAACTAATCTGGTCTACCTTAACGCTACGAACTACAAACTTCACTTTAAAGTAAGCCGCAATAAAAGTACAATCAAATAATCCGTGGAATAGCAAAGACCCTTTTAAGATCCTTAAAAAAGATGATCCTGCCTAAATCCTTTTAAAAGAATTTAGATAACAAATAAACTGTAATTGATTATATTCGGGTTTTGATGTTCTAGTTAAAATAACGTGAATTTCATAAATCTAACCGTTTGGTTCTTACAAAAAAAAACCTGTAATACTAGATATGATACGAGATTAAACCTATTAAAGAACAAATTTCTATCGATACCAAATATTCAGATTAGTATCAATCTTATCTAGAAATATAGTAACTAGTTAGTTCATGGCTAAGACTTATGAGAAAGTAAAGGCGCAACTTTCTGCCGTTAAAAATATTTAAATTTGTCTTCTTGTTAGAAGTACTCACATAAAGTTAAACTATTTAACCGAATATCTAAATTTCGAATAGTCCGAATATTTTACCTTGAGGATGACTGATTGCGATGAAGGTCAGAATTAATCCGAACGCTAATTGCGGAGCGCGCATCCTGCTGTCTGCTTTTGACAATTTTTTCAAAACGTTAATTTTCGAGGTTTAGCTGTAGTTGTTGTTGTTATTGAACGCTGTTGTCGTTACTCGTTGTCGAAAGTAATCCGCGTTACTAGAGTGTAGGGCCGCGCGTGTGCGGCGATTTCGTTTGTTCTGTATCGAACGGAACCAAACTGAACCGAACTGTTAAGCGTTCTGCGCGTATCTAAGCTCATCTGTGCCGCCGTAATCATGCTTTAAACGACATCATAATTAACGCCATCAAAACGAATCGTTCCGACTGGAATTAGTCTTTCACTGTGTGTGTGTGTTTGTTCTTGTTTGTATTTTTAAGCAACTTGCAAATTCAAAATTATTATTATTAATACAAAATTAAATTTTTTTCAACTCTTTTTATTGACAATTCAAATTCTGGTTTAACGTGTTGTTTCTATCATTTAACTAATCAATATTTGTCTGAGATGAAGTAGCATAAAAAATGTTAATGTGTGTGATATTCTGTAGATGAACTCGTATGTCTCAGTAGCGGTTTAGTAATTTAATTTAATTCTTCTTTACACTTGAGCTTTTATATAAAAAAATATTGCTGTAAATTAACCATCTTGTGACGTCTGTCTGTCTGCTGAATCAAGCGATTATAGTTAAAGTTTAAGCAATATCGATAAAGTATTTTTTGTACTCGTAGATTGTATTCTCCTTAAGCAGAAACAAAATATATACTAGAACTTTAAAATCGGACGCAAGTTGCGCATTTTTTCCATACAAGCATTAAGTAATACTCTTTATGAGTCCGTTTATTTCAAGGGGAAAAAACTCAAGTTCTGATTTTTCTCGATCTTTCTCGGTAAGTATTTGTAGAAAACGCCACTGGATCGCTAACAATTGCAACTTAGCTCAACTAACTCCAAATCTTGACCGTGACTCGCCTTGACTCGTATGGCTGAACTTAGTGAAGATCGCACAAACTTATTTCTGGTGGGGTTTCCAACCAATCTGGCCAAAAACTGTAGACGAAATTGTTGTGGCGTTGTGTGTTGTTGTTGTATTGTTGTGTTATTGTTTCTGTGTGGGTACGAATAAATGATGCTAAGTAATACCGGTTTATGGCGTCTTTTGCATATGTTAATCTTTTGGATAGTTATTAATTTGTTTACGCAAATCATAGACGAAAACAACAAAGATACTTCAAAGCAGTACGGCCTCACCTAAAATTCAAGTACCCTACAAATACACTAGACGGATTTTATCTTTAGAATCAGATAACGAAATAAAATTGTGCCCAAATTTAAGTATACAAAAAAAAAAACTCGGTCAGGGTTAATGAAAAAATAATTAGGTTACACTGTGTAATAATGTTAAACCAGTTTTGAAATAATTATTTCTATAATCGACTTAATATTTGGAAGCAAAATGATAATTGCTTATCCAAAAATTCTATAAAAATAACATAAATTATTTTTAATACATTAAAATATATCTCTAAATATTTATAGTTGATTTTTTTGTATTTTTTTTGTTGTTGTTGTTGTATACAAAACTTAAAATTTCTGTTGCCATTTAAGCGAATTTTCTTGATTACGCTTCTCACAAAATGCAAAGATAAGCTAAATTTCAACATGTCGTTTCATTATTATAACACCATTTATTAATTTAAAGACATTTATACCAAATATTTAGTTATTTAAAAAGAAGTAAATACATACACCCAACAAATGCTTAAAGTGTTTCTCACTCCTACATATCGACATATATAACGAACGATTTTTAATTTTTTTTACCAAAACGAATTGAAGATAATTTTAAATTATATCTACATTAAAAAAATGCCTGACCACGTTTGGTTGTAAAGTTGACGTTATAAATATGAAATATAACGTATGCCGTTGGAAATAAAACTCAAAATACATAAAATATCTAATTTGTTAAATTTGAAAGTAAATATAAAAAAATTAGCACTTTGCAAGCAAGAATCAACAATAAGATACAATTTAAGATACTTTTTAAATTCTTTAGAAAAAAACGCGTTTCTGTCTACTTATTCAAACAAAACACAAAAATGCGTTTGGTGCGCAAAGTGGGTCAAAACTTTCGCCACACGCATTTGCATTAAACAAAAACAACAAAAAAAAAAACATACTAACATAAAGTTATCGCAGCGCTAGAATCTTTACGCTGCCAGCGTTTTTTTTTTTTTTCGTTGGCTGTGATTTTAGGCGACTACCTTGAACGCACGAAATGGAGTAGAAAAATTGTTTTTCTATCAATGGGCAGCATCAAAAATGTAAAAAAAAAACCTGGTGATTTTTTCTGCATTGGTCTTGAAAAGTTTTTTTCAACTGGGTTTAATTTCTTTTTTAGTTTTAATTTTTTGTAGGTAACTAAAATTTCGCAATTTCGTTTCGATGGCCTTTAAATGATTCGATGGTCGATGGAAACTTTGTTGACCCTAATTGAAAGCGAAGGTGTAGCCAGTTTGTAGTAATTGACATTTTCCTTTTTTTTTTTTTTACTATTTTTGTAAAATAATTTCAGTGTGAATTAACAAAAAAATTATTTAATCAAATCAACGTAGTTTAAGTTAATGGAGGTTTGTTTGGCAGATTCCCTTACTGTAAACATATTTGTAAAAATCCGAAAACGATTTATTGGACAAGCTTCTTTTGGTTTATAAGAAACTTTCTTTACTTGTTCATTAACTGGAAAAAGCAGATGCAGAGTACTTTGGAGAGGAAACTGAAAAGTGTATTCGGAAGTATTCGAGTCACTCGAAATTGCGATCTTTGTGCGAAATTCTAAAATGACAAAAACCTATCGAATTAAAATATCGCATTGTACCAGGGCATGGCGTCGTTCTTATAGAATGCATCTGCATGTAAATGTGTGTGTAGTGTGTGTGTGTTTGTGTACGTGTACGTGTGTCGAGAGAAACACATTCACACAAAAACACACAAAAACTTTCAAATTGTATTATGTTTGTATATGTGCGCTCGTATTTAAGCAAGTATAATGCAATAACAACAAAAGAGACATTGTGCAACACTCTCCTACTTATGCACTCACATATGCGCACACACACAAACATTTGCATTCTTTTATGTGTCAGACTTACACATACGCACAAAATTTTAAAATTATTTACAAGTACCGAAATTTGCCAAAACAAATTATCAGAAAATTCTTCAATGGCTGCTTTGGTCTGTGTAAGTTTTATTATGTGCATAAGTTAGTTTGAATATGTGTGTGTGTGTGTTCATTTTGTATTTGCATACAAATTCATCTATTGTAAAGTTTTGCACATGTTTGCAACACTGCAACACTGGCAGCACTTTTTTACATTGAAGTAGTCTAGCACACTTTTTGCAGTTTTAAAATAAAAGAAAATGAATTACTGTAACTTTTTTTTTTATAAAAAATTATCTCTCGAAACCAGTCTGATTTTTTACTTGAATATTGAAAAACAATTAAAAAAAAATATTCACTTTAAAATGTTTTTCGGAACCTTCCTGAATTTCAAATAAAATTTATTTAATAGAGGAAAACTGATTGTCGAACTTGGCATGTGCGGATGTGCTCTTAGGATATGCACTGTCAAAGTCAATGGAGTCGCTTTAGACTTTTCCGAATAAAAAGACTCACACTCACACACATTCACAATTGCATTGTAAATGCCAACGAGAATTCGAATAAATACGACAACGAATTGTTTAGAGAGTATATAAATGTGTGTGTGTGTGTGTGTGTGTGCGTGTAGTCTTGAATGTGTGCTCAAAATGCAGTGTAAGAAAAGGAAAATTACGCCAAAATGACGCATAATGCAAATCAGTGAGGAAAAATGCACACTCACATACATACATACATACATACATACATACATACATACATACATACATACATACATACATACATCCTCTGTCAACACTATGACAATACTTAATACATGTAAATAACATATATAAATACTTTTACATACATACATACTCATACATACAAGAACACATATGAGCAAGGAACCAAATTGTTAGCAATTCAATTAAAATGCATTTCGTTGCGTATTTTATTCTTTACTTGTTGTTGTTGTTGTTGTTGTTGTTGTTGTTGTTGTTGTCGTTCTTGTATTATTATTTAATTTTGTGAGTTGCTCACGAAAGACGCACTCGACTGCGTGTTACTAAGCTAAAGACTTATATTTTTCGGTTACTTACAGTACCGGTTGCAGGTCAATTTAATTTTCGTTAGTTACATCGACGCCCCTTATGAATGAGCACTTTTTTATACCCTTCCGCTTGCTGCTCAAATTGCAAAACTTGTAACATAAATGTTAGATTTTTTTCAAAACACTTAGAACGATTACTTAAGCTATTTTATAGTAACTTTTTTTACATACACTTGATATCTTTTTTGCATAGCTTTTCATTTCTAATTATTTTTCTAGGCTTAAAGCGAATTCATTTCAGATCCGCAACTAAAGTGACACACAATGCAGAACAATGCCGTGAGTCTAATTAAATTGTGCTGGCATGTGTGCATTTTTATACACACACAGACAAATGCAACATACTAGAATATCTGTTCATTTTATTTTAATACAATATATACAACACAATTAATAAATATTATACTTATTTAATTTAAGTTACAAATAAAAAATGGAAAAGTACAGAAAGTCATTTGACGCCCAATTAGCGCGGCTAATTAAGCTCGTAATTTCGCATTTAGTCATTATTTTGTATTAGACTTTTGCCTATTTGTTGACTTGATTGACGCAGTTCACTTTGTGTCTCCGCCGAAAGGATCGACATCGAGCGACCTACCTAAAGCGCTCATTAAGGAGACTAAAGCACGCGCAACCAAATGCCAAACCCTCTCCACTCTTTCAAACGAAGCTGTAAAGAAAAACAAAATACGCCACACACACACAAACGCATTCATATACATGCACACAAATGAAATATGTTATGGCGCTAAAGCTTTGGCAATGTGACGAAATTAAAATAGCTTTGCTATCGCTCTTCTTTTTCGCTCCGTTTTAAAATTTGTTTATTTTGTTTTTGTTTTTTTTTATGTTTAATAATGTGCTTAAGCTCATTTAATTCATATGACTTTTGTGTGAGTTGTGTGTATGGTTGTATGTGTATGTGGTTTTGCATGACATGCACAGTGGATACACTTGTGTATTATACATACTTTAGGTTTATTTTTCATATTAAGAACTTAATTAATTATTAAATGCTTTCCAGAAATTTTTTTTGTAATGCTTCTTTGTTGTTGTTTTTTTTTATATATAAGTTTTAATGGTTTTTAGCACACCAAGTAACAACGTTTGCTCTACAGTGCATTTGCATGCGGCATAAACTCTTTTTACTTACTCTGTAGATTTGAGAGTAATCCACTCACGAGTCTCACTTTCGCATGAATTTCGCGACGTTTTGCGAACATTTCTGACAATGGCATTTCACATTTTTTTTCTCGCGTTTGTTGTATATGAATGCGTGTACGTAGATATTGCACTCAAATACACCCACACTCTGAATAGAAGGTTGTTATAATGGCAGCAAGGTTATATGTTAGTGTGTGAGCGCATATCTACAAATACAATTATAAAAATGTTTTTTTAGCGGGTACGAAAATTTAAAAGTATTAATTTTTGGTGAAATCATTTCCCATTCGAAAAATTTTACTTTAGCGCTAATTGAGGAAGTTTTCATGTTTTCCAAAAATTTTCACTACTTCATTTCTGGAATTTATGAAAACAACAAAACTGACAAAAACAAAATTAAAAGCAAAAACAAAAACATTAGCGAGATCAGAAGCAAGGGCAGGTAGAAGATAAAACACAAAAACAAAACAAACAAAAACAAAAAATAGCTTTCAGCGTTTTTTGTAAATTTGTAAAGGAGAACTTTTTAATGTGGAATTATTCGAAAGCACAAATAAGTTTATTTTGTTGTATGTTTGAGTGTGTGTGCGTTTGTTGTTGTTTTTGTTCTGGCATGAAAATTTTACTTACGTTTATGAAATGACATTTTAATTATTTGCACACACAAACACATAAACACACACACCCAACAAAAACTCACATCCTGAACAAAAGTGACCAAAAAATTGATATTCGAATTAAAGGAGCAGTTTAAACATTTCATTATAATTACGTTTAATTTTTTTAACATTCACTTTTTAGAAGAACAAATTTCTTAAAATATAATATATTTTTAAACTTTTTTTGTTTTTGTTAAAAGAATTATTAGACAGTTTCAGCCCATTAAAATTGTTATTTATATGGAGAAAATGTGAGACTTAAGTTTTTGAATTAAAAAACTTCAATTCAGTTTGTGATTTTGAATAAATTTATTTAAGTTTTTTACATACATAAATATGTGAGTCACAAAAAATCTTGTTTGTTTGTATGTTTGTTTGGTTAACCCTCTTAAACAGTTGCTAAAAACTGTCACATCCACGTCCGCAGCAGAAGGGCCATTGTCCACACTTGACGTTTGTTTTGTGCTTCATTAACCTTTGAAAATGTGCCTTAAAGCCATTTAATAACTGTTAGTTGTTTAAAATTAAATAAGCCAAAGTGACATTTGAGACCAAAAGCCGGCTCAAATGTTTTCATATCTTCTTCACAAACAGTTCAAATCCTGCCAAACTGCCGAATTCATTTAAACTTCACAGCAATTCCTGACATTTAAAAACTGAAATTTAAGAATTTAATTTTGTTGTGCTTACAATCAAAAACTGTTAAATGTAGCTTCGTGAATAATATTATCGAAGCAATATTTGTTTTTGTTCTCCTCTCAAAAGCGTATCTAATAGATTTATACTCAATTCGGTTCTGATTTAAAATGTTGTTTTTTTATATATTAATTCTAGTGTTTTATATAAAAATATATGTTCTGATCAAAGTAACCTATTTTTTTAAAATTATTTCACCGACGCAAGTTATCCGTTAATTTCGTACCAATACTCGCACAACCTGAAACTTGTGATGTACTTGTATTGATGTCTGCCTTAATAACCCAATTAAATACGCCCTAGCAGAGAAATATTCAAAGCACAAATTCGTATAAATGTTCCTTTCGCTTGTGGAACTGCATTGTTGCTAGTTGTTATTTTTTATTTTACAACAATTCTTTACAATGTGCCTCGTGCAACTACCGCGATTCATAAATTCTGCAGCTAACTGCACCCTTGCGGTTCATTTCGATGCGAATTGCGGCAACAACAAAAAACAACAATAAAAAAACAGAAGTACACAACATTTTTAATAATCCAGTTGATTGTTTTTTTGTTTGTTTATATTTTTGTTGTTTAACGTAAGCAAATGTAATCGCAGAGCATTTTACCAAAGAAGCCAATGTTTTCCAGGAGCTGCATCAGCAGTATAAACTCCTCATAATCCACACCTCTTCCGCCCTTCCTACGCCACAGAACAACTACAATAGCCGATTTCCAAAATAAACTTAAAAAGGTACTGTGACCCTTTCAACTTGTCTGGCCCTGCTCCTGCCCTGTCTATTTGCTGCAGCACAGTAGGTGCTCTTGTTAAAAAACTACTCATAATTAAATCAAACGCAAACTTAATGTTATTTTTTAATATGAACATTCGATCAGTTGATAAGAAATTACGAACAGAAGCATCTGAACACCTCCTAGCCCAACTTTTTTCAGTTAAAGGGATTTTTATACAACTATTAACGAATATTGTTGTCTTAATTTTGCAACTAGGCAAAGTACAGTGCGTTCCGCTTAAAAGTGCGCATTTAGCAACTTGCAAACGCCACGCAGCCAGCAGTGCAACAAGGACCGAATGAGAAGGAAGAAACACGAATGAGAAGCAGAACGGCAGAAAAAAGGAGGAAGAGAAAAAAGGTTGGAGTTGAAGTTGAAGTTGGGTGGAGAAGTTCAACTTTAACTCGTGCGCGCCAATAAAAAAAATAAAAGTGCAAAAATGCCTGACATAGTCGGAAGGAAGTGTAGCACAACACACACTCAAACGCATTCAGCGGCGTGTCGTTGTATGCGGTCTCCGTGTCAGTGAATGTGTGCGTGCGAGCGTGCGTGCGTTCCTTGTGCTCTTACTTTGGCGAAAACTAATTTGAACGATCCGAAACGATCCCAAACGATCATAAATGTCATGTCGATATAAAATTTATTACTGTGACATTAGTTCGGGTAATCTAAGGCGACATGCAACAATTACGCCAGGCGCTTATTTCCAAAGTGTTTGTGTTCGTGAGTGTGTGTGCGTATGTGTGTCGCAGAGTATATATGTATGCAGTCTTACGCTTAGAAATAACTGCTGCAGAAAATAATTAATTTTTAATGGTGTTGTAATTGTATCAAATTATTTTTTAATCCTCCACTAAATATTTACGATGTCCGATGTCATGTGATTTGTTTACGTCCAGCAATTTCCAGACTCACTTTAAATAATTGTTGTTAAATAAATAAAGAAAAAAGTATTAATCTAAAATTGTTAACTTCATATATGAAAATGAAAATGATATAAACTTTTAAATAAAGAGTTGCTATATTTATATTTTAAATAGACAAACTCAAAAGAAAGATGCAACACCTTTTCAATTTGGTTAACGTTTGATTTGAACCGCTTTCAAATAAAACAAGTTTTCATCTGTTCCTTTTCAACCCACCTCAAGAATTGGTTTGTAAACTAAAAAGAAAGCGAGCTACCTCGACGATTACTCGTACGAGTACCCGTCGATCATATTTCAAATTTAGCTCTTCGCTGTACTGCAAAAACACTTCCGCTACGAACGGAAGCTGTCGGCGTTTTAGCCACGAGCAGAAGTTGTTCTTCTGTGCATAATTCTGTGCTGCGGCGTTGTTCTGCTGACTTGTTCAATTTGTTCATTTTTCCACCTCGACACACACACATACACACACACATAGGCAGACTTGCACGCAAACACACATACACACACAATCACTCGTACAACGAACTTGCTTGTAATGGCGTCGCCCACACTTCCGGGCCGCCCACCAATGCTGCCAATTTATTTTATCAATTATGCTGGCTGCCGCTGATGGCTTTTGCCCATGCAGCAGACACAACTTTCAGTTCAGTTCAGTTCAGCGCGGAGCAGTGCGGCGTGGTTTAAAACTGCCTGCAACACCTGCAAAAGTTTTTGGCCTCTTTTGGAAATTGAAACAAAAAATCAAAAATAAAAAAAGAAAAACAAAAATATCGAAAAATGGGTAAAAGTTTAACGGGCGAGGTAGGTACAGGTGCATGCAGCTGCTGCCAAAAATATCGAAGTGCAGCCACGGAACGAATCGATTCAACACGGAACTACACGACACGACCGACGCGTCGACGTCACAAATTTCAGTGCTGCATGCAGCGCCGCCGTATTGCGACATGAAATTAATTTACATTGTTTAAGGGGCGACGGCTGAAGCGGAATGTCTTAATGGGCGGTTATTCCAAAGTATGATGAAACACCTTGATTAGATCAAACGTCGGTGGACGAAAACAAAGGCTAACGAACGAAACGAAGGATTCAATCGAATTGGCAAACTTACATTTGGACTGGCTAACTCATCATGTCCTTTTGAGGACGATTGCTGATTGAGGCTGAAATATAAAATAAAAACAAGTTTTTTAATACTGAACTTCTTATTTACGATATAATTAAAGGAAAACTTTGATTTTTTATTTAAACTATCTCAAAAATATTATTTTGTTTTCGTAATGGGAAATTAACAAATATTTTTTGTTAATTTGTAACTTTTTTAAAAGTTAATCATCAACTTTTAAAGATGCAGTAAACAGTTTCTACAGTAAACAGTATTTTCCATTGATCAATATGTATAATTATATCTAATTTTGTTTTTAATTTTATCAATATCGATTCCGTCTCGCGATGATCCGTGATTTCTGAAACATATTTGTATGCCCCTAAAGAATTTATGCCTAATTTTCAATCGATTTTAAAAATTTCCAGAATTAAAGTTTTACGCAAACTTTCAGCATACTTAAAGATATTTTTTGTAGCATATCCGTCGTTGTTATTGAGTAAGGTTTCATTTTTTTTTTTGTTAACCATGTATAACAATTTTTATTTATGTTGCACATGCAAAAATTCCAAAACATTTACCGCAGTAAATACCTGCACGAACAATTGGAAACTATTGCAGAGCAGAGTTGAACGGAACAGAACAGAACGGAGCGGAGCGAAGCTGAATAAAATGCATTTACAGAATTCCCAATTTCCGGTTTGGTGTCGGTGCTTTGTTGTTGGAGTTTTGGATGTCGTAGTAACACGCATACACATATTTGTTTTTTAAGTATAGGTTTATGTGTGTGTGTGTTGGTGTCAACGCCACAAAATCGAATTATTTTCGTTTGCTCTTTTCCATTTCAGTTGAATTGTTGGTTTTATTTTAGTGACTACCTTCAGCAATTGATGCACAATTTCCCTCTACCGAATCTATTCAAAAAAGGAAGCAAAAAAGGCATACAGACGACAGATACATTGTTGACTGCGACTTACTGTGGCGGGGTCGGGTGGGGTGGTGTGGGTTTCGGTTAGTTCAATTTACATTCGAAATAACTGACATGCAACATAACAAATAAACCTAAAAATTTAAAACTCGATTGAAGTGAAATTAAATTTAAATACGTTTTGAGTTTTGTTCACTGCGATCTCATATCTAAACATAATTCAGAATCAATTTCCATTTTAGTTGTGCCGCTTTATAAAATTCAAACAAATCATTTAAATTCATTTATTGTAAACAAATTAAATCTTAAGTAATTGCCAATCTAAATAACTCATATACTCGTTTATATATCATATGTATGATTCAAGTTTATATGTCAAATGCAAGTCAAATTAATTTTAATAAACTCCAAATTCTGTTTCAGTTTTGGGTTATCATATTAATGACATTGCATATACATATTCAAATATATAATTATATACGACAATATATTTTATAAAAGTTCTTTCTGCATTATTAATAAAGAAAACATTTTATATAAAATTGAGTTTTTTTATCACAATTTTTTCGAAACTTACATTTCGAAACTGCATTTGATGAATTACTTAATATTTCATAAAAGTTTATCGGACACCCCTACCATAAGCTCCATTTCCTTATGCTCAAAGAAAAGCGTAATGAGCGATTTTTAGCAAGATGCACGTCCGACTCGAACACCTTTTGCTCGCATGCAGACACATTTGCATTTGGCAATACCAGGCATGGTGCCACAGAGGCATGCAACACCGTCGCCCAGCTCCGAAATATCATAATAAAAATGCAAATTTTGCTGAACCAAGTCATTTGTTAACAAAAAATGAATTGTTAAGAAAAATCGAACAACAAAAATCTCATTAAGCCTTAATTTTATATTTTAGCTAACTTCAAAATTTAAAATCAGTTTTCTTTATAAATCGGTACTTTGGATATATAAAGGATTCAACAGAGATTTTGTGTAGAAGATGACGGTCGAAGGAACCGTTCAACTTGAGTCTGAAATTTGAGAACGAACGTCCAAAATAGAATCGCTAAAAATAAATGCGCTCTGTCCGCGCATATAAATTTCATGCAAATTGACTAATTAATTTCGAGCAGTGGATTTTTATCGCTAATGTCTCGGCGTATTTGCATATTTAATGTTTATGCGTTGCTGCACTGCACCGCCGTCGCACCACGCTACGCTGCATTCCATAGTAGCAGAACGTGCTGAACGTCATAAATTGTGGGAGGCGATACCAGCACCAACACGACGCGAGCCGTCGACTTTCTTTCATACACACACACCAACAAACACACACAGCGTACATGACTGCGCTGCCAGCAGCAATGTTTGTGGCTGCATTTGAGCTGGCTGGATGAGCGCGCGGCTTATTTAAATATTTATTATGCCGCAAAACAAGCGCAATTGCCGCTAATTATTTTGTGCAACATTTGCAGAAGGCGCGGCGTAGTGCGGCGTTGTTTCTTCTTTTCTTTTGCTTATGCTGTTTCGGCTTTTGCTTCCTTTGTGTCGTCCGTCGTCGGTCATCTCCTTCTGTTTGCTTGTTCTTTGTGGCAGCTTAATTGCCGCGGCACCACCATCGCGGCAAGTTGAGTGACCCACCACGTATACGTGCGATTTTAATGTGCAACGCGCCATTTTTCTTACCTCTTCCGGATTCTGATGAACGATTCGAGTGCAGATAAAAATTTTTCATTTTGATAAAAAATTCAACCGTTTTGTACAACTTTGTGGCAAATGAATTAAAGCTCAATACAATTAAAAAGGAATTTATAAAATTTAAAAAAAATTTATATCATCCATGCTTCACAAAAATGCATTTGTCTCAAATAAAGCTGCAGCCAATATTTTGTTGTGGAATTATTTCATTCAAATAAATATACACGTTTTCAATAAAATATAGTTTACCACTCACATAAGCGTATGTTAGGTTTTATTTTGCTCCACAATATTTTCTGCAGACAAGCACTTAAAAGTGTTTACAATAAATATTTGTTTGTCACAAGTGTATTTTATTTAAATTATTATCTTTGACGTAAACAAATATTTCTACAAAAGTTTAACAATACTTACACATATCATTAATATATTGTTTGCCCTAACAAATATTGTTTTGATGCAAGTTATATACACAGCAAACACTTTTTGTTTTATTTCGGACAAATATTTGTTTTTCTCTGTGTAGCAATGCCGTTTATTGCACAACAACACAATCCATTAGCCGAAATATGGATTTCAGTATCTGCGCCAAATGCGAGTTAAAAGAAATTTGCCCAAAATGTTTGCTTTTACATGGAAATCGCTTTAACGCCGTAAAAATCCACATAAGCGTATTTTCATGTAATTTAGCCTCAAACAAATCCGAAACGGTTTACAGCCACAAAAGCGACACTAACCACCATCGCTGCTGCTGCTGACAATGCCACTGCTGTAAAAACCGCTCCGCACCGCTCTGTTTCGATTCCGCTATTTCTTGTTTCTTTTTTTTTTTTGATTTTGGCAAAAACCGAGCGAAAGCGCCTAAAATACTGCCACGGCAATTGCGGCGGCAACAATATTGCAACAGAAACCGGACATTTTTAGCCAACTCACAAAAAAACAAAAACACAAAAGCAACACACACACATACACTACAGATACACACACAAACAAACAGATACAGACATAGACACAGAAACGGTCGCAAAGGTGCGTTATCGAACGCTGCCGCTGCTGTGCCTAAAGGTACAATTTCTAGAAAACAAAAACACGGCGCAGCCATTTTTCGGATAATGCACAAAAACACACGAACGAACACACAAACAAGTATTGGACCAAAATTTGTGTCCTCCTCCCGGTCTGTGTCCGTCCGCATGCAGTTAACGGCGCCAGCGCTAAAGGCATACATAAATGTCCTCGGCCATAATTTCTTTTGCGTTTTGTTTTCGTTGTTGTTTTGTTGCATAGCCACGTTGGCAGCGAGCGACCGACCGACCGACCGTCTGTGTTTGTTTGTCCGTGCATCGGAATGGTCGAGCGTGAAGCTGGAAATTTACATGCAAACAATGACATGAATAAACAAGCGGAAGCGCTGTGCAACAGCAACGATCGAATACACTAAAAGAAACAAATTTAAACCTTTCCAATTGGCTTTCTTTAAAAAAACTTTGAGAAGCCGTCTGTTAAAGTCCGTAGAAAATACGTCGAAAATAAAATCAAGCTAAAATGGAAAATTTTTATTTATAAATTTTTTTTTAATAATATTACAATTCAAAGATTTCTTTTACTGTAGGCGGGCAGATTTAAGGGAATCTAAGGCGCGGAGAAGAGTTGCAGTCGGACAATGGAACGTGTACGTTATGGATGGACGTGTCGTTCTGCCAAACATGCAGAGCTGTCTGTATCTGTGTATGTGCGTGTGTGCATGTGTATGTGAGAAAACAAATGGCTGCAGGCGAATTTCCCTTATGATGTCTCGTTTGATGTAATCGCACGTTTATGCGTTATGTATGCGCTTGCCAAGTGGCCGTGGATAACATACACAAACACACTCACACACACACACGAATGATTAGAATGAATGATCGATGTCAGAACAATCATTGACAACGTCACTTACACTGTCAGACAGACGGTTCAATGCATTCTTGTGCAATTAAAAAATGTGTATATATTTAATTGTTTATACTTGTATTATACAAAATTTTGTTTTTAAATTTTCACAAACAAAATCCTTCAATTTAATAATTTCCATTTGCCATCCACATTGTAAAATAATCGTCCACCTCAGCGGCATAAATTGCTTAATTTCAATATCAAATTTAATAAAAATGCCTTCGTCGTCTTCACTACCAAACTAAACTTTAATTAATTTGAAAAGCCACAAGTACGCGTCCAAGACGAAGACGAAAAAGAAAAAGAAAAGGGAGACCGGTCAAGTTTCCCAAAAAATAACGAAACAAGAAAGTTATGCCCAAAGTTTTTAATGCAGCCACATGCAAATCGCCAAGATTAAAATAACAAAAACTTAATAAAAACATAAAAAGAAACTACAGAGAAAAAACTTAAACCGAATGTGGGAAGTGAAGCAACTAACGAATGTGCCACAAATGTGCTCCCATCCTCACAGGAGCACACTTGAAAACAGGGTGTCAGGTTGAAGGAATTCAAAAATTGCATAAAGTATCCATTTAGCTGTTTAATGAAATCCGATCATTTTTTTAATCTTTGAATATTTAAAATTTAAATTTTTAAGATGAATTTCCAACTTGTTGCGATTGGCGAAATTCAATTGTTTTCCATTGTAATTTTTGAAAGTGCAAATGCCCTGTATTAGTATATGTACTTTCACGTGTATGTGTATGTGTATGAGTACGCATATACACAAACGCAATCTTGAAGCAGATCACTCATACGCCACCGCGTCGTGCTCAAACGGAAATTTCCATCATTCAACAAAAGTGTTTAGCTACTTTGGCAATTTTCCTGCGCATATGCAACGCCATTGCATTTTACGAAATTTTTCCTACACACTTCACATTCGCACACACTTACACACAAATAAATGTTTGCGTGCCACACGAAATTGAAAGGTTTTTTGGGAAATTACACTTGCAAAAAATGCAAAAAATTAAAATAATAACAAATAAAAAAGTCGAAACATGCCCAACACTTTTTACGCGGGCGAACGGACGAACGGACGGACGAACGGTTGGCGGTGCGCGCGCGCTGCAAACTCAATTTTATACAATTTCAAACGTAAAAACATAAATTTGTGTATTTCAGCTTGAAATAAAGTTGCTGGCTGCACCACACGAACAACAACCAACAACCAACAACAACAACAGCAGGAAAACACTTTGAACGCAACAACCAACCACACAAACTAACCGCCTAACAAAACTCCTAAATGAAAGACCGACAAACGTACGGCCGAACGGACAGACAGACAGACAGACAGACAGACAGACAGACCGACCGACAGATATGCACGCTGAGGCATTTTGTAAATTAAAAGCATTTCACGTGTTGCGCACAAAACGAAACGAAACAAACGAAACCGGAAAATGTTTTTTGGCCACCTTTGCAAGAATACTGCATACTGACTGACGGTTCTAGGTGTTGTTGTTGTAGTTGTTGTTGCGGTTTTGTGTGGTTTTCAGATGAACGCAGCGAACAGTTCGCAAGTGTTCAGCTTTTCAGCTTCATCTAAACTAGCCAAAATAAAGGCGAGCAGAAGACTTGAAACACTTTTCATGTGTCTTCGTTTTTTTCTCTCTAGAAATTTGTTTTTTTTAATATTTTGGGTTTTTTTTTCTTAAATAAAACTATTAAATTTAATCCAGACTATCTTTATATATTAAAAGATTATTTATTTTTTGCATAGCTTTTAACCTTAAAAAATGGATTACCACTTTTTCATTGATCCTTTTATGGAAATTTTTCTCTCTTAATATGACAACTTGTTTTGATATAAAATATTTAATTAATTTTTTAAATTTTAAATTTGATACATACATACATACATACATACATACATACATACATACATACATACATACATACATACATACATACATACATACATACATACATACATACATACATACATATGTAAATTATTAAATTTTGATTTGCTTTTTTTTCATTTATTTCTAAGTAATAAACTAATAATAATTTTTAAGTTTACAAACGAAGAATTTTATTTCAATCAGAAATAAATCACTTCCATTTGGAGGGAACAAGCCTCTCCGAAATTTATTAATTAATTTATATACATATTTATTTATTTATTTACATACACACTCGTAAAAAAAGAAACATATTTGATTATTTGAAGTTGACACATTTTGTAAAGCTTAATAAATTTGCGCTTGTCAAGGGTCATTTTCATAAAAACGTCATTTTCCGTAAACAAAAAACAACAACAACTCGCACACACCCCTTTATCGCCTTCTTTTTTTATTTGTGTGTTTTTTAGAGTGCGGAATGATAACGACGATTGCCACTGCTGAGCTCCCACCGCGACTCCTGCTCTGCCTCTGCCTCTTTCTCCGTTTGTGCGCATTATCCCTTTTTTTATTACAACTGACCACGCCAACATTTATTTTATGTTTTTTGTTGTTATTTTTTTTCTGCAGCTTTTTTAGGCATGCCATCTCATTCTCTCTCTCGGACCTGTTTAGAGCCGAGGGCCTCATCAACAAGTTCATTTCACGGTCAATTCATTAAAAAGTTTGTTTTCATTTGAACTTTTCGTTGATGTTTGT
Source organism: Suillia variegata (assembly GCA_949127995.1). NCBI lineage: Eukaryota > Metazoa > Arthropoda > Insecta > Diptera > Heleomyzidae > Suillia > Suillia variegata. The sequence goes on along the minus strand of OX421846.1, from coordinate 42,590,478 downwards.
TGTTTGGTTGTTCGTTTGTGCTTGTGTCAGGCTAAATCTACAGTCCCGCACGGAATTAAACATTCACTATCGTTGTTTTTGTATGCTAAGTTACGATATGTCTTTATATTTTTTTTTATTTATTTATTATTTTTATAACAAAAAATAAACAAAATTTTAAATTTATTTCAGATACTGAAATGATTGAAATTATTTCCCAGATACATCATACAAACCTTTTAAAATTCAATTAGAACATAATTTTGTTTAGGACTGTGGCCTGCTGCTCATATGCATAAACGTATGAGTACATGTGCGTGGGTGTGTGTTGGATGTTTTTGTTTGTTGGGCGCAGTTTTCATGTGAATTTTCGAAAAATTTCAACAGCATGTCCGTCCATGTGTTATGCCACCCTTTTTTCTTCTTCTTTTTTTTTTGTTGTAGTTCATCGCAATTTAGTGTTCGTTAAAGTTCGGGTGGGTTTTGTTTGTTTTTTCCAAATGATGTTCACGCAACTTAATAAGCTTTGACTGCCAGACTGACTGACTGACTGACTGACTGACTGACTGACTGACTGACTAAATGACTGGGCTAACAAACTGACACCTGAACGCATTTTCGTTGACATTTTTATTATGCGAGAAATGCGTCGTCAAGGATAGATTACCAGCCGGATAATGTTTATTAATGAATTCGAACGAAGTGGAATTCTTGACTTTTGGCAATGTGAATTATAACCCAATGGAATGGCGTAGCCTATTAATTTTATCTACCAGAATCGACAGGGCGTATGAGTAACAGGTAATAAATTAAACTCGGTATAAGTTAATGACATGTCTCGCTCTGATATTTCCAGATATGGAAGCGCCTTGAAATCAATACCGAATCCATTTAAATATAGATAATTCAATAACCAAAATTTAGACTTTGCGCCAAAAACTTAGTCACACAGTGCATTAAAGGCATCATCTATGCATTTAATGTTGATTTAAGAAAAATGAAAAAAATGTGGATGAATACATTACAAAATCTCATGTATGACGACAATTAAATTAAGCTATTCTAAACCAAACTCAAGAAAAGCAAACCAATAAAATGCTTCCACTTCGAAGTGCACTTTGTCTGCTAGCTGACGAATTCCTTAAATTAGTGTCGCATACTTGCAACATTTCGCCGAAAAAAAATTAGACGAGCCTTAGAAAACAATAAAATTTGTAAGTAGCTTTTGCTGCTTGCTGAAGGACTCCAATCCACGCCACGACATGCCGCTCCTCGTTCGTTTGCTTCGCTTGAAATTTGCATGCCAATTCATTTCGTTTCATTTCATTCTTCACATTCACAATCAAACAATTTAAATTCAATTACAAACAACTCAAAAAGTGAGGTTTACAATTTTAAAATTATCCACGAGCGGCAGCAGCAGCGAAGGCAGCGCTGGAAGCCGACCCGACTGAGTCGAAACATGCTTTCAACTGATTTTACAGCGATTTTATATGCAGCGAGGCAAGCAGCTAAAGTCAAAGCCCGCCAATTCAAAACTGGAAAATACGAAATGCTACAGAAACGGTAAAACAAATCGCACACATACACTCACACACGGCAGAATGTTGCGACGCTAACGTTTTGGGAGGCGCGGCGAACTGTGGAAATTTTTATAAGTTTTTGAGACATTTTTTCTTAGAATATCTTTGAATTGGTTCTTGGATCAAGTTTTCGTGTTTTAAGTATTTCAGTATCTAAGACATTCGGTTAACGATCTGATAATTGTTAAATAATATTTAAAAATGATTTTAATTTTAATTTACTCCATTGGGAAAGTTGAATTTCCCATAGTGCGGCTGTACAAGCGACTGAACAAAGCACAAAAACCTAATTTAAATATGCGCTTTGCATACTTTTAGGCGCAAATGCCGCCGACTATAGTCAGAGTGGAAATGTATGTGAGTATTTGCGTGTGTGTGTTTGTTTGTTGTAAGTGAAATCAAGCGTTAAGCAGCACATTCGCACACACACACATACACACAATTACCTACACTAACACAAGTAGTTGCATACACACATATACACACGTACACGCCGACAAACACTTGCCACTGCGAGTCGAGCTAAATCAATTGGCAATTGTAAAAAGCCACCGCCGACAACAAAAAACACAAACACACACCGTTACACAAGTGCAGACAAATAAACAATTGCATGGATTTGCCTGCCCCAAACAGTATTCAATATTCGCATTTTTTTATATAAAATTTATTCAAATTTTTTCAATTGATAAAAATTTTTTTTTTAAGAAAAATCAAATTAAAAAACTCAATTGCTGCAACAAATAGAAATAATTTATTTCATTCATTAATTTTGCCTTTTTATTTTATTTTTTGAAAGTACTGTGCGTTCGGGCCAGGTTAGGCCAAGCCGAGCGCGTTCCTGGCAGTGGCTTATATGGTGCAGGCATAAATTACGGAAATGGTGACATAATGAACGGCACTCCCGGACTGCAGGACGGACAAAAGGACGACTACGACTGCAGTCTACCGCAGCGCCAGGCAATACGGACACGAAACAAGCGCAAAGCGGTACAAAGCGAACGGAGCGAAGAGCGAGCGCACCGGCTGCAATTTGGCTGCACTGGATTACAAATTATTTACTTAATTGCCAACAAATGCGCCTAATGAGCCAAATGAAATGGAATTCGTGATTTTACACATACGAATATACAAACACTGTGAAGCGACCGCCACTGCTACTGCCACTGCAACTGCGATGGCGCCTGTGCATATGCAATGCAAAATTGAAAATTGCTGTACGCTCGTTCGATTGCTGTGCATGTGTGATTTTAGGCGCTTAGAAATATGAAAATTACTGCTGCGGCAATTGTTGTCGTCGTCGTCGTCATCGTCGACGCCGGAACAGGAAAACAGGAAATTTTTGCAGTAATTATTTAAGTTTAATCGAATGAAGCGCGGCATTGCGCCGCTCTCGGTTGCCGGAAATATTTGCCAAAAAGCTATGTCAGCGCTCCTCTGAATTGGCTGCATTTGTAAAAGGCAGTCTACGCCTAAAGGTATGCCACAAAATGATGGTTTTAATTCATTGGCAGTTCTCAATATTAAAGAGTCAAAAAGTTGATTCTCAATTCAATCAATTTCTTCAAAATTATTAAAACATATTTTTGGATACAGTTGATATGAATATTTGTGGTCAATAGTTAAAGTGAATTTTTGATTTTGCCGTCGTCGAATTTCACACCTTTACAATTAGTTGGAGCTAGCAGAGATGAGTAATTATTAATTAAGGAAAACTGCGCCAAAAAGTTCTGCCTTCAAATTGAGGTTAATAAGCGGATTAATTTTTAATGACACCTACGCTCAAGGAGCCACACACATTCACTAACTTACATACAAATACATATTTATGTATGCATGTACGTTATACATATATGTACATGGTGGGAAGGCAAGCGGCACAATTAATTGCGATGGAATGCAAACAACACAGCCGCACCCGTTGCGGCCCATCCGCAGCTCATCCATTAAAATAGCCACCACTTAGTCATAACTTTCAATGTACTCGTATGTATATAAGTGTGTACATATGTATCTGTGGTCCGATATCAAATAAATCATTCTTAGTGCGTGTATCAATATTTTACGAATCACCACAAAACTCCAAACCCGAAACTTAAACTTTTGAAATGAATCCTCCAAATGATCAAGTTCATATGCAGCCCACTTCACCGACTATACTCGTACCCTATCGTTGAACATAAGCGACCGCGTACGCTGTTGACACTCCAATTTCCACTTGACGTGCGCCGAAGTGCGGGAATAATGGAGAAAAAACAAAGCCAAAGGATTAATTTCATTAAAGAGCTTCTTTGACTGACAACATTTAAGATGCACACTTACACACACATACAAACAGCAACCACTAAACGCACACTCATGCAGACAACCACACATACTCGTACATATGTCACATTATATAAACCGCATATAAATCGATTTCCATTTGCCGCATTAATCAACTTCAGTCACTTCAGTCTGGGACGACTGTCAGTCAGTCGGTCTCAGGACAGTGGACAAGGGATGGGGAGGGGAGGGTAACAAAAAAAAAATAAACTTGTCTCTGCCTGCTTTTCCACCGCATGTTCATAATTATAATTGTAGATTTGGTGTTGGTAGTTGTATTGCGTTGTTGTAGTTACTGTTGTTGTTGCTATTAATCGAAATACCATCATATCACATAAATGTCATTTGGCTGTTGCCAAGGACACTTTCGCACATTTTTACAAGAACGCTTCAAATGAACTATTGACTAGTCGCTTAAGGCGGGTGTGTGTGTGTGCTGCTTCATCTTCTTCTTTTACGACTTTTTGTTTAACGCTGTTTCCGATAAGTCGCTTACAACTTAGACACTAGTACATGTGTATATAAATATAAAAAAAATTATGTAACATATGCGGACGGACAGTTGGAAATGAGTATTGGTCAGACAATTTAAAAATCAATTATATTCTTTTGTGCTGTGTGAAGATTGTAGTTCATGGCCAAAAGAAACTAATAAAAATTATAATAAAACCAAAAAGAAATCGAATTATTTATTCACTTGTATAACACTTTTTTAGGACGTCGCATTAATTGACAAACAGTTACAGGTGGAATATTACCAGAAGCGCAAATAAACCGCAGGCTTAAATGATTACATTTTCAATAGATATCAGAACTTATGATGCCTCAACAGAGCTCGGTTCCGGGTACACAGTGCAATGTGTAAATGCGTAAATGTTTTATGCATATGCGGTATTCGGGGACAGACATCAACGTACATCATTTCAAAGTTTTGACAAGCCACACAAACGGAATGCAACAGCGGCAAATGTGATCAAATTTGGCAGGCGGAGGCTTTTTTACCAAATATAAGTAGCTGCGGGGTAAGCGAAGAAAATGCCGACAGAAGTCAGCAGCGGCTCAAATGACATTCAGCGAAATCAACAAATGCTGCTAATTAGCAGCGTTTATTGCATACGTACGTGCAGCAAATGTGCTGACGTCGACGACGACTCGGGGGCGTAATTGAGAAGTCAACATGTCAAAAATGCACGCATGGAGTGAAGGCGCCATTTAGCGTCAGCATTCGCCTCTCGCACTGACAAGTTAACATTCAAATTAATGTTATTAATAAGCGCCTCGAAGGCATTTCGCGCACAAATTTAATTCGAATGGCAGCCATTTAGTGCAGCATTTTTGATGCTTAAGCGACAAAAGTGCATCATTAATCGGACAAAGTGAGGGCCACCCCTTGTCGTCTTGTTCCCGTTTGAAAGAAAAAGTGGAAAATGTTTTTTTCACTTTGGCTGCCATTTAAAGTTTGCTTTTATGCATTTGTCCTTTCGACCTGTTCACAGCGCATGTCCCCATACCACCCTCGCACAGTACAACAGAGCCCACTGTTCACTTCTTTCAATAACCATTTCTTTTTTCATTCTTGAAAAGGAAATTAAAAATCGATTTATCTTTTCCATATTGTATATAATCCAATTTCTGAAATTAATGAAGCATAATTCTTTATTCTTGTCTATGCAACGAGTACTGTGCATCGTGTGCAGAACCTTTCAGACAGGCGAACAGTGTCCAAGGATGTTCAGCATTAAACTGTGCGGCATGTGGCATGTGGCAAGAGCCAAAGACATAAAGTGGCGAAAAGGAATTTTGCCTTTACGATGTGCCAACGCCAAAGTAGAAAAAAAGAAAAGTGAAAAAGAAACAGAACTGGAAGCGTAATTGCAAAGTCACAGAGTGTAGAGGTACAAATAGTGGCACAGCACTGTCCACACGGAGCGGATCTTGTGGCGTTGCCTTTCAAAGACACCCCCCTCACATTTCGCATCGCTCGGCCCATCGAAGTGCGTGTGACGCTGTGTTCGCAGCAGCTTAAAGCAATTCCATTATTTTTATATGAGCTCGCTTAATGCTGTAAGGATATTAAAGTCCTTTGAGCTGATACGTTCGCTCTTTTTGCGACTAACAGCATATTTTATTGCGAACCACACGTGTATGTATCAACATGTGTACGTGAATGTGTGCTCGTACATATACATGACTGCTTTATCACTGCTGTCTTGAGCTGGTTTGTGACTAGACTTTAAATTACACCAATAGTTTTGCTGGTACAATTTTAAACAGGTCTCTAATTTAATTAAGGTCATAATAAAAACATTATATATATATACTTGAATTTATACATACATGTAAATATATGTTCCTGTTGACTATTTTCCAGAATTGTCGACTTCTTTTGTAAGTCGATCGAATTTAGTTCCGCAGATATTTATTTCGATTTAAGGGCACTGAAACCACCGTCAACTTCAAGTTCTAATCAAAATCTCCGAATCCCTCCCCCCCCCCCTTCTTACTTGGCTTCTTACAACAAATCGCCCACATGAGTTTAGCATTTACAATACCAAATCGTGGCGGTCTGCTGTCGGCATTTCGATACTTACTGCAAGCGTATAGACGTCATCTGCGCTGAATGAATGCAGCTTTGTTGCATGCTGCGAAACTGATTTAGTTGGTGCTGGCACATCCGGAATCAGGACACGGCACTCAACGATGCCGGGCATAAAATCGAAAAATTCAACTGCAACGAATGTGGCGCGGCGCCGCGTGGCATAATAGTCTGGAGGAAGCAAGCAGCTGAATAGCCTCTTGCGGGGCATTGTCCAGTTCGGTTGCAAGTGCAGTAACAACAACAATAACAACCGAACGAAATTGATATTCCCACGAAATTTCAATAGTCACAACAGCATTTTTGTTGGCCTGGCATGGCATGGTGGAAAAGTTGTGGGAGTAAGAGGAGAAGGATTCAAATCGACAAAAAAGCCGGCTCGATGCCATTTGCCAATTTATGTGCTGCGAATTGAAATGAAATTCAAAATGGCCAAGTGAGGTGGCATCGAGCATAAATTGTTGTTTTTGTTGTTCTTGTGCGGAAAGAAGTGCTGTTAAATTGTAAACTAAGGCGTAGTAAAATTTTTCTTATAAACCATTTCTGATTCGGAAGTTGTGAACTTATTCAAATAAATATATTCGAAGAGTTTTCGGCAGTTCTTTTAAAACGAAAAGTTTTAAGTTATATTCTATATTACCTAATTTGTTTTATGTAAACGTTTAGTTTATGGATTCATCTGGTTTTGATTTGTTTTTTTTTTTTTTTTTAAATAAAGCCGAACTCAAATGATCTCAAAACACCGTTTATCTACGCCTCTGCCTAATCTGATTGCTGTGCTCACTTGTTGTTTTTATTGTTGTTCTTGTTATTGTTGTTTTTGTTTGTGACTTGAAATGACCCCATCTGCTCGTTTGCTGCCAACTTGTCGCAGTCATGATTAATGGCTTCCAAACTGATAAATCAACTTTGCTGTCGCTTGCTGCACAAACACTTAAATACACACATGCACACATACAGACAAACACTTATCCCTGCACATACGTGTATTTTCTACTGCATGCACTATTTATGTATGTCTGTAGTTGTGTGTGGCGGCAGTCACCGATCGCCGCCGACGCTTCGCTTGTTTCAAATGCCAAAAATGGCGCCCGCCTGGATGACAGCGCCATCGTCGTCTATGTCGCCGCCGCCACTGACTCTGCCGCCGTCGCTATCGAATAAACAATGGCCCAAAAGGAGGACCAAGAAGGACACTTGCAGCTAAACCAAACGGAAATTATTTTCAGCAAACAGCTACGAACGAACTGGTTAAAAAAAGAAAAATGCTACAAAGTCGCTGACATTTTTGGCTTGTAAACAACAGAAAGTGACAACATTTAAAAACCGTTGCTCTAAGCCACACTTTTTAATTTATTATTTTCAATATTTTCCTGACCAAAAGGGGACATTCTTCTGTCACATAAGTGAGATCTTTATTACGGATTGTTATTGTTAATAACTCTTAACAAGAGTCAGTTTTTTTAGCTTCTTATGCATGTATATGACGGTTGTGTAATATGATTTAGAGAGTTGGCCAATTGTGAAGCAAATAAGTCAAATTCAGTTAATCATAATTTTTAAATTTCCTAATCGCAATTATTGATTGAAATCGATCGATCTTAATCAAAGTTCGTCTAAGTAGATAAAATTAAATGAAAAATTTTGGCAAACTTCGCATTTTCGACACGTTTATTAAATAAAGAAAAATTTCGTGTTGTGTCATTTTAATCGCGATTAAACAAATACCAACGAAAACGAAATCCAAACACACACATTTAAACAGTCGGTCGCATTTTTTTGTGAGACATCAATTCCTCTAAGTGGAATTTCATGTCACTCAAAATATGAATATGAGCGCGAACGCGGGAAAAAATGTAGCCTCTACTACAGTTCCCTTCGAACGTCCGTAACTCAGCAAAGAAAGGTGTGGCACCGAGTGGCGCAGCAGGACAGAAATAAAAGTATACAAAGCGAACGCGTCATGTCAACTGACAGACATACAGGACAAAGGGTCAAAACGCGAAATAATGACATAATCAATACTCACAGTTCAGCGGGGCATGTGACCCTGCCTGTCTGTCTACATTTCTGCGGCCGTGAGGCATGCTTCAATGCGTGTGCCTCAATCACAATTCAATACAAATCCAAATCCAAAATATTACGGCAACAATTTTTGTATGCTTGAACAATTATTTACTTGTTATTTTCTTTTTTTTTGGCTGCTAACAGTATAACTTACACTAGTTTGGGCAACTTTGTTTCTGGCCTAACAAAAAAAATAATAATAAATACAATATATATATATATAGCGCAATATTTGCATGAATTATAAGTAAAATCTGCAAAATAAAATTCAGTTCTGGTCTTTAGTGACACGCAAACATTAAATCTTAAGGAAAATGTTTGAGCAAAGGAAAAACTTAAATAATATATGTAACTATGTAGTTAAATCACTGGAAAAGAAAAACTTAGTTACCTCGTTCCTTGTAGTTTGTACCAAGCGTTTTTTGACTCTCATTTATAGCAATTTTTGACGTGACATGCTGCAAGTCACGCGGCCTTAGTAGAGGTCATTGCCTGCATAACCAAGTACCGCAAAAATTAAAAAAAGTTGCGAAACATTTTGGTGAAAATTTCAAATCTGTCTTAAATGTTTGAAATACAAAAATTTAATTTTACACATTACCAAAAATTAAGCCACGAAATTCACGAGTCAGAAAATGTGTCCATTTGCCGTCTCGAAAGTTTTTCCAGCATCTTTTGCAGCCAGCCACGCACGCAGCGAGCGTTTTGTGTGTTTAAATCTTAAAGCTACCACAAAACGACTTTTGACAGGCTCTTCTAGGCTCTTTTTCTTGACGTTGTTTGCTATTGTTAAATTTGTTTTTATATTTTTTCATATAAATATTGACATAAAAATGCAAAAGTTTCGCAACGAACTGAAATAGATTAAAAGCAAATATAAATAAAGAAAAGAAAGAAAAGAAAAGGGAAGCAAGTCATCAAAATGAGCAAATTCAGAGAATATATCTTCTCAACGAATGCCATTTAAAATGTCTCTTTAAGTCATTTTACACTTTTATTCCGACAAAGCGACATCAACAAACAAACAAACAAACAAACAAACAAACAACAACAACAACAACATCAAAAAATAGAACTGAGTTCCGCTCGCTTTTCACTTTTATGCGTATTCGAAGTGAAAACTTTTTAATTGAGTTTTCTTGATGTTTTGCCTGGGCATTTTTCCACTTTTTGATTGTCTGTCGTTTTATTTTTTCCATTGTTGTTGTTGTTATTGTTTTGTTTGTGTGACCATAATAAGTTCTACAAACAAGCTGCGCCATTTTAACGGTAAACTGACGCATTTACGACCTTGAATTTGATGTGGTCGCCAGTTATTATCAAAAGTGACTTTATCTGATTTACTTAAAAATATTTAAAATTTTGTATATAATTTTTTCATATATATATATATATATATATATATATATATATATATATATATATATATATATATATATATATATATATATATATATATATATATATATATATATATATATATATATATATATATATATATATATATATATATATATATATATATATATATATATATATATATCTATCTATCTATCTATCTTTCTATCTATCTATCTATCTATCTATCTATCTGTCTTAATATTATTCGGTCGGATTCTTTAAATTTAAAAAAAAAAAACATCCTTAAGTTTTCTTTTTTTGCTCACTAGCCTATGTCTCAATTAACGCCCACTGCGCACCATGCCTTCTGCTTTGGTGTTTTTCATGTCTTATTTTATTTTTTTTTGTTATCGAAATTATAGCCACTCATTTTTTTTTTTTTTTTTTTTCTTTTTGTTGTTGTTTTGTGAATTTAATTAAAGTAGTAAAACTGAAATTGAAGCATTTTCACATTTCCCTCTCATTTTTTTCATCTTCATCTTCATCGACTCACTTCGTTTCGGCTGTTTCTTTATTGCGCTTTAATATTTTGTGTGCGCTGCAGTTTTATGTCTTCATTTCGTAATTTGTGTTGTTGTTGTTTTTGCTGTTGTTTCATACTTTTTATTTGTGTTTTTATTTTTATTAAGAAAATTGCTACAATCCGAAAGCAAATTAACTAAGGATAAACTCAAGATGGCTGCTCGGCAATGCGAAGGAGTTGCGGCAGCATCAGCAGCAGCAGCAATTGAATATGGCGTCTTCATTGCTAAGCGAAATGCGGAAAATGTCACATCTTCCTTTTGTCGTACTGTTGTGGTTCTGCTAGACAAATGGGAGATGGGAGATAGAAGAGAAGGAGTCAAGATAATTGGATGAAATATTTAACTGATCGCTGGCGGCCATATTCAAATGTATTCGCAATTAGTCAACGCTGGCGCCAACGCCTCCTCTTTTCTTTTTTTTTTTTGGTTGGAGCAATTATTTTGTTGGTTTTTGTGTTTCTTTTTTGACATTCTGAAAGGGAAATAATTAAAATTTGTTTTACGGTCAAATCACTTGAAAGGATTAACTGGCGCAAATATTGGATTAGTCCGCGTTGATATGAAAACGCGTTTAAAATTAACATTAAAAAACGAAAATCCGAAAAATTGCAAAATTTTAATTGTTTTCGTTCCTTCAGAACTTGGTGGCATTTTTGTATTTTTCCAACCAATTTATGCCAGCAGATTTTCATATTTCCGTTTTATATTTTAGCCTAGTCACTTTCTTAAATGGCCGGCCCGGAATTTCATCCGGTAGTGCTTATGTATGTTGCGCGTGTGTGTTTGTGTCGCTTTCTTTTATTTGCACATTCTGGCAATTTGTTCGCACGCAATGCAATAATTTTTACAACTCGAACAGCGCAAATAAGCGTAAAATACTTAAAACAGCTCCAAAACTATTCCAAGAACAAATCTTAAAAGAGAAACCTTTTTTTTATTATTGTAAACTTTATTTTAACAATTTTATTCGTTAAGTTAAGGCAACCTTTCTTTATTTTCCATAAAAGCAAATACAAAAATACTGAAGCGCCTGTAAAAAATAAACAATTTTAAGCATAAAATAAATTCTTTCAAAAGCAAAATTAATAAAAAAAAAGAAGAAGAAGAAAACAATTGTTCTTAAGTTAATTGGAAAACTACAAACAATATTTTCAAGTGTATTTTGTGTATATTAGTCTTGCCTTTATTATTATTATAGTTGTTGGTTTTGTTGTAGTTGTTGTTCTTGTCATTTCTTGCCATTTGTGTAAGTCAAACATTTCCAGTAGGCAACACTGCTGCTTGTGTCGTTCTCGTGCAATACTTTCTATTTCGACGACCGTGTTTTTTTTTTTTTCTTTTTTGTCATTCTGTCGTTGTCGGAGTTTTTGTTGTTGTTGTTTTTGCTGCTGGTAGATATGAAAATAAATGGACATTAAATGGACATTTTGCTGGCGCTTGTTAGTTTTTCCTTTAGAACTTCATGTCGACCACTGACAGTGGACCAACTTCTGAAAAGTATCGCTTCAATTGGATTCAAAGTAAATTTGTTTAATTTTTTTCTTTTCGAAAAAACAATTTAATATTAAATACACATTTTTTTGTTTAATATTTAATTAGAAAGAAAATGATATTTCATTTATTTGATAATTTCAATTTAGATTTATTTCAATTGGTTCCACAGTGCCACTTAATATATTGGCTTTGAAAGAGTATTCGTATGTGTTGTGCCAGTGCGTGTGTGTCTTTGTTCAAGACTTTGTAGTTGTTTCATTCACCGTATTAGTGTGTCAATTGTTTGTTTGCTTGCTTTAGTGTGTGTGTGTGTGTGTGTTCTTTGTACAAAATGAAAATAAACTTTATTGCCGTGCATCCGCTTTGTTCAGAAGTTGATTTTTAAATGCCGGTCGCTGGTCCCACCGGAAGCGGAAGGAAATACTTCAAGTGGTAGTTTTGCTTTTTAATCGACTGCTAGAAAATGATGATCTGAATGAATACCAAATATTATAAATACACACAAAGAAAGGCCCGAATCAATACTTACCTATTAATTAATTTCTGCTTTTTTTCTTTTTGTTTACCAACTCAAAAGAGTTTATGAACTTCACTTTGTGGTTAAGTTTTTTTTTTTTTTGGCTTATTTGTGTTGAGAGTAAAAGATTTAAGTATTGCTTTGTTTGTTTGTTTCTATTTGAAAATTTGGAAACCTTTTGAAAATTGACAAATCACTGCTTAAATTAATGTTCAGGTGCGTATCTCAGGCCCTGCAAAAAACTTTGTTGTTAATTAAAATTGTTTCTTGGCAAAAGCAGATTTTGGCCAATTAAGCGGCTTATTTTCGATGCTCCCTATTCTACTGCACAGTGGGATTCGAATTCGAAACAGGTAAACATTTTAATATTGTGATAATTATTGGAATTTCGCTAGACTCGATACAATTTTCAATAAATTGTAGGAAAATTATGATCGTTGGATATTTGCTAATATGGTATAATAAAAAATACTAAATTACTTCCTTGTTTAAAATAACACTTTAAAAAGCAAAACTGATTCGTGTAATCGTGGAAATCTACGTTACTGTGACCTGTTAATTGAAATTTACTTTCCTGGATAGTTTCACACTCTGTGCAACTCTTTGTGTCATTCTTCCGGGTATTCTGAGTCACCCCTATTTTAGCTATAAAACACCTTCATAATATCCTCGAACTAATAAGTAGCTATCTATATGTGTGTGTGTGTGTTAGTAAATAAGTGTACATAAGCCGCTTAACAGAAAACCTTTTGTCATTATGAAAGAATTTTAAACTTCTCATATTTCTTTTCTATAACTTCAGACATCGGCGGTCTGCTCCTCAGCACTGTGTACTCTAATGGCATTCAAAAGGAGAAAATTCTGGAACCTTAAATTCGCTCGTAGCTTTTTTATGTTAAATAATTTTTGATATTATTTGAGCCAAATGAATCTCATAACTTAGGAATTTAAAACATGAATTTTTTATTCTATTTTATTAAATTTAAACTTAGACGAGTGCCAAATGCACGGTTTGTCACTTTGCCACAAACGGAAAACCGATACACATAATCTCTTGCCGACGAAACATCCTTCCGCTTCCTTTTTAACCCGCCGCTACTTTGATATTGAAGACGAGGGTAGACTGGCCCGCACTTCCGCCACAGACACACAGCCGTGTAAGTATGTAGATGTGCCGCTTTGCAAAAGAAAAGTTCCGAAAATAATTGTTATTGTTATTTTGTATTTCTGTTGTCTTCTGTTACTGGTATTGTCATCGTAATATGCCATGTTTTTAATTATATGGCAACCCTATATTATTTGACTATTTAAATGTCCTACTTTATGTTTTGGAAAACATTTTATTTTAGCACTTTTCAGCGCCTAAAGGTAAGAGATGCTTAATTCTCAAACTTCCTACCCACCGCCCATCACTTGAAATTTTACTTTAGCTGGAATTTGTTCGCTTGCGAAAAAAGAGAGAGAAGGAGAGAGAGAAAAAATGGCTGCATAAAAACAAAAGACTTAATCCAAATGGAGATGAAAAGGCTACTCTGCCTGCTATCCTCAAGATAATACCTGTAAAAGCAAGATAGACCACGACAATGACGATGGCAACGGACGGCGCCACTACGGCATGTAGGAGAAATCTCCTGCTCCTGCCCCTGCACATCAAAATAAACGAAAGATCAAAAGACAAAACCATTCATGATGAGCATTTGTGTCCACTTTCCCCTTTGCCTTGTCCTCTCCGCCCAGCGGCGAAGTAACCAATAAACTAACAACAAAAATAATTTAGCCAAAGGACAAAAATATTTTTCGCAAAACAAAAATTTCATTATAAAACTGTTCGTTTCTAAAATCTTAAACAACAAAAACAATATTCGAAAAGTAGAATATAGCTAAGTGACAAAGTGGCCTAATGACTTGTCTGTGAGAACCGAGATGCAAACGCGAGAACTAAGTTGTACAAGGTACAACTTTTTATCTCTTTGCTCTCATCTCACGTCTCTACCAGACAAACGAAAAAGTGTATTTAGAATTTTAGTACGCGCTTATCAAATAAAATCCGTATTAAATTCCAATTCAAAGAGATTGAAATTCGAAACTTGCTGCACTGCGTCGGTAACCTATTAAATAATTCGCTTTAATTCGTTCTTCTTCAGTAAGCAAGTCGAAGGCCCGTGAAAGGTTTAATCCTGCGCTGTCTTGGTCTACAACCACCGCCAACAACAGCAACAACAACAACAACTGCCAACTACAATGACAATAGACGACTTTTGTTGTATCTTTCCTTCTTTATTTCTTTTATTTTTCGCCCAGTGTTCGTTCAGTGCTCACTTCCGGTATACTCGTACATAGAAGAAAACAGTGGACGTAGAAAGAGAAGCGGATTTTGTCCTTTATCTCGTTTCTAATTCATTGGATCGCAAAACAGTCGTGTTCACCTTAATTCGGGGGTAAACATAAGTTGTGCACCGTCGGGTGTGGACTGGGCAGGAAGCGCTGCGCAGAGCAGTGAAGCGCGGGGGAACGGACGAATTGCAAAACATATCCAATTAGAGGAACAACAATGGAGCTCTGGAAAATATAAAAAAGGGTTTCCGCTTTTGTTGTGTTATGTTGTTGTGTTGTATTTGAAATGGAAAATTTTGTAAACCACGTGATGTGTGATTTTTATCCGCTTCATTCCGAAGCCACGCCTTTTCCGCGCCCATCACATGCGACTCTGCATTTTTAGGCGCTTCGGTGAAAATCCTAAAATTTCAACAAAAATGACAGCATAAGTAATTTTTAGACGAAACAACCAAAAGCAAAAGAATTGCTCCAGTGTTCTTTTAATTATTCTTCTATTTTTTATAATAATTTTTTCTTTCATGTATAATGAATAAAATTAAAAATTTTTTATGTTTTATTTAAACATCAATCAAAAATTTTAAAATTATTACAAATATTGTGTGAACCTTTTTTTAAATTATTTCTATCGAAGAATATTATAATACAAATATTTTTAATTGTAATTAAAAATTTTTGTTTTTGTAATTGTTACCACAAACTCATAAAAAAAATATTAGATCAATTCTTTTTCATTACATTTCAAATGTTTATTTTAATTTTTTTTTTTGGTTGTTTTTCTTTTAGACATTCGTTGTTTGTGATCACAAAAGCGAGATAAAAATGTTAAACGTGTAATTTTTATTTATTGCACACAATTTTCGGGGACAAATGACAAACAAAAAAGGGCGCCCACCGCTCGCCCGCCCCTTGCACCGCAGCACAAAGCATAAAGGATGGATTTTTCAGTAATTTGAGCCAGCGAAATGGAGCGGCGACGAGGCGCTTTGACGTGATTTTTGAATGAATGGAAATTTAATTTCCGGATGCGGGCGTCCTCATCCTTTCGCCTTTCGCTTTTCGTTGTAGTTGTCATTGTCGTCGTTGACGAAATTTACATACGAAGCGTAAGAAGTGCCAGAAAGATGGCGGCGAGTAAAGGCATTCATTCGGGCGCACTAAAAACTTAATGATGCAGAAGCGATAAAGATTTTAATGGCGACTTTATGGTAAAGAAAATTATCAAATTTAGATAAGCCTTTTGAAAATTTAAATTTTTTGTGTTTCTTTTTTAATAACAATCAAAATACACGTTGTACATCGAATTATGTTATAGTTGTAACCTTTATTTGAGGGATTTAAAGTGAAAAGATATTTACGAATATATAAGTACTTAAATTATTATTTGTTAAATAGTTATTTTATTAAAAAATAAAAATATCAGAGACAACATTCCAGAGCTCAGTTGAGTCTTAAAGGGAATGTGATGTGGTTACAAAAAGTGCGACTGTCACCGCTCTTCAAAACAAAAACGTTTTATTTTTATTTTTATTTTATATATTTTATTTACACATCGAAATGCAATATTCATGCGGCACGCGGCTCCGCTCTACTGCAATGCAATGCAATGCACATCATGACATCCGTCCCGCACCCAACCTTCGTCACACCTGTTTCGCTTTGACTCCGCAATTCTTGTCAGTGGATTTCAGCGCACTACAAGAGTACCTCGAACGTGATTTTGCAGCGCGCGCGTATGCGAGAAAGTTTGAGGAACGATGCAGCAGAAGCTTCTTTGTTTCAGTTGCTGCAACTAAGATCCTGTTTAAGCATTTGTTCTGCCCATAATCCTTGGCACTGGCGCACGTTCACATATACAGACATACTAAAACTACTGAAAAAAAAGAAAAATCACGCACGCATACAAGCACCACCCACGGCAGCACCACCAACGCCATCGCTGCCGGCCGCCAGCAGGAGTGTTGCATGTGTTGCACGTCGCTTCGGTTGCCTTTCTTCCGACGCTTTCGGTTGTGTTGGCTTGGTTGCGCACAGCGTTTAGCTCTGCACCGCTTCGCTTGTGTGCAAAGCGGATTTCGTAATGTTTATGTTGCGGCGTATTAACATCCGCGCGTGTTTCTAGGTCGTTAGTATGTGTGCCTCATACCAACGAAAAATAAAAGAAAAATACTGGCGACTGGAGCACTTTTCATGCTTTAAAAAAATTCCCTTTAATTTGTAGTTTAATTTTTTTCATATTTGATGGGGGAAAAATTGCGACAAAACAAAAACGAGCACAAATTTTGTGTTAAATTGTATCCAAGTGACTTGGCTGCCATGGCGTGTGTCTCCTCTGGTTGCTTTACTTTTTCGTTGGTTGGTTCGTTCCTTCCTTTTTTTTTTGTTTTTTGTTTTACTTTAGCTTCGTTTTGACACATTTTCTGTTGCCAATTTTTTCAAGCGCAAATTTGTGTCCTTTTCCATTCTTTGTCCATTCAAAATATGTTTTCTTATTTTCTGTTTTTCCTTTTTTTTCGAATATGCCAAATGCTGTCAATTTTTTTGTTGTTGTTTTGTTTCTTTTGCAAGATTTTGGCAGTTATCCTTGGCCGACATTGTTTCATGCTGTGAAGAGGATAACAGCAACAACAGCAGCAACAACTTTAGCGACAATACTTTGCAATAGGAAAAGAATCTTTATAAGCTGCTGGAAAAGTTCAGCAGCAATATGTGTGTGTATATGTGTGTGGAATTGGCAATAGTTTTTCTATATTTCTTCTTCATTTTTATTTTTTTGTTTTTTTTTCTGTTGAGACAATCGCTACATTTGCATTTTTATTTAGAAAATTCAATACGCAAAAAAAATGTTTAAAGCAGTTGCAGCACTTGGCGCCAAGGTTGCTAACTGCAACCTTCTTCTTAAAATATTGCAATAATTATTTGAATGATACAACAAAGTAAATCTAAACTGAAGTGATGCAAGCATGGATTCCAAGGACTAATTATCTTTTCCTTTGAATTTTTAGTTGGTTATTTTGGAGTTGTTTTTTTATGGAATTAAAAGAATATATTTTGAGAACTTATATTGTACAGATCGAAACCTAAATAAATGATAATTGAATTATTTTTCTAATTTATTAACCGATGAAGTCTGAATCTATTATACTTTAAAAAGTTTCCCATATTTTGTTACATTTTCAAAAATTAATTTGCAATAGCATGAAAGATGATGTAGTTAAATGTCTTCGATATGACACCTCAATCAACTTTACTTTATACTTGGCAGCATTGTACATTTTTTTTAATATAAGCTAAAAATCACCCTGTATTTTTCTTTGGATATGAGAAGATCCTTTTTCGTACTTTGTTTTTTTATTTTTCCATAGGTCAAGGTAATTCTAACAAGCCATTTTTCCTAATTTCGTTTAAAAATACTTTTGAGAAATTAAAAACTTAAAAAAAATATATATTTTTCATGTCAAGTTACCCAGAAATATCATCAGTTAAATTATATACAAGAGAAACAGTTAAAAGCCCACAGAAGAACCGAACAAAAAACTTTGGCATTTATAATTATAAAATTTAAAAAATCGAACATGTTCCAGAATGGTTACTCTCCTAAATTGGCAACATTTGACCGCATTTAAATTATGTGTGCGTGTATCTAGGTTTGTGTGTGTATGTCTAGGTTTGTGTGTGTGAGGCGCATAAAAATACTGCATTCAGAAGCCGCAAATGCCGCCCACGCCCTCTGCTTCTAGATACACCACAACCGGAGCAAAGCAAAGCAAAACGAAGCGAAGCGATGTTGCATATTTTCTTAAAGTAATTGAATGTTATAATATCCATCTATTAAATTGATTTCCCCCGGGTGCACACTACACTCGGCATGGCATACGAATGTATATATGTATGTTCACATATACAATATGCATGTATGTATATATGTTTTCTATACTCCATATTACAGCTAAATGCATTTTTCGCCCACTACGACGAATGAAAACCAAAACTGCGCCATAAGCAGCAGCAGAAGTGACCAACAACAACAACAACAACAGCAACAGCAAGAAGAACAACAAGTGGAAACCAACGAAGCAAGATGTATACGAATAAACATTAAAAAAGAATGAAAATAAACAAACCAAAACTAAAACTAAAAATCAAGTTGGCGCAAAGTAATGAAATTTTTCTTTTTTTCGAAATAAAATTCTGTACTGAATCTACAAACAAAATAAAAATAAATAAAGATAAAAGTGGCAGAAAATGACCTTTGAGAAAAAAACGAAAGAAGCAAAAGGAAGAAAATTGCAAAATAAAGCGCAAAGCTAAATTGAATGCAATTCTGCCATTTACCTAAGTTAATTTCGTTGATTCTGGTTAGGTTGAAAACAAAAAACAAAAACAAAAGCACAAAACAACAAACAACAAAGAACAATTCGAACTTATTTCAAAACTTTGGCGGAACTACTTCAGCGGAAAGTTTTGTTGGCTGTGCGAGCGAATTCGAGAAGAAACCAGGCGCACAAATTATTGAACAGCATCGCGGCAAAATGGAAGTTTTACTTTCGAAATTTATTTGGCTGCATTTTGAAATTAATTGGGAAGATTTTAGGTAATTAAAAAATTGCAAAATATCTTCAGAGAATCTTCTTATTCAAATTAAAAATTTCGAATAAAATTGCTCATGTGATAACTTCATTTTAATGGAATTTTTTTTCCTCCTTTCTTTTTGTCTTAAGTTTGTTCAACGCCTTATGATGGTGTTGATTTTGTTGTTGTTCTTGTTGTTGTTATTTTTATCCAGTGTTGATGTTGTGCTTGCTTAATTCATTTCCATGCCGCACACATGCAAGAATAATGAACAGCAAAGCGCCGTCCCGTATCTTCCAACCCGCCCGCCAGCCCACCCGCCCGCTGAAGCTACTGCAGCGCGACAACTTAACGCAACGATGCAAGCGACGCATGCGGCTCCAGCCTGCGCCCCTGTGGATAGCAAAGTCAGGAAACAAGAGATTTTTCACGCTCCTTTCCAAGGCATGCAGAGTCAATTTACAAGAAGCCCAAGATACATGAAAAACTATTGAAGCAGCCGACGCACAGTACTTTGCGGCTTGGAAAACTTTTAAATACAAATTTACGATTAAATTTGCTTGCTTGAAAAACAAATTAATAAAACAAATTTCAGGGAATGGAGAATTTTTTTTTATATAAATAATCTTTTTTTAATGTACTGACTTTTATTTCCTTTTTGTTTTATAAAAATAATCGATTTTTTACTGTACTGTAATGTACTATATATTACACACACACAATTACACACACGAATAGGCAACAGGATGTGGCATGTGATGTGCATAACAACAATAATAACAAAAACAAAAGCAACTTAAGCGGCATACCAAAAGTACTTTAAAAAAAAAATTCAAACTGCGCTGAAATTGCATCAGCGTGGCCCAGCAAAGGCGAAGGCGTTAAAGCTGTCTTCTGTCTTTCTTCGCGTGAGTGTGTGTGTGTGTGTGTGTATTTTGTTTTGTGTATGACTATGAGTATGTGTGTGTGTGTCTTTCTGTCAGTTAAGCCGTGTTTGTGTTTTAATTGTTGAGCACACACACATACAAACTTAACCACATCTCGCTTCCGTTTTTCCTTCCTACCTACCTCCTTCTCCTCCAGCTCCAGCTCCTACACCAGCCAGCTGCCAGCCCATTGACACCACTCAACGTAAGATTTTGAGCCGTTCTTGGGTCGTGGCGGTTGTTGGCATCTTTGCTCCATTTTCTCATTTTCATCGGAGCTGCGGCTGAGGTTTCGCTTTAATAAGTTTGCAAGTTTACGTTAGCATAATTTGAGGCGCGTTTTCTTGCCAGCGGCGGGCAGCCACACTTTTCGCCGAGTTAAAGTTTTTGTTTTTGATTTTTTGCCAATATCAACTGCAAAAAGTGGCCAAAAGCGAAACTTTAAAAGAAACGAAAAAATTCTAAAGTCAAGTCTTTTTTTTTGGTAAGACACTTTAAAATATGTGGAGGTTGGAAAGAGGGTTGTGAGTGCTATACTCGTATATATGTTTAAGTTGGAGTGTATATATGTAAGCGAAACTTCTGACGCAATAGCTTTTTAAATTCATCCATGGCTGTGCTGTGGCTTGCGTTAATTCTATTATCGCTTTTTATATTTTAAACTTTCATATATTAATTATAGTTTATATTTTTTAATATTTTATCCATTTCCATTTCGAGCAAAATGCTTTAAGAACAAATCCCAAAATGATTCACAAACTTCAGTCGGACAACAACCAGCTCAGGCCTGATCGAGCGTAATGCGTTGCACTTGTTTCTTTGCTTGTTTTATTTTTAATAAGTTGTCGGCTTAATACGAAATGCTGTTGCACACATACAGCCACACACTCGCACCTCACACCTCACACTGATTGTGGCAGCAACAACAGCAGCAGCAGCAGCAAGTATAAATATTAATACGACATGCAGCGGAAGTAAAGCACACACTCGCAAACGTAAACGTACACACACACTGGCTAACACTCTCTTGCACACAAACGCTCATTTCAATGCACTGGCACGCACGCACACACAAGTGCAACACACATACGAACACACTTAAACGTGCATTTACCACGGCGCACATAAACGCTCCTTCAAGCGGAAACGGAAGTGCAAAAGAAAGTCGATGACGACAGAGCAGCGAAAATCCGTATTTGTGGCTGCGTTTTGCGGTCGGCAGCAGCGGTTTGTAATAAACATTTATGCACAAATGTGTATGCGCAAGTGTATGTGTGTGTATGGCTTATGCGAAATAACCGCACCTGACCTAACCTCAAAAGCAATTGAAAGGAAACGAACGAACGAACGAACGAACGAACGAACGAAGAAAGGAAGTAGCAAATGTGGAAGTAGGCGAAACGCAACACAGAAAAGTGCACAAGAAAAGTCGCCTCTGCCACATGCCACATGCAGTGGCATCCTTATCCTTATGGATTAACCAGGGAACAATTAAGGGGAGATCAATCCCCTCATCTTCAAAAGGAAAATTCAGAATAAGCCCATCATTTCTAAAGCAACAAATGTTTATTTCTTCTTTCTCTCTCATGTCATTAAGAAGTTATCAAGGGAATTCAACAAAATCTTAATATTTGTGTAACATACTTGGAATTGGAAACAGTATTTGCTAAGCTTAAAGGTTCACATAAACTATAAATAAGAAAAATAAATAAAAATTCAAGATATAAACAAAAAATATTTTTTTAATTTTAGTAAAATTATTGTAAATCATTTCCTTCAATTTACATTTCGATAGTCAAAACTCACTCTTCGAATCGTACGAGATTCAGGTGTTTCGTCTACGCCCCCTTTTCCTAACATCGAGTACGCCTTTAATCGCATGCAACACTCTACGCGCCTGCTTTGTTCGTCGTTTGGCGTTCGAGTATGCCTTAGCGGGCGTTGAGCCACTGCAGCTGTTTGCATCGACCATATTTCATGTCGCTTTCGCTTAGAGCAACTGGCTAAACTATCTGTTGCCAATTGCAAAGGCGAGGAAACGTATTTTATTCAACCAACAAAAAGAAAACCCAGAGAAATGAGTTGAATTGAGTTGAGTTGAGCGGTATTTGTAGTCGATTTGCAAAGTTTGTTTATTGCTGCGCAGTATATTTGCTGCTTGCGGCAGGCCAAAGTGAATCTGCAACGTGAGTGACGAACTGTCGCTTTGACACTTCTCATTCAAAGGGCTTGTGTGCCACTTTCGAGTTGTGCGCTCCACTTTTGATTCAACGATTCACTTGAATTAGTTGCCATTTTTTCTTGACTGGTCTTTAGGCATTGCCAGTTTGAAAGTATTGTCTGTCCCCTTTATATGTCAAAACTCAATAAATTATTTGCCTACGCACATTGCATAATTCTGACTGAACTTAAAAATATTCTTTGGCAATCGTGACCAGAAGAAGGCGGCAATAAAGTCGGAACTCTAAAAATACGCTCCTCTCATCCATGCGATAATGCACGAGACTGATAGACAGGCGGTCTGACAGCTAAGTGACACATGCGTGGCAAGTTCTTAAGTTCTTAACTTGGGGGTAAGGGAAAATAAAAAATATCGACAGTTGTTGTTATTATTATGTTATGTTATCAGGAAGGATAAGTTTCAAAAGGGAAAATTCGAAATATCATTTTGTTGCCTTACTCTAAAATTATTATATGTTTTTTTTTGTTGTATTGCAATTTAACTAATTATTTAGCCAATTGAGTATTGTACAATTTAAATTCAAGTTTATTAAATTTCAAAAATATTTTCTCCTCTTAGCCACAATTAAGAATTGCCATTTAAATTCAGTATTAAATTTAAAAATGGGCTTAAGTGTGTTTTCTGTTTTTGCTTTATGCTTTTCCATTTTAAAGCATAATGAAAGATGTTTGAATAAAATCAGAATGACTGAAATAAGGAGTAAATAGTGAAGTATCACAGCGACAGGACGGAGAGAATATTCCTCGAAGATTAATTATTGATTTCAATAATTTGGCCAAAGTCGGATGATAAAAAATTGTAATTGAAACGAAAGCAAAATGCAGTCAAATGACATTTTCATTAGTTCGTAAAATAAAAATGCTGCTTTTCGCTGATTTTCTCTGAATTTCGATTAGATTGCGCAGCGGAAGAAGTTCGCCAGCGGCGGCCAAGGAAGAAGAAAAACGAGCTGCAGACGATGGAGTAAATGCGATTAATGCAGAATTTACGTGCGTTGTGCGGGAATTGAGAAAATGCTCGTCTCCAGCTCCTGCTTCTGTTTCTGTTTCTGCTATTGTTGGGATTTGTATTCGACAGCACGAACGAAGTGTGTTGCATTAGAGTGTGTGTTGCTGTTGCTGTTGCTGTTGTCTGTGTGAGTCCTTGTCAGGTGCAGTAACAAACACACACACACGCACGCACTCACACATGCGAACTAATGAAGTGCAGTGTGCGAAGGAGCAAGAACAGAAACATCGACATCGAGTTTAAAATAAAGTCAAGTTGCTGTGTTTCTGTCGTTGAACATTTTTACACACAAAACAAAGCAAAGTAAAAAAAACCAACAAAAGGTAAGATAAAAAAATACAACAACCTGAATCAGCGTTGCTCGCGTTGAATTTTAATTTCGATATAGAAATGGGAAACTTTCCGAAGTCATTCCGACCGCCGCATTTGGAATTCTCGAACTTTCAATTAACTTATTAAAATTACTTTAATTCAGTATTTTATATATTTAATTGATTCTGTATTAAACGATTATATTAAAAATAAAACACCCATTCAAGAACACTAAAAATCATTTCTCAACTGTTTAGTATTAATTCAAACTATATTTGTATGTACATTTTATGTATATTTAATTTGATACTTTAGAAGAATTCGTTTATCAGTCCGGAAAATGTGTGACAGCAATTTCAGAGAATCCACCTGATGCGGATGACGCATTCGTTTGCCTTGAATTAAATAAACTCAATTTTTACGAGAAGATTTACAATTTATTTGTTCTTCAATTGCGAATCGCATTTATGCTTTATTGCATTTCTTTGGCATTTCTGACGTATGTATTTATAAAATTTATTGCAAATTTCAACCGCTCAACCGCAACTGAAAACCGTTTGAAATAACACAACAACAAAAAACTCAAAATGAAATTGCAATAATAAAAACTCTTAGCGGAATGAGTTCGCCTTTAAAGAGGTAAAAAAATACCAGCATATCAAAGTAATGACAACATGCCTCACATTCCGACATATGCCGTTGCGGAAATGCCACCACACACACGCACACACACACTGTCCTCTATGGTGATATGTGAAACTTCCATTCTATTTAGAATTCACCACGGCGCAACAGCGAAGCAACAGTGCAAGAACACCTGCTACCATGTTAAAACTTTACAGTTGGAGAGAGAGATATGAGAAATGTTAAATCTCAACATTAACATTAAAGTCAATGTTAATGTTAGCAAATGTTGAGCATTTACTCATATCAATTGAAACAAATACAGATTCAGCACAAAAGTAGTTTAAGTTTAAGATGGTATGGTGAAGATGACGCAAAGGACATGCGTGTCCTCAAAACGAGTAAAATAACTAAAAGAGAATTTACGTGACTCTCCGAGCGCGTCAAAACAGCCAGAGAACGAGAGCGAGAGAGAGAGAAAGAGTTTTAGCAGAATTTAGTACAAACTCGTTAACATTTGCAGAACTATGTTGAGCGGCATAACAACAACAACAACAACATTCACATACAGTTGAGTTTCTGTTATTGTTGTTTTTGTGTGTTTTGTAGAACACTTCGAAAGTCATCACCTGAACTGGTTGGTTCAGAGCAAAAATTCATGTTAGCCTCATTACAACCTAGACGCTACGCTGGTCGTTGATAGCTCCAGCGCTGCATTTGTGCTTTGGGTATGCGTGTTGGACGTCATTTTTGAATTTGCATACGTAATTTATTGTTAATTTTTT